>CM075669.1:56915000-58165000 GCA_037962975.1 Clitoria ternatea
TCATGGAATTTAATCAAGATACGGGGTTAGAAACGGGAAGGGGATAAGCGGGACGTCTCGTCTCAAGTATCTCGTTCCTTATGAATCGTGATAATGGTCTACTAGAAATAAGGAAAAAACAACAAGACGTCACGTCTAAATTGATTTTTCATGGAAGTAGATAAAAAGAGAGTTACAAAGGAAAAATAAAGAAAATAAAAATAGGAATAAAAATGGGAAAGGTGGGCCCGACAGGATTTAAAGTCTTGCTCCTACCAATTCTTGAGTTACCAAGAAATCAGGGTTACGTAGTTCTTTGTGATGTTTTTTTTGGCTAGTTTGAATGTAAAAAATATTTATTATTTATTATGAATTTGGGTGAAAGAAAAAGAAAATCAGCAGCAAAAAAAAGATTAATTTAAAATGGTGAATCAGAATCAACAAAAAAAAATTCAACAGGGAAATAGATAACAAATAATAAGAATAAGGAACGAGATTGGAACCGATGTGGCGAGAGTGCTGAGCCGGTGTTGGATTCAGACACTGGAGACAGAAATAAGGATGAATATGACCAGTATGGTTAATGTGCTGAGCTGGTGTTGGATATGAACACTGGAAACCGAAGTGAGGAAAAGACAGTGTGAAGGATTGGTGCAAGGACGGTGTGAAGGCTCGGTGAAGAGACGGTGTGAGGACTTGGTGTAAGAACGGTGTGAAGGCTTCGTGCAGGGGACAGTGTGAAGATTTGATGAAGGGATTCTATCTTTGAACACCGGGGAAACTTCAAGCTTTCTAGGACAAAAGGATTTTATGGTGATCAGAGCAACTTAACAGGGGAGTATGGGCAGAGTGACACCTTCAAGAGTGCAAAATTTCCAACTAAAAATTCCAACCCCTTAAGCCTCTTCAGACGAGGTATTTATAGGGGTGGCCGAGTGCTTGGACAGCACCAGCTTCCACTCACAGTGGAGGCAGCCTAGCCACTAACAGGTAGTGGGAGTCAGCGGCTGGTGGGGAATTTTTAATTACTCCCACTTCCGCCCCCTGTCTGCCATTTCCAGAATTCATGGATTGACTTGGGTGGTGGGATTCCAAGTCATAGTATGGTAATCAGACTCCTCGAACGGTGCCACATGGGACCGGTTTTCTTCTTATGGCTCGGATCTCTGTCTGTCAGCATCCCTTCTCAGTGGAAATTGATCCGATCAAAACAAGTGAAAAGTCCGAGTGTAAAGACCGATCCTTCGACACTCGGTGTGAAGGCTTGAATTCATTCAAGTGACACCGGATAACTTTTTCTCCCAGGGTTACTCCACTCGGAAGTGTTTTGCCCGGAAGTGTCTGCTTGAAAGACTCAGTCAGCCTTTCTTCCTTTGAAAGTGACCCACTCGGCACTTTCTTACTCGGAGGTGCCTCATTCAAATACTTCACTTGAACATATCTCCTAACAAAAAAAGCTCCTTCGGAATTAGCCCTTTTTGTTGATGCACTTGGGAATTCTTTACTCGAAGTTGTCTCCGTCCGAGAGGTACTCCTATGAAATCAAAGCCTTTCATCGTTTGGAAATACTTCTCTCGGAATTGAACCAGTGAAAACTCTGGAATTTGGGAGCGTATCTCCCCAAAAGGTATTCATTCAATATCCGCCCAGAATTATACACTCGGAAATCTCTATCCGAGAAATACTCATTAGAAGTCAAACCCTTTCTTTACCCGGAAGTAATTCAATCAGAATGGCTCCAATCGACAATTATCCATTCAGATGCATTCATCTGAAGTTAGGCACCTTTAACTCAGAATGGCTCTAATCGGTAATTATCCACTCGGATATATTCATCCAAAGTCAAGCGCTTATCATTCAAAATAGCTTCAATCGGCATTATCCACTCGGATGCATTCAAACGCCTTTCATTCAGAATGGCTCCAATCGGCAATCATCCACTCGGATGTATTCACTCGAAGTGAGGCACTTTTCATAGCTTCAACCGGTCATTCTTTACTCGGATGCATTCATCTGAATCAAACGCCTTTCATTCAGAATGGCTCCAATCGGCAATTATCCACTCGGATGAATTTCCAACTAGAAAATGTACTCGTCCAAAGATTCACTTTTCGCTCGGAGGTATTTCCCTCGGAAATAGCTCACTCGGAGACATTCCACTCGGAAATGATTCACTAGGAGACATTCCACTCGGAAATTACTAAATCAGAGACATTCCATTTGGAAATGATTCACTAGGAGACATTCCACTCGGAAATGATCATTCAGACCTATGGAACTTAAGAGTCTGCCTGAAAGGCATAATCAGAGCCTCTTTCCGTTAGGAAGAAACTCCCTTGGAAGGAACCCACTCGGAAATGGCACCCTCAGAGACATTCCACTCGGCAACGTCTCACTTGGAGACATTCCACTTGGAAATTATCATTCGAAGGTCAGACTTGCTTTCCACTCTGAAATTTGGAACTTAAGAGAATCTGGGCAAAAGAAACCATTCCCGGTCAGAGCTTTGTTTCGCTCAGAAATACATCTCTTGGCAGCAAATCATTCGGAAGTGCCTTCCTCGGAGATATCCCACTTGGGGATAATTTGAAACTTGAGTGAGTCTGCTCGAAAGAGATTCATTCCAACTCAGTGCTTTGCTTCGCTCGGAAATACATCTCTCGCAGCAAACCACTCGGAAGTGCCTTCCTCAGAGATATCCCGCTCGGAAATACAGACCTTTGAAAGTTTTTACCCGAAAGAGGCTCATTACCGGTCAGACCTTTTCCTTGCTCGAAAAGATATCTTCTCCGAAACACACCACTCGGAAAGATCTGTTCTTTGCTCAAAATTCCATCTTTTCTGGAATACACCACTCGGAGACATCCTTGCCTGACAAGTGTTCATTCATAGTTAGGGGCTTCCTTTGCTCAGACGTATATCTTTGGGAGGTATTTACTCAAAATCGGTCCCTTTTTCACTCAGAGCGACTGCAACCGAGAATCTTCTACTCGGATTTACCTCCAACCAGGAAATTTTCACTCAAAGTCAGCCATTTTCATTTGGAGGCACCTCCCTCGGGAATCTTCCACTCGGAAACACCCTACCCGGAGATAATCCACTCGGCAATGCTTGAGCGAAGGAAGGGAATATGCATCTGGTACTAATCTCGCTCGGGCGAGACATGTCTCGCTTAAGCGAAATTGTTCCAGTATCTAAAACTCTACCTTCTCGCCTGAGCGCTCATTCCTCCGGCTGAGTGAAATTGATCCAGGGGCTAACCCCTGATTCTCCATCAATCTCGCTTGGGCGAAACCACCACCCGTTTGGTTGAAAACAGGCCAGATGCCAAATTTCTGATTTACCACAATTTCGCTCGAGCAGTTTGAGAAGTTTACTTTACCACTCTATCAATGTCATGAAGCATTGTGGTTTGAGAGGTTTACTTTATATTTTTGTAGAATCAAGCAAACACCTCGCTCGAAAATAAACCCACTCAGGAATTCCTCACTCGGAGTCACCCATGCCCGGAAATAATCACTCGGAAATGATTCCTGATTTGGGCAACGGATGTCTGGTCTCTTTTAATCAAATCCTTGGTATTTGGGTCGGACCAAAAGAGGTGTTCACAGATGCCCCTCTTTACTTCTTTTTCACAAGAAAAACACGAAGTTTTCCGTGTTTTTGAAGTGAAAATGAAGTAAAGATATGAACACCGATGTATGAGTCAGGTGGGACCTCTCGATCGTTATGGCGTCTGATGGTGTTGGCAATCACGAGTCAGTGTGATCTTTTCCTCTTTAAAGACGAGCATTTTCCACATCTGTCTCTCTCTCTTTTTTCTCTTTTTTCTCTTTTTTTTGTTTTTGTTTTTGTTTTTGTTTTCTTTTATTTGAGTTCTAGATTGACCAGAAAAGATTGTCTTTCAGTTAACAGGAGGTAAGAAGAATTGGGGTTGACTCTCGGTAGACTAGAAATGTAAAGGTTAGGGTTGACCCTTGGTTAACGGGAAATGTAAAGGTTGGGGTTGACCCTTGGTTGACAGGAAATGTAAAAGTTGGGGTTGACCCTCGGTTGACAGGATCGGTTGACAGGAAATGTAAAGGTTGGGGTTGACCTCGGTTGACAGGAAAGGTAAAGGTTGGGGTTGACCCTCGGTTGACAGGAAAGGTAAAGATTGAGGGAGCTAACAGGACGTCTCATCCGAATTAACTCACTATTGATAGGAAATGTAAAAGCTGGGGTTAACCCTCGGTTGACAGGAAAGGTAAAGATTGGGGGAGCTAACAGGACGTCTCATCCGAATTAACTCACTGTTGACAGGAAATGTAAAAGTTGGGGTTGACCCTCGGTTGACAGGAAATGTAAAGGTTGGGGTTGACCCTCGGTCGACAGGAAAGGTAAAGACTGGGAGAGCTTATAGGACGTCTCGTCCGAATTAACTCACTGTTGACAGGAAATGCAAAAGTTGGGGTTGACCCTCAGTTGACAGGAAAGGTAAAGATTGGGGGAGCTAACAGGACGTCTCGTCCGAATTAACTCACTGTTGACAGGAAATGTAAAAGTTGGGGTTGACCCTCGGTTGACAGGAAATGTAAAAGTTGGGGTTAACCCTTGGTTGACAGGAAATGTAAAGGTTGGGGTTGACCCTCGGTTGACAGGAAAGGTAAAGGTTGGGGTTGACCCTCGGTTGACAGGAAAGGTAAAGATTGGGGGAGCTAACAGGACGTCTTGTCCGAATTAACTCACTGTTGACAAGAAATGTAAAAGTTGGGGTTGACCCTCGATTGACAGGAAAGGTAAAGATTGGGGGAGCTAACAGGACGTCTCGTCCGAATTAACTCACTATTGACAGGAAATGTAAAAGCTGGGGTTGACCCTCGATTAACAGGAAATGTAAAGGTTGGGGTTGACCCTCGGTCGACAGGAAAGGTAAAGACTGGGGGAGCTAACAGGACGTCTCGTCCGAATTAACTTACTATTGACAGGAAATGTAAAAGTTGGGGTTGACCCTCGATTGACAGGAAAGGTAAAGATTGGGGGAGCTAACAGGACGTCTCGTCCGAATTAACTCACTTTTGACAGGAAATGTAAAAGTTGGGGTTGACCCTCGGTGGACAGGAAAGGTAAAGATTAGGGGAGCTAACAGGACATCTCGTCCGAATTAACTCACTGTTGACAGGAATTGTAAAGGTTAAGAGATCTGAGGATTAACAGGACGTCACATTCTGATTAACCTAGGCCCAAAGGCTCGGGGTGATGCCCCAGTTTGACATGATTAAAGGTTCTTGGGGAACTTCCCCTTGAATGAAAGAGAATGAACCTGGGGGATGCCCCGGTTTGACATGACTGAAGGTTGTTGGGGAACTGCCCCTTGATTGAAAGAATAGACCTGGGGTGATGCCCCAGTTTGACATGATTTGGAGAAATCTTGGGGGAACTACCCCTTGACTGAAAGAGAATAAACCTGGGGTGATGCCCCAGTTTGACATGATTTGAAGGAACCTTGGGGAACTGCCCCTTGACTGAAAGAGAATAGATCTGGGGTGATGCCCCAGTTTGACATGACTGAAGGTTGTTGGGGAACTGCCCCTTGATTGAGAGAATAGACCTGGGGTGATGCCCCAGTTTGACATGATTTGGAGAAATCTTGGGGGGAACTGCCCCTTGACTGAAAGAGAATAAACCTGGGGTGATGCCCTAGTTTGACATGATTTGAAGGAATCTTAGGGAACTGCCCCTTGACTAAAAAAGAATAGATCTGGGGTGATGCCCCAGTTTGATGTGGTTTGAAGGAATCTTGGGGGGACTGCTCCTTGACTGGAACAAAAGAAATCTGGGGAGATGCCCCAGTTTGAGTTGTTTAGGAAGTGTAATTCTACTGGGGAAGGATTTGGTGATTCGGGGTACTGTCTCTTTGGGTGAAAGAGAATGAACCTGAGGTGATGCCCCAGTCTGAACTATCTGCCTCAGAACCTTGGGGGACTGACCCTTGAGCGAGAAGAAATGAACCCGGGGTGATGCCCTAGTTTGAATTGTTTGGGAAGTGTAGTTCCACTAAGGATAACTAACTTCCCCAAATCTGATTAGGAAGTACTCCAGTTAGGGGAACTGAGTCCATTTTGTGGTTCCCCTAGGGAGGCAAACTTGGTCGGGGTTCCCCTTGAGGATGAATGGTGGGTCTACTGGGGAGAGTTTTGGGCAACTACACGTCTTGGGGTCATGGGTCCTGGCCATCCCTTAACAGAGAAGCGTGAAACAAATTAAAACTTACAGGTGAATTCCTTTGGCGATTGGCTTTGAAGTAACTCATGGCCAAAATAACTATCTCTTCTGACTTTATTGAGGTTGCCTAGCGGAGTTGGTTGTGCTTATCTGAGGTAAGATCCGGCAATGGTATACACTTCGTTCCTCATAACTTTGTGTTTTTGTCATTTTTCAAATTCAAAAATTTTCTTAAGGCAAAACTTGTTTATTCATTTTAGTCATGAACACATGTAAGAAGAAGGAAACATTTTATTTATGATCATCAGGTATGTACAGGTGATGAAAACAATACAAAAGATATGATATGACAAGGTGCAAGGAATTGATGGTAAGGGTGAAAGGGAAGGCCTTTTAGATCCTCCATCGATTTCCTGAGAGTGACGAGATTCCGGTTTTTTTTCTCATGATTTCCTGTTTATCCTCTGATTTTGCTTCCGAGGACATGATTTGACAATGGCTTCGATGCCCTAGACTGGACCTCCTTATCTACGACTTGAAAAGTCGACATTGCAGTGTTGAATCTACAGGCCGTGATTTTGTCTGAGCCGCCCTCTCGGGTTTTCGGCTCAACGAATCGCTCTAACTTTTGCCTAGGTCGCCTTTTCAGGTTTTCAACCTAGCGAGCCCCTTTTTTTTTACGCGTAGTATCTTTTCACTACATCTGTGTTTATAGGCATCGGTAAATCTTCCTCATCCATGTTGGTGAGTATGAGAGCACCTCCAGAAAAAGCTTTCTTCACGACGTAAGGCCCTTCGTAGGTAGGAGTCCATTTGCCCCGGTTGTCTTTCTGAATCGGCAAAATCTTTTTGAGCACCAAGTCTCCTTCTTGGAACCGTCAGGGTCGCACCTTCTTTTCAAATGCTCGTTTCATACGCCTTTGATACAACTGACCATGACAGAGGGCAGTCAGTCTTTTACCATCAATCAGATTTATATGGTCATATCGAGCCTGGATCCATTCAGCTTCAACCAGTTTGGCTTCCATGATCACTGGGAGGGAAGGGATCTCTACTTCGAAAGGCAGGACTGCTTCCATGCCATAAACCAAAGAGAAAGGGGTTGCCCCAGTTAAGGTTCGGACTGAGGTACGATACCCGTGTAGAGCAAAGGGAAGCATTTCATTCTAGTCTTTGTAGGTTACCACTATCTTTTGCACTATTTTTTTAATATTTTTGTTAGCCACCTCGACTGCTCCATTCATTTTTGGGCGGTACGGAGAGGAGTTGTGGTGGGAGATTTTAAAGCTCTTGTAAAGCTCCTTCATCATTTTATTGTTCAGATTTGTACCATTGTCTGTGATGATTTGGCTCGATAAACCGTACCGGCATATTAATTCTTATTTGATGAACTTGACAACGACATTCTTTATCACATTGGTGTACGAAGCAGCCTCTACCCACTTGGTGAAATAATCGATGGCGACCAAGATGAAACGATGACCGTTTGAAGCCTTCGGTTCGATAGGACCAATGACATCCATGCCCCACATCGAGAAGGGCCACGGTGCTGACAAAACATTCAGAGATGACGGGGGTACGTGAATATGATCAGCATATATTTGACACTTATGACATCTCCGAGCATAGGCAAAGCAGTCTGTTTCCATGGTCATCTAGTAATAACCGGCCCTCAAGATCTTTCTTGACATGGCGTGCCCATTAGAGTGGGTTCTAAAAGATCCTTCGTGAACATCTCTCATGATTTTGTTTGCCTCAGTGGTGTCAACACAGCAAAGGAGGACAGAGTCATAGTTTCTTTTGTAAAGCATATCACCATTCAAGAAGAAACCCATGGCAAGCCGTCGTAGGGTTCTCTTATCGTTCTCCGTAGCACCGTTGGGATATTCTTGACTCTGGATATACCTCTTAATGTCGTGGTACCAAGGTTTTCCATCTGATTCTTCTTTAACCACTTGGCAGTATGCGGGCTCACGACGATTCTCTATCTCGATGAGATGCATGTCATAATCATTACTCACTTTGAACATCGAGGCAAGAGTGTCCAAAGCGTTAGCCATTTGGTTGTCTTCCCGAAGAACATGGTGAAAGAAGATCTCATCAAAGTCCTTGATCATTTCTTTGATGCGGGAGTGATAGGGAACCAAATTGTTATCCCTAGTTTCCCATTCACCCTTCAACTGGTGGATAACCAAAGCGGAGTCCCCGTAGACTTCTAACGACCTTATTTTTGCATCTAGTGCCACTTGGATTCCTAGAGAACATGCCTCATATTCAGCGACATTATTGGTACAATCGAAACATAGCCTGGCACAGACAGGGATGAACTCTTTTTCTGGTGAAATCAAAATGGCTCCGATTCCGTGTCCCAAAGCATTAGAAGCTCCGTCAAATCTCAAAATCCACTTGTCTTTACTACCGCCTTCTTCATCAGACAATGCCAGGATATCCTCATCCGGGAAGTCAAATGGCATTGGTTGGTAGTCACTTATGGGTTGATGGGCTAAGTAGTCTGCCAAAGCGCTCCTTTTTATGGCTTTCTGAGTGACATATGTTATGTCGTACTCAGTTAACAGCACTTGCCATCGAGCAATCCTTCCGGTCAGAGCTGGCTTTTCAAAGATGTACTTAATGGGATCCATCTTGGAAACTAGCCAGGTGGTATGACTCAATATATACTGCCTTAAGTGCTTCACGGCCCATGCTAATACCCAATAAGTCTGTTCTAAATTAGAGTATCGCATCTCGCAATCAGTGAACTTCTTGCTCAGGTAGTGGATAGCATGTTCCTTCTTCCCAGTTTCATCATGTTGACCTAACACGCAGCCCATGGACTCATTTAGTACCGTCAGATATAGGATCAGTGGCCTCCCAGGGGTTGGTGGTACCAATATCGGTGGTTCTCATAGGTACTGCTTAATTTTCTCAAAAGCTGTTTAGCAGTCTCATTCCATTGTCCTGGTTGGTTCTTGCGGAGTAGCTTGAAGATTGGTTCGTAGGTCGATATCAACTGTGAGATAAACCGAGCAATGTAGTTTAACCTTCCCAAGAATCCTCTGACTTCTTTTTCTGTACAAGGAGGTGGCATTTCTAGGATTCCCTTGACCTTGTCGGGATCTACTTCGATTCTTTTCTTGCTTACAATGAAACCCAACAGTTTGCCTGACCTTGCACCAAACGTGCACTTGGCAGGGTTCAATCTGAGCTTAAACTTCCTCAACCGCTCAAACAGCTTCCTTAGGTCGCCGACGTGATCTTCCTCAGTTCTAGATTTTGCAATGATATCATCCACGTAGACTTCTATCTCCTTATGCATCATATCGTGGAATAAAGTGACCATTGCTCTCTAATAGGTTGCCCCAGCATTTTTCAAACCGAAGGACATTACTTTGTAACAGAAAGTGCCCCACAGAGTGACAAACATGGTTTTTTCCATGTCTTCCGGCGCCATTTTAATCTGATTGTACCCGGAGAAGCCATCCATGAACGAGAAGATGGAGTATTGGGCTGTGTTATCGACCAAAACGTCAATCTGCGACAGAGGAAAATCGTCTTTAGGGCTGGCCCTATTTAGATCTCGATAATCCATACACATCCGCACTTTTCCATCCTTCTTCGGGACAGGAACTATGTTGGCTACCCATTGCGGATATTTAGCTATGGCTAAGAAGCCAGTCTCGAATTGTTTCTTGACCTCCTCCTTGATCTTGAGAAGCATTTCTGGCTTCATTCTCCGTAGCTTTTGCTTGATTGGTGGATATTCTGGTTTCAGAGGCAACTTATGTTCCACGATGCTGTTATCAAACCCTGGCATATCCTGATATGACCAAGCAAACATATCCTGAAATTCCCGGAGCAGTTTAATCAATTCGTCCTGCCGTTCTTTGCTTAGGAAGGTGCCTATCTTGATCATTTTATCTTCCCCTTCATTCCCCAGGTTAATGGTTTCGATTTCCTCCTGATGAGGTTGAATCTCTTTACCCTCTTGTTCCAACAATCTTGTCAATTCAGGCGAGGGTCCAAAGTCTTCCTCACTTTCCTCATAGGCGCAATCATTTGGATAATCAGAGTCATGAAACAAAACCGAGTTCTTATCGCTCTCAGGGGGATCATTTTTGGATCTACATTTGGGTTATATTATAATAAATGAAAAGAGAAACAAGCAAGCGAAAGGTTTAAGAGGCAGAGATTGCACAAAGATGAGGTAATGAGACTGGAATGTATTCATTAATTTTAAAACAAACAAGTTTTGCCCTTATTACAAAATAGGTCCCGAGGCCTTAGGCATAGCAAGGGGACCACCAAGTTATGAAATAACAGTGATTACTCTGACAAAACGTTAACGGTTGTAGGGAATTCCATGACTTTCCAGTTGCTCAATTCTCGATCCGAGTGGCAAGCATACACCAACTCCGCATTGTGGTTAGGCTCGCTTTCAACCATGGCGACCTGATCCGGGTATATCATTCCGGCGCTCCTAAAGCTCTGATAGAGGTCACAGACAAGGATTCTTGCGGTGTCGAATTCTTGTCCAGTAAGGCGGGCCACCCTTCTTCCCCTTCTCTCTTCTTTGACCCTTCTTCTATCTGCCGAAGTGGGCTTGTACCCTAGGCCATATCTATTCTTGTTCTCTGGGAGATGCACCGGTTAGACTTTCCCTTCCAATTCGCGCCCTAATCCTTTTCCAGGCTTGTACCCATCCCGCAACATGTTTCTTGCCACCACTAGAGGTATATTGGGGAAGGATGTCTTCACAATTCTTGTCGCATTGGCTATCTCTAAGGCCTGGAATGAAGTCTCGAGGGCTTCCTCGGCGGCTTCAATGTATGGAGTAGAGACGAGTTTGCTAACCAAAAGGTCCTCCTCTCCGGAAACAATCACCAATTTGTTATCGATGATGAATTTTAACTTCTGATGTAGTGTGGAAGGGACTACCCTAGCTGAGTGGATCCATGGCTGCCCTAGCAAAACACTGTAGGTTGGTGTGATATCCATAACCTGAAAGAGCACTTGGAAGGTACAGGGTCCAACCTGTATCGGCAATTCAATTTCCCCCATGACCTCCTGGCGAGTTCCATCAAAAGCCCGCACGACCATAGAACTAGGTCTCATGTAGGTCCCATCAAAGGGTAGTTTTGCCAACGTGGATTTTGGCATCACATTCAGAGAAGATCCATTATCCATAAGTACTTTTGCCAGGATATAATCCCAACACTTCATAGAAATATGAAGGGCTTTATTGTGCCCTCTTCCTTCAGTGGGTTCTTCATCATCTGTGAAGGTTAAGTAATTGTTGGCAACAATATGTCCCACTATGCCCCCGAACTGGTCAACGGGTAAGTCATACTTAACATGGGCCTCGCTCAAAACTTTCATTAATACGTCCCGATGTGGTTCTGAACTCATCAACAGGGACAACAAGGATATCTTAGCTGGAGTATGATTCAACTGGTCTAGCACTTGGTACTCACTGTGGCGAATGAACTTTAGAAATTCCTGGGCTTCTTCCTCAGTCACAGCCCTTTTTGTCTCGCCAGCGGTTACTTCTTTCTCGGTCTTTACCTCTCTAGTAGTTTTATCCTGTTTGGGCTCAGGCGGCGTATATATCCTCCCACTCCGGGTCATTCGTCCAACTCCGACGATATTTGTAATAGAGGAGGATGGCGCGGGGTCGACTGCCCCCGGGTTGGTGACGACCACATCTGTATCATATCTCCATGGCATGACATGGGAACTTTTGAAAGGGAGTGGAGCGGGTGCTTGTACGGTGATGACCATCTTAGCAGGAGTTGAAGCTGCCGATGCACTCTTATTGTAGAATATGACCAGGGGCTTTGGGGCCCGTACCCCAGTTTGCCCTTGTATCATGTTTACCCCGTTCCCGTGACGTCTGTAGACCTCTACGGTATGATTGTCCATAAGCTCCTGAAGAGTTTTCTGGAAGCCTTGTGGTTTCACTGACTGGTCGTCATCATATTCTTTATCCCATGTGTCCTCTATTAACCTCATTTCAAGCATATGGGAGTGTATTGTCTCCAAAGGCATTCTGATGTTGTCAACCCTGGAAATACATTCTTCATCCCTCCCTATAGCATTGACCCCTGGTCTCCCGTGGTTGGGCAGAGGGTTGGTTGTTATATTCAGGCTTCCTTCTCTGAAACTTATCCAATCGGCCTTGATTAGGTCTCTTACTTTGAACTTCAACGCCAGGTGATTCTCGGTGGAATGCCCCGGTGCACCGGCATGGTAGTCACACTGTGCGTTCGGGTCATACCCTCGAGGGTAAGGTGGCTGAAGTGGTTTCAGAGGGCAAGGAACTACCAATGTGTTTTCAATGAGATAGGGGAGAAGCTCAGTGTAAGTCATAGGTATTGGGTCAAACTACGGTTGGGCGCGGTCATTATTCTGCCTTCTAGGGTTTGGATTAGGCGGGTTCATTTGTGGTGTCTGGTATGGTGTTTGTGGTGGTGCAGGAGGTCGCATAATGGGTGGTCGGAAGTGTGGTGGGTTTGGATTTGGGATTGCAGCCACATATGGTTGTGGTGTGTTATGGTAAGCCAATGGAAAGGTGACAGGGGTAAACGGCCTGGGTGGGTTTCTTCCTTGGTTATGGGAGACCAAGTTGGTTTCCCCTTCTTTTCTCCTACCCTCTCTAAGCGTAGGTTTCCTGGCTGCCCCGGCCCCAGACAGACCTCGAATAATCTTCCCAGTCCGTAAGCCGTTCTCTATCCTTTCTCCGATAGTGACGATATCAGAGAAATGTGCTGAAACGCTCCCAATCATTCTATCATAGAAAGGTGATTGGAGCGTATCAATGAACGTGGAAATCACCTCCTTTTCGGACAGAGGCGGGTCAACCTGTGCCGCTACTTCACGCCACCGCTAGGCGTACTCTTTGAACGTCTCATTTTCTTTCTTTGCCATGTTTTGCAGTTGTACCCTATCTGGCGCCATGTCCATATTGTACTTGTATTGTTGCATGAAAGCATCCGCTAGATTCTCCCAACACCGGATGCGAGAGCGTTCAAGATGATTATACCATGTCAAGGCAGCTCTGGCAAGGCTGTCCTGGAAGCAATGAATTAACAGCGGGTCATTTGAAGCATGTGAAGCCATCTTTCGACAGTACATGGTAAGATGGTTCTTAGGACAAGTTAAACCCCGATATTTGTCAAATTACGGCATCTTGAATTTAGGAGGGATAACAACATCTGGAATTAGGCAGAGTTCTGCTGCGCTGCCCAACCCGAATCTGTTAACTCCTTCCATTTCTCATAATCGTCTCTCCAGGAATTCCAACCTCCCTTCCTGGGTAACTGCAGTGGCACTTGGACCCGCTGTGGCGTGTCGACTGGTATTTCCGAATGGCTGGTGGACATATATCGGGTTAACATTTGGTATAGAAGTGTATGGTCTGGCGGTTGCTTGGGTAGCTTGTGGTTGTGGGGCTTGTGTATGAATGGCTTGTGTATGGATCGAAATTGTTTGAGGATCCCGGACGGGCGGGACATTTGGTTGAGCCGTATGAAGGATTGCTTCTTGATAATCAGGCTCTTCTTGAAGCGGTGGGAAATAACCCTGTGGCAGTCCATATTGCGGAAAAGGTATGACATTACCTTCTGCATCTATGAAGATAGGCTGCTGGGCGTCGGCAGGGTTTGATTTCCTAACGTGAACTGTTAGGGGAGGCGCAGCAGGGTTTGAGCTTGGCCCTCCAGCAGGACCCTGAGTGTGCTGGGGAGTGGGCGGCCGTTGTCTAGCATCTTCAACTCCTACCGAAGAATCCCCCTCTGTGACTCTCTTCTCGAGAAGCTTGGCCATCTCGGCCATCTGTTCTTTTAGCTGACTAATCTCGGCTCTCAGGCTCTCATTCTCTTGCTCTACTTCGGCCATGAGTTTCTTCTTTAGCCGAGTCGCGTAAGGATGCCTACCCGTTGTCTGGGAACCACAACATTTTGTTGGGAAAATAAAAGAAAACAGATAAATACTATGATAAAAGAATAAAAGAAAAACAAACGATGTATGTAGGATGCGATTCCGAATTTAGCATGTATTCTCCGACCGTTCCTCAGAACATCGCGTTCAAAAGTACTAGGTAAAGCAGTAAGGCGGAAATTAACATGAAACAATTGTGAAGGCAAATTAATTCATCATTCCATTCTTCCGTAGAGGTACAATGTTACTTGAAAGATTCAATTACAACATTTTAGCCATTCCTGGCCTGGGTAATCATGGCTCTCATTTTGCAAAGTCTTTCTTGGCAATAGTTCAGAAATGACGATATCTCCTTTGGGGTGGATAGAGGATTGACCATGCCTTCGTCCTGCTTCAACATCGAGGGAAAATCTTCCAAGATTCCATCGGATAGGTATGCCAACTTGGCGAAATGGTCCATCCATAAATGAACGACTTCATCCCGTCGAGCTAACTCAGTCCCTAAAACTCGTGTGGCCTCCTGGCAGCGTCGCTCAACATCAAGGGCTTTTTTCTATTCAGCGTGTATTTCTTGCTCATAGGCCCTCATTATTTCATCAAGCTGTTGCTCCAATTTATGGACCTGGGTTTGCAGCATTTCTTTTTGCACCAAGGTCTCCTTTTCTTTCTCTTTGGATTGTGCCAACATGTTTTTCAGGACTTGTTTTTCGGCCAATATGGCATCGCTCTGTTGGCCCTTCATTTTCAATTGTGAATTAGCTATACGAAGGCATTGGTCTTGTTTCATCCTGTAGTCTTCTTCAATCTTCCTCTTCTTTCGTATTTCATCCATAGCATGTCTCCCTTTGGAATTCTCCTTCCTCTGAAGGGCACACTCTCGTTGACATTTCAAAAGGTCTTCCTCTAGCTTTTGATTCTTTGTTGTCAACTCTTCTATTTGTGTCTTCAGAGCCATGGTGGCTTTGTCCTCCATGATGAGTGGCGGAGGGAAATTATTCGTAGATTTGTATGAAGGACTTCTGAAGGGCAGTTTCACAATGGAAACCCTGTTTAGGACCCATTCAAAGTATTCAGCCCCTACAGCATGGCTTCGTGCTCCCAATTCTTTTCCCATTCTATGGACCTTCTTCCATGCATTGGCTATGTCCCGAACAGCGGATGTGTAATTCCCTTTCATATAGTACAAAACGAAAGGAGTGAGCAGTTCTTCGTTCGGTGGCCCGAGTAGAGGATAAGCCAACTGACGCTTTGCAATAACAGGGTTGTAGTTGATGCACCCTTGTGTGCCCATGAGAGGAACATTCGGGTAATCTCCACAGCTGTAAATAACCGAATCAACTGCTAGCCATTGAAGGTACCACCTGACCTTTTTAGCTGTAAGGCTTACTAGGTGATTAGCCCATTCACGCCCACTTTTCACAGTCAGCTGACACAATTTCAGATCAGAAACTAGACACTCGGCCTTACATATCTGATGGAAGATGTGAGATGTGAGCCATACGTACAAAGCAGGTAAACAACAAATGATCCTCTTCCCTCCTTGTGTGTGGCAGAAATCCATGGCGCAATACACATTAGCCAACATGGCTGTAACGGGATTCTCGAGCCGATGCTTACGAGCCAGGAAGACAGGAACGACATCTTAATCCACGTAGTTGTCTAAATTAGGGAACAAGATAACCCCGTAAATAGTGAGGGCTAAAGTATCCATGAAAGCCTCCCATTCCTCTTCATCAGCCAGGATCTGCAAGTGTTTCTCAAGAAATTCTTGAATGAAACTGGGAACTTGATTTCTATTCATTTGCACATTCCTCAATGCCTCGAGAGAGATTCTCAAAACACAGGCGATTGAAGCGGTTGTTGCGTGATGGTCAAGATGGCGATAGGGAATTTGCCCTTCCATTTGTAACCCCAATATTTACTCAAACTCTTCTATTGACGGAGCCAGTTGAAAATCTCTAAATGTCAAATAGCGGAGGGGTGGGTCATAAAATTGTACCAAAGCTGTAATTGCTTCGGTTTGGACTTCCACCTGCAGCAGTTTTAAGATTTTCCCATATCTTCTGGCAAAGGCCATCTTTTGAGTCAGACTCAATCTTTTCCCCAGTGCCTATAGACTAACTGTATCAACCTTCTTGGCTTTAAGATGCAATATTTTCTTCAACTCTGTCACATCTGTACCATAATTGTCATGTTTCATGTTAATTTCCATACTTGCTCAAAGATACTGCCAATTTTTGAATCGCTTCCTGCGAACACCAAGATGAAGAAAAAAAGAATCAGTTATTATTACGTTTCAAAATCCATGTTTCCCCAAGGATCTGATGTAAAGTGAAATAATTTTTTCTTTTTTTTAGGAAACATCGATTTCCAAAACTCATGTAAGCCCATGTTGCCGCAAGTCATAGGTTTTCTTAATCGTCATTGATACCCCAGTTAAAGGGACACAAAAATCATTTTTGTTTTTTTTTACGATTAGGAAAACTCACGATTAGGGACTCAGAGGTACATAATTAAAAGAGGATTATCTATCCACCCGAAGAATACTGTGTGTTCCAAAATGAGTCATTATTTCAAAAACTAAGCAAATCTGCGGGTGGTAGATAATTCATTTTTTGGAGAAAAAGGGAAAGCGAAAATGATGTAAGGTAAAGTAAAGTTTGCCCTTTTGTGGCCTAGGTCGGGTTTTGTTGAAAGCCTTTTCTAGGCCCTATGGCTTGTCTAAAAGTGACTCTCCACACCGGGTGGCTTATACTAGACATCTAGAAGGTCACCAGAGCCAAGATCCTACCCATGACAGGGACGCAAACAGTGGGGAATCCACTAGGTGCGTATATCATGAGAGGTCAAACTCTGGTTGAGGTTCTCACGAACACCGGATAGGAAGTACATCCCATACGATTCCGTTACCAACCCCTCCTAACTTAAGCTTCATTTGGGGCCCGGGTATAGGGCGCCACTCATAGGTGTGTGCAAGCAATTGTGAGTGTAGTGTATGGAAGGGCATTCAATACCTTTTACCTTACCCCATTCTGCATAAAGAACAAACACAGAACAAATATACAAAGTCGTCTACCCTAGGGTTTAATGATTATAGAAAAGTAACATGGTCATCTACCCTAGGGTTCAACAAACATGCAAAACATAGACAACGAAACAAATAACAAGATACAATTAAAACAAGAACAAACATTCACAACAATCAACAGAAAATAAACAAGGGGAAGAAATCCAAGCTAGCAAAGGCTATATAAAAAAAACATGCGCTTTCAATCAAACTGGCCTAACTCTCTTAAGTGTCCCCAGCAGAGTCACCATCTGTTGCGACCTGGATCGCGACGGTACAGCCGACCCTCTCGAAAAGGATGAAATAAAAACGAAAATAGGGAGTCGCCACCAACGTTTTTATCCATAGGAAAAACATTGGTAAAAAACTAAGTTCAGTAAAGCACTGGTTTAAAAAATGAGATTCAAGTTCGGGAGTCGGTTACGAGTAGGGAAGGTATTAGCACCCTACATCGTCTGTCAAAAATAGTACCAAGATTGAAAATGCACAACATAAATAGCCTTATAAATGATGTTTTATTTCTTCCCTTTTATTGTTGTACTTTGTAAAAAAAATGAAAGGAACAAACTGGACAAACATAAAGTGTAGGTCAACAGGACGTCTCGTCCAAATAAACCTTGGCTTTGGTATAAAACCGAAAAAGGGAAGGATGCCAACAAGACGTCGCGTCTAAATTAGTCATCCTTTAATCAAAATGCGGGGATCAGAAACGGGAAAGGGATAAACGGGACGTCTCGTCCCAAGTATCCCGTTCCTTATGAATTGTGGTGATGGTCTATCAAAAATAGGGGAAAATCAACAAGACGTCACGTCTAAATTGATTTTTCATGGAATTTAATCAAGATACGGGGTTAGAATCGAGAAGGGGAGAAGCGGGACGTCTCGTCTCAAGTATCCCGTTCCTTATGAATCGTGATAATGGTCTACTAGAAATAAGGAAAAATCAACAATATGTCACGTCTAAATTGATTTTTCATGGAAGTAGATAAAAAGAGAGTTACAAAGGAAAAATAAAGAAAATAAAAATAGGAATAAAAATGGGAAGGTGGGCCCGACAGGATTTAAAGTCCTGCTCCTACGTATTCTTGAGTTACCAAGAAATCAGGGTTACGTAGTTCTTTGTGATTTTTTTTTGCTAGTTTGAATGTAAAACACTCATTTTTTATTTATTATTTATTATGAATTTGGGTGAAAGAAAAAGAAAATCAGTAGCAAAAAAAAGATTAATTTAAAATGGTGAATCAGAATCAACAAAAAAAAACAAATTCAACAGGGAAATAGATAACAAATAATAAGAATAAGGAACGAGAATGGAACCGATGTGGCGAGAGTGCTGAGCCGGTGTTGGATTCGGACACTGGAGACGGAAATGAGGATGAATGTGACCAGTATGGTTAATGTGCTGAGCCGGTGTTGGATGTGAACACTGGAAACCGAAGTGAGGAAGAGACGGTGTGAAGGATTGGTGTAAGGACGGTGTGAAGGCTCGGTGAAGAGACGGTGTGAGGGCTTGGTGTAAGAACGGTGTGAAGGCTTGGTGCAGGGGACGGTATGAAGGCTTGGTATAGGAACAGTGTGAAGGCTTGGTGCAGGGGACGGTGTGAAGGTTTGATGAAGGGATTCTATCTTTCAACGCCGGGGAAACTTCAAGCTTTCTAGGACAAAAAGATTTTGTGGTGATCGAGCAACTTAACAGGGGAGTATGGTGAAGACCATAAAGGATTTTGATAATGACAAAGACTAAATGCCAAAGATCAAGCATGAAGATTCAAGACCAAGGCAGAATCATAGTAAGACTCTATTAAAGAAAAATATGGCCATTAAAAAAATAATAATAATCAATGATTTAAAGTTTACCAAAGTCTAAATTTTTAATGATCGTAATCGATTACCTCACTAGAGTAATCGATTACCAGGTCTGAAGAACTTTTAAAATCCAAAATAAAAAGATTTCAGCTAATTAATTTCAAAACTAACCCAAGTAATCGATTACAACACAAGTGTAATCGATTACCATGTTTAAAGAGTTTTAAAATTCAAAGGTTTCAGCAAAACGTTTTAAAAACTGAACCACGTAATCGATTACGATATTATGGTAATCGATTACATGCTAACGGTCACTTTAAAAATGAGTTTTAAATGAACGTAATCGATTACACACTTATGGTAATCGATTACCACCAATTCAGAAGTGCTGAAACTCTACACCTTTTCACGAAAAGGTTTGATGAAATCCTATAACTTTTTATAAATTATTATTTAATCCAAGAGGTACCTTTTTGATTATTTTATTCATTAAATTCACACCTCTTGAAGGCCTTTCTAACCCTATAAATAGGGATGCTCATCATTTGCAAAAACACACCAATTCTTCCAATTCTCTCTTAAGACCAATAAAGGCCATATTCTTCTAAGTGGAGTTTCTACTTATTATTGCTCTTCAATTTGTTCATATGCTCTAAATAGAGAGTATTTCTTTGTTCACTTGACTAAAAGTGTGAGAAACTTGTTTGCTTGGGAAGGTTTCCCAAAGTATTGTATACAAGAGTAGTAAGACTCTTGGTGTGTCGAGATACTTCACACAAAGGCAAGGTTGTGCCAAGGTGTGGAAGTGCTGGTGTACTATTTGTTGACAATAGTGGAATCCTCAAGGGTGACTTAAGAAGACTGGACGTAGGCAGTGGTTGGCCGAACCAGTATAAATACTGTTTGCAAATCTCTCAACCCTATACTCTGTCTTTTATTTTATATAATCTGTTGGGCACTGTCATATTCTTTTACATTTAATTACAATAAAATTAAGAGTTGAGAAAAGTGTGATTAGAAATCTTAAAATTATCATAACTCAATTCACCCCCCCCCCTCTCGAGTTATAGGAGGCCACTAGACTAACAAGTGGTATCAAAGCTAGCTTCTTGTATAAGGTTTAGAAACTTCAAGAAGTAGAAATGGCCTCTTCTAACCCTATCTTCCCTGAGGGAAATTCTATCCATAGACCTCCTGTATTTAATGGAGTAGGATACCAATACTGGAAAACCCGTATGCAAATATTCATAGAAGCTAATGATATAGACATATGGGACTCCATTGAGAATGGTCCATTCATACCAACCAAAGTAGTTGATGAAATAACCATGATTAGGCCAAGAAGTGAATAGACTGATGCAGACAAAACAAAAGTACAATACAACCTCAAGGCCAAAAATATAATAATCTCAGCCTTAGGAATGGATGAATACTTTAGAATATCTAACTGCAAGACAGCAAAAGAGATGTGGGATACCTTAGAAGTAACTCACGAAGGAATAACCGAAGTTAAGAGATCAAGAATAAACACTCTAACTAGGGAATATGAATTATTTAGGATGAATAATAATGAAAATATACAGGACATGCAAAAGAGATTTACTCACATAATCAATCATCTTGCATGCTTAGGAAAAACCTTTTCTAACGAAGATTTAATTAACAAAGTTTTAAGATGTTTAAACAGGGAGTGGCAACCAAAAGTAACAGCCATATCAAAATCACGAGACTTGGCAACCATGTCACTTGCTACTCTGTTTGGTAAACTATAGGAGCATGAACTTGAACTAACCAGGGTAAATCAACATGAAGAAGGAGATAAAAAGAGAAGAGGTATTGCCCTCAAAACCTTAATACAAACAATGAATGAAAGTGATGATGAAAACACGGAGGAAAACAAAAGCACGAATGATACAGAGGAGTTTGGAATGCTAGTCTGAAGGTTCAATAGATTTCTTAAGAAGAAAGAAGGACAGAGAAGACCAAACTTCAGGAAGCCCTTCAAGAAGAATGATGAAGCCAATCAAGGTCCAAAATGTTTTGAATGTGGAAAGTTTGGACATATGAAGATGGAATGTCCAACCCTAAACAAGAATATGGACAAACAAGAAAAGAAGCATTTCAAAAATAAGAGAAGAGCATATATTGCTTGGGATGACAACGACCTAAGCTCTTCTGAGGAATCAGATCAAGAAGAAGCAAACCTTTGCTTAATGGCTAACACTGAAGAGGTAAATGACTCAAACCCTACATTTGATAAATTGCAAGAGGCATTTGAAGAACTTTATGAAGAATATCAAAAACTTGCTAAGAAATTTTTAAATATTAAAAGTATTAATCAAAATCTAGAAGAAAATGTTTCAAAGTTACATGAAGAAATAGGACAAGTTAAATTAGAAAAAGTAAACCTAGAAAATAATTTTAAAATTAAGGTCACATGCAATCAATCATGCATTACATGTCAAAAGCTTTCTCAAGAAATTGATGATTTAAAAAATACTTTAGCAAAATTTACTATAGGAAGAGACAACCTAGACATACTCCTTGGAAAACAAGGATGCCACTTTAATAAGGCTGGCCTAGGTTTTGATCCCTCTAAAAAGCAAAAATTGTACAAAAATTTCTTTATACCTCAAAAGACATCAACTAGTCCTTTTGTTAAATGCTATCACTGTGGAAGAAAGGGTCATACAGCATCTACATGTAAAATAAGAGAAAATGGAATTCAAAATTCAAACAAGATTTGGATTAGGAAGCAAGTACCAACAAACTCTAACCTTCAAGGACCCAAGAAAATATGGGTACCTAAGATAAAAACCTAATCCTTGTTGCAGGTATGCTTGGTCAGTAGACAGTCAAGCTGGTACCTTGACAGTGGCTGCTCCAGGCACATGACAGGAGATATATCAAAATTCTCCTCACTAATTATGAAGGAAGAAGGATATGTCACCTACGGTGACAACAACAAAGGAAAAATCCTTGGAATAGGAAAAGTTGGAAAGAATCCTACAACCTCTATTGACAATGTACTGTATGTCGAAGGACTAAAGCACAACTTGATAAGCATAAGTCAGCTGTGCGACAAATGTAACCATGTCATATTTAACTCTGACACATGCATAATTAAAGAGAAAGATAATGACACTATAAAATTTATTGGAAAAAGAATCAATAATATTTATATGATAAACTTGGATAACTTATCATCTAGTCAAGCCCGATGTTTAATAACTCATGAGGAAGATCCATGGCTTTGGCATAGGAGGATAGCACACATACACATGGATCATTTAGATAAAATAATTAAAAAGGATCTAGTCATAGGAGTACCAAAATTAAAGTTTGTAAAAGATAAAATGTGTGATGCCTGTCAAAAGGGTAAATAGGTAAAAATACCTTTTAAGTCAAAAAATATTGTCTCTACAACTAAGCCTCTACAATTACTACATATGGATTTATTTGGACCATCAAGAACTAAAAGCTTTGGTGGTAACTATTATGCCCTAGTAATTGTTGATGACTTTTCAAGATTCACTTGGACTTTATTTTTGAAAAATAAAAATGAGGCTTATTCATCCTTTAAAAGATTAGCTAAGATAGTCCAAAATGAAAAAGATCTTAAAGTTATTAGCATAAGAAGTGATCATGGAGGGGAGTTTGAAAACAGATCGTTTGAAAAGTTTTGTGATAAATATGGAATCAAACACAACTTTTCAGCCCCTAGGACCCCTCAACAAAATGGAGTGGTTGAGAGGAAGAATAGATCACTAGAGGAATTAGCTAGAACAATGCTTAATGAGAATAATCTCCCTAAATATTTTTGGGCTGATGCAGTTAGTACTGCATGTTATGTTATGAATAGGGTATTAATTAGACCTATTCTAAAGAAAACACCCTATGAACTATATAATGGAAGAAAACCAAATGTATCCCATCTGCATGTATTTGGATGTAAATGCTTTATACTAAATAATGGAAAGGATAACCTAGGAAAATTTGATGCTAAAGCCGATGAAGGAATTTTTCTTGGATATTCTTTATCAAGCAAAGCATTTAGGATATATAACAAAAGGACACAAACCATTGAAGAATCTGTTCATGTTACATTTGATGAATCTAACCCTTTTAGAATGGAAAGATCTATAGATGATATTACAGATTCTCTGGAGCAAATTCAAATTGATGAAAAGAAGGAAGATCACACAAGCAGTCAAGATGATAATCCAACATCAAGTGATGATCTACCCAAAGAATGGAAGTTCAACAAGAACCACCCTATTGACAACATCATAGATGATATATCAAAAGGGGTAACAACTTGAAAATCTCTTAGAAATGCATGCAATTCTATGGCATTCGTATCACAAATAGAACCTAGAAATATTATGGAAGCAACAGATGATGAAAATTGGATAATAGCCATGCAAGAAGAATTAAACCAATTTGAAAGAAATCAAGTATGGGAACTAGTCCCAAAACCTACCAACCATCAAATCATAGGAACTAAATGGGTCTTTAAAAATAAAATGGATGAACATGGAATAATCATAAGAAATAAGGCAAGGCTAGTTGCAAAGGGGTACAATCAAGAGGAAGGCATAGATTATGAAGAAACCTATGCACCAGTAGCTAGATTAGAAGCCATAAGAATGCTCTTAGCTTTTGCATCATACATGGACTTTAAATTATTTCAAATGGATGTAAAAAGCGCATTCTTAAATGGATATATAAATGAAGAAGTATATGTCTGTCAACCTCCGGGTTTTGAAAGTGAAAAATTTCCTGACCATGTGTTTAAATTGAAGAAAGCATTATATGGTCTTAAACAAGCACCTCGAGCATGGTATGATAGACTAAGTAAATTTCTGCTAGAAAATAACTTCAACAGAGGAAAGGTAGACACAACCTTATTCATCAAAAGAAATGATAATGATATTCTCTTGGTTCAAATATATGTTGATGATATTATTTTTGGATCAACTAACGAAAATCTGTGTAAGGAATTTTCCCTAGCAATGCAGAGTGAATTTGAAATGTCTATGATGGGAGAACTGAACTTCTTCCTTGGGCTACAAATTAAGCAATCTAAAGAAGGTATATTCATCAATCAATCAAAGTACTGCAAGGAACTATTGACTAGATTCGAAATGATGAATGCCAAAAATATCTCAACACCAATGAGCACATCTACCTATCTTGATAAAGATATAGCTGGGAAATCCATTGACGCTAAAATGTATCGAGGTATGATCGGATCACTACTATATTTATCTGCAAGTAGGCCCGATATCATGATTAGTGTCTGTCTCTGTGCTAGATTCCAAGTTAATCCAAAAGAATCTCATCTAAAAGCAGTAAAGAGAATCATGAGATATTTAATAGGTACAGGAAACCTAGGCCTATGGTACCCTAAGGGAACATCTTGCAATCTAGTTGGGTATTCCGATTCTGACTTTGCAGGATGTAGAACTGATAAAAAAAAGTACCAGTGGTACTTGCCATCTAATAGGGTCAGCCTTAGTATCCTGGCACAGTAAAAAGCAAAATAGTGTCGCCTTATCCACAGCAGAAGCTGAGTATGTCGCTGTTAGTATGGATGAAACAACAACTATTAGATTGCGGAATTAATTTAGATCATATCCCTATTAAGTGCGACAATACAAGTGCAATAAACATTTCCAAAAATCCTGTACAACACTCAAGGACTAAGCATATAGAAATCAGACATCACTTCCTTAGAGATCATGTTCAAAAAGGTGATTGCATATTAGAATTTATTGAGACCCATAAGCAACTCGCCGATATTTTTACAAAACCTTTGCCTAAAGACCAATTTTTCAAACTTAGAAATGAATTAGGCATCATAGATTTCTCATAAATTGATTAAAAAATTATTCTTATGCAAAAACTGGTCTATAATCGATTACATGAAACACGTAATCGATTACCATATATTTCCAAATAGTCAAACAGGTGAAAACTCCACGGGGACCAGAAACTTAAGCTTCAGTAATCGATTACACACTATATGTAATCGATTACCACTATCCATGTCAAGTATGATTTCTTAAAAAAAATTCTGCATGTTATTTTTTGTTAAAATATTATTTTCTGACTCTTTATTCTGAACATTCAAATCTTGTATTTTAAATATTTCTTTTATATGCCTCGTAACTGACAGATAACATATAATATTCCATTATCAGTTTTCCCTTCCACTTTAAAAATAGATATCATTTAATATGCATCCCATCACTGAACCATTCAGCTTTCCCATTTCCCACTCTCTCCACACGTATTCCCATGTAGTAGGCATGTCCCCTCATGTCCTCTGTGACTTTTCAAAAGCGTGTAAACTGCCCCGTAATCGATTACATCCCACTGACTATCAAATTATAATCGATTACCATCAGTTACTTGTCCATTCCACTTTCTGTAATCGATTACAATATACATGCGCTGACTCATGTAATCGATTACCTCCATTCGAGTCTGTTAAAAACCATTCCTTTCACTCCTATTTTTTTACTATTCACTATCTTCTTCATCTTGTTTTTCCTCCGTTTTCACTCCCATGGCTGACCATTCTCCTACTTACACTCCCACACCACCTTCACCTGTTGTCCCAACCAGGAAAAAGAGGAATCTTGGCACTTCTTCCTCCTCTGATCAGCCTACACCAAATCCTTCCCTTCATACCTTTGTGGAATTTTTCTCCAACTCTGCTTAACAAACACGTTTTTATTCTCTATTTCATTGCCGAGACATCATTGACCCTAAATGCATTGATCTTCCTGTAATCCAAAATTTTGACTGCTATCAATTTTTTGATATTCAGAATCTCATCCCATTTCTCACCATCAAAGAGGATCATTATCCTGATCTTGTCCGTCTGTTCTACTCCAATCTTCAGATTACTGATGGATGCATAATTTCTGAAGTCAAGAAGGTCCCCATTGTTATTGATTCTGGTATCTTTTATGAACTCACTAAACTTCCTTCGGTCGGAGAACATTATGAAGGTCACCTTTCTGAAAACTGGGAACATGACTTTAACAATCTTGAAGCCCGTCGCCTTGTGTGTTCTAAGACTGCTGAATGTGTTGGCCGCCTCTTGGCTGGTTCTCTTTCGTTTAGTTGCAAGGTCATGCACTACATTTTGGTTCGCATTCTGGTTCCTCGAACCACAAACTTGGCCCAGATTACTGAGGAAGATTTGGTTCTTATGTGGTCTCTCTTAACTGTTCGCCCTCTTAGCTGGACTACTCTTATTCGCTATCGCATGAAGAAGGCTCTGAAAGCCAACGCTCCCCTTCCATATGCTGGACTCATTACCCGAATTCTTCGTTACTTCAATGTTCCCATCTCTGATGAACTGTGTATCAAGCCTCAACGCTCCTTTGCCATTAGAAAAACTGTTCTCTCTTCGTTTGGATACAAGCAAAACGCTGAAGGAGAATGGATTCCCAAATATTCTGCTCCTCCCCAGGATCCTGATCCAGTGCCCAGCTCTCTTTCCATGACTGACCTTGCCACCGAACTCCAGTCCCTCCATTCCTATGTTCGTGACCGATTTGACCATGTGGACAGCACCATGCAGACTCTTCTTTCCCTTTTTCCACCACCATCCGAATAGCTTTATTTTACTTTTGTTTTGTTCTTAAATAATTTCCATTTTTGTTTATGAAAAATAAGTCCTCTTGTTGGTTGTTTGTTTGCGTTTCATTAATATAATTATTATCCATTGCACTTTACATTTTTGTATGTTTTTATTCTTTTTGATAATGCCAAAGGGGGAGACATAGCAATCATTTTAATCATTGGCAAAATAACAAATCAAATCAATCATTGGCAAACACTACAAAACTCAGGGGGAGAGTACTTTTAGTATCAGATAAAGTACAACACAAGGGCCAATAAAATACAACAAACAAAAAGGAATTAATCTTAAAAGTAACATGCATCAATGGTTATTCCTACAGAAGTATACAGGTAATTGTCATCATCAAAAAGGGGGAGAATAAAGACCATAAAGGATTTTGATAATGACAAAGACTAAATGCCAAAGATCAAGCATGAAGATTCAAGACCAAGGCAGAATCATAGTAAGACTCTATTAAAGAAAAATATGGCCATTAAAAAAATAATAATAATCAATGATTTAAAGTTTACCAAAGTCTGAATTTTTAATGATCGTAATCGATTACCTCACTAGAGTAATCAATTACCAGGTCTGAAGAACTTTTGAAATCCAAAATAAAAAGATTTCAGCTAATTAATTTCAAAACTAACCCAAGTAATAAATTACAACACAAGTGTAATCGATTACCATGTTTGAAGAGTTTTAAATTCAAAGGTTTCAGCAAAACGTTTTAAAAACTGAACCACGTAATCGATTACGATATTATGGTAATCGATTACATGCTAACGGTCACTTTAAAAATGAGTTTTAAATGAACATAATCGATTACACACTTATGGTAATCGATTACCACCAATTCAGAAGTGCTGAAACTCTGCACCTTCTCACGAAAAGGTTTGATGAAATCCTATTACTTTTCATAAATTATTATTTAATCCAAGAGGTACTTTTTTGATTATTTTATTCATTAAATTCACACCTCTTGAAGGCCTTTCTAACCCTATAAATAGGGATGCTCATCATTTGCAAAAACACACCAATTCTTCCAATTCTCTCTTAAGACCAATAAAGGCCATATTCTTCTAAGTAGAGTTTCTACTTATTATTGCTCTTCAATTTGTTCATATGCTCTAAATAGAGAGTATTTCTTTGTTCACTTGACTAAAAGTGTGAGAAACTTGTTTGCTTGAGAAGGTTTCCCAAAGTATTGTATACAAGAGTAGTAAGACTCTTGGTGTGTCGAGATACTTCACACAAAGGCAAGGTTGTGCCAAGGTGTGGAAGTGCTGGTGTACTATTTGTTAACAATAGTGGAATCCTCAAGGGTGACTTGAGAAGACTGGACGTAGGCAGTGGTTGGCCGAACCAGTATAAATACTATTTGTAAATCTCTCAACCCTACACTCTGTCTTTTATTTTATATAATCTGTTATGCACTGTCATATTCTTTTACATTTAATTACAATAAAATTAAGAGTTAAGAAAAGTGTGATTAGAAATCTTAAAATTATCATAACTCAATTCACCCCCCCCCCTCTCGAGTTATAGGAGGCCACTAGACTAACATATGGGCAGAGTGACGCCTTCAAGAGTGCAAAATTTCCAACTAAAAATTCCAACCCCTTGAGCCTCTTCAGACGAGGTATTTATAGGGGTGGTCGAGTGCTTGGACAGCACCAGCTTCCACTCACAGTGGAGGCAGCCTAGCCACTAACAGGTAGTGGGAGGCAATGGCTGGTGGGGAATTTTTAATTACTCCCACTTCCACCCCCTATCTGCCATTTCCAGAATTCATGGATTGACTTGGGTGGTGGGATTCCAAGTCATAGTATGGTAATCAGACTCCTCGATCGGTGCCACATGGGACCGGTTTTCTTCTTATGGCTCGGATCTCTATCTGTCAGCATCCCTTCTCGGTGGAAATTTATCCGATCGAAACAGGTGAAAAGTCCGAGTGTAAAGACGATCCTCCGACACTCGGTGTGAAGGCTTGAATTCATTCAAGTGACACTAGATAACTTTTCCACCCAGGGTTACTCCACTCGGAAGTGTTTTGCCCGGAAGTGTCTGCTTGAAAGACTCAGTCAGCCTTCCTTTCTTTGAAAGTGATCCACTCGGCACTTTCTTACTCGGAGGTGCCTCATTCAAATACTTCACCCAAACATATCTCCTGCCAAAAAAAGCTGCTTTGGAATTAGCCCTTTTTGTTGATGCACTCGGGAATTCTTTACTCGAAGTTGTCTCCGTCCGAGAGGTAATCCTATGAAATCAAAGCCTTTCATCGTTTGGAAATACTTCTTTCGGAATTGAACCACTGAAAACTCTGGAATTTGGGAGTGTATTTCCCCAAAAGGTATTCATTCAATATCCGCCCGAAATTATACACTCGGAAATCTCTATCCGAGAAATACTCATTAGAAGTCAAACCCTTTCTTCGCCCGGAAGTAATTCAATCAGAATGGCTCCAATCGGCAATTATCCATTCGGATGCATTCATTTGAAGTTAGGCACCTTTCACTCAGAATGGCTCCAATCAGTAATTATCCACTCGGATGTATTCATCCGAAGTCAAGCGCTTATCATTCAAAATAGCTTCAATCGACATTATCCACTCAGATGCATTCAAACGCCTTTCATTCAGAATGGCTCCAATCGGCAATCATCCACTCGAATGTATTCACCTAAAGTCAGGCACTTTTCTTAGCTTCAACCAGTCATTCTTTACTCGAATGCATTCATCTGAATCAAACGCCTTTCATTCAGAATGGCTCCAATCGGTAATTATCCACTCAGATGAATTTCCAACTAGAAAAAGCACTTGTCCAAAGATTCAATTTACGCTCGGAGGTATTTCCCTCAGAAATAGCTCACTCAGAGATATTCCACTCGGAAATGATTCACTAGGAGACATTCCACTTGGAAATAACTCAATCGGAGACATTCTCCTCAGAAATGATTCACTAGGAGACATTCCACTCGGAAATGATCATTCGGACCTATAGAACTTAAGAGTCTGCCTGAAAGGCATAATTATAGCCTCTTTCCGTTCGGAAGTAACTCTCTTGGAAGGAACCCACTCGGAAATGGCACAATCATAGACATTCCACTCAGCAACGTCTCACTCGGAGACATTCCACTCGGAAATTATCATTCGGAGGTCAGACTTGCTTTTCACTCTAAAATTTGGAACTTGAGAGAATATGGGCGAAAGAAACTCATTCCCGGTCAGAGCTTTGTTTCGCTCGGAAATACATCTCTTGGTAGCAAATCATTCGGAAGTGCCTTCCTCGGAGATATCCCACTCGGGGATAATTTAAAACTTAAGTGAGTCTGCCCGAAAGAGATTCATTCCAGGTCAGTGCTTTGCTTCGCTCGGAAATACATCTCTCGATAGCAAACCACTCAGAAGTGCCTTCCTTAGAGACATCCCGCTCAGAAATATAGACCTTTGAAAGTTTCTGCCCGAAAGAGGCTCATTACCGGTCGGACCTTTTCCTTGCTCGAAAAGATATCTTCTCCGAAACACACCGCTCGAAAATATCTATTCTTTGCTCAAAATGCCATCTTCTCCGGAACACACCACTCGGAGACATCCTTGCCTGACAAGTGTTCATTCATAGCCAGGGGCTTCCTTTGCTCAGACGTATATCTTTAGGAGGTATTTACTCAAAATCAGTCCCTTTTTCACTCAGAGCGGCTGCAACCGAGAATCTTCCACTCGGATTTACCTCCAACCGGGAAATATTCACTCAAAGTCAGCCATTTTCATTTAGAGGCACCTCCCTCGGGAATCTTCCACTTGGAAACACCCTACCCGGAGATAATCCACTCGGCAACGCTTGAGCGAAGGAAGGGAATATGTGTAACAGCCCAATTTTTTTAAGCAGTAAATTAAATAGTGAAAAAATTAAAATTTCCCAGAAAAATAAGAACTGAAACCTAGAAAATAGGAAATTTAAAAATGAATACAAGGATATTTTCAGTTTGACTTAAAACGGAAATAAACGAGAATGGAATATAGAATAGAATAATAAAATAAAATAAAAATCTGCTACAGTAAAATGCTACAGTGAAATGCTACAGTAAAATGTTACAGTAAACGTCACATGAAACATGTTGAAGAATGTAGAGAATTCGTGAGAATTCTCCAATTTTCCACCGCCTCATGTCAATTTCGAGCTGCTACAGTGATTTGCTACAGTGATTTGCTACAGTAATTTGTTACAGTAACCGCCATTGAAAGCCTATAAATAGAACCCCAACCTCCCATATTTCCTCAGACCAAAAACCTCACAGATCCTATAACCTTTCATCTCCCTCTTCAAGCTCTCAAAACCTTCATTCTTTAATTTTCGCATAAGAAGAGATTACGCAAACTTGAAGATTTGAAGAAATACAAAGGAGTTTAGCATAAGGAAAGTTAACGATCTTCACTTGAGGTAAGAAAGAGGGGATAGGATATTAAATACATAGAAATTAAGTTAGAATTGCTTGTTTAATTGTTTAGAAACTCATTTAGTTAGACTTTAATTTAATTTGAATTAAATTGTGAAATTGATGGTTTGGAATATGATATTAAACAATTACTATAACATGGAAAATGTGTTTCCATATTCTTTGAAATATGAAATATTATGGAAAATATGTTTTCATATGTTTGAAATATGATATGAATATTATGGGAAATGTGTTTCCGTATGATTGAATTATGATATAAATAATATGGAAAATGCGTTTCCATATTCTTGAGTTATAAATAAAGTATGCTTAATTGATTGTTATAATAATTTTATTGTTAAAATTAGTTATAAAGGAATTTGATAATGTAATGCATTCATGCATCATATGCATTGGCCGTTCAAAGAATCCGCAGAGGGGTTCTTTGAGGGGGTTCCCGGTAGGGGAACGCGCTCTGTTGAGCACAGACCTCTGCGGTGGTTTTATACCACGGCCGTCTTAAGGGCTAAGCAGTGTGTCCTTAAGAGGGGTCCCGCAACACTTGTTATTGATATTATGATATTGTTATCCGATGTGGTGTTACATTATGGGGCGCGGTATCGGTTGGATATCCGTAAAAATGTTATTGTTGGAAATCACTGCAGATGTTCCCACCAGAATGGATCCATCATGCATTTTCATTTATATAAAAGAACGGAATATAATAATATCAGTATAAAACAAAATACTTGTTTGGCATTTGCATCGCATAGCATCCTACTTGTGGTTGTGGTTGTTCTAATTTGATTTCTATTTGTTTAGTATTTTATCTCACTCTTTCTATTACTTGTGGCAACCCTTTAGTGGTTAACCAGGAAGACATGTGACAAAGTGGATGTTGCTGAATATGGATGAATTATGAAGGTTTTTGATGATGGTGCTTGCTTGCATGACTACTATTGCTGTATTATGTATATGCTATGTTTTGGTACTTTACGTCTTTATATTTTATAAGATCAAGGTGCCTGTTGTAAAATATAATATGTATGGAACTCTGATGTTATGTATAATAATAAGAAGTTAATTATGTAAAAGTTACGTACTCTGATATTGTATCAGTAACCTCTGGAATCAGGTTGTGAATCTCTTGATAATTACCAGGTGAAAAATAAGTTATCTAAGAGATTTTATATGGTAAGGGTAATTATCTTGAGATTTGCAAGTTGGCTCCAGGGTGTTACAATATGCATCTGGTACCAATCTCGCTCGGGCGAGACATATCTCACTTAAGCGAAATTATTCCAGTATCTAAAACTCTGCCTTCTCGCTTGAGCGCTCATTCCTCCGCCTGAGTGAAATTGATCCAGGGGCTAACCCCTGATTCTCCATCAATCTCGCTTGGGCGAAACCACCACCTGCTCGGGCGAAAATAGGCCAGATGCCAAATTTCTGATTTACCACAATTTAGCTCGAGCGAGATTCCCACTCGCTTGAGTGAGTTATACAAATCCTTCAACTCAGCATATGAAATACATTTTCTACCATTCTGACTCTTCCTAATGCATCACATCACATCATCATACGTCTATAAACTCTATCAACGTCATGAAGCATTATGGTTTGAGAGGTTTACTTCATCTTTTCATAGAATCAAGCAAACACCTCGCTCGAAAATAAACCCACTCGGGAATTCCTCACTCGGAGTCACCCCTGCCCGGAAATAATCACTCGGAAATGATTCCTGATTTGGGCAACGGATGTCTGGTCTCTTTTAATCAAATCCTTGGTATTTGGGTTGGACCAAAAGAGGTGTTCACAGTGGCTAATGCTCTTTCTCAACATAATTTTATTTTTGCAACAGAAGCATCGTATTCATCTTCCCAACTTTTAGATACATGATCTTTAAAAATGGTGAAGTCGTAGAAAGGTAAAGACAAAATCTATGTGAAGGCCCACAAGTTCATGGTGATGCTCAAACCTTGCATCTTGGTTTGAAATGACCCTCTTCTTTCTCTGAAGTTTAAGTAAATTCATAAATTAGTTGAGGGTAATGGTCTCTTTCAAAGAGACAAAGTCTCTAAGACCATAAAAGTCAATCAGATCAGCAACCATAAGTCCTTCGCACTAAAGAAACACTGTGTTTTCTTTGAATAGTAGAAGAATCGTTTGAGAATCTTCATGAACTTGTGGTTAGATATCGTCATCTTCAAGAACTATTCTTCTTTTAAGTCTCTAGAGGTCATGAAGAATAAGTAGAAGAAATAGAGTTGATTTACTTTGAAGGGGGTGGAGCAAATCAGAGGTTGATTCATGCCACCAAGCCAAGGTTGAGTTTTCTTTATATAGAGGCGGAGTGTCATCGTGCAATGGACTTTTCATGTAGAGGCCCAACAATGACCCATCAGGAAAAAAGTAGACTATAGGTCGAACCATTTAAGGGAATGGTTTGTACTAATCTAAGCATTGGTCTGAACCACTCTAGGCATGAGTTCGAACCACTCTACTGTATTGTTTTGAACCATCTCAGCATTGGTTCAAACCATTCTTTTATTTTTTAAATTGCCTTTTTCCTGAAAATAAACACTTATGAGCCTTTTTTCTCTCAAGTTAGAAAATAAACATGATTAAACCTTACATAAGAAATCACTCAATGCAGGATAAATTTATTAAACTTAGCTCTCGTCTTATAAAAATAAACGTTCTTTAGGCAAGGGTTTAGTGAAAATATCAGCTAGTTTTTTTAGATGATTCCAAAAATTCAAGCATACAGTCACCATCATGCATATGATCACGTTTAAAATGATGCCTAACTTGTATGTGTTTAGTTATAGAGTGCATAACTAGGTTTTTTTTACTAAGTTGATGGCATTAGTGTTATCACATCATATGGGAATGTGATCGAGATGAATACCATAATCTGCTTTGTCAATCATTTTCTCAACCACAAAATTTAAGCACAATAACTACCAGCAGCAACATACTTAACTTCAACAGTGGATAAGGCTACATTGGCTTTCTTATTAGATTACCAAGAAACAAGTTAACTACCAAGAAAGTGGCATGTTCCACTAGTACTCTTTTAATCAACCTTGCAACTCATAAAATCTAAATCAAAATAACCAACAAGATAGGTCCCTACACCCTTGGGATACCATAAACCCATGTGTTATGCTCTTACTAGATACTTTGATATTCTTTTAACAATAGATAGATGAGATTCATTTGGACAAAATTAAAAACGAGCACACATGCACACAAAACATGATATATGGCCTACTTGTTGTAAGATAGAATAAAGAACCAATAATACCTCAGTACTTTTCTTATTGACAGTTTTACCTGGTTCATTTTTCTCTAGGTAATAGGAGGTGCTCATTGGAGTTGCTACTTCTTTTGCTTTACCATACCGAATTTTTTAAGTAGTTCTTCATAGTGTTTTATTTGGTTGGTAAAATTTCTTCCTTAGTTTGCTTGATTTGTGGACCAAAAAAGTAGGTTAATTCCCTCATCATTGACATATCAAATTCTTTTTGCATAGAACTAGAAAACTCTTTACAAATAATTTCATTAGAAGCACCAAAGACTATGTAATCGACATTAATCTGAAATAAAAGAATGTTACTAGCACTTATTTTTATAAACAGAGTGGTATTCACCTTTCCTTTTTCAAAACCTTTTTCTAAATGAAAACAACTTAACCAATCATACCAAGCTCTTGGAGCTTGTTTTAAACAATACAACACCTTCTTTAATTTGAAAATATGATTGGGTTTTTCAAAATCTGCAAAATTAAGCGGTTGTTCCATGAAAACTTCTTTTTGAATAAAACTGTTTTAAAAAGCACTTTTGACATTCATTTGGTAATGTTTAAGTTGAACGAGCAAGCAAAAGCAAGTAGTAATTGGATAGTTTTTAGTCTAGCAATAGATGCGTATGTTTCATCATAGGCTACTCCTCCCTCTTGATTATAGCCTTTAGCTACTAGCCTAGATTTATTTAATTTGATTATTTTTACTTTATCTACTTTGTTTCTAAAATACCATTTAGTGTCCATTACTGGATTATTAGAGGGCCTAAGGACTAGCTCCCATACTTGATTTCTTTTGAATTGGTTCAGTTCATTTTGCATAGCAACCCCCAAAACTCATTCAGTAAGGCTTCTTCTATACACTTAGGTTCAATTTTAAGAATTTACAAATATTTTTAAGAGAGTTATGAGTTAACACTCCCTTTGTTACATCACCAATCACATTCTCCACAGGATGTTTCTTAGAGGACCTCTACTCCTTTGGTGGTTCATAAGTCGTTGGTTTATTCTGACTAGTCCTTTCTTGATAATCTATGACAAAGTCTTCAAGGTCATATGTAAGACAATCAACTACCTTTCTTAGTCTTTTAGGGTCAAATTCATCAAAAGATACATGAATTGATTCTTCATAGTCATAGTTCTTTTATTATAAACCTTATATATGTCTTGTAGCTTAATGAATAACCAAGAAATATCGCCTCATCAAACTTGGCATCAAATTTTCCAAGGTCATATTTCCTATTATTTAAAACAAAACACTTACATTCAAAGACAAAAAAAAGGAGATGTTTGATTTCTTCATTTATAAAGTTCATGGGGAGTTTTCTTTAATAACAATCTTATAAGGATCCGATTCATTAATTACAAAATAAGCAGTACTTAGTGTATCAACCAATAAATGTTTTAGAAGATCATTTTCATGTAACATGGTTCGAATCAATTCCTGCAGTAAACAATTCTTTCTCCCAACAATTCCACTTTATTGAGGTGTTCTTGGGACAGAGAAGTTATGCTTGATTCCATGGTTTTGTAATAACTTTGGAAAATAGAATTTTCAAATTCTCTTCCATGGTCTCTTCTTATAAATGTAATTTTTAAGTCCTTTTCATTTTGAATAACCTTGGCTAATTTTTTAAAACGCTTTAAAAGCTTCATCCTTAGTGATAATGAAAAAAGTCCAAGTGTAACTAGAATAATCATCCACAATCACTAAAGCATAATAATTTTCACCAAAACTTTTTATTCTAGACGGTCCAAAAAGATCAATGTGTAAAAAGTTGTAAGGGTTGATTAGTTGAAACAACATTTTTTGTTTTAAAAGATGCCCTTATTTGTTTTTCTTTTTGGCAACATCGTAGAAATGATTTTCAAATTTTAGCTTTGGTAGATCGTCTACTAAATTCTTTGAAATAAATTTGTTCAAATTATCCAAAACTTACAAAAACGTGTTAGAGACATCTAATTAATTTTGCTTGCATATAGTATTTTATATGAAAATTTTTATACTACCATTAAATGATAAATTATCCGGCAAGTAGAAATCGTTAACACTTAACACTTACAAGTTATATATATAGATAAAGAAACTCATAAATAATTGTTAATTAAAAATATAAGTTGAAAATACATCAAAATTAAAATCACTTTCATAATAAAAATTAAAATCACTACCATTAAAGTATTCTAATATCTAAATATCGTATTTCAATTATTAACATTTAAAATTTTTTATTAAAATAAATTCCTTCAAATTAAAACATAATATTATTAATATAATTCAAAGTCATATTTTTTTAGAGGGCTTTTAGCCTTTTATGTAAAAAAAAGTCTCAGTCATTATTATATGTAACTAGTGTACTTATTTATGTTATCCTCCACGAGTATATTGTTATACGTTACTTCTCCATTGTAAAAGACTCATTGTATAAAGTTTACATTGATTAAGTTTGACACAAGATTATCTTATTGAGATGATTGACGATATGACACTCCCTTTTACTAGAAAGGAAAAAAATAAACTCAATTTCGTTTTCTTTCCGTTTGCAATATTTAATGATTAGTGTACATCTAAAAATAAGGTCAAAAATTGATTACTCATGAGTTGATGTTCAAGTTTTAAAAAACAATTAGAAGAAAAAAATAAAATGATAGAATTATGAAAAATTATTATATAGTTCAGACCAATGGTCAGTTTATGGTCTATTTAATAAGTGTTAAATTTTGTGTATGAAAATTATATTATAGTTTAAAAAATTTTAATTGGATTTATTTTATTTTAATTAAAAAGAAGTAATAAAGTTATTTTGTAATTATAAATTTTATTTATAGATAAGTTTTGATTCAATTAAATATTATCTTTAGATTTAGTCACATCTTATTTATAAACAACTAATTTATATAATGTTTGCTTTCTCCTCTGTTTTTAGAATGGAAGTTGGGGAAAAGAAGGGTTTATATTCGTTGGTCGAATAGAGTTTTGACTGTCTTAAATGGTCAATCTATTAAATTTTTTATTTTTACAACTTTATTTTCTTAACTGCTAACGAAATGGAGACTTATATTACTTTTTCTTTCTTAGGTTTGATTTACGTAAAAAAATTATTTGTTTCTCTTGTTCAAGTTTTACCATGAGGTGATTTATTCTTAATTTTTTTATTCCAAATAGAAAATTAAAAAACTGTAGATTTGATTTGAGATTTACTTTTCCGTTCCCTAATTTCAAATTTCTGAACCGAACCAATACAAAAATTTGTGTCCCTCACGTTCATTGAAACAATGTACTACTGTGAGACAAAAAAGGGAAAAAACCGACCACAAATTAAAACTCATTATGATCCACGGTTCGATTCGATTCCCAAAGTGGCTTGCCATTCAGGGCTTCACTCGGCTCCATTGTGTCATCGACCCTCACCGGATTCGCCATCGCCTTCAGTGGTTCCAGGTGGATCGTTCACTGTCATCGTGCAGGCCACGTCGTGTGAGTTCCCAGTGGGCAGTCACTACCCGTGGTGTTGGTTACCTACGAATGGCGCGGTGATGCGATCTTTCCTCAGAGCCCCTAACGACGCCCCCGCAGTCGCCACACTCACCGACTCTACCTCCATCGAGCTATGACCACGCATCGCCATCTGCTCCTCCGATGAGACCGGCCACCGTGATGACACCTCTTATCTCGTTTTGCACGTGCGGAATGCGCTCTCTATGTTTCACAAACAAGTGATTGCAAGAGGACACATGTTGCTATGACAATGGCGATGGAGAAATTAGTAAGGGGAGGATCATGTTTTTTATTATTTAAGAATCATCTTTCCATATGCATTCTCGATCTGACTACTTATTATGTGCCTACTAGATGTTTGTTAAATTGCCAGTGAACATTTTGAAATGGTTTAGACTTTCAATTAATAATTGGTGATTTACTGTATTGATGCACCAAGTATTGGAAACATGCTTCACAAACATGTGAAAAACACTTGTATTAATGTGCGTGCTATGTGTTTATGAAAAAGCTCCAATGAGTGAGTGAATACATGAGAAGTGAGAATGGAACAATATAAGAGGAGTATAATGGCATGAGCACTTGAAAATGTCCTTTCAATACATGGTTAGTATAAATTTTGTGATATCACTTATTGTTTTTGTGAGTTTCCCAAACTTCTAGTTTCTGTTGAATGTTAGCTTGAAGTGAATTGCATTAGTATTTATGAAGGGAATGATGTTTGCCATGAAAATATGCTTTTTTGAGCTTGAATGACGAATCCCATATAAATATTGGCTTATATATAGTTGTTTATGTGTGGCTGGAACTTGTTTTAGCTTGTGAATGATGAATTGAACACTTTGCTGAATTCCTAACTTAATGAGAAATTAGACACTTAATTTATTAAGTTATTGTTTACTCAGATTGTAGAATATACGCTAAATGAAATGTGTGCATTGAAGGAAGAAATGCAAGATCATTGTGTTGTTTGTGGTACTATTAGTCTATACTTTATTTATTTTGTTGTGCCTATAATGAAATTTTATTTCATTCATGGTTTGGGTGTGACTTGTGTGTTCCAATAAAAAAGGACAAACCATGTATTTTGTTATATAAAGGTTCATGAACAGCTTGTAGAGACCTGTTTGGATTAACTTGAGGTGTTTAGATAAATACATGTGATCGATTCATGTTCTCAGTTATTATGATTTTGTGAAGTTTATAGATTAACCTTGTAAGGTTACTAGACCTAGAAAGAACCCAATTGACATGCAGCCTACTTCCATGTGTTTGAATTATGTGACTCATTAATGTTATGAAATTACTTGTGGCTCAAAAAATATTGACTTGAATATGAGTTGTGTATGTTGTACTTGCTATATGCATTTTTTTTCTATTACAAGATAATATATATGATGACTACAACAGTATCTCCTTTGTGACAACAAATACGAAGAGAAGTTTTGATGTTGGGTTCCATAAATCGTGTGCTAGGTATTCGAAATGTGTGTGGAACACATTGATGCCATGGACATGTATCTTTATTAAATATAATAATGATTTTGCTATTTATTTGGGAAGCTAGATTTCTCTTGGTGCAGGGAGTAATAAAATTGTTGAAGTGGTTTTAAATTTTGAACTTACAATTTTGGACGTGAATAAATTATACAGTTTTAGTTGAATTATTGTTGCTTTTTGTTGTTCCAATTTAATGAGCACATGGTTAGAGAAATAAATATGGTTTTATAACATAACTTTAGAATGTTTATTGCATAATATTGGATATGATGTCATGAGTATAAGAAAATTTTGCTTATCATACCAAATGTCCTCCATGATATACTCGGTGTATGCTGAAAATTTAAGGTTTTTCTTATGCATGTAATTGTTAAGATATTTAACTTTAACATGCTATTGAGAAAGGTATGAGTGAAATAAATGTGTTGAGTTTTAATTGTAATGAAGTATAATAGTGTAAACATTATCATAAAAATATTGTTTTGAGAAATTTCTCATGAAGTTTGAATTATTAATTCTTGTAAAAAGTAAACATAGATGATCTTGATGCATAGTACAAATTTGCCATAATTATTATTTATTAAATTCTATGTACTTACAAGTTAGTGTGAAAATTTTACTATACTTGTTTGACTCAATTCTTAAGAAGTACTAAGAACTTTGGTATTATTTATATAAGGAGTTTATTGATTTTTATGAAATCATTAATTTTTATTGTTGTGTTTATTGGATTCGTAAAGTGTTGAGAGATATCATAAACTATGGTGTTACTATTTTGTATATTGAGAATTTTCATCATACTAATGTTATGGTGGTGTTGCTTGAATCCGGTATTAGATCAAGAATAAATTCAAACTGGATTTATTTTACTCTTTGAAATAAGTTCTGATATTACTTATAGTTGAGTTTCGCATTGTGTTATTGACATTGTGATGTTGACGAATTTAATTTAGTCAACACTAAATTTCATTACGAGTAAATTTATTTTACTCTGGAGAAAATTATCACTTGAAATTTATCAAGTAGACTCGTATAGTTTGAATTGTAATAGAGGTCAAGTTGATTGTTGGACTTAATGAAATTTAAGGCTAATAATTAAGAAAATTTTTTAATAATGTCTTTTTATGGAAGAAACGTGTCTTCCTAAAATTGCATACTGTGATTTCCAAGGCAAAAACAAATAATAATATTTATATTGAAATCTTGAGACATGTGTATGTATATCATAAAGTAATTATAAATTATAGATCAAAATTATTTAACCTTGAGTCTCACAAAGTGAAAAGCTAATGCGTTAAACATCAAGGGAAATGTGACTAAAATTATTTGTAACTAATGGTGATGGGAACTCAACCTTTGTCATTGGAGATCCCATGAAGAAGGTCTATATATGTAATAAATAGTCACTTGTTAGTTTGTTGGCTTTCTTATATTTTTTTCTCTTCCTATTGTGTATGTGAGAAGTGTTAGATTGCATTGAACGATAATGATACTTAGAAGTTTTTAATGATTTTCATATCTCTTATGGGTGGTATATAAAAGTGTATTGTTCACTTAATGAAAACACCTATTTAAGTGTGGGGTAAGGTTGCTTCTATGGAATTAAATGGCAAACTTTCTAGAGCACTCATGAATTACTAGGTACGCACACGATCTATTAACGCAAAATGACGATAGCGTAGAAATTGTGGGGGTGTAATGTGATTGATAGACTTCTCTTATATACCAAAGTATATTTGGTTTATAAAAGTATTGTAACGCCTTGGAGTCAACTTGCAAATCCCAAGATAATTACCGTCACCATATAAAATCTCATGGATAACTTATTTTTCACCTGGTAATTATCAAGAGATTCACAACCTGATTCCAGAGGTTACTAATACAATATCAGAGTGTGCAACCTTTTCATAATTGACTTCTTATTATTATACATAACATCAGAGTTTTATACATATTATATTTTACAACAGACACCTAGATCTTATAAAATATAAAGATGTAAAGTACCAAAATATAGCATATACATAATACAGCAATAGTAGTCACGCAAGCAAGCATTATTATCAAAAGCCTTCATAATTCATCCATATTCAACAACATTCACTTTGTCACATGTCTTCCTGGTTAACCACTAAAGGGTTGCTACAAGTAACAGAAAGAGTGAGATAAAATATCAAATAAATAGAAATTAGATTAGAACATACACAATCACAAGTATGACGCTATGCGATGTGGATGTCAAACACGTATTTTGTATTATATTTATATTAATATTCCATTCTCTGTATGAATGAAAATGCATGATGGATCCATTCTAGTGGGAACATCTGCAGTGATTTTTCAGCAATAATATTTTTACGGATATCCAACCGATACCGCGCCCTATAATGCAACACCAACATTGGATAACAGTACAATCATATCAATAACAAGTGTTGCGGGACCCTCCTTAAGGACACACTGCTTAGCCCTTAAGGCGGCCGTGGTATAAAACCACCGCAGAGGTCTGTTGCTCAACAGAGCGCGTTTCCCCACCTGGAACCCCCTCAAAGAACCCCTCTGTGAATTCTTTGAACGGCCAATGCATATGATGCATGAATGCAGTAAATTTATATCATTAAATTTATTCATAATTTAACAATAAGAATTTATGGTAAAATTCAAGAAGATACGACATTTCATCATATTTACAAGAATCTCTGTTTCCCTCTATTTTTGTTGTTTTAATGATTTCAATTGCAAATTAAATATGCCAATTGGTTCCAAATCATCATACAACATTAGAAACATATCATATATCATATTCCAAACTATTTGGCATCAATTTCACAATTTAATTCAAATTAAATTAAAATCTAGCTAAATGAGTTTCCAAACAGTTAAGCAAGCAATTCTAACTTAATTTCTATGTATTTAATATCCTATCTCCTCTTTCTTACCTCAGTTGAAGATCCCTAAGCTTTCCTTATGCTAAACTCCCTTGTATTTCCTCAAATCTTCAAGTTTGTGTAGTTTCTTCTTATGCAAAATTAAAGAGTTTGAGTATGGCAAATGAAGGTTTTGAAAGCTTGAAGAGGGAGATGAAAGGTTGTGGAATTGGTAATTATTTTTTTTGGTTTTGAAGAAATTTGGAAGGTTGGAGCCTTATTTATAAGCTTCCAATGGTGGTTAGTGTAGCAAATCACTGTAGCAGATACTGTAGCAAATCACTGTAGCAGATACTGTAGCAAATCGCTATAGCAAATCGAAGTGACATGAGGCGGTGCGAAGGAGGAAGAATTCTCGTGAAGTTACTATGCAAGATTTTTCATGTGACAGATACTGTAGCAATTTACTGTAGTAGGTACTGTAGCAAATTACTGTAGCATTTTACTGTAGCAGATTACTGTGGAAGATTTTTATTTTATTTATTATTTTATTTTATTCTATGTTCTATTTTTGTTTAATTTCGTTTTAAGTCAGACTAAAAATATCCTTATATTCAAAATTCAATTTCCTATTTTCTAGGATTCATTTCTTATTTTTCTGAGAAACTTTAATTTTTTTCACTGTTTAATTACCGCTTCAAATTTAAAAATTGGGCTGTTACACTCTCCCCCCGTTATAAAAATTTTGTCCTCGAAATTTAAACGTACCTTGTTAAAATAATTCAGGATATTGACTTCTCATCTCATCTTCTTGTTCCCAAGTCATGCTTATTTCATCTCCTTATTGCCAGGCTACTTTCACCAATGAGATCTCCTTGCCTCTTAGTTGCTTGACGTTTCTGTCCATTATCTTCACTGGTGTTACTGGAATCGTAAGGTTTTCCTTAACTTCTATATCATCAGCCTCGATCACATGGTCTAGATCAGGTATGTACTTCCGTAATTGTGAGACATGGAACACATTATGAAGATTGGAAAGGTGAGGTGGCAATGCAATCTGATATGCCACTTTACCAATTCTTTTCAGAATCTTATATGGTCCTATATATCTTGGAGTAAGCTTCTTACTTTTTAACACTCTTCCAACTCCTTTGTTGGGTGATACCTTTAAGAATACATAATCTCCAACTTAGAATTCTAATGGCTTCCTCCTTTGATCATAATATGACTTCTGCCGATCCTGCGCAATTTTCAACCTTTTTCTTATCATCCGAATTTGCTCTGTTGTTTGCTGGACAATTTCTGGTCCAAGAGTCAGGTGCTCACCTGTCTCCAACCAATAGATTGGTTGTCCTGCACTTTCTACCATACAATGCTTCATATGGTGCCATCCCAATGCTTGAGTGATAACTGTTATTGTATGTGAATTCGATTAGTGGAAGGTAATGTTCCCAGCTTCCACCATGTTCTAATACACATGCTCTTAGTAAATCCTCCAAACTTTGGATAGTCCTCTCTGACTATCCATCAGTTTGTGGATGATAGGCAGAGCTTAACTTCAGTCTGGTACCAAGCTCTTTATGTAAACTTCCGCAGAATCGAGAAGTAAATCTAGGATCTCTATCAGAGACTATGCTTGACGGTACTCCATATAATCTCACTATCTCCTTTATGTACACTTGAGCCAATTTCTCAAGTGAATGCTTCATGTTGATCGGAAGAAAATGGACTGATTTTGTTAATCTATCGACTATCACCCAGATAGCATCATTGCCTCTTTGTGTTTTAGGTAAGCCTGACACAAAGTCCATGGCAATGTTATCCCATTTCCATACTGGTATTTCCAGTGGTTGTAATCCACCAGATGGCTTTTGATGTTCTACTTTACTTTTCTGACATATTAAGCAAGATGAAACATACTCAGCTATCTCCTTTTTCATCCTCTTCCACCAGAAATCCTTTCTTAAATCTTGATACATCTTCGTAGATCCAGGATGAATACTAAGCATGCTTTTATGGGCTTCATCTAGAATCATCTTCTTTAGTTTTGTATCCTCTAGGACATATATTCTTCCTTTCATTCTCCATACTCCATCTGAACCTTCTTGTAATCCTAGATCTTTCCCATTATGTTGTGTCTCCATCATTCCTTGGAGACATACATCCAATCTTTGTTTTTTATACACCATCTTCAGAAAATCATTAGTGATTTTCAGAACTCCGACCACCATATTTACTAAAGATTTCTCTTCAACTGCTGTGTTTAAGTCTCTAAATTGTTCAATCATTTCTAATTCTTTTATCATATAAGCTGCCACATGAATAGCTTTTCTACTAAGTGCGTCAGCAACCACGTTGGCTTTCCCCGGGTGATACTTCAACTCAAAGTCATAGTCCTTGAGAAATTCCATCCATCGACGTTGTCTCATATTTAATTCTTTTTGATCAAATAGGTATTTGAGACTCTTATGATCACTATAAACTTCAAACTTTACACCGTATAAGTAGTGCCTCCAAATTTTTAAAGCAAAGACAATGGCCGCTAATTCTAAGTCATGAGTAGGGTAATTAAGTTCGTGTGGTCGTAATTGCCTTGAAGCATAAGCAATTACTTTTCTTTGTTGCATTAGGACACAACCAAGTCCCAACTTTGAAGCATCACAATAAACTTCAAAGTTTTCTTGGGGATTTGGTAAAGCTAGAACTGGTGCAGTTGTTAATCTTTTCTTTAATTCTTGGAAACTTGCTTCGCATTTAGTAGTCCAAATGAAAGGTTTATTCTTACAGGTTAATCGAGTGTTGGGTAGAGCAATTCGAGAGAATCCTTCAATAAATCTTCGGTAGTAACCCGCAAGTCCTAAGAAACTCCTGATTTCTGTGACAGTCTTCAGCCTTTCCCAAGCTATTACGGCTTCAATCTTCGCATGGTTGACTGACACTCCATTCTTAGATATCACATGGCCTAAGAATTTTACTTCATTAAGCCAAAACTCACATTTGGATAGTTTGGCATATAGCTGCTTCTCCTTTAATATTTGTAGCACTAAATACAAATGCTCCTCATGCTCTTCCTTGGTTTTGGAATAGATGAGAATATAATCTATAAAGACAATGACAAATTGATCAAGGTATGGATGGAATATGCGGTTCATGTAGTCCATGAACACGGCTGGAGCATTAGTTACACCAAAAGGAATAACTAAATATTCATAATGGCCATAGCGTGTTCTAAAGGCTGTCTTTGGAATATCTTCTTTCTTTACGCGAATTTGATGGTATCCCGATCTCAGGTCTATCTTGGAGAACACAATAGCTCCTCGTAGTTGATCAATAAGGTCATCAATCCTTGGTAATGGGTATTTATTCTTAACCGTCACTTTGTTCAGTTAGCGATAATCAACACAAAGTCTCATACTACCATCCTTCTTCTTAACTAGTAGTACAGGTGCTCCCCAAGGAGATACACTAGGTCGTATGAATTGCTTTTCTAATAACTCATCCACTTGCTTCTTTAGTTCAGTCAGTTCCATTGGAGACATTTGTGAACACCTCTTTCGGTCCGACCCAAATGGAAAGAATTCTGAGAGGACTGGACTTCATTTCCGAATGATCTGCTAAGAAGAATGACGCAGATTGAAGCATTTTCGAGTAAAATATAGCCCTGTTGGAGATGAATCCGAATAGAATGGCTCAAAAATGATCAAATCCGAACAGGATGACTCAGATTGAAGCATTTCCGAGTGCAATATTTCCCTTTTGGGATAAATCCGAGTGAAATGACTTAAGGAATGATCAAATCCGAGTGAAATGACTCAGAATGGATCAAATCCGAGTGGAATATGCTCCTGTTGGGGAATCCGAGTGGAATGACTCAAAAAATGATCAAATCCGAGTCATAATGAAGCATTTTCGAGTAGGAATAGGCTCCTGTTGGGGAATCCGAGCGGAATGACATAAAAATGATCAAATCCGAGTAGAATTACTCAGAATAAGTCATTTCCGAGTAGAATACTATTACTGACTGAAGTAAATCCGAGTGGGAGCTTTCTGAATGCAAGTAATCTGAATGAAGAAATGCTGATTAAAGTGAATCTGATTGAGGAATGTGTTTTTCTGGGCAGAACTAAGTCTGAATAACCAAGTCCGAGTGAGCACATCCGAGGGTCAGATGTTGAATGGAGCTCTCCTGACTGAAGTAAAAAAAACTGACTCCGAGTGTAACTGAGAGATCAGATTCAGACTGGAAGAAAAGTCTAACTCTAAATCTATCTGAGTGGTCAGATTCTCTCAAGTACCAACTTCTGAGAGGAAAGAAGATCGAGTCTGAGTGAATATTTGCCGAGTGGGCCATTCTACAACCATTTCCGAGTCCTTTTCAGTCAGATTTCCGAGCCAATCTTCACTCATCCTTCAAATAAGGGGCCGACTGAATCATTTGCCCCAATGCCGAGTCATCACCCTTCAAACCAATCTTCACTCATCCTTCAAATCAATCCCGAGCCAATTCCGAGCCACTGATTCTGAGCTATCCTTTTAGCCATTACCGAGCCACCATTTTCACCAAATTCTGAGCAACTTTCTCAATCAATTCCGAGTGACATTTTTCAGTCAGCAAGGAGTCCTTTTCAGCCAATGCCGAGTCATCACCCTTCAAATCAATCCCGAGCCATCACTCTTCAAACCAATTCCGAGCCACTGATTATGAGCTATCCTTTTAGCCATTACCGAGCCACCATCTTCACCAAATTCTGAGCAACTTTCTCAATCAATTCCGAGTGACATTTTTCAGTCAGCAAGGAGTCCTTTTCAGCCAATGCCAAGTCATCACCCTTCAAACCAATGCTGAGTCATCACCCTTCAAACCAATTCCGAGTCAATCCCTTCAAATCAATCCCGAGCCATCACTCTTCAAACCAATACCGAGTCATCACCCTTCAAACCAATTCCGAGTCAATCCCTTCAAATCAATCCCGAGCCATCACTCTTCAAACCAATTTCGAGCGCAGAAAGGCTGAGAATGAATATCTGGGCAGACTCTCTCAAGTCCCATATTTCTGAGTGAAAACAACCCCAACACCCGAGTAAACACATCCGAAGGTCAAACGTTGATTGAAACCCTTCTGATTGAAGTATGAGGGATGAGTCCGAGTGAATACAAGGCCGACTCTTGAATAAACACATCCGAGGGACGATTATTTAATGAATCTCTCTTGACTAAAGTGAAGAGACCGACTCCGAGCGGTCAGATTTTGACTAAAAAAGGGTTCTGATTTCAGAGAAACCATCCTGATTGGAAAGTGCATAAGAACTGTTGATTGCCGTGTAAAACCATTTCTGATTGAAAAGGAAATTCCATGTGAAACCAGCCGGATTTCTGAATGAATGCTCTCCACTGAATGACTCCCCATTGTGAAATCCGAATGGGTTGTAGCTTACCTCCAATCCGGTTGATACACAAATAAATTGCTCCTAAGTCCTGAATCTGACCAAGACTTGTCCAGGAAACAAGTGAAACCATCCGAGTGGAAATATGGCCGACTCCGAATGAATGCCCCTGAAGGATTATTGGAGCTGTTGCAACTTCTGATTGAAAGGAAGGCCGGCTCCGAGTTGAATATTGAGTGAAGCTGACCTTGAATGAAACTTACTAAGACCTGATTGTACACCCAGGGTCCTGTATCCAAGCACAAGTGACGAATCCGAGTGTAGAAGCATTGCCGAGCGAGATTCTTTCGAGTGGTTGAGTCCTCTCAGATTGATTCACACTCGGCAGCTATTAAAAGATTCCTACTCGGTCGGCTACTAAAGGATTCCTACTCGGTCTTTTGTGAAAGGATTCCCACTCGGTCTGTTATAGATTGATTCTCACTCGGACAAGACTGATAGTCATTCCTCTCAAAATTCACTCCCATTGAGGATGAATGCTGACTGAGAGGCTAATCCGAGTCATCCTCTCTCGGATTTCCACCATCCTCTCTCGGATTTCCACATCCTCTCTCGGATTTCCACCATCCTCTCTCAGATTTCCACCAGGCTCCCCCTGTTTGCCCGTGCTGACTTGGATTCCACCACCCAAGTGGATCCAGGAATCCTGGGGGTGGCAGACAGGGGCGGAAGTGGAGGAATTAAAAATTTTCACCAGCCGTTATCCCCCACTACCAGGCTGCCTCCACTCTGAGTGGAAGCTTAAGCTAGCCTTCCACTCTGAGTGGAAGCCTGAGCTGGCCTTCCACTTGGAAAAGCCTATAAATGGACAAAGGCTGAAGCTTTGAGGGGGAGGAGGCATTCATTAAGAGAAAAAACTCTGCCCATCTCTCCACTCACCAGCTCCGTCCCTTCCTTCACTCACCAGCTCCCTTCCCCCTCCACCACACCGTCCTCATTCTACCTTCACCAATACAGTCTTCCTCCTCCCTTTTCCCACCTGACAGCTCCCTCAAATCACACCAACACAGCCCCTATCTGTACAGCGCAATCGTCTCACCACTCCCCACCGTCCTCCTTCCTTCTCCACACCGTCCTACCTCTTAAAAAGAGACACGCAGCACCCTTCTCCTCTCCACTCACTTCTCCTCTCCTCACCAGCACCCTTCACACCTCACTGTTCAGCATCCTGAGACCAGCTCTCCTGCTCCATCACTCGGTTTCTCAATTTTCACCTGGTATTCTACTTTTCACCCGGTATTCTACTTTTCACTCGGTATTTTCACTTTTCACTCGGTTTTTTCCATTTTCACTCAGTTTTGCTATTTTACTCGGTTTGCCCATTTTCACTCGGTTTTTCCACTTTTACTCGGTTTTTCCCTTTTTCTCACTCGGTTTTCTCTTCTCCCACTCAGTTTTCGCTTATTTTTCCCTCTCTTTTCTGAACTTACTGTTTCCCTTTCTCTCTTGTAGCTTCTGCTACCCTCCATCCTTTGCTTTGTAGTTTTTTAAAAAAAAAATATTAAAGGGAAATGGATATTTCATGTATTTTCTTTCAAATCTAAGTAAAATTAAAAATCAAAAAAACAGAAAAAAATCATTTTTAGTCCGTGTCGTACGGAAAATACTTCTGTCTACACAACCTCTATAGGATCCGTACACGTGCGAAGAACTTCGTCTTGTATGGGTTCCTCACCAAAATGATACCCACCAACATTTTCCCAATATTTTCCTAAAAGAAAAACACTCAGAACTACGTAACCCTGATTTCTTGATAATTCAAGAATACATAGGAGCAGGACCTCAACTCCTGTCGGGCCCATCTCTCTCGTTTCCTTTTACTGATTTATTTCCTCATTTTCGTGTCCCTTTCATAAATGTTCCTTTTTTTCGTCGCTTCCGTGAAAATCAATTTAGACGTGACGTCTTGTTGATTTCCCCCTAGTTTTTTGTTCAAGCCTCGCCACAATTCATAGAGAAGGGATACTTAGGACGAGACGTCCTGCTTATCTCTTTCCTATCCCCGTCCCTTTTTTATTCGAGGATGTCTAATTTAGACGTGACGTCTTATTAGCATTCTCTTCCTCTCTCTGTTTCATATCGAAGTCGAGTTTAATTCGGATAAAACGTCCCGTTAACCTCGCTTCGACATTCTATGTTTGTACAGTTCACTTACTCCCTTCCGTCGTTTTCAAATAAAAATACAAAAAAAAGGAAGAAACCATGTTTATTTAAGGCTATTTATATTGCGCTTTCAACCTTGGTATTGTTTCCGACAGGCGATGTAGGGTGCTAATACCTTCCCTACTCGTAACCGACTCCCGAACTTGAATCTCAATTTTTAACCAGTGCTTTACTGAACCTAGTTTTTTCCAATGTTTTTCCTATGAATAAAAACGTTGGTGGCGACTCCCTGTTTCATACCTAGGTTTTTCTTCTCTCACCGCGCCGTCGCGATCCAGGTTACGACAGATGGCGACTCCACTGGGGACACTTAAGAGAGTCAGGCCAATTTGGTTGAAAGCGTATTTTTATATATAGCCTTTGTAAGTTTGGATTTCTTCCCCTTGTTTATTTTCTGTTGATTATTGTGAATGTTTGTTTTTGTTTTAATTGTATCTTGTTATTTGCTTTGTTGTTTATGTTTTGCATGTCTGTTGAACCCTAGGATAGAGGACCATATTACTTTCCTGTAATTATTGAACCCTAGGGTAGACGACTTTGTATATTTGTTCTGTGTTTGTTCTCTGTGCAGAATGGGGTAAGGTAAAGAGGTATTGAATGCCCTTTCACACACTACACTCACAAATTACTCGCACACACTTATGAGTGGCGCCCTATACCCGGGCCCCAAATGAAACTTAAGTTAGGAGGGGTTGGTATACGGAATCGTATAGGATGTACTTCCTATCCGGTGATCGTGAGAACCCCAACTAGAGTTCGACCTCTTGTGACATACGCTTCTAGTGGTTCCCCACTGTTGCGTCCCTGTCATGGGTAGGATCTTGGCTCTGGTGACCTTCTAGAAGTCTAGTATAAGCTACCCGGTGTGAAGAGTCACTTTTAGACAAGCCCTAGGGTCCAGAGAAAACCTTCAACAAAACCTGACTTAGGCCACGAAAGGGCAAACTTTACTTTACCTTATGTCATTTTTACTTTCCTGTTATTAAAAAGGGATTATCTATCACCCAAAGATTCGCTTAGTTTTGGAAAATCTTTGGAACACACAAGTATTCTTCGGGTGAATGGATGATCCTCTTTTTTGTCATGTATCTCTGAGTCCTGAGTCATAGATTTTCCTAATCGTCAAAAAATAAAAAAAATATAACTTTATTTCCGCTCCAGCAGGGGCGTCGATGACGATTAAAAAATTTATGACTATTGCGACTTGGACCCTTGGTAATCGTTGTTTCCCAAAAAAAAATTTTTTTTGCTTTACGTTAAATCAATGGGGAAGTACCGATTCCAAAACATGACATCAACTAATTTCTTCTCTTTATCCTTATTTTCGTGGAAGGCTATTCAGAACCTAACGAATACCCTTTGAGTATCTATGGAAATTAACATGGGATTGAACTTAAGAAATGAGGGCTGTAGTTGCCCAAAGAAAATGTTTGAGCTCAAGGCTCCCGCCTCAGGATGAAAGATTTCTTCTGTCTTCACAATTATCCCATATTAATTTCCATGTTTACCATACCTAGTACTTTTGAATGATAAGTTCTAAGGAATAGTCAAAGGATACTCGCCAAAGCCTGTAATTGCTGCCCACGACATTCTCCTTCTTTCTATTTCCACCTAACATTTTTGTTTTTTTTTTTAAAAATGACACAGGCGTCAAGGGTAGGCATCCTTACCAGACCCGGCTCCAAAGGAAACTCATGGCTGAGGCAGAAGCTGTTGACGGAGACTTTAGAACCGAGTTTGATCAGTTGAAAGAGTGAGTGGCGGAGTTAACTAAACTTTTAGAAAAGAAACTCACGGAAGGAGGCTCTTCTGCAGGTGTTGAGGATGCCCAACAGCAACCTGCCACCGTACCACCTCCCCTTGATTCTGACCCAGCAAGAACCCAACTCCCTAACACAACGACACCCCCTCTCACCATTCATGTCAGAAGACCTAACCCTACCATGGAGGCCCAGCCACCTTACGGTCAGTCTTATGCACAACAGCATGCATTTGTCGGTCCTGATGGCAACCCAGTACCTTTTCCACTTTATGGTCTACCACCAGGGTACTATCCCCCACTCGCTAACCAACAAGACATCCAAGACCAGCAAGCAATAAATCCTCAAGCTTCATACCCCACCTAGCCAAACATGCCACCACTCCACCAAACCCAAAACACGTAAGCCCATGACCCACAAGCCTACCAAACCCAAAACACCCAAACCCAAAACACACAAGCCCCGATGGCCCAGCCAACCTACAACGCACAAACCCAAAACACACGAGCCCAGATGATCCAGCCAACTTATGCCTTATAAGCTACGGCCCAACCCCAAGGTCCCTCACCAAATACAGGCCTAATGAACCAGTCCTATACGTTGCCTCATTTCAACTAGCCATTCGACTATCCATACGGATACGCAACCCCCTATATGACCAATCTCCAAGATACAACCCGTATGATGAACCTAGTAGCCGGTCTTAGCACAGTTGCAGCTCCTCAAAAGGAAAAGATAGAGATCTTAGAGGAGCATTTGAGAATGATGGAAGGCGCCAGAGGTTTTGGACTGATAGATGCTTCTGAGCTATGCCTAGTCACAGATGTTGTCCTCCCGCCCAAATTCAAGATGCCAGACTTTGATAAGTATCGGGGAATGACTTGTCCAAAGAACCATCTCACGATGTACTATCGAAAGATGGCATCTTATTCTTCTAACGACCAATTGTTGATCCACTGCTTCCAAGATAGTCTGGCAGGGGCCGCTCTTACATGGTATGCTCACCTTGAGCGGAACCATATTCGTTGTTGGAAGGACCTGGCAGATGCCTTCCTTAGGCAATACAAGTATAATATGGATATGGCACCTAACAGGGTTCAGTTACAGAACATGGTAAATAGGGACAATGAAACGTTTAAGGAGTATGCCCAACGATGGAGAGAGATAGCGGCGTAAGTGGACCCCCCATTATCGGAAAAAGAGATAGTCGCGATGTTTATCGACACGCTCCTATCACCTTTCTATGGCAAGATGATTGGTAGTGTTTCAGCCAACTTCTTCGACATCATAACTATTGGGGAAAGGGTGGAGAGCGAAATACGAACGGGGAAGATCACTCAGGGCCCATCTGGGGCGAACATGACAAGAAAGTCGGCGCCTGGGAGAAGGGATGGGGAAACTAATTCCATTTCTTCTAATCAAAAGACGACTCCGCTGAGACCTTTCGCCCCTACTATGATTCAAGCTCCCAATACTTATGTGGCCGCTGCCACTCAGGGCCCGACAGCTTATACTCCCCACTTCCGTCCGCCCATGGTGAGAGCACCAATGCCACAACCCATGCCATACCATCACCCGCAGCAAGTGACTCGACCACCCAATCATAATCAGAATACAAGGAATCCCAACAATGAGCGCACCCCCGTGCAGTTTGATCCAATTCCCATAACATATGACGAACTTCTTCCAGTCCTCGTTGAGAGGGGAATGATAGCTCCATGCCCCATGAGACCGTTGCAACCTCCTTACCCGAGGGGGTATGACTCGAACGCTCATTGTGATTACCATGCAGGAGCACCAGGGCACTCCACAGAAAATTGCATGGCTTTGAAATATAAAGTGAGAGATTTGATCAAAGCCGATTGGATTAGTTTTCAAGAAGGAAGCCCTAATGTGACTGTAAATCCCCTGCCTAATCACAAAGGTTCAGGAGTTAATGCCGTGGTGACAGATGTTGGAAATGGTTTTTGATGATAATGCCGATTTGGGTGGCCGCTTACCCGTCGGGCTAAGAGCTCAGTAACTGGGAAGCTGTCGAACTCCCTACGATTTTAAATGATTCACCAAAGTAATTTGTCATTGCCTTAAAAGTCTTGTTTATCCCTTTGCTATGCCTAAGGCTTTGGGACTTTCCATGTAATAAAGGTGAAAAAACTTATTTTACCAGTCAATCAATAAACGCGTATCAGAATTCAAAATTTTTCTCATCCTTTTATCCTTGCTTTTGACTCATTCTCTTGCTTTTCCTTTCTCTTCTTTATTTTGCCATAGTACACTAAATTACAGACCCAAAAATGATCTTCTTGAGACTAGTGAAATCACAATCCCGCTTCACGATTTTGATCACCCAGTCGACTATACCGACGAAGAAGGAAGGGAAACCTGTGAGCCACCGCACAAGTTAACAAGATTGTTAAAGAATACCCCTAAATCAAGAACAATTGAAGGAACCACGGGGGCAGTTTATCAGAAGGCATTAGTCTTTTGTTTCAAAACGTGGCAAGAATCTAGTCCCAAACTGGACAAGTGGTAGGCCAGTCATTTAAGGAAACCTCAATAGTCACCTACATAGATAGGGGCGAATTGCTGATGCCTACAAATGCAGACACAATTGAGGGAGACTTTACCCAAAAAAAAATGAAAACGAAAAAAAAAAGAAAAAAAAACCAAACCAAAAAAAAATGAAAAAATAGAATCAAGCTTGGAGTCCAATGCACGTGCCAAATGGGGTAAGCTGGTTATGTCCAGATCATCAAGCAAGCTGTCATTTTCTATATGAGGGGATGAATGTCATTGACCAACAACTTGCATTCTTGTCACCATCAACACCTCAACCTTAAAGGGTACCCCCATTCCTCATGCCCATGTAACCAAGGAAATAGTCTATCAGATTGAGTCATTGCATCACCAAGGGGATATAAAAACGAAAAAAGAGGCAAACAAAAAAAATCAAAAAAAAGAAAAAATCCAAAGAATAAAAAAAAGAGAAAAAGAAAAAATAGAGGCCAAAATGATGACTCAAAGTAATCCCCTCTCACCGATGCCAAAAGACTCACCAATATTTCCTTGGATACATGGCATAGGAGTAGAGTCTCCTGTTTAAGATGACATCAGTTCCCCAAAAGATCCAAACTAAATTTAGAAGAGGTTAGGTAGACTCAGCTGGAACGCGATCAGTTTCAACCTTTTACTGTAAAGGATGCAGCCAAGAAGAAACAAGAAAAGAAAAAAAACACATGAAAAAGCTCGCTAGGCTGAAAACCTGAAAGGGCGGCTTAGGCAAAAGTTAGAGCAACCCGGTGATTCGAAAACCTGAGAAGACGGCTCAAGTAAAATTAGGGTCAAGATTTCGGCAGAGTAACTAAAGTTTCCAAGGAAAATTGGGGCATGTGGACCATGGTTGAACTATCCTCTCAAAGGCAGAATCGAACGGTGTACTCGAGGTCGTGACGCAGGATTAAGGTTCTCACTAGTCTCAGGAACTCATAAGAGGGTCCTCGAACCTTCCTTATTTCTCCTGGCCTTGACCTATCCTGTGTGATTGCATTCTATCCCATCTATTTTCCCCATTGACCATTCTCTATATTCTGTTCGACATACATGAATAATATTTACCCTTCTTTTGATACGTGTTATGAATTGCATCGATCTGATAAAACATTGTGTTTTCCTAAAAATAAATGAAAGAATGGTGAACATTTAAAGTCGTGAGGAATAAGATATTCCCACTACTCGACCTCGTCTTAAGCCATCATCACAAAGACTCAGCCAGGCACGTGCTTCAAAGCTATGATCGCCTCTTGCATCCTCCTCTGTCCATGAGTTACCCTAAGGGTCGCGGTTTCACATGACCTACCCAGTTTTTGAATTTATCTTTGTACTACTTACCCTTTTTCTGTAGGTTATTATCATAGACAACCATGTCAGGCATTGACACCTCAATCAAGTCCTTCAAGTCCATTCCTTGAATCGCATAAGTTGGCACTTCTTGAAGTCTTTTCCTCAAATCGCTAAAGCAGGCACTCCTCAGGATCCCTTCCTTAAACTGCCAAAGCTGACACTTCTCAAATTCCATTCCAAGAAATCTACTTGATACTTTCCAGCAGTCAAGCGTGTCTCTTCCCAAGCCCAAGGGTAGTTTCCAGCAAAACTCTCCCCTTAGGCAGAATCACCAAATTCTCCCCAGTGAAACTACACTTCCCAAACAACTCAAACTGGGGCATCTCCCCAGATTTCTTTTGTTCTAGCCAATCTCCAAGAATCCCTCTAATCATGTCAAACTGGGGCATCACCCCATGTTTCTACTTTCTCAATCAAGGGGACGATTCCCCATGTTCCTTCTCTTACCGTCAAGGGGACGATTCCCCAAGATTCTCTCAAATCATGTCAAATTGGGGCATCACCCCATGTTTCTCCTTTCACAATCAAGGGGACGATTCCCCATGTCTCTCCTCCTACAGTCACAGGAGATGATTCCCCGAGATTCTTTCAAGAACCTTCAAACTGGGGCATCTCCCCAGATTTCTTTTATTCTGGCCTTTCCTCAAGATTCCTTCAAACCATCTCAAACTGGGGGCATCACCCCAGGATCACTCTCTTTCAGTCAAAGAGCAATTCTTTCAGTCATGTCAAACTGGGGCATCACCCTGAGCCTTTAGGTCCAGTGAGTTAATTTGGACGAGACGCCCTGTTAGCTCCCTCAACCTTTACATTTCCTGCCAACAGTGAGTTAATTCGGACGAGACGTCCTGTTAGCTCCCCAATCTCTGCATTTCCTGTCAACTGAGGGTCAACCCCACACAGTTACTTTCCAGTCGCCTATTCAGGCATCCTTTACTTTCCATCCGCCTATTCAGGCATCCTTTACTTTCCAGTTCGCCTATTCAGGCATCCTTTACTTTCCAGTCGCCTATTCAGGCATCCTTTCCTTTCCATTCGCCTATTCAGGCATCCTTTACCTTTCCAGTTCGCCTATTCAGGCACCAGTTATTTCCCGTCTGCCTATTCAGGCATCCTTTACTTTCCATTCGCCTATTCAGGCATCCTTTACCTTTCCAGTCCGCCTATTCAGGCATCCTTTACTTTCCAGTCGCCTATTCAGGCATCCTTTCCTTTCCATTCGCCTATTCAGGCACCCTTTTACTTTTCGTTCGCCTATTCAGGCACCCTTTACTTTCCGTCCGCCTATTCAGGCACCCTTTATTTTCCTGTTCGCCTATTCAGGCACCCTTTATTTCCCGTTCGCCTATTCAGGCACCCTTTCCTTTCCAGCCTACCAGGAGTCAACCCTGATCTCCTCACTTCCTGTTCATTTGAAGACAATTTTTTCGGGTCAATTCAAAGTTCAAAAAAAAAAGAGGAGAGAAGAAGAGAAACAGAAGTGGAAAATGCTCGTTTTTAAAAAGAGGTCACACTGATTCGTGATTGCCCACACCATCAGTCACCATACCTATCGAGAGGTCCCGCTTGGTCCCTACATCAGTGTTCATATCTTTACTTCCTTTTCACTTCAAAAACACGGAAAGCTTCATGTTTCTTTAGTGAAAAAGAAGTAAAGAAGGGCATCTGTGAACACCTCTTTCGGTCCGACCCAAATGGAAAGAATTCTGAGAGGACTGGACTTCATTTCTGAATGATCTACTGAGAAGAATGACTCAGATTGAAGCATTTTCAAGTAAAATATAGCCCTGTTGGAGATGAATCCGAATAGAATGGCTCAAAAATGATCAAATCCGAACAGGATGACTCAGATTGAAGCATTTCCGAGTGCAATATTGCCCTTTTGGGATAAATCCGAGTGAAATGACTTAAAGAATGATCAAATCCGAGTGAAATGACTCAGAATGGATCAAATCCGAGTGGAATATGCTCCTGTTGGGGAATCCGAGTGGAATGACTCAAAAAATGATCAAATCTGAGTCATAATGAAGCATTTCTGAGTAGGAATAGGCTCCTGTTGGGGAATCCGAGCGGAATGACACAAAAATGATCAAATCCGAGTAGAATTACTCAGAATAAGTCATTTCCGAGTAGAATACTATTGCTGACTGAAGTAAATTCGAGTGGGAGCTTTCTGAATGCATGTAATCTAAATGAAGAAATGCTGATTAAAGTGAATTTGATTGAGGAATGTGTTTTTCTGGGCAGAACCGAGTCCCAATAACCAAGTCCGAGTGAGCACATCCGAGGGTCAGATGTTGAATGAAGCTCTCCTGACTGAAGTAAAAAAGACCGACTCCGAGTGTAACTGAGTGGTCAGATTCAGACTGGAAGAAAAGTCTAACTCTAAATCTATCTGAGTGGTCAGATTCTCTCAAGTACCAACTTCTGAGAGGAAAGAAGATCGAGTCTGAGTGAATATTTGCCGAGTGGGCCATTCTACAACCATTTCCAAGTCCTTTTCAGTCAGATTTCCGAGCCAATCTTCACTCATCCTTCAAATAAGGGGCCGACTGAATCATTTGCCCCAATGCCGAGTCATCACCCTTCAAACCAATCTTCACTCATCCTTCAAATCAATCCCGAGCCAATTCCGAGCCACTGATTCTGAGCTATCCTTTTAGCCATTACCGAGCCACCATTTTCACCAAATTCTGAGCAACTTTCTCAATCAATTCCGAGTGACATTTTAAAGTGAGCAAGGAGTCCTTTTCAGCCAATGCCGAGTCATCACCCTTCAAATCAATCCCGAGCCATCACTCTTCAAACCAATTCCGAGCCACTGATTCTGAGCTATCCTTTTAGCCATTACCGAGCCACCATCTTCACCAAATTCTGAGCAACTTTCTCAATCAATTCCGAGTGACATTTTTCAGTCAGTAAGGAGTCCTTTTCAGCCAATGCCAAGTCATCACCCTTCAAACCAATGCTGAGTCATCACCCTTCAAACCAATTCCGAGTCAATCCCTTCAAATCAATCCCGAGCCATCACTCTTCAAACCAATACCGAGTCATCACCCTTCAAACCAATTCCGAGTCAATCCCTTCAAATCAATCCTGAGCCATCACTCTTCAAACCAATTCCGAGCACAGAAAGGCTGAGAATGAATATCTGGGCAGACTCTCTCAAGTCCCATATTTCTGAGTGAAAACAACCCCAACACCCGAGTAAACACATCCGAGGGTCAAACGTTGATTGAAACCCTTCTGATTGAAGTATGAGGGATGAGTCCGAGTGAATACAAGGCTGACTCTTGAATAAACACATCCGAGGGACGATTATTTAATGAATCTCTCTTGACTAAAGTGAAGAGACCGACTCCGAGTGGTCAGATTCTGACTAAAAAAGGGTTCTGATTTCAGAGAAACCATCCTGTTTGGAAAGTGCATAAGAACTGTTGATTGCCGTGTGAAACCATTTCTGATTGAAAAGGCAATTCCATGTGAAACCAGTCAGATTTCCAAATGAATGCTCTCCACTGAATGACTCCCCATTGTGAAATCCGAATGGGTTGTAGCTTACCTCCAATCCGGTTGATACACAAATAAATTACTCCTAAGTCCTGAATCTGACCAAGACTTGTGCAGGAAACAAGTGAAACCATCCGAGTGGAAATATAGCCGACTCCGAATGAATGCCCCTGAAGGATTATTGGAGCTGTTGCAACTTCTGATTGAAAGGAAAGCCGGCTCCGAGTTGAATATTGAGTGAAGCTGACCTTGAATGAAACTTACTGAGACCTGATTGTACACCCAGGGTCCTGTATCCGAGCATAAGTGACGAATCCGAGTGTAGAAGCATTGCCGAGCGAGATTCTTCCGAGTGGTTGAGTCCTCTCAGATTGATTCACACTCGACAGCTATTAAAAGATTCCTACTCGGTCGGCTACTAAAGGATTCCTACTTGGTCTTTTGTGAAAGGATTCCCACTCGGTCTGTTATAGATTGATTCTCACTCGGACAAGACTGATAGTCATTCCTCTCAAAATTCACTCCCATTGAGGATGAATGCTGACTAAGAGGCTAATCCGAGTCATCCTCTCTCGAATTTCCACCATCCTCTCTCTGATTTCCACCAGGCTCCCCCTGTTCGCCCGTGCTGACTTAGATTCCACCACCCAAGTGGATCCAGGAATCCTGGGGGTGGCAGACAGGGGCGGAAGTGGAGGAATTAAAAATGGACAAAGGCTGAAGCTTTGAGAGGGAAGAGGCATTCATTAAGAGAAAAAACTCTGCCCATCTCTCCACTCACCAGCTCCGTCCCTTCCTTCACTCACCAGCTCCCTTCCCCCTCCACCACACCGTCCTCATTCTACCTTCACCAATACAGTCTTCCTCCTCCCTTTTCCCACCTGACAGCTCCCTCAAATCACACCAACACAGCCCCTATCCGTACAGCCCAATCGTCTCACCACTCCCCACCGTCCTCCTTCCTTCTCCACACCGTCCTACCTCTTAAAAAGAGACACGCAGCACCATTCTCCTCTCCACTCACTTCTCTTCTCCTCACCAGCACCCTTCACACCTCACTGTTCAGCATCCTGAGACCAACTCTCCTGCTCCATCACTCGGTTTCTCAATTTTCACCCGGTATTCTACTTTTCACCCGGTATTCTACTTTTCACTCGGTATTTTCACTTTTCACTCGGTTTTTTCCATTTTTACTCGGTTTTGCTATTTTACTCGGTTTGCCCATTTTCACTCGGTTTTTCCACTTTTACTCGGTTTTTCCCTTTTTCTCACTCGGTTTTCTCTTCTCCCACTCAGTTTTCGCTCATTTTTCCCTCTCTTTTCCGAACTTACTGTTTCCCTTTCTCTCTTGTAGCTTTTGCTACCCTCCATCCTTTGCTTTGTAGTTTTTTTAAAAAAAATATTTGAGGGAAATGGATATTTCATGTGTTTTCTTTCAAATCTAAGTAAAATCAAAAATCAAAAAAATAGAAAAAAATCATTTTTAGTCCGTGTCGTATGAAAAATACTTCCGTCTATACAACCTCTATAGGATCCGTACACGTGCGAAGAACTTCGTCTTGTATGGGTTCCTCACCAAAATGATACCCACCAACATTTTCCCAATCTTTTCCTAAAAGAAAAACACTCAGAACTAAGTAACCCTGATTTCTTGATAATTCAAGAATACGTAGGAGCAGGACCTCAACTCCTGTCGGGCCCATCTCTCTCGTTTCCTTTTACTGATTTATTTCCTCACTTTTGTGTCCCTTTCATAAATGTTCCTTTTTTTCGTCGCTTCCGTGAAAATCAATTTAGACGTGACGTCTTGTTGATTTCCTCCTAGTTTTTTGTTCAAGCCTCGCCACAATTCATAGAGAAAGGATACTTAGGACGAGACGTCCTGCTTATCTCTTTCCTATCCCCGTCCCTTTTTTATTCGAGGATGTCTAATTTAGACGTGACGTCTTATTAGCATTCTCTTCCTCTCTCTGTTTCATATCGAAGTCGAGTTTAATTCGGATAAAACATCTCGTTAACCTCGGTTCGACATTCTATGTTTGTACAGTTCACTTACTCCCTTCCGTCGTTTTCAAATAAAAATACAAAAAAAAGAAGAAACCATGTTTATTTAAGGCTATTTATATTGCGCTTTCAACCTTGGTACTGTTTCCGACAGGCGATGTAGGGTGCTAATACCTTCCCTACTCGTAACCGACTCCCGAACTTGAATCTCAATTTTTAACCAGTGCTTTACTAAACCTATTTTTTTCCAATGTTTTTCCTATGAATAAAAACGTTGGTGGCGACTCCCTGTTTCATACCTAGGTTTTTCTTCTCTCGTCGCGCCGTCGCGATCCAGGTTACGACAACATTCTATAGGGTGCTCTAGCAATGGGTTCTGCTCCAGGAATTAGGTCAATAGAGAATTCTATCTCTCGTTTAGGAGGTAATCCTGGAACATCCTCAGGGAATACTTCTGAGAATTCACATACTACTGGTATCTTGCTTACATCAGGAATAACTTTTCCTTCTGTAAGTGCAAATACCATGAATAATAGGGCTTCATTGTTTAAGGAATATCCTATAGGGTTTTGTGAGGCATCATACTCCCGACACTTCATGTTGTCAGGTGGAAAGATCACGGTTTTATTACGGCAATCCACAAGGACATGGTTAGCAGATAACCAAACCATCCCTTAGATAATTTCCAAGTCCTTTAATGGTAAACATACTAAGTTCACGTTAAAATTTCTACCTCCTATATGTATAGAACAACCTTCACACACGTTAGTTGTCCTAAGATGGTTACCAGTAAGAGTAGAGACAAGCAAATCATATTGCATAGATTTCATAGGTAAATTCAGACGCCTAACATATTCTTCAGCAATAAAAGAATATGTCGCACCAGAATCAAATAAAGCTGATAAAGTAGTATCGTTAAGAATGCACTCACTTTGTACTAAGTCATCTGCCTGCGATGCCTCTGATCCACTAATTGCAAATACTCTGCCAGCTGCAGGTGATTTGTTCTGATTATTCACTAGCTGTCCATTTTCTCATCCTCGACTAGCTGTGCCTTTGGCATTAAGTCCTCTGCGACCATTGGTATTACGTCAATCTCGAATGTTGGCTCCTCCTCTGTTGACTCCATTATTGTTATTCTCAGTTTTAACATTCACAGTGTTAGTGCCTTGGTGAAGTTATGGGCAGTTAGGACGAATATGTCCCTTCTGGTTGCATTGGAAACAGGTAACATTTGTCTGTGTACAATCACGGGTTCTATGATTTCCTCCATACTTGTAGCAGTTCCATGTGATGGGCTGGTTCGCGCGTCCTCCAGATGATGAAGTTGATCCTCCTCGAAATCGATTCTGATTAAATGCTCCTCACCTTTTAAAGTTCACTAGTTGAGGTCTTAATTGTTTACTGCTTTTCTCCTGCTCGATCCTAGCCCGATGGTTCTCTTCAAAGATTCTGTATTTGTTGATTAAAGTAGGAAAACTCCTAATCTCCTGATGTCCTATGGCTTCTTTAATTTCTGGCCTTAAGCCATTTTCAAATTTGACGCATTTAGAAGCCTCAGTTCCTGGCTGTTGGAAAGGAGGATAGAACAATGATAATTCCTCAAATTTGGTAGTGTATTCTCCAACAGACATATTCCCTTGCTTTAATTCTAAAAATTCTAATTCCTTTTTGCTTCTAACACTAGCAGGGAAATATTTCTCGAGAAAACTTTCTTTAAAATTCTCCCAGTTGAGTAGCCTACCAGCTTCCAGTAACCTATCGCGAGCGAAGATCCACCAATTTTCTGCTTCCCCTACCATCATATGGGTAGCATATTCTACCTTCTGGGCTTCAGTGCAAGGTAAGGATCGGAAGATACGTTCCATTTCTTTAATCCACAGGTAAGCCACCTCTAGATTATAGTCTCCTTTAAATTGGGTAGGTTTCCTTTTCAGGAAACAGTCAAGTCCATGGCCTCTCAAATCGATTGAATGTAGCAGCCATGGCATCATCGTTCTGACGTCTAGCCATTTCTTATCCTACAGGTACGAGTACCACTGCATTCAGTTACTGAGTATCTAATATACTCAGAGTTCTAACAATTTTTATGTTATCTAACTAGTAATTATACTAAACAGAAACATACAAGGAGCACACATAACACACAAGCACACAAATTTCAAACAAATAGCAATCAAGGTTTACACACTTCAAGCTATCTTTCTTTAATTTCTAGTTACTTCCTAAGGTTTTCTTTATATTTTATATATCATTGCTCTGATACCACTTCAGTTGTAACGCCCTAGAGTCAACTTGCAAATCCCAAGATAATTACCGTCACCATATAAAATCTCGTGGATAACTTATTTTTCACCTGGTAATTATCAAGAGATTCACAACCTGATTCCAGAGGTTACTAATACAATATTAGAGTGCGCAACCTTTTCATAATTGACTTCTTATTATTATACACAACATCAGAGTTTTATACATATTATATTTTACAACAGGCACCTAGATCTTATAAAATATAAAGATGTAAAGTACCAAAACATAGCATATACATAATACAGCAATAGTAGTCACGCAAGCAAGCATTATCATCAAAAGCCTTCATAATTCATCCATATTCAGCAACATCCACTTTGTCACATGTCTTCCTGGTTAACCACTAAAGGGTTGCCACAAGTAACAGAAAGAGTGAGATAAAATATCAAATAAATAGAAATTAGATTAGAACATACACAATCACAAGTATGACGCTATGCGATGTGGATGCCAAACACGTATTTTGTATTATATTTATATTAATATTCCATTCTCTGTATGAATGAAAATGCATGATGGATCCATTCTGATGGGAACATCTACAGTGATTTTTCAGCAATAATATTTTTACGGATATCCAACCGATACTGCGCCCTATAATGCAACACCAACATCAGATAACAATACAATCATATTAATAACAAGTGTTGCGGGACCCCCCTTAAGGACACACTGCTTAGCCCTTAAGGCGGCCGTGGTATAAAACCACCGCAGAGGTCTGTTGCTCAACAGAGCGCGTTTCCCCACCTGGAACCCCCTCAAAGAACCCCCCTGCGAATTCTTTGAACGGCCAATGCATATGATGCATGAATGCAGTAAATTTATATCATTAAATTTATTCATAATTTAACAATAAGAATTTATGGTAAAATTCAAGAAGATACGACATTTCATCATATTTACAAGTATAATCCATATATGAAGACAGCACTCTGTTTCCCTCTGTTTTTGCTGTTTTAATGATTTCAATTACAAATTAAATATGCCAATTGGTTTCAAATCATCATACAACATTAGAAACATATCATATATCATATTCCAAACTATTTGGCATCAATTTCACAATTTAATTCAAATTAAATTAAAATCTAGCTAAATGAGTTTCCAAACAGTTAAGCAAGCAATTCTAACTTAATTTCTATGTATTTAATATCCTATCTCCTCTTTCTTACCTCAATTGAAGATCCATAAGCTTTTCTTATGCTAAACTCCCTTGTATTTCCTCAAATCTTCAAGTTTGTGTAGTTTCTTCTTATGCAAAATTAAAGAGTTTGAGTATGGCAAATGAAGGTTTTGAAAGCTTGAAGAGGGAGATGAAAGGTTGTGGAATTGGTAATGTTTTTTTTTTGTTTTGAAGAAATTTGGAAGGTTGGAGCCTTATTTATAGGCTTCCAATGGCGGTTAGTGTAGCAAATCACTGTAGTAGATACTGTAGCAAATCACTGTAGCAGATACTGTAGCAAATTGAAGTGACATGAGGCGGTGCGAAGGAGGAAGAATTCTCGTGAAGTTACCACGCAAGATTTTTCATGTGACAGATACTATAGCAATTTACTGTAGCAGGTATTGTAGCAAATTACTGTAGCAGATTACTGTGGAAGATTTTTATTTTATTTATTATTTTATTTTATTCTACGTTCCATTTTTGTTTAATTTCATTTTAAGTCAGACTAAAAATATCCTTATATTCAAAATTCAATTTTCTATTTTCTAGGATTCATTTCTTATTTTTCTGAAAAATTTTAATTTTTTTCACTGTTTAATTACCGCTTCAAATTTAAAAATTAGGCTGTTACAAGTATTACTTCATCAATGCACTTTATGAACTTGAAAGTGTATAAAGCAACCTTGACACTAATGGTTGATTTTATTCTATATATGTGAATATCAATATATGACACATAAAGTTTAATATATTTAGTCTATTTTTTATTTTTAAGTGCATTCTAAATAATATGTTTATAAATTAATTTATAATAAATATATTATTAAGAATACATTTAATAAATAATAAGTATTATAATATAATTATTATAACAAGTAATTAATAATATTATAAATATATTGAAGTTTATGTGTCATATATTAAATTCACATATATAGAATAAAAGTTAATGTTGGTCTAATAGTCAAACTAGTCTCCATCCACACTCAAGGTCACAAGTTTGATTCCTAGTTAAGGTAATTTTTTTAATTTTTAACTTAAAGGCTGCCTAAAAGATAGAAAACCAATAAATATATTTAGTTTTGTTTTAATAACTGATTTTTAAAATTTTTTATATTGATTATTAAAACAACCAATGTAAAAGTTATTTTTATACCAATTAAATAAGTTTTTAATAATTTTAATTTTGAAAAATATCTTTCAATTGATGTAATAGTTATTGGAATTTTTAATATTATTCCACAGGAAATGTATATATTTTGAATAAAATTGATTCTTTTTATATAATTTAAAATATTAATTTTATCAGTACAAAATTTATTTAAAATAAAACATTTTGTTTTTGGAGGCTTGCCTGCTAGTGTTGGATCAGTTTATTTCACCCTTCTCAGTTGACATATTGAAGTAGCGATAATGGTATATAGAATTTATACCTTATCAGAGAAAAAAAATAAAGCTATTTAAATCACGCAAATAATCTTTCGAGAAAAAAAAACTTTTCCAAACATGGAAAATCCATATGCAGTTTTGTAGAAAAGAGTTGTAAATTTAAATAACACATACAAGTTGTTTATTTTTTTATACTACCAACCAATTAGGTGATTACACGTTGGATACTTATCTAATATCCACTTCTTCTATGATGAAGTTCTCCATATTTTCATGACATAATTTGTTGAAGAACGTTCTTTTCTTATTTCAACGACTTATAATAGCCACGTGCCCACGTTACAACGTTGTTAGGTAGCAAATGACAAAGCTAACATGTCGCTGGTAAATAACATGTTTTTTTTTTATGGGGAGGGGGAGGCATGGTTTGAATTTCTGCTATTTTAGGTGACCTACAAATATTCTTAACTACTTAAGTTAAAGGGGCGTCTAACATGCTTAATGCTACTTTATTTTTTGGTAAGGGAAGGGGGAATGTTTAATGCTACTTAAACAAAGTTTTAAATTTGAGCTTTTTTTATCAAAATTTGAGCCTTGTGTTAAAAAAAATTCCGCTGATACAAAAACAGATGGGCTCATAATGGAAGGCCCAATGAAGGAACCAACGAGAGTTCAACTAAGGCTGAGCAAGGAGGGAGCACGTGAGGCCCAAGTGGCTAGGAGGTTCTATTGAGCATATGTTTCTGATTTTGTATTTTTCTGGATCAAACAAGGGGATGGTTGTTGCACATGTTATATTTAAGCCTCTTTGGCTAATAGAATAGCAAGCAGAATTTTGAAAACTAACTTGTTGGTGTGGAGCCCACGTTGCTGAAAGAGGGTAAGCGTACATCTTTGGTGCTTCCTTGTGTTTTGATGCCTCCCAAACCACACTCGCTTACACAAGCAATTGGCCTCTCAAAACACAAACTGATGGCAAAACAACTTTATCAGTGGTCTTTCAGAGTCTTAGTGGCCACTCTCACGACGCCACCCAGCTCAGGTCACACCCAACACCTTAGGCGTTTATCATTGGCAGAGATGCAAGACCGTCATTTCTATGGCTTCTGCTTCATTTGCGATGAGAAGTCTGGGCCTCAACACAAGTGCCAAGCCGAGCAGTTCTTGCAACTTGAGGGAAATGACTAGGAGGGTGTTTGGTTCATAGTTGAGTTAACAGAGTTGAAAAGTTGAGAAAATTGAGATTTTGTAAATGGAATTTTGTTTGATTCATGATTTAAAATCAGTTGAGTTGTAGTGATTGTTTTTGGTTTGTAAAAAATTTAGTGAAATTAGATTGGGGAAATGGTAATTGAAGGTAAAATTATTAAAAAATGTATGAGTTTAAATATTTATATAATTTATGTGTATATTTGTTTATATTAATATTAAATTATAATATTAAACCATATAAATAATGTTTGATATATTAAAACTAATAAATTTATTTTATTCTTTTTATATATTAAAAATGAAGTTACATATTAAAACTAATAAATTTACAATACACATTAAATACACTTAAATAATTCATTACAATGCACTAAAAACCCATAATTAAAATAAATCAATAATGTATTATAAGCATTAAAACAAAAATAATTTAATATCTATAAATTAAAAGTTAAACATATTAAAAAATGTTAATTGTTAGCTACACTTGCAAGACGTTTCCCTGTTTGAAGCAGAACCATTGCATCCTCCGTTAAGCCAAGATGGCAACACGTTTGCCCCAATAGCAAGTATCTGTTAATTGCATCCCAAACACAATCAGTTAAATAATTTCCATTCTTTTTGCTAATAATTTCTCACTCACCAACAGCTTCATACCCTCGGTTCGCCACCCTCACCCACCAACAACCTCACACCTACCCCTGCGACCCATACCCGAAACCCCCAACCCATCAATCAACAAACCAGAAATTTTAAAAAAATGAAAAGCAAAGTCAGAAACCTTACCTCTTTGTGCCTTTCCCTTGGATCTGGACCGAAACAGCGTAAAGGTTGGAGCTTTCTGGTTGATGATGGTCTGTTACGTCTTATAACTATTGGAGGGATATTGTCGACTTTCGCCCAACGCCGTTGAAGGGATGGAAATCGCGGCTCCTGCTGCCCAACGGACGTTATAGCCAAAATAACGCCGTTAGCCTCCACGGAACGAAGCAGGGAGAGCGTGCCAAACAGAAACGAAGGCCAACGGAGACCCGGCGACAGAGAAAAGGTCCTTCAACAGCACGGAACGAAGGTTCACTACTAGAACCAAACAAGCCCTAGGTATAGTTAGCAAAATAGGTCCACCCCTATACCCATAAAAAACATAATGTATAAGTCTTAAAAATAGTCTTAAAAAATATGTGAAACAAATTTAATAATTAAAATAAAAAAAGCTCGATAACAAAATTTCCTGAGAAAATGGATTGGGAGTGGGTCGGCCCGACAGGTCTAGGTGGCCTGAGTCCTTTTAAAAAAATAGTTTTATTTATTAGTTAATTTAGCAACATGAGAAGTATAATTTTTTAGTTACTGTTTTTACAAACATGTTTTTTCAAAAAAATCTTATTGATTTTATAGTATTTGTGTGTTAGTATTATTAATAACTTAGTACTTAATGTTTCATTCATTTTAATTTTCAATTATGATACAAAAACATATTTTTTTACAAGAAACGTTATCGATTTTAAAGAATTGTTTGTCTAGCAACATTTAATTAATTTCAATAGCACAAAACATTTTAGAAATGTAGTTTTAAAAAAATTCTACTAAGTTGGTTCATTTTTTTGTAATTTAACTTTTTATAAATCAATTTTTAATAATTTTTTTAAAAAAATGGACCGCCTGATCAAGCCCGCAACCCGTTGAGTGCCGAGCTAGGGGCCTCTAATTTCAAGCCTAAATTTTTAGGGCCTTTTTTTGCCCGGCCCTAAGTAGCCTACAACCCAATAAAACCTGGCCCGTTTAGAGCCGCCTGTCCGAATTACTAGCTATATGATTAGGTCCATCAAGAAGAGCTCACTCCAAATCCAAATTCCCATGGAGAAAAAGAGCCTGGACCAAAGAAACTCATTCCTCTATAGTTATCAACTACAGCCCTTAATGGGCCCACTTCTTTAAAAACTTTACTCATATTAGAGTTGGGCATACAAGCCTAAATCTACGGGCCAACCCGCTTAATTACTCTTTATGTGGGTTACGGGTCAAAAAAATAAACTATTTAAAAAGTGGACTCACAGGTTAGGATCATTTAACCCACGATTTAGACGGTCCTGGCCCGCGGGTTCACGGGCCAACCCGAGGGCCAACTATAAGATAAAAAATATATATTAAAAAATCTAAGAAAACCTTATCCCTATTCCCCAAATAAAGTAACTCACCCTCTTTTTTTGGTAGCCACCTCACACATACTCATACCAGTCCCTTTTTTGTTGCTCTTTTACACACGTGGTATGCCATTCCCTTCTTCCCTCTCGTTCGACTGTTCGTGACTCTATTTCTTTGGTTCCTCACTCACTACTACCTACTTTCATCTTGCTCTCATTCCTCGCTCACTACTCACTTTCGTCTTGCTCTCATTCCTCACTCCCGTTTCTTTTCTTCTTCACGAACCGACTGCCGAAAGAGTAAGAAACATGACACCAGTCACCACTCACCAACACAGTTGTCACATCATCCACGAAGACAACCACCTCGTCATTTCTTCTTCGTGAGACGACCATACCACTAGTCGTGAATGCACAGACGAGGACCACCAACTCTGCATGAATGACGAAATGACCACCCGGTTCTGCTGTTCTGCTTGACGAGCTCCGACGACCACACGATTCCTAAAGTAATTTTCACAGCTTTAAGTTTAACAATTGGTTCTTGAAAGTGAAACTAGTTCCTTTTTTATTTTGGTCATTCATTAATTCAATTATAGCTTGTTGCATTCAGGTTTTGCTTCAGCATTTGTGTTTCATTTTTTATGAAATATGGTCCTTAAAAGGGGTTTGATTTGAAACATGTGCTAAAAAATTTACAAAATCATTTTCAGGACTTTTTTTTATCAATTTTAGTTCAAATTAAATCATCTCATTCCCTAACTTCTCATATAGGCTCTTTATTATTGCCACTAAAAAAATTCATTCAGTAACCCATAATAATTTATAAATTTTATATTTTAGTTTGATTTGATGAGTATGGAAAAGTATGGTTTAACTTAAATAAGAGTGTTAATTTTGACACCTGTGCTATTGTTGAACAAGAAAATGATATTGATGTCCAACTTTAAGAGGCTCTTGGTAATGATATTGCTAAAACTACTGATATAGATGATAAAGAAACAAAACAAAAGGTAAAAGAAATAGAAATTTGTCATCAACTGACTAGAATTACTTTGATAAAGTTGTATTGGATGATAAAGAAAAAGTGCAATGTAAAGGTTATGGGTTTGCATTTGCTGCTGGTGGTAATAGATATGGAACATCAACCTTGAATCGTCATATTACAAAGTGTACTAAATTAACTAAATTTAAGGAGTCTCCATGTGGTAAGCTCATGCTTAATCTTTAAGCTAAATTGATAGCCAGGAAAGTGGATCAAAGAGTAATCCATGATTTGATTACGATGGTTATAATTGAGCATGACCTTCGTTTTTCCTTTGTTGAATATGGAAGAGTAAGAGAGTTAGTGTAGTACTTGATCCCGATGCCAAGATTTATTCCGGGCGTACTGGTACAATGGAAGTGATTGATAAGTATAGTACTAAAAAGGCAAAATTGTTTGCTATAATGTCTCGTAGCCCAAGTAGAATTTGTTTAACATCTGATGTGTGGACTTTTTGTACTACTGAGGGATATATTTCTTTAACTGCTCATTTTGTGGATGAAAATTGGAAACTCAACAGTACAATTTTAAACTTTTCTCTTTTCCTCCTCTACATTTAGAGATTGAGTTGGCTAGGAAAGTTTTTGAATTTTTACAATATTGGGGACTTATTGAAAGGGTTTTTTCTTTAACATCGGACAATGTAAGTGGTAATAACAACATGCAAGAAATGTTGAAAGAAAGACTTCTTTTATAAAAAGATGGTTTGTTGTGTGGTGGTGAATTTTTTCACATTCGTTGTTTTGCTCATATCTTGAATCTTATAGTGCAAAAGGGGGTTAAACGGTTTTACTTGCACCACTTATTGAGCTCAGTACGGTTTTAATAAAAATCGATCTTTGCCACACGTCGGGGTCAAGCAACCAACCGTTGGTTGGGATACCACTCATTGGGGTCTGGTATGGCCTCACACGAGGTCCAATCCTCGCCACTTGTTGGGGCTAAATAGATCTACTTACACTGCTCATCGGGGTTCGGTATGGCCTCAAAGAAAACTAACCCTCGCCGGTTATATGGGCCAAGTAGCTAATCTTTGTTTAAGGTACTAGGGTGTCGCTCGTCGAGACCCGATATGGCCTTAAAGAGGTCCGATCCTTACCGCTCGTTGGGGCAAAAAAGAATCTTTCATTGAGAAAATAAGTTAAGCAAAGAATTTAAAAAATAGAAATTTTATTAATTCACTAAATATACATTAGAGCTAAATTGAGACATGTCACATTAAAACCTTCTTAAGGAAAATCCAGTTAGAAAAAATCTAAAGTTAGGGAAAAGAGTACATGTCAGACATTTCAACTAGCTTTAATAAATGCATAAATTTAGAATATTCCACTTGTTTCTTATTGTGTCCCATCTAGACATTTGAGATTGTAAGTGCCTTTACCTAATACCTTAGAGACATGGTAAGGACCTTCCCATGATAGAGCAAGTTTTCCTTGGTGGGCGAATTTGTTGCCTATCTTGGCCTAGCGTAACACCAAATCGTCGACTTCAAAACGTCGTTGTAAGACTCGCTTGTCGTAACACAGGGTGGCCTTGCCCTTAACTTCTTGATCCCTTAAGAAAGCCTCCTCACATAGCTCGCCAATCACATCTAGGTCATTCTGAAGGTTGGCTTCATTATCTTCTGGTGAAAAGCATTAAACCCTCGTAGATGAAGTATAGAGCTCGACCGGTATGAGTGCTTTGACTCCATAGGTTAATCGAAAGGGGGACTCATTAGTCATTGGGTGGGGTGTAGTCAGATATGCCCAGAGCACATGTCAGAGCTAATTGGTTTAATTTCCCTTTGCTTCTCCCAATTGCTTCTTGAGGCCTTTGAGGATTTTACGATTTGCTACCTGAGCCTGCCTATTGGTTTGAGGGTGCTCGATAGAGGAAAATACTAACACAATTTTCAACTGCTCAAGCAACTCGGTGAATTTACGATATGTGAACTAGGTACCATTATCCGTCACAACTCACCCTAAGACCCTAAACTGAGCAATGATGTTCTCATAAACAAAGCATCGGGTCCTCACAGAAGTAATATGTACCATAGATTCAGCTTCAATCCACTTTGTGAAGTAATCCACCTGATAATCAAGTACTTGATGCCCCCAGGAGCTGTAGGGAAAGGACCCAGGATATCCAGTCCCTATCAGTAGAACGAGCAAGGGACCGTGGATGTTGATAACTCCTCAACTGGTGTGTGATGCAAATTAGCAAATCTCTGGTAGGGGTCATATTTCTAGACATAATTCGCAGTTCCCTTCCTCATTGTTGGCCACCAATAACCAGCTTGGATAATTTCCTCATGAGACTATGTGACCCAAAATGGTGTCTATACTGTCCTTCGTGGACCTCCTCCATAACCCCTTGAATCTTATTTTCATTCAAACACAAGAGATAAGGGATAGAAAAACCTCATCAAAACAACATCCCATCGACCATTTTTGAAAAAGGTAACTTCTTCTTGACTTGCCTCAGCTCAGCCTTGTTGATGGGGAGTTAGTCATTCATCATGTATCGAACAAAAGGAACAACCCATGAATCTTCGCTAGATGCGCATAATCGTATGGCATCCATGGATGGCATGTAGGAAATGTTGGGTTCCATAAGCATGTATATATAATCACAAGTATTTAAGTATTCATCATATTGTCCATTCTTTAGCCTTGTGATGCAGGGTTGTGAATGAGACGGTGTGACCTTTATTTTGGGAGATTAATGCCTTTATAATTAAAGATAAATAAATGTAATAGGATGCCTTGGTCGGTAATGTGGTCTTCTGATGTTGTTTATATTGATTGAAAATTAATTATTTTGATAATTATTTTGATGATGATATTGGTTGATTAGTTGATTAATTTGTAAATTGAACCTTTATTCTTTTGGTATTGTATATTGGCTATTATTTATGTGTATGAAATTTTTGTAGCTGGGTGAATGAATTTGGATGCCAATATGGATGACAATGATATATTTGCAATGATGAACAATTGATGATTGCCATAATTGAGAATGCCATAATGGATTTATGTATGAATTTGATAATAGGTGATACACATATGTGTATGTGTGTGTTGTTAACCAAGTGGCCTCAATAAAAGAGGGGGTGAATTGAGTTGTAAAAATTTAAATAACCCTTTTAAAAATATTTACTTTTAAATTTGCTTTGTTAGAAAAGAGAAGAGAAAGTACTCAAATGATTCAAAGTAGTATGAAATGAAAATAATAAAGACAAAGCAAAGTAAATAATAACTTATAAATTAATAGAGATAGGGAAGAAGAGAACTTGCACACCAAAATTTTATCCTAGTTCGGTTTCCCTACATTCAGTCCTCAAGTAAATTTATTTGAGACTTTTCCACTATAAGAGAATTTGAGCATTTTACAAGATGAGCAAATAACACCTCTTGATTCACCCAATCAAGAATTTATCCATCACTCTTTTCCTTTCTCAAATTCTTCTCTTTCAAACCTTCACCAAAGGTTTACAACCTCACCTTTGAAATAACTCATAACCCAATTTGTGTATGACTTTATGAAAAAGAATTTAACTCTCTTGATAAAGTATAAATAGCAAATTGAAGCATAATATAAAGTCAAGAAAATGTGATAAATCTCACAAATTGATTAGAAACGGTATGCAACAATATCACAAATTTTAGCATTTATGGTCTTGAAAAACTCAACAATGATCAATAAACACAATAATGCATGAGGTAAGTTTTCTTGAGTGCACAAGTCTCTATTTATAGCCAATTGATTGGAAAACTAGCCGTTAGAAGATAAGAGCAAGTATTCTGAACTAATTTGATTCCAATCGCAAAATATCCCTTGATTTTCGATCTGATAAAACTATTTTTCAAGTTTCAAATGTGACCTCTAATCGATTAGTCTACTCATAATCGGTTACCATAATCGATTAAATGCATTCTGTTTATATTTCAAATCCTAACCATCACCTCTAATCAATCAATTAGTTTACTCATAATCGATTATGTTACTTGTTTATTTTTCAAGTATGGCCTTTTTATATGCATGTGCATGTTCAAATATTTTTGAAAACTTTTTAAATGATTTGTAAGCAACACAACATAATCTGTTTGACTTTATATGTTACTATCAAAGCGTAAAACTTATATAGTCAATCATTGCTATTCTTTATCTTTGTTTTGCCTTTTCTTGATCAAGTACTTTCTCAATTGACTTGGATATTTCTAACTTCTTTGAAATCATTAAAACCTAAAAAGCATATCTAAATACTTTCTCCCCTTTTATATAACCATCTCATGGAGGTAATTTTAGTGCAATGATATCCATGTCATCACATTTCATAACCATAGCATCCAAGTCATCACATATCATTCAACCATCCACGTCATAATCATCACATATCATTCAATCATCCAAGTCATAACCATTACATATCATTCAACCATCTAAGTCATAACCATCACATATCATTCAATCACATATCATTTAATCATTATCTAAGTCATAATCATCATTGTTCTCATCATATCATCAATCATGTAATCATCTCATGACATCCCTCTCTAAATCTAAAATTACCATTTCTCCCTCTTTGTCATTATCAAAATCATGAAAAAGAATCAAGCAAGGATAAGATAAAAGATCAGATTGTGTCAACAAAGAGTAATAATATCCAAATGGCATTCAAAATAAGAACATAACCAGAAACTAAATAATATCTGTAAAACATGAATATAGTGAAACTAGAGGAACTAGCCTTTAGGAGGAGGAGGTAGAGGTGGAAAGTAGGTGCAATGAAGTTGAATATCCTAAAGCTGAGCAATGATCTACTGTTGAGCCTCTTCAACTAAATTAAAACGAGCTTTAAAGAGATCCAAATGACCATTTAGCTGTTGAATAGCTTCCAGAATAACATTGTCTTAGGGTGCTGGTCTAGGATTTGGAGGATTGATAGGATAAGGTTGGGGATTAAAGTCCCAGATTCTAACATACTGTGACATACCTATTTTTGCCAAATGAATGGTACCAATTTTATTTTTAGAGGATAGTTTTCCCTAGATTTCCTTTTTTAGATAGACATCAAAAGCCTTGAGTGGTTTGGTAATGAAAATAGCATATAGTAGTTTAGTAAGATTCTTGCTTGCAATCATGTGAGTCTTACTAACATCAATACAATTAATGGGTTGGTCTTTAAGTATCGCCCAAAGCATCAGCACATCATTTTCTTCAACCAAAGCATAGTTACCACTTCTAGAAATAAGAACCTTAACTAAGCAATTGTGCAAAAGTCTATTTTCTAAGGATAATCGACCAATAGTTTTGGTGTTTTGATTTTCACACTACAAGAAGTTGAGCATTTGCCTGCGGGAACTTAGCGGCGGTTATATAGAAAACTGCCGCCGCTTACAATGTGTCGACGGTTTTACTGGCGGTTTTTGTAACCGCCACTATTTAGTTTCTAATAGCGACGAATTATTTATCTTTAAGAATGGTTGTTCATTTATTTTTAAAAATTAAATGTAAAAAAAAATTTCTTTTACAAAAAAGAGCCAAAAGTTCCTTCACCCGTGTGCAAGACTTTCACACTTTCAGTTTCCCTCTTATTTCCCTCTAAGTAACGCCTTTGATCTCTGTTTGACACTCCCACAAGGCTCCATGTGATTTTAGCCCTCCCGACGATGTTCACTCGCCTATAGAGAAACGTAATTATTATACACCATTAGGTATTCACTCGCTCTCATTCTCGTTCACCTTCATTAATTGTTGTTGTAAGGAAGAAGAAACGAATAGATGAATGAAAGTGGGAAACAACAAGGCGAGAGAAGACCACTGTCTCCTCCTCCAAGAGGCCCTGCTCCTTCACTCTTTCACCCCTGTCTCGAATCTATCGATCGTGAAAAGGTATCTTCTCTCTATTTTTCTTATTCTCTCTCTCTCTCTGTCTCTCTTATTGTCTTTTTCATTCAACATTATTGTTTCTTCTGTGTTTTCAAAATTACCCTTTGCTTCTTTGAGTGGTCACCAAGATTGGAGGTCACCACACCATGGAAGACTTCACCGTTAGAGGCAAGGAGCCCAAAGATGAGGTCCAGATTTATACCTAGAAGGACGTTACTCTTCGAGAGTTAACCGATCTTGTATCTCCCAATTCTCGTCTTCTTATTCACTATCACTTCTTCCATCCAACAATTTAATTGCTAAACCCTCATTTTACTCGCTAATCAGTTGTGTTATTTTATTTGTCTCTATAATTGATACAGATTTGCATTATCAAGGCTTTTGTAATTTTTAGGGGTTAAAATGGTTTTTGTAATTTCAAGGACTGAATTGTTCTTTGTTTGTATGTGTAATTTGAAAGGATTCATTTTGTAATTTTAAGGATTGGAATACTGTTATTTTTAATTAATTAGGTTTTAGCGTTTAGGGATTGAAATGGTGTTTTTATGATTTTAGGCTATGTTTGAGAGTTTTTAGAGGAGGGGAGGGGAATGTTTTGACAGAGAAGTGAAGAGAAGGGGTGTTTTGTAAGATACATTGTTTGAATTTATGATTTGCAATTCATTTTACATAGGGTCTCATTGAGCACTGATTTAGGAACAGAGTGGTGTTATGGTTTAGTAGACTTGCCTTAGAAATTAGGGTATTCTAAGTCTATAACATTGATGATTTTAAATGATATTTTTTTTTCATCTATGATATGATGATATGATTCCTTAAGCAATAACCTAAGGGCATTTGCTAACATTTTCCTTTGATTTAATATTGATTGGTGAATTGTGCATAGTGTAGTATTATTGTTCTAGGTTGTGTTATTGATATGACAAAGACGCTGGAGCCTATTTGATTGCTCATTTTAATGCTCTCTTGTCTCATTGAAAACTATTACCCTATGTTACTTGTAGTTTTACTTATTAAGTGATACTTCTACTTTTTTTGAGAAATTTGCTTTTTTTGTTTTTCTGATCAGGGTTTGTGTTTGACTATATGTTTTGTGTAGGTAAAGAAAGTGACTCTAACTGCAAGAAGAAGAAATGCGAAGCTCTCATTTGCTTTTATATATTCCAATAAACATGGTCATTTCAAAGTTCTAGAGGTAAATTATCTTCGTATTGTATGTGTGCATGTTACCTTGACTTTATTGCTATGCCTTTCTGTCCCTCCCCCCTTTTTATGCATGTACTATAATTCTGTGTATGGCTTTTATGAGTCAGTTCTTGAAAATGATATGTTTTGTGTGCACTAGCAGATGGGGTCTAATTGGTTAATTGTAAAGTAAATAAATCATGCATGTCTGAGTGTTATTGTGGGCTTGTAAAACCTGAGTTCTTAATATGTATGAATACTAATCCATGTGCTTCACATAAATGTGAGATAATATGGAATTCTGATAATAATTAGTCTTCTTCCAACAGGGAAAACATCAAATGTGGTGTAAATAAATACATAATTTATTATTTCATTTTAATATTCGGATATTGGGTTGTTTATTGTGACAAAGACTAGCCTCTAATTTTTGTTGTTTAGATTAAACTATCAGATATTGTAATTGTAGATGGTGATTGTATAAGTATATAATATTTAGTTAGTTTCCCTATTGTATAAGCTCTATTTTTCCCTGTATGATATTTTCAATGGCTTGCTCTAGAAGGTTATATCCACCTGGCACCTCAACTGTATAAATACAATTGCTCTTTACACTTAAACAATTCATTCAATATGAGATTCATTTTTCAGACTCTCTCATTCAAATAGTTATGGTAGATTGGGTCACATGATTTGAGCACATAATGAATTTTTTACTAGTATTTGATGGCAATACTTTGTTCATAAGAGTCAAGAAGCAAGTTTGTTGGATCCCTTTGATTGATTTGTGATAACTTTTCTAAAGTTTTTAAATAATTTCTCAGATGATTTAGGACTCTGATTATTTGTATGTTATTTCCTAATTGAATTTTGTAACACCCTCGGTTAACTAGGACAATCCCTTCCACTAGATTATCCTGGTCAACTGAGAGGTTACGAGTTTTAGAAAAATATGGAAGTTTTTTTTTGTACAAAGAAACTTGGTGGAACAGATACATCTTATATACATCATATCATATATAATACATGGTCATAACAGTAACTGTACATACTGAAAGTGAAGGGGCACGCAGGCTCTGACAAATGAAAATAGAATAATCTATTCTAACCTTCCCGTCCTCGGTCCAAGAAGAGCTCGCATGATCCTCGTTTCAAAGTCTATCTTCATCCCCACGATATCTGGAAAAATTAGCGTAAGGGTGAATCTTCACCTCCACAACAATCAGGAAGGTGTCTCATCAACACCTACCCACATACAATACAAACTGAAGACCATGAAGGATTTTGATAATGACAAGGCCAATGGCAAAGATCAAGAATGAAGATCCAAGACCAAGGCATAATTAAAGACTCTATAAAAAGAAAGTATGGCCATTAATATAAAAAGGTTTTAAAATTTCATACATTCTGATGGAATGTAATCGATTACCTCATTAGTGTAATCGATTACCTCAGCAATGTAATCGATTACCATGTTTAAGTAATCGATTACAATATGAACGTTATGTTTTAAAACAGATTTTAAAAGGCAGTAATCGATTACCTCTTTTATGTAATCGATTACAACGTGATCAAAAAGCATGAAACATTGTTGAAACATTATAACTTTTCACAAAATATTATTTTATCCAAGAGGTACCTTTCCAATTATTTTAATCAATAATTTCACACCTCTTGAAGGCATTTCTACTCCTATAAATAAGGATGTCCATCATTTGCAAAAACACACCAAAACCAATACTAAATACTTCCAATCTTTTCTTAAGAGCAATAATGGACATATTCTCTTAATAGAGTTATTACTCTTTCTTGTTCCTTAATTTGTTCATCATACTCTTTAAGAGATTTTTCTTGTATAGTTCTTTATCTCTAAAGTGAGATTGATATTCAGAGTGGTGTATCTCTGAGGGTGCTCTTTTTAGATGTGGTGTAGCATCCAAGGGTGATGTTCTTGGATGTGGTGAAGCATCCAAGGGTGATGTGCTTGGGTGTGGTGTAGCATCCAAGGCATTTGTGATCGGGGTGTGAGTCCCCATTGTGATGTAATCAAGGGATTTGATTATAGTGAATTTCCTCAAGGGTGTCTTGAGAAGACTGAACGTAGGCAGTGGTTGGCCAAACCAGTATAAATCTCTGTTTGCACTTCTCTAACCCTTAAACTCTTTATGCTTTAAGCATTATTATTCAAATCACATATCATTGCATATTGAGTTTTTAGAGGAGAAATTTATTAGTGAAAAAGTTCCTAACTACTCAATTCACCCCCCCTCTTGAGTTTCCTAGAGGCCACCTGGGCTAACAAGTGGTATCAGAGCTAATATCTTGGAAAAGGTTTAACAACCTCAAGAAGATCCATGGCTTCTTTCAATCCCATCTTTCCTGAGGGAAACTCCATACATAGACCTCCTGTATTTAACGGAGTAGGATATCAATATTGGAAAACCCGTATGCAAATATTCATAGAAGCTACTGATATAGACATATGGGACTCCATTAAAAATGGTCCATTCATACCAACCAAAGAAGTTGGAGAAGTAACCATGATTAAACCAAGAAGTGAATGGACTAATGCGGATAAAACAAAAGTCCAATATAACCTAAAGGCCAAAAATATAATAACTTCTGCCTTAGGAATGGACGAGTACTTTAGAATATCCACATGCAAAACAGCAAAAGAAATGTGGGATACTCTAGAAGTAACTCATGAAGGAACAAGTGAAGTGAAAAGGTCTAGAATAAACACCCTGACTAGGGAGTATGAGTTGTTTAGAATGAACAACAATGAAAGCATACAAGACATGCAAAAGAGATTCACTCATATAATCAATCATCTTGCATGCTTGGGAAAAACCTTTTCAAATGAAGATTTGATTAATAAAGTATTAAGATGTTTGAACAGGGAATGGCAACCAAAAGTAACTGCTATATCAGAATCAAAAGATTTGTCAAGCCTGTCCTTTGCAACACTCTTTGTAAAATTACAAGAGCATGAACTCGAGCTTGAAAGATTGAATCAACATGAGGAAAGCAACAAAAAGAAGAAAAGTATTGCTCTAAAAGCATCATCATCAACCATTGAAGAAAGTGATGAAGAAGATGATGAAGAAGAAGATGATGAAGAAGGTATAAATGATTATAATGACCTTAAATTATTTGTTAAACAATTTAACAGGTTTCTAAAGAAAAAGGAAGGGCAAAGGAAGCCAAACTTCAGGAATTCCTTCAAAAATGATGAATCTAACCAAGGTACAAAATGCTTTGAATGCGGAAAATATGGACATATGAAAATGGAGTGTCCGACACTAAATAAGAAGTCTGACAAGCAAGAGAAAAAGTATCCCAAAAATAAAAGAAGAGCATATATTGCCTAGGATGAAAATGATCTAAGCTCGTCCGAATCAGACCATGAAGAAACGAATCTCTGCCTGATGGCAAAAACTGAAGAGGTAATAGATTCAAACCCTACTTTTGATGAATTACAAGATGCATTCGAAGATCTTCATAATGAGTATCAAAAGTTAGCAAAAAAATTTTGAACATCAAAAGCACTAACCTGAGCTTAAAAGAAAACTTATCAAAACTCAATCAAGAACTAGGACAGGTTAAAATAGAAAAGGAAAACTTAGAAACAAAGTATAAGACTGAAACTACTAATAGTCATACATGCTCAACACGTCAAAAGCATATTCTAGAGAAAAATGACTTAAAAAATAAATTAGCTAAATTTACTATAGGAAGAGACAACCTAGATATACTCTTTGGAAAACAAAAATGTCATTTTAAAGCAGAACTAGGATCTGATCCTTCCAAAAAGTAAAAGTTGTAGAAAAATTTCTTTATTTCACAAAAGACCTCAACTAGCCCATTTGTTAAATTCTCTCATTATGTGAGAAAAGGTCACAATGCATCAACATGTCATATAAGGAACAAAGGTTATACTGAGACAAAAATGATTTGGGTTCCTAAGAATATATTATCCACGTCTAACCCACAAGGACCCAAGAAAATTTGGGTACCAAGATCAAATGTTTATAATGGTGCAGGAATTATCATTGATGGGAGGCACTTAAGGATTAACTCTTACCCACAAGAAAAGTCAACATATTTCTTGAAGCATCTATCAATCAACAAGTAACAAAGAGCAATATCAAAATAATGAGTGACATCAAACAACAAGGTGCATCACTCTCTGCTAAAAATTTATTCTCTTATATTCTTTTTACCATTGACAAAGGGGGAGTAATATATGAGAAGTAAAATAAGAGAAAAATCAATCAAACCTTGTCAACTAAACCAAAATTAAGGGGGAGAAAATCTTGTATCTTGCATGTTGTTTATTTTTCTTCTCAGGAAATGTTGTCAATATCAAAAAGGGGGAGAATGAAGAACTAAGGTTTTGATATCAATAACATATATGCAAGACATGATTAACAACATGGACGCAAGACTTGAAGATTCAGTATACCATGTCAAGCACAAAAAGAGTCATGAAATCAATGAAATATTGTCATCATCAAAAAGGGGGAGAATGAAGACCATGAAGGATTTTGATAATGACAAGGCCAATGCCAAAGATCAAGAATGAAGATCCAAGACCAAGGCATAATTAAAGTAAGACTCTATAAAAAGAAAGTATGGCCATTAATATAAAAAGGTTTTAAAATTTCATACATTCTGATGGAATGTAATCGATTACCTCATTAGTGTAATCGATTACCTCAGCAATGTAATCGATTACCATATTTAAGTAATCGATTACAATATGAACGTTATGTTTTAAAACAGATTTTAAAAGGCAGTAATCGATTACCTCTTTTATGTAATCGATTACAACGTGATCAGAAAGCATGAAACATTGTTGAAACATTATAACTTTTCACAAAATATTATTTTATCCAAGAGGTACCTTTCCAATTATTTTAATCAATAATTTCACACCTCTTGAAGGCATTTCTACTCCTATAAATAGGGATGCCCATCATTTGCAAAAACACATCAAAACCAACACTAAATACTTCCAATCTTTTCTTAAGAGCAATAATGGCCATATTCTCTTAATAGAGTTATTACTCTTTCTTGTTCCTTAATTTGTTCATCATACTCTTTAAGAGAGTTTTCTTGTAGAGTTCTTTATCTCTAAAGTGAGATTGATATTCAGAGTGGTGTATCTCTGAGGGTGCTCTTTTTGGATGTGGTGTAGCATCCAAGGGTGATGTTCTTGGATGTGGTGAAGCATCCAAGGGTGATGTGCTTGGGTGTGGTGTAGCATCCAAGGCATTTGTGATCAGGGTGTGAGTCCCCATTATGATGTAATTAAGGGATTTGATTATAGTTAATTTCCTCAAGGGGGTCTTGAGAAGACTGGACGTAGGCAGTGGTTGGTCGAACCAGTATAAATCTCTGTTTGCACTTCTCTAACCCTTAAACTCTTTATGCTTTAAGCATTATTATTCAAATCACATATCATTGCATATTGAGTTTTTAGAGGAGAAATTTATTAGTGAAAAAGTTCCTAACTACTCAATTCACCCCCCCTCTTGAGTTTCCTAGAGGCCACCTGGGCTAACACAAACAATCCAAGATCGAGTCCCACCCACTCTTTTTGGGATTCCTAAAATACACTCTGAGTTATCTCACCACTTTTCATCTTAGCTGAACATTCCCATCTTCCTAGTCACCTCTCAGGGTTATTAATATCTATACAATCATATTTAAACAACAAGCAATTGCAATCTCAACACAGTGATGCAATGCATGGATTCATTTCGTTATTCAAATCTTTTATTAGTCATCATGATGCATGTGGGCCCATCTCTTCCTCGACAATCTCATATACAATATCCATGTTCACAACAAAGCCACCCTTATCTCCCCTCCCCAATTAGAGCGACTGGAGCTCTCCTCGTTCTGGTTTTCACAAAAGGGTAAGGACTCGTAGTCCAATCATCATAATGGCCTAGCATACATCTCAACAGAACGGGCACTCCACGGTCCTGGCAACACTCGCTCTAAGTCAAAGTATACTAGATTTTCCACAGACTATCTGGTCTCGGGCGTAAATCCGAACCATTAGACGCCCGCTCCAGCATACTCCCAAGACCTCCCACAGGGTTGGAACGCTAGTTGTTCCCCAGTGTACCCATCACTGTTTGCTCTAAGGGATCATTCCAACATCCCTCCTCAACTCCATATATGATGCATACAATACACAATTTTCTTTCCACTAGTCGTCGGTAGGGTTCTTTTGATGGCTCCATTTCATTTCTAATGTCGGACTACTTCTATTCATGAATTTCAATTTATTCTCTTCCTTATTTTCTCAAAATGCGTTAACTCATAACGGACTCATCCGACGCTTAGAAATGAAACGAGATCTTATATTTTCAAAAAATCATGGGTATACTGGCGTCACAACGCCCATCATCACATCGGATCCGATCTAATCTCATCACATTATTTCACAATTTATTCATCTCAAGCTCCCTACCGAGACATTCTTTTACTCGTTCTTTTCTTATTTATCCCAACATATTCGTTTAATGCAGCATATAAGTACAACATCACAATCCATACACGTGTCATCATACCACACTCATTATACATCTCATCACACATACTTATCACATATAATTAACACAATTCATTCATGTACACAATTATATATAGTCGTCACACACATCATTCATCATACAAATATTATACAATAATCATGATATATATCATTATAATGAGAGGATCACGTATACCGGTATACTTATGAATATTTCTTAAATATTTTAATCTAGGTTTCCTACTCAAATCTTATCGAACTTATTTATCTTGATTATCTCTTTTTTTTATCAACTTATCAATAGTAAAGTCGTATTCATGGGTTATGTTTCCTAAGGCATGACTTATCTCTTGTTACTGAGTGATCTTATGTAACTATTTAGTATATTACTATATGAACTTGGTTTCTTGAAAATACGCTTTGAATGACTTAACCTTAAATTACCAACAAAAGTACTTATTAAATATAATTAAGGTGTTAGCAACACCTTTTACTGTCCCTTACTTACTACCAGCGAATTAATTATTCATTTAACTTTTAAATTGGGATTCAACTTCGCTAAAGGTCACTATATATTACCAATATAAGTATTCATTCATTTCCCTTAAATTCTTCTTCTAAGTAACGTTTTTAAGAACTTTAATGTACTTATATTGATTATCGCATGGTATTACCTTTTAATTCTCATTGAATTTTAGCATCCTTGGTATACATTTACTTAAATTTTAGATCTTGATTACCTTAGTTGGTTTATTACTATATCCCAAAACTTTTCTTAAGATTTTCTAAACTATCTTTGTTTTCTAAAATCTCTTTACTCTTTCTTTTTAGTTTTGGTATAAAAGTTGTTGTCTCTAAATTTCACTCACTAATTCAAATAACCCATAGTAAATTTCTCTAAAAATATTTTTATTACATAAGTCTCGTTATTTTCCTAAGGCTTTATCCAACTCACTAAATCTAATTATCACTTCTTGTAAAATTCTTATTTTTGTTACATTCTAATTAATGTACTTTCCTTAGGAAAATGCTTCAAATCTAATCCTTATTCTAATTTCTAAATGCCGAATTTAATCAAAATAATTGTTATCTTATAAGTTTCGTTAACTTCTTTTTATCCATTCATTAACATCAAATTCCAATACCCTTTCTATGACTTTTATTCCACTAGTTTACTAAAATATTTAAATGTCTAATGAATATTTCTTACCTATTCTAACTTTTTGATATCATTTTTTTTTATTTTATGCTAAGGTAAAAATTTTTAAGTTCCTAATTTATTCCTTTGGTCACTAATTTAGTCTCTCTTTTCCTTCTTTATTTAATTCCGAATTGGATCTAAAAATTTCCTTTTCTTTTTCTACTAGACTAGTTTAGTTCGTTAAGATATTTAAATCAAGCCTTATTCCTTAATTAAATTCCTAAAATCCATTTTTATATTTTTCCTCAATTGGTCACTAAGATGGTTGCTAAAAATTTAGTTACTAACAACTTCTTATTACTCCTAACATTAATTATACTAAAACTTCACTTATTTTATTTTCTTTACTTAACTCATAAAATGTCATTTGTGTCTAAGTTATATAAATCCTTAATAAAGTTTTTAAGTAAAATTTTCTATCTAAAAGGAATTTCCGATTTGTTTGTTTAACTACTATTATACGGTTACACATATTTTTCTTTGAAACTATTATCTTACTAAATTTTTATACATTTTATTATAATTTAGTAAAAGAAAACATTTTAGTCGCCTGAACGGTAAATTTTCTTGAAAGTACGCCATATTCCTAAAATGACTTTGGCAACGTATAAACGATAAATTAATTTTCTTGCGGCGGGGCTTATCGGAAAATTTAAATTACAAATTACATAAGTATTTCACAAATTAAAAATAATTAATACAATTATATCGAACAAAACCGAGCCCGCCGAAACGCTAAATCTCTAGATTTTTGCCTTCTTGTTCGATCGCGATGAAATCCCTTCGAGTGCATGAGCGTCAAGTTATACCAAGTAAATTTTATAAAATACCCATTGATTTAAAAATATAGAAATTTTAGCCGTTAGTTACGAAAATCTTTGCGGTTTAAAATCTAACCGTTAGATCGCGACAAAATTTAAAACGGAAGTCACCGAATACGCAAGAAATATTATAGGATAACTAAAAATACAATCCACCAAGGAAAAGACCCCCCTTACCATACAAAACGCTTGCTGCCCGAAGGAAGGAAAATGGTCCGCTTGCCAAAAATTCGTCGGATGCTCCGAAACGTTCGTCGATCGTCTTCATTTATCCTTACGTTTGCTAAAATGTGACATGTAAAGATTTTAGGCACCTAAAGGATTATGGACAGCCAAGAAAGATCACAAACAGCCATGAAGTTAATAAAACCAAAAGATCATTTACCAAAAATTCATCGTTTACTCCGTATTTTCCATCGTCCATCACCGTTCGCCACCGATCGTCCCCGATCCTTAGGAAAAGTGACATGCACACCAAGAAGGAACAAGAAGTCATGGTTTTAAGCTTCTAAAATATAGAGAAAGATGTCACAAAATCAAGAACACAAACTGTTTTGGGACACCAAAGAAAAAGGAGACAAGATCAAGAACCAAAATAAGAAAATCCTTACCTTGGTGGCTTTAGATGGTCACGGCTTCAAGAGGCCAAGGCAAGAGGGTCTCTAGCTGGATTTCAAGAGCTTTATACTTGAATAAAACTGAGTAAAAAATGGCTGTTTGGTGGGAGAGGATCACGGGTTTGGAGGAGACAAAAGGAAGGGAAGTGATCATGCGGTGGTGGATGGTGGTTGTCCTTGGTATGGCCGTGGTCGTGGGTGGTTAGGGAGGCTTTTTAGTGGTTGTTTTGGGCTTAGGAAGGGGAGGAGATGGAGAGGAGAAAAGGGGATGTTGCTGCCATGAAAGGGGAGAAGAGAGCTAGAATGAGATGGCTGAATGGAATGATGGAGGAATTAATGTTGGTTAGGCTTGCATGAAGTGTGATTGGTGGAAATGGGGATGGATGGGCTGAGTGGAGAGGAGTGGGTAGAGGTTGACACCTTTCTAGTGAATTGGAAAGGGCAGGTGATGCATGGGAGAGGAGTTTTTAGAGTTAGACAAGTGTCTAGTGGGTGGGAGAAAGTGATTGGCTTAAGTTGCATGAAGGGGCTGATGTGTCACAACCAGGGGCGTCATATTGTGCAGACCGTTTGGGGATTTTTTGGGTAGAATTAGAAAATGGATCAAACATAAAAGTTGTAGAACATTTTGTTCTCTTTAGATCCATATATAGTACAAAAAAATCCATCAAGATTTGAGTGAGATATGGCTCAAATATGGAACAAGTGCAGGGCTGTGACGGGATTTTTGTCCCTTGCACAAATAATTTTTCTAGGCCAAATGGGCTGCGAATTGGACTTTAGTTTCTTCATCCAAGTTGTGTAGACATGTGTTAGTAAAATTTTAGTGAAGGACTCATTCAATTTCATGGTCATATGAGAGAGATATGTGGAAAATACTGCACCTAGTGCAAGCTATTGTTGGAGAAATGTGAATTTATGTATTGTTTTAAATTGTAGGATTTATGGAGTGGGAATTGGATTTTGAGCTCTTCATAAAGTTCTTATATCTTCCTTTCTTCTTTAATTTGATATATCATTTCCAATGATCCAAGTTTTGTAGCTCGAGATATACCAAATTTATGACAGGGTGCTCTAGAAGCTTCTCGATCAGCTAGGGCCTTCGAAATAAATTCACCATTAATTCTCCCTTAGGAATTTGATTTCATGCCCTTAATGAACATTGTATATATCTATGATAAGGATCCATAAAAAAAGACCGAAGTGATTCAAGCACCGAAAGAGGGACATACGCAAAGTTTATCGAAGGCTGCCAGCATCGAAATGAAACAACCAAGGGGTCACAAAGATTTATTAAACTGTACTAATCTAGAAGGATTTAGCTTTTGGTGTCTGTATAGAAAACGTAGATAATTTTGTTATGGAGATTTTGACACCAAGTTTTCACAAATTAAAGGTCATATGAGAAAGTCATGAATTTTTTCTAAACCATACACAGAGAAAAACGTCCAAACGTTGGAATTTTAAGATGAATATACTTAATCTTCGATTTTGGGGTTAACAGAGTAAGAATTGGAGTTCGAGGCTAGAAACGATGGTTGAAAATCTTTTTAAAACAAAGAGATTGAGATCAAAATCATTCGATTCTAAGATCGTATGAAAAATCTGGTTCCAAAACACCAAAGGTATTCGGGTCGAGTTTTAAAGCGATTTTTAAGGAAATCAACTTATTGAAAAACAGGGATGCTAGAGTCCGAATCAAGCTTTGGTCTCTTCAGGAAAAATTCCCAAAACGTCGAAATGAGTCACCAGAGACTAACCGTGTCACCATCGGATATCCCGAGGTATATGAACGGTCAAACAGAAGAGACGCCAAAGGTTCTGATTGAGCTTATCAGGCTAAGTCAGACACCCTTGATTCTTCGTAGAGAGATTCTAATAGGACTAGTATCTCTACTGGATCACTAGTCTTGGTTCGAACGGTCAGAGTCTGACCTCAAGCTGAGTCCCACAGTTCAAATTCAAGAAACCCGACAATATTTTATTATTAAATATAATTATTAAATAATTAATTTAAAATATCTAATGTCAAAATAAATTATTATAATTATTTATACATTAAATATTGTCGACAGAAAATAATTATCAAATAAATATAATGATAAATTAATTTACACCCAAAATAATCGTCGTTAACGTATTATTTTTTATTAAACAGTATTGTCGAATATAATTTATTATTTTCTTATTTCTATTTTTCTCACTCATTACATTCTCTCGGTATTCTTATCTTTCAGATTAAACTCTGCTTCTCTCTATTTTCTCATTCTAAATTGTTCGGGGAACAGGCCGAAGCCTCGAGCTTGTTACCAAAAGCTCAACAGAGTGTCTCAGACTCCTGAGGGTCTGGTTTCCTATTGTCAAAAATCAGGGTTGTTACAAATTTAGTTGAGATGCTCAATATATTGCTTTAGGAAAGTATTTTGCACTAGTATTGCTTGTCCTTAGAGTTGTCAAATACAAGTATGTCAGCAAGCTAGCCATCAATGTACTTGAGGAAACATTTAAGTTGCAAGAGCATCTTTTGGCACTAAGGCGGTACCATTTTATGGAGTAAGCAAACTGGGCAGATTTGTTTATCTTGTCTCTTTGGCATCATGTATTCCTAAACTCTTATTCCCAATGACTTGTATAATATTTCATAGCTATCTATCAGACTTTAGTCTATAATATTACGTGTTTACTCATTCTTTTGTTTACTTGAAGTCACAGAAGTGGTCTTGTATAAAAGCAAATGAGAGGCTTTCAGAAATTCAAGGTTTACTTGAATTGTCACTTCAGAAGTCTTCTTGTGAACAAGACACTAACAAGGATAGGTTGTTTGTGTACTTGAAAGTGTAGGAAATAATAGTAGGCTGAGGCGTGTAGTAGCACTACCCTTAAGAGTTATTCGTAGTATGCGGACTCCCTAGGATACAACAGCCCCTTCTAGTGTTAACCAGGTCTAGAACTAGCAAGAGTAAAGAGGAAGAAACCCAACTAAGGAGAAGAGAGAGAGACGGTGAGAAAGAGAGAGCATGCCAATTAGGGTTTAGTGTAAAATTATTTAAAAGCATGTAACCGGTTTAGGATAAAATAATATTTTAAAATGATTAAGATATATTATTAAAATATAAAAAATCAGAAATGGTTTTATAATTAAGTTTAAATTTTGAAAAGGAATCTTATCTGTAAGCCTTAGTGGATGGTTAATTACAGATAATGGAATCATGTTACAACAAATCCGAAAAGATAACATTTGACCCGGTAAATTAGGAGATAAGGCCATTCAATTTTCAAACTAACAAAATTAGCTGTTTCCAGATAAGGTTTTGAAATTTAAATTAACTTTAACAAAACCAAAAATAAAAAGGTTTTCACATCCGCATATTCATGCGCGCAGGGGGGGCAAATCGGAAGATTTGCACTAGATTTGGGATTTTGGGCTAATCTCGTATGTGCGCGAGCCCATAACCTTTCTTGCTTGTTCATTAGCCCAAACACACTAGTTTCAATATATACACTAGCATCACTCACATGCCAAGCAATGTGGGACTTCTTTTGAAATACCCACTTCACACAACAATCCCTCACATATTTCAAAAGAATTTAAAACAGTAAAACAATTTCAAAACAACAAAGAATATTTTTTTAAAAAAAATATCATTGAGTTTGCTGGGTTTACATCATGAGTGTGAATACATCAGACTTGGTGTCTTTTGGACTATGAACCAAGTCCTAGACAAATAAGCATACCATACAGTGTGTTGGTGAAGCATAGCTTCCATGAACTAAACATCACTCGAGAGTAAGCTAGAGGCTTACTTGTCATATTACACTCGACTTCTCTTGTCGTTATCGCCGTTTAGTGCATTTAGGCCGTGCGCTTGCCTGGTAATTTATGAGTGCTCTAGAGATTTATCTTAACCTCATGCAAGCGGCCCCACTTGACACTCATATAGGTGATCTCATCAAGTGTATCCTGCATTATATACACCACCCATAAGGGATATAAAATCATTAAAGGTTTCATAACCTAACCTCTCATTCAATGCAGCCTAGCACTTCACACACCATAGGAATGGGAAAGGAAAGTGCTAGTGAATTAACAATGACTTGTTATTACCCATATGAACATTCTTCATGGGATCTCCAATCACAAAGGTTGGGTTCCCATCATTGTTAATTCTGATGTGGATTGTAGTCCCATTCCCCTCGATGTTTCATAAGTAAGTTTTCTACTTAATGGTTTAGTCAGAGGATCGGCCAAATTCACTTCTGACCTCACATATCCAATAGATATGATTCCATCTTTCAGCAGCTGCTTTACAACTTTATGTCTTAATCGTATATGACGGTTCTTACCATTGTAAGAATTATATTTAGCAACACCTATAGCCGATTGGCTATCACAATGCATAGACACTGAAGGCATTGGTTTTTTCCCTAGAGGTATACTCGCTAAGAAGTTTCTCAACCACTCAGCCTCGTTACCAGCCATCTCCAGAGCTATAAACTCTGACTCCATAGTGGATCTTGCAATAATGGTTTATTTGGCTGATTTCCAGGTGACAGCACCACCGCCTAGTGTGAATACATAACCACTAGTGGACTTTATCTCATCTGAATTTGAGATCCAGTTTGCATCACTGTATCCTTCCAACACAGCGGGAAATCCACTATACAGAATACCATAATCCATGGTACCTCTCAGATATCTCATCAACTTAGACAATGTTGTCCAGTGCTCAGCATTGGGATTATGTGTGTATCTACTTAATCTGCCAACAGAATAAGCTATATCTGGTCTTGAGAAATTCATTAAATGCAATAGACTCCCAATAATCTGAGCATATTCAGATTGTGATACAGGGTCACCAGTATTTCTCTTTAACTGAGAGTTACAGTCATAAGGGGTTGACACTGGTTTAGTGTCGAGGTGTCCAAACTTCTGAAGAAGTTTCTCAACATAATGCTCTCGAGAGAGCATTATGTTGTTACCCTTCCTTATGATTTTAACTCCCAGAATCACATTTGCATTACCCATATCTTTCATATCAAAATTACAAACAAGGAAACACTTAGTATCGTATACAATAACATCATATGTTTCAAAGATAAACATGTCATCTACATACAAACAGACAATCACACATTCACCATTTTCCGTTTTTATATAGACACATTTATCAACTTCAATAGAGGAAAAACCATAACTAGTTAGAACTGCATCAAATTTCCCATGCCATTGTTTAGGTGCTTGTTTTAATCCGTATAAAGATTTGAGAAGTTTGCATACTTTATGTTCTTGACCAGGGACAATGAAATCTTCAGGTTGAACCATGTAAATTTCTTCTTCTAGCTCACCATTTAAAAAGGTAGTTTTTACATCCATTTGATGAATAACTAGATTATGAATGGATGCTAAAGCAATTAAGATTCTTATAGAAGAAATTCTTGTTACCGGGGCAAAGGTGTCAAAATAATCTATATTTTCCTTTTGTGTAAAACCTTTTGCTACTAAACGAGCTTTGTATTTTTCAACTGAACCATCTGGTAAAAGCTTCTTCTTAAAAATCCATTTGCAACCAATGGGCTTAGTTCCCGGAGGTAAATCGACTAAGGCCCAAGTGTTAGATTTTAAAATTGAATCTAATTCATTTTTAATTGCTTCTTTCCAAAAATTTGAGTCAGAGGAAGAAATTGCTTCAGAAAAGGTCAAAGGATCCTTTCCAACAAGATATGTGTAAAAATCATTTCCAAAGGATGTTTCTTTTCTTTGTCTCTTGCTTCTTCTCAAATCATTATATGGGTTCTCATTGTTGATAAGTGACGGTGCATTTGAAGTATTATCAAAAATATTTTTCATGGGAAATAAATGCTCAAAAAATTCTGCATTCTTAGTTTCAATGATAGTATTACAATCAAGCACATCACTTTTAATGACAAGAAACCTATATGCAGCACTATGCTCAACATATCCAATAAACATACAATCCGAGGTTTTCAATCCTATTTTTCTCTTTTTAGGATCTGGTAACATTACCTTAGCCAAACACCCCCACACTTTTAAATATTTAAGATTAGGTTTATAACCTTTCCACAGCTCATAGGGAGTTTTCCTAGAATTTTTATAGGGAATTCTATTTTGAAGAAGACAGGCTGTTAATAAGGCTTCACCCCATAAGTTATCTGGTGCGGCAGAACTAATTAATAGTGCATTCATCATTTCTTTCAAGGTCCTATTTTTCCTTTCAGCTACACCATTAGATTGAGGTGAATAGGGTGGAGTTGTTTTATGGATTATTCCTTCCTTTTCACAAAATTCATTAAACAATACGTACTCGCCACCTTTATCAGAACTAACTCTTTTTATTTTCTTATTTAATTGATTTTCTACCTCGGCTTTATAAAGTAAGAACATGTTAAACGCCTCATCTTTATGTTTAATTAGATATACTTTAGTGTATCTAGAAAACTCATCTATAAAAGTTACATAATATTTTTTACCTCCTCTAGATATTGTTTGTTTTAAATCTCCTAAGTCGGTGTGGATTAAATCAAGTAATTCAGATTCACGTTGAACGGAAATACACGGTTTTTTCGTAATTTTTGATTCGATACATGCACCACATTTATTTAAACATGCATTTTTAATTCCAGAAATTAAACCATCAACACGCATACAATTCAAATAAGGTACACTAACGTGTCCTAATCTAGCATGCCAAATATCATACGAGTCAAGCATATAAGCTGAAGATAAATTATTATTAATAATTTCTGAAATGTTTAAAACGAACAACCCTTGATCACAATATCCTTTACCCACAAAAACACTATTTTTGGTCATCACAATTTTGTCCGATTCAAAGGACACTTTAACCCCCACTTTTCCCAATAGAGCCACAGAAACCAAATTCGCTCTTATACTAGGTACATGCAAAATGTCATTTAGTGCTAGTGTCTTTCCCGATGTGAGCTTCAGAAGAATCTTGCCTTTCCCGACAACATCAGCTTTGCGGGAATCACCAAGATATACTGATTCTTCTCCATCTCCCACCATTGTGTAGGAGGAAAACATTTCTCGACTTGCACATATGTGCCTGGTAGCCCCTGAGTCTACCACCCATTTGCTCACATTGGCCATAATCAAGGCTTGAGAAACGACCGCAGCAATTATATCATCTCCTTCAACCAAGTTTGCCTTTGGTTTAGGAGGAACGTTGTTTCTCTTCCTGAACCTACACACAGCAGCATGATGACCTGGTTTTCCACACACATAGCAGAAACCCTTCCTTTTGAAGGTAGGGGGGTTAGATGGCTTAGGAATGTGATCAAAAGATTTTTTATTTTCATACCTTTTCCTTGAGGAGTTGCTTTGTATCATGTTTGCTCTTGCTGCCAAAGCTTTTGCTCGGGCTTGCTTCTCTTCCTTTCGATTAGAGTCTTCAATGATGATGTGAGTGATTAAGTCCGCCAGAGAGAGCTGTTTGTGTTTGTGTTTAAGTTGTTGTTGGTAGTCCTTCCAGGAGTGGGGAAGCTTTTCAATGAGGAAGGCTGCCACTAGTTCATCCTGCATAGAAAGGTTCTCTGATTTGAGATCCTCTAGAAGCTGATGTTATTCATTGATTTGTGCTCTTATGTCTTTGTCGTCAGTCATCTCCCAACAGTAGAAGTTGCCCACAACGAACTTTTGTTTTCCGGCATCCTCAGCGGTGTACTTCAGTTTAAGGGAATCCCATATTTCTTTCGCTTCCTTGTAGGCACAATAAACATCAAACAAGTCATTAGCCAAAGTACTAAGAATGGTGTACCTACATACCTTGTTTGCATTGGTCCATGCATCAATGAGTTCAGAGATAGCCCATGCAACGGCATGCATGTCAAGCACGGAGAAAACACGCTCCTGCCAACGGCGATAGGATTGTCCGCCGAAAACTTTGATCTTCGAAACGTCTGGGAGAGGCTTGGCCATGGTGACGGCAAGTGGTTGTTTTTGAACTGCGTTTGGGTTGGGTTGGCCGTCGTTAGGACCCACATTATGAGCAGCGCCAGCATTGTTGTTGTCAACCATGAAGATAACTCTTAAGATTGTAGGAAATAATAGTAGGCTGAGGCGTGTAGTAGCACTGCCCTTAAGAGTTATTCGCAGTATGCGGACTCCCCAGGATACAACAGCCCCTTCTGGTGTTAACCAGGTCCAGAACTAGAAAGAGTAAAGAGGAAGAAACCCAGCTAAATTTTCAAACTAACAAAATTAGCAGACAAGGTTCTGAAATTCAAATTAACTTTAACAAAATCAAAAAATAAAAAGGTTTTAACATATCTACCAATTTACACTAGATTTGGCATATCTACCAATTTACAGCTAAATTTTCAAACTAACAAAATTAGCAGACAAGGTTCTGAAATTCAAATTAACTTTAACAAAATCAAAAAATAAAAAGGTTTTAACATATCTACCAATTTACACTAGATTTGGCATTTTGGGCTAATCTCATATGCACACAAGCCCATAACCTTTCTTGCTTATTCATTAGCCCAAACACACTAGTTTCAATATATACACTAGTATCACTCACATGCCAAGCAATGTGGGACTTCTTTTGAAATACCCACTTCACACAACAGAAAGGACATGGGAAGGTGCCTCTTTCTGCATCTGCTATTGGTAATTTGGTACATCTATATTACTAGCAAGGATAGGTTTTTTGGTACATTTCCTGAATGTCCAGTATTTTGTTTTCACTGAAATGAAAAGAAAGGAGGAATCATTATTTCACGTTAACAACAAAGCCAACTACTTGGCCACTTCTTACTTCATAGGAATTTGTTTTTACATATTACTGATTTTAAGTCAGTTTTCATTAGTTTTTAAAATTTGAAAAATTGTTAGGCCATTTAATAATTAAATAAAGATGGATTTTGGTTTCCATGTGGAAACTCAGAGCATGAAATTGTACTTCTAATAATGAATTTGTAAACAATGGAAGGGGTCTGTTCTTTTGATTTCTTAGGACTGGGTTACCATATGGATTGGCCACTCAGTATTGTTTTGACACCTGCTGCATTGAAAATATATGCTGACATGTTCAACTTTTAGATACAAGTGAAGCTTGCCATTTTTTCATTGACTGATGTATGGTGCTCATTAAAGGTGTGATTTTTTGTAATTTTTTCCTTTGTCTCTTTTCCTGGTGTTTATTATTTCAGACATGCTTTTATTTTCCTATATTTCTAGATACATCTGTGATTTTCTGTTTGTATAATGGATGCGTTGACAATTTCTAGGTAAATGTTAGAAAAGACACCAAGGTTCTACCTTTGATGAATTATTAATTAATAAAACACAGTATAGATGGATGATAGGAATGGCAATGTTAAAGTTTCTGATTTTATCTCAGTAATTTTAACTCTCTTTGCATGATTTTTATGATGTGATAAAGGCTGACAGTTAAAGACCCTGTTAGTGATCTCTATCTCTCGAAAAGATCAATCTTTGGTCATTGGCCCGAGTATACCCTTGACTTTCACCTAAAAAGAGCCGACTTATCCAAGTATCATGTTATATCCAGGTTTAATATGTTCTGCTGCAATTGATCTATTTTCACTTTCTATTTCACAATTTATTTTATATCTAAACAACATCTTGATTCTCGTTCTTATTTATAGAAAGTTTGGGGGGGTTAGTGTTGTACTTAGGAAATTATCATATTTCAATTATGTTGTTGGGGAGCGTAATTATTTTAATAGATTTGTTTGTTTGTTTGAAACACAGCAGTGTCAACTGAGTTTTGCCACACACAATATATTGCTGCAGGTACAGACAGGCATCAAGCGGTTAAAACGTTACATAGTTGAATTTGTTGATGGTGGGACAGAGAATTTTGATGCCATCATATTGGCATTACAAAAGCAGTGTACCCTATTGGCTAAAGGTATTTTACGATCAATTCCTCTTTCCCTTTCTTTAATCATCAAAAATAAAATTAAAGGAAGTGATGTATTACTTTAAATAAGTTTTGCTCATTTAATTTATAAAGAATTTTCAGAATTTAATTAGAATATATGATTAATATAAAGTTTTTTAAAACCATCATCTAACAATAGATTATCCTTACATTTTAGAATATCAGTAAAAGAAATGTGAGAAGTGTTTAACTTTGATTCTGACATTTATATTTATATTATTGTCAATTAAATTTGTCTAAATAAACTTAATAATAGATTGTTATATATTCAAAAATTATTTATGTTTGTACTAGTAAATTTAAAAGTCATATTTAAAGTAATAATGTATATAAAAGCTCTTTATACCAACAATATATCATAATTGATCTCTAATTTTTATAGGTGATGAAGAATCATTGTTCTCTATAGAATTAATACAATGGGGTGTGAATAGGTGGGAGAAAAAGAGATAAAAAAAGTTATGAAAAATAATAAGAGATATGATAAATAATGATAAAAGAACATAAAAATGGAATAAAAGAAAGAGACATGAGTAAATCATATTTATATTTTAAATTTAAAAGTTGAATCATATGATATTACATTTGTGTTGATTTGTAACTAGACCTTGTGGTTATTTATTAAATAATTGAAGTTGAATAATGAATTCACATAATGAAATGAATTCTAAAATTGACAGTAGAAAGTAACAAATAAAGCTTAATATGATTGAAATGGTATATGTGCTGGAAGGGGAAATGTTCTCTAAGGAAGATGGGTTTCCTAGGTCCATTTAAGACTTGACAGTGAGAGTCAGGTATATAGTTGAGGGATCTCTAAACATAGTATTTATTTCAATCATTTTTAAATTTCTTTTAATAATATTGTATTTCTTTTAAGAAGGATTAAAATGAAACACTTTAAAAACATATAGGATGGAAATGAATTTTTTTAAAACATGGGACTAAAATGAATTTTAGCTTAAATATATATCTAAATAGTTTTTTTTAGCTCATATAGACATCTTTCTATTCTTATTTTTAAATAAAATGCCATTAGTTAGTTTCGCCATTCTTTAAAAATATTTGACTTACATTAAGGAACAAAGAGAATATAAGTATAAATAAAAGTAACTGATATTGTCTTGATTTTTTCAGATATACTACAAGGTTGATTTTACCAGGCTACAAGCTTAAGCACAGTTTTAAAGTGTGTAGTCTCCAGAGGTGTGCCTGCTATGGAAGAAAAATGTCTATCCAACGGAGTCAAAAATGGTTCTTTATGTTAAGCATAGATTGTTTGTGGCAGTTGTTTTGCGCATGATAAGCTTTGGATTTGATTATCATTGGACAAAACAAGATTCTCATTTTGATAATGAGGTATTTGCAAGATGCTATTTCAGATTTTCTTTTGCTTTTAACGGGGAGAGAAAGAAGCATGTGCATTAAGTGTACAACTGGATTATATCTTACTAGCATAGTATGGAATACATTATTGGAAAATTTGAGTTTAGCTATGTGGCACCATTGTTAGATATTTTTTCCCCTCTTGTGTATAACTTGCTTTGTAATATTTAAAGTTGAGATAACACTTATTAATTTTAAAAAGAATCTGCTACTGCGAGAAATATGGCATTAGTGTGATTGATTCTTGTAAATATATTTTTATATCTTTACTTCATTACACTATATATATACATATATATATATATATATATTAATATAATTTAGTATATATGAAAACTTAGTTATATATAGAGTAAAATTCAAATCTAATTAATTAGTCAATAAAATATGAAATATAGTTGAAATGTTAACTATTACTAAAGTAAGAATATAATACATTTAAAAGAACTGACTGCCATTATAAAAAAGATTATTGGACTCATCTAGCGGCGGTTTTAAACATTGGGAAATATAAAAAATCCATTGGGAAATACTCATTTTCTTGTAGTGTTTTTGCGGCAGTTTTAACCGCAGGTAACCACATCACGACAGTTATTCCATCGGTTGAAAATAACCACAGCTAATTTCCTAGCGGCGGAGCATTTAGCGGCGGTTTAGGAACCGCTGAAAGTGTCTTTTTGTGGCGCTTAAAACCGCCTAAAATTCCAAAATAACCGCTGCTAGATGTCAATTTTGTTGTAGTGTCATAATCCTCACGCTACAAGGAAGTCCTATCATCAATGGGATTGTAGTCCCAAGAATCATCAGCTACTTTTCCAATGAAATTAGAATCAATTTGGGGAATTAGCCCCACAGTAGATGACATATCATCAGTGATTTTCATTTCAACCTTCTTAACTAATGCCACTAAAACACCATCTTTTAATTATAGAGTGGAATAAAAGACTTTAACAAGTTCAGGGTATATGACTTTTTCTCTCATGGTTGTGAACTCTAAGATACCATATTTTTCCAAGGTGTTTAACAAAGAAAAATTTTGATCTTCAAAGAAAGGTTTCGAAAGCCACATTGGAGATATGATACCTTTGTTAGAAAATTTAAGAGGAAGTTATCTTCTGCTTGCTTCATGGAGAAGAGTCGAGACTCATATTCTGATGCTCTTGATGCACTTGCAATGTTGGCATGTTGCTTCTTCCTTGCATGAGACATGATGAAAGTGGAGGGGGTTTGAGGAGGAGTTGAAAGATTGAATTTTTATTGTGGGAAAATATCTTAGGATGAAGAAAGAGAGATTTCTTGGTGTTTTAGAGATGGATGCTTGAAGTTTTAGCAATGGGGGTTGGAAAAGTGAAGAAGGGTGATAGGGCTTTGGAAAGGAAGATGAGGAGTGGTTTGGAGAAATATATAAAGAAAAGGTGGAGTTTTGAAGGAAAATAAGAGTTTTAAGTGATAATGGGGTATGGAAATGGATGAAGATGGAGATTATAGAGAAAAGATGGAGCCTTTGTGGAAAAGTAGGGATTTTAGGAGTTTTGAAACAAAAGGTTGCGCAAAGAAGATGAAGGATGAAACATTTTAAATGTAGAATTTTAAACTCGTAACTGTCATAATTGATTACCTAATCGATTATGGCATCTCTTAATCGATTACCTCAATCGATTAATAATATTCTGTCTGACCCCTGTTATTCCATAATTAATTAACCTAATCAATTACCAACAATCTGTTTGACCTCTATTATTTGTTAATCGATTACTTTTATTCTATCTGGGCCATGTTGTATGCTAATTGATTACCCTAATCGATTACACTCATTTTGGTTGAGCCCTGTTGTTTGCTTAATCGATTACTCTAATTCTGTTTGAGCCTTATTGTTTTCTAATCAATTACCTAATCGATTACTCTTATTCTATTTGAGCCATGTTATTTGTTAATCGATTACCCTAATCAATTACGTTAATTATGTCTTATTAAATACAAATTTTTGTCCTAAGGTTCCTGACTGAAGTATACTTATTGAGGTATTATTTGAAGCATAGGATTCAGTTAGTCATTTTGAACTAATCAACTAATCATTTATTCAACATATGATTAATCTAGAATGCCTAACTCTCTTCTAATTCTTACAAAGTCTTTTTTAGTTAAGGGTTTAGTAAATATATCCGCTAATTGATCATTCGTCGCCACATGTTCAATAATGCAATCCTCTTTTAACATATGATCACATATAAAGTAATGTCTAATCTCTATGTGCTTGGTTCGAGAATGCATGACGGGATTCTTTGCTATGTTAATGGCGTTAGTGTTATCACATCATAAAGGGACTTGATTTAGGAATGCTCCAAAATCTACAAGTTGTTGTTTTAATCACAAGCTTTGTGCACAACAACTTCCGACTACAATGTACTCAGCCTTAGTGGTGGATAGGGCTACACTAACTTGTTTCTTGCTATGCCAGGAGACAAGTGAGCTACCTAGTAGATGGCATAATCCACTAGTACTTTTCCGATCGGTTTTGCATCCTGCAAAGTCCAAATCAGAATATCCAACAAGGGTAAAGCTTGCCCCCTTTGGATACCATAGTCCAACATTTTATGTACCCATTAGATATTTTAAGATTTGTTTTATAGCAGTTAAGTGAGATTTTTTAGGATGAGTTTGAAATCTAGCACATATACACACAACATTCATTATATCAAGATGACTAGCAGTTAAGTAAAGAAGAGATCTTATTATAACTCTATATTTGGTGACTTCAAATTCTTTTTCTCCTTCATCATTGTCAAGATAACATGAGGTACCTATTGATGTGGAAATTACATTTTCCTTGTTCATGTCGAACTTCTTAAAAAGTTCTTTACAGGACTTTGATTGACTAATGAAGAAGCCATTTTTCCTTGTTTGACTTGAAGTCCAAGAAAGAAGGTTAATTTATCTATCATTGACATTTTGAATTCTTTCTACATCATGCTTGAAAATTGCTCACACAATGAATCATTAGTAACACCAAAAATGATGTCATCAACATAGGTTTGTACTAAGAATATATCTTCTTCTTTACGTTTTATAAAAAAGTGCAGTATCTACTTTTCCTCTTTCAAATTTATTATCCAAGAGAAATTTACTTAATCTTTCATACCAAGCTCTTGGATCTTGTTTCAAACCATATAATACCTAAAGTTTGAACACATGATTTGGGAATTCAAAGTCTTTAAATTCGGTAGGTTGTTCAACATACACTTCTTCTTGTATATAACCATTTAGAAATGCACTTTCACATCCATTTGATATAATTTAAAATCCATACAACAAGAAAATGCAAGTAATAATCTAATAGCTTCAAGTCTATCTACGGGTGCATATGTTTCATCATAATTTATTCCTTCTTGTTGGTTATAGCCCTTAGCAACTAATCTAACTTTATTTCTAGCTATCAAGCCTGATTCATCAAGTTTGTTCCTAAATACCCATTTAGTTCCTATTACTTGATGATTATTTGGTATTAGCATGAATTCCCATGCTTCATTTCTTTTAAATTGGTTCAATTCATCTTGCATTGCAATAATCCAATTTTCATCTATTATAGCTTCATCAATGAAATTAGGTTCAATTTGTGAAACAAAAGCAAGGTGATTATAAGCATTTCTAAGAGCACTATAAGTAGTTACCCCTTTAGAGATATCACCTAGAATATTGTCCATTGGATGATGTCTTGGATATATCCATTATCTTGCCATGTTGGGTGGTGATTCATTTTTTTGTTAAGAAGCTTCGTCTTGCTTTTTTTTCATCTCCTTCTCCTATGTTCATGTCTTTCATTAAACCTGTAAAATCATCAATATCCCCCTTTCTCGAAGACTCTTGGTTATCTTTATTAAACTTAACATGAATTGACTCTTCTACAATACAAGTTTGTTTGTTAAAGACTCGATAAGCTTTACTATTTGTTGAATAACCAAGAAAAATTGCTTCATCAGACTTAGCATCAAATTTCCCTAAGTTGTTTTTTCCATTATTATGAACAAAGCATTTGCATCCAAATACATAAAAGTGTGAAATGTTTAGTTTTCTTCCTTTAAAAAGTTCATAGGGGGTTTTCTTCAAAATAGGTCGAATTAAACAATGGTCATGACATAGCAGGTTGTATTAACTACTTCGGCCCAAAAACTATTTGGAATCATACTTTCATTTATCGTGGTTCTGGTAAGTTCTTCCAATAAATGATTCTTTCTTTCAACAACATCGTTTGTTGAGGTGTTCTTGGAGCTAAAAAATTATGTTGTATTCTATTTTTTTTGTAATGTTTTTCAAAATCTTGGTTTTCAAATCCTCCCATGATCAGTTCGAATGAATTCTATTCTTAAGTTCATTTCATTTTGGACAACTTTCAAAAGCTTTTTAAATGCTTTGAATGCTTCACTTTTATGAGAGATGAATAACGTCCATGTAAATCTAGAAAAATCGTCTGCTATCATAAGAGCATAGTGATTGCCACTAAAACTTTTAGTATATGATGGTCTAAACAAGTCCATATGCAAAAGCTGTAAAGGCCTATTTGTTGAAACAATGTTTTTAGCTTTAAAAGAGGCCTTTACTTGCTTTCCCTTATGACATGCATCACAAAATTTATTTTCAAATTTTATTTTTGGCAATTCTAACACTAAATCTTTTGAAATTAATTTGTTTAATTGATCTATATGAATGTGGCCGATTCTCCTATGCCATAGAAATGATTTATCTTCTCTAGAAATCAAGCATTATGCATCATTTAAAGGTAGACTATCTAGGTTAATAATGTAAATGTTATATATTCTTTGACCAACGAACTTGACTTGATTTTCTTTGTTTTTAATCACACAACAGCTAGAGTTAAAGGTAATGATAAAGCCTTTATCACATAGTTAACTAATGCTTAATAAATTGTGTTTTCACCCTTCAATATATAGCACATCATTAATTATAGTACAGGAATTAGTACTTACGTTTCCATGTCCAAGGATTCATCCTTTGGTGTTGTCTTCATAGGTAACATTTCCTTTGCTCTTTAGTGTAAATGAGGAGAACTTTGACATGTCTCTTGTCACGTGCATTGAGCAACCGCTATCCAAGTACCAATGAGAGTTAGCCATTTTGAGACATAACTACAAAACAAAAATTTAGACTTTAGGTACCCTTAGTATGTTGGGTCATTTCTCATTAGTTTGAGAATTCAAAGTTTCCTTTAAAATCCATAACTTTCTAGAACAATTTTAAATATATCTTTTTGTAAAATAATTTAATGCAAAATGACCATGATTACCACAATAAAGCATATTATATTGTATGCACGATGATTTTTGGTTTGCTTATAATTGTTAGGAGGTTTGTGATAATTCCTATATGGAATATTATTTATTCTTTTGAAACACTTAGAGGTAGTGTGACCCTTTTTTCCATAATTTGTGCAATTTGTAATGGGTTTGGATTTTTCTTTGATACAAAGAAGTTTTTGTATTCTTTTACATCTTGTGACTTTTCATAGCCTAAACCTGTTCTATCAAAAATGTACTTTTGATTTCCAAACAACATATTCAAATTTTGTCTCCCATTCGTGAACTTTTCAAGAGTTACGTTTAAATCAATGTTTGCCTTTTCATATTGTATACACTTATCAAATAACATACAATCTTCATCTCCATTACAAGTAGTGAGGGTTACATGCGATGCTACTAATTCCCCATTTTAAATTCTAAGTTTTTCTTTTTCTACATAAATTTCTTGTAATTCGATTTCAAGTTTCAAAATGGTTTGTTTTGAAGAGACATACCTCTTTGTTATTAAGATGAATTTATCATGCAATTCACTAAATGTTTCTAGAAGTTCTTCTTTACCAATTTCACTTTAATCATCACTAAAATTATTTATTTTACTTACCTTATCATTTTTAGAGTGCCTTGTCATGAGGCAAAGGTTAGCAACTTCTTCCTCTGATTCCTCGAATGAGTCTTAATTGTTTTCTTCCTAAGCTATATATTTTTCTCTTTCCTTTGTTTTCCTTAACCTTTTTCTTGAGGTTTGGAAAATCCTCTTTGAAGTGATCTATTTTACCATATTCGAAACAAGTAGATGGATTAGCATTATCTTTAAATGGTTTCTTACCTTGATTTGGAGTTTTTCCTCGGAATCCTTTCTTCCTTAAGAATCTTCCAAATCTCTATACAAGAAAGCTGAATTCCTTATCATCAAGCTCTTCATTTTCATATTATTCTTCTTCTGTTGATAATGTTGTAAGAGCTATGGTTTTCTTTTTGGTGAGTTTCTTCTGTTCTTCTTTTTCTTCTACTGCCTTTAAATCTTTGAGCTCTCGCTCATGTTCTTGAAGCTTGCTAAATAAGGTGGCTAGTGACATAGTATAGAGATTCCGCATTTGCTTTAATGCAATCACCATTGGTTGTCATTCTCTGGTTAAGCTTTTCAACATTTTTTGGATTAGTTCCTTGTTGTTGTATGTTTTGCCCAAGGCGAGTAAACGATTTATAATAAGAGTAAATCGCTTTTGCATATCCATAATACTTTCATCAAAACTCATCTTAAAACCTTTATATTGACTAGTGAGTGTACTAATTTTTGCATCTTTAACATCATTAGTACCTTCATGAATTGTTTCAAGACTTTCCCACATTTCTTTAGTAGTATTGCATGTAATGACTTTAAAAAACTCATCAGGACCTAGTGCTAAAGTAATAAGATTTTTTGCTTTAAGGTTATATTGAACTTTTCTTTCTTCATCACTAGTCCATAAATCAATAGGCTTATCATATACTATATTATCAATAATATATTTAGGAATAAAATGACCAAATTCAATAGCATGTCATACATTAAGATCATAGGATTAAATGAAAATTTTCATCCTTTCTTTCCAAAAGACATATCCTTCACCATTGAAGGCGGGAGACCTATTTGTAGCACCACCCTCAGGAAAAAGATTGCTTGACGCTATTTATTTCTTGCAGCTATTAAGCCTTTTTGTAAGAGTCAAGCTTTGATACCACTTGTTAACCAAATGGCCTCAATAACTCGAGAGAGTGGAATGTGAATTAAGTTGTAAAAATTTAAATAACCCTTTTAAAAAACATTTACTTTTAAATTTGCCTTGTTAGAAAAGAGAAGAGAAAGTACCCAAATGATTCAAAGTAGTACAAAATGGAAATAATAAAGACAAAGTAAAGTAAATAACAGCTTATAAATTAAATAGAGATAAGGAAGAAGAGAACTTACACACCATAATTTTTTCCTGGTTCAGTTTCCCTATATCCAATCCCTAAGTAAATTTACTTGAGATTTTTCCACTATAAGAGAATTTGAGTTTTTTACAAGATGAGCAAATAACACTTCTTGGTTCACCCAATAAAGACCTTATCCCCCACTTTTTTCCTCTCTCACAATTCTCTCTTTCAAACCACCACCAAAGGTTTACAACCTCACCTTTGAAATAACTCATAACCCAATTTGTGTATGACTTTATGAAAAAGAATTTAACTCTCTTGATAAAACATAAATAAGAAATTGAAGCACAATATAAGTTAAGAAAACGTGATAAAGATCATCAATTAATTAAAAACGATATGCAGCAATATAAAAAATTTCTATTTATGGTTTTGAAAAATTCAACAATGATCACTAAAAATAATAATGCATGAGGTGAGTTTTCATGAGTGCACAAGCCTCTATTTATAGCTAATTGATTGGAAAACTAGCCATTAGAAGATAAGACTAAGTATTATGAACCAATTTGATTCCAATCGCAAAATATCCCTTGATTTTCGATATGATCAAACTGTTTTTCAAGTTTTGAACGTAACCTCTAATCGATTAGCCTAATCAATTAGTCTACTCATAATCAGTTACCATAATCGATTAAGTGTATTGTTTATATTTCAAATCTTAACCATGATCCTTAATCAATCGATTAGTTTACTCATAATCGATTATGTTGCTTGTTTATTTTTCAAGTATGTCCTTTTTATATACATGTCCATATTCAACTATGTTTGAAAACTTTTTAGATGATTTCTGAGTACCACTGTGTAATCCATTTGACTTTATATGTTACTATCAAAGCGTAAAACTCGTATAGTCAATCATTGCTCTTCTTGATCTTTGTTTTGCCTTTTCTTGACTAAGTACTTTCTCAATTGACTTAATATTTTCTAACTTCTTTGAAATCATAAAACTTGAAAAGCATATCCAAATCATACATATGATTGTATTGTTAAAAAAATGTAATTAGTTAGGTGAAATATGCATATGGGGCTAGGATGGCCCAATGAATGTGGTGTGTGATGCCATAGGTCCATATCCATGTGTATAAATTATGTGCATGTTGTCCTTTTCTCACATCTTTATATATGGGAGAGTAAGGATACCTTATATACACGTTTTATATTTTGTTGCTATTGTATCTCTTTGTGTATATGTTTACGGTTTTGTTTTGTCGATTTAGTTCTTGTTGTATTTTGTTTTATCACGACGTCTGATTCTTCGTGGTTCATTTTGTAGGGTAAGTGATTTATGTTTCAAATTTAACCGTGAACAATTTATTTGTATTATTATTAATTGATCTATCCTGAACCGGGGTCTAGAGATCCAGAGTCAAGTCAATCACAAATAGTATGCAAATACTGAGCTGAAGACCGGATGTATGAGTATCCGGTATAAATATCCGTTGTCCTTGCGTGAGGAGAGCGGATTGGGCGTTCTGGAGATCCTTCACACCGACCTAACGCGTTGATGTGGGCGAATGGTGGTGTCACCTGCAAAGATTCTCCGACGCTCAAGTCAGTGATAATATTCCAAGTAAGGAATGTATTTTAGAGAGTAATCGTTTATAGATTAAGTTCAGCATCCCCTTCTTCATTGATGAAATGAGTTCATATACCTGATTGGCTCGTTTTACGAGGACTCGTTAGTGGGGAACCACTAACCTCCACTAGCATTATTTTATTGCGCACTTACCAGCATGATTGGGTCAAGTGGCTATTTTATATTGAGCATGGAGAGTATAGACTAGGATTAGGGAACAAGTTGACCATCCCCGTGAGCAGAATTTGGCTTGTAGTGCTGGGGATTATTGATCGGTCCCTGCAGCAATGATCCTTGTCTTTTGCATAGTGACGTGTGTGTTATCCGGTGTCATGGTGTTATCCTGAACAACCGGTATAGGGAGAGCGCCTGATACGGAATTACAATCCGGATGTATACCGATGACACCGGTTACACGTTGATGTCTTGACAAAGACGTTGAAATATGTCTTACAGATCGGATACCGGTATTGAGACCGGATCATATGTCCCCTAGCTTGTGTGAGGGACTGAGTGGTTGTTCACATAAGCTACTCAACCTGCGAGAGGTCTGAATATCGGTAGGCTTACGCGTATAACAGTTCCTTAGCATTTGTTATTATATTGCAAATAACCGTTCTTAAGTCAAAAGATCCGATGTGGTGATGTTATCACAACGGATTCAGACAAAGATTCGCTGTATGAGAATTTCAAGAGTTTATTGGAATTGAAGGCTCTTGAAGTTTGCGTAACGGCTGTAAAGCGTGAATTGCGTCGCATGATTAGACATTAAATGCTTTTAACCACGTGGGCGAGCAATTATTGCGTCTGAGATGGAAATCTCAATAACCGTCATTTAGGGCTTAACGGGCCTACATTTTTCGAAACTTTTGGGCCTAGTAGATAGGCCCTTCGTCGAATGGATATTGTTTTGGCGCCCATGAATTTGGAACGGTTGTGTCGTTTCACTTGTGAACCAACGCGTTTAGTTGAGAGCGTCACAACTTCAAGAGGTGGTAACTGAGCCTTTTCATTTCCTATAAAAGAAACACTTAGTGGATTCTGGGTTCCACTCGTTTCTGATTTCTTAGCAACACTCTGCAAAAATATCACAAGGAAGTTCGTCGCTTGCTCTACGAGACTTTTTTCAGTCCTCATTTTTATCATCTTCATCTGAGGTAACTTTCCCATGCTATTTTCATCTTGTTTTGGTATACTATTTTTGCGAAGAGAATGTGCTTTAGTTAGGGGGAGAATAATTTCTCGCAACCCTAATAGTCATGGGGAAGAATCCTTGTGATTCTTCCTAAGGCTGAGTCATGTCGCTCAGAAAGGGGATCTTACTCACTGTGGAAAGTGACTTTTCCCTTCTCAGAGTCGTCCTCTGATTGTAGTCGCTTTTAAAAAAATGAAGTGAGTAATGGTTATCACCTTTCTGACGATATGATCTTTTATCGTAGATTAAAGAGTTCGGTCTAGGCGATTCAGATGGCTGCTGGAGAAGGGACTTCCGGAGATAATACCATTCTGAAGACAATAGAAGGTCTTTACAGCGTTGCTGTTTCTAGGTTGAATTGGGAAGAACTTCAGGCTAAATGGCCTTTCTGTTGGGTAGCTAGTGAGTTTAAGAACTTGGCTTCCCGTCATGCAGACGAGGATGGACCCCGAATTCAACAAAGATTCACGTTTCATGCAGAAGAAGAAATGAAGAAGTGGTTTAGGGTATTTGCACCACTTCCTACAGAGCGGATATGCCATGCCGTACCCAATGACCATTCTGTATACATGTACGATTTCATATTTCATTACCTGGGAGTTCGTTTTCCCTTATCCGAGCTTCAGATGGGTGTGTTGAGGTTCTTAAACTGCGCACCCTCTCAACTTCATCCCAACGGTTGGGGCCTCATTCGTGCTCTGGAGGTTCTGGGGGATCATTTCAACTTCACGCCCATAGTAGCGATGCTGTTTTATTACACTCAAGTAGTTCGGAGGGCTAACAAGTAGGGCGGTATTGGCCTGGTGACACTCCGAACTCTCTGTTCTTTCGTAAACTTTGAATCTTACACCGATTCGGCCAAAGTCGATGGAAAATCATTTAAATCCTACTTTACTCGGATATCTGTTGGGAAGAAGAAACCAATCTTTTGGAGGGATGAAGATGGTCTTAACAAATTTCCTTTGAGTTGGACCCATAAACATTTTCTTTTAAACTCCCAAGCATATTATGCTGATCAATCCGAGCTATCCCCTGAATCGTCGAAAGTGTTGTTCGCACTTGAAGCGCACACTACACGCTCTAAAGTATTTTCGTGTAGGCGTCTTTTAAGTAGTTCAAGCGGAGTTCGGGATGAATATCTACGTAATTCTCGTTTTATTTCTCCTTTTCTCCTTTGTCAAATGTGTAAAATATTTCGTAGTTGCTAATATCTTGTGTTTGTGCATGCAGGTGAAATAGAACAGGAATCTCCGGAGATGAATAAGCTGAAGGGGTTTAAAGCGGCAGGTAAATCCGTAGCTCGCGAGAATGAAATTCAGGCTAAGACTTCTGTAAAGGATCGTCCTGAATTGATTATTCTGACATCAGATGTGGAAGGGGAGATTCCGCTGGTCGAGGGCGGCTCGACTGGTGTTGGCGCAACTACTAGTCAGCCCCAAATAACCGAGAGGAGGAGAAAGATCAAGAATGATTCTTCCGGAGGACCGTCGAAGAAACATAAACCTTCGGGGAGCTCAAAAAGGGGAAGAGTTTCAGAAGGTAAGGCTGTAGAGACCTCGGATGCAGCTGACGTTTCTTCTGGGCACCATAAGGGGATTCCTGCCGGGGTTTCTGGATCTAGTCCGATCTCCTACCCAACGACTTCGTTCCTTACCCCCTTCCTCTCATATCGGGGAGCAACTCCAGCGATTCTTCCTCAACCGCTGTATGAACTCTGGCCCACGCTTAAAACTAAAGAGATCAAGGAGGCGTGTGAGGCCGGAAAATGACAGTTAGCAGAACTGACTGGGATGCTTCATTCATTCAGTTTGTTAGCTGAAGACGTTGACAAGGTTGATGAGCTGAGTGATAAATTAGAACAGCTTAACCTCTCGACGGAGAAGGATAAAGCTGCCCTAAAATTGGCTGAAGATCGCCTTGCCAAGTCTAAAGAGTTTGCAGATATTATAAACAAAGAAAATCTCAAGCTCAAAACTATGCTTAAAGACTTGGAAGGTAAATTGGCAGAGAAGGAGGAGACGCTTAGTAAATCTCAAGAGGAACTCCGTAGCAGTCAAGCTAAACAAGCTGATCTTGAAGACAAAAGCAAAGCTGCTGCGGAGGATTATTTTAAGCAAGCTGAGGAGTGGTCCCAAAAGGAGAAGAAGTTCCTCCTTGAGATCGAGGGACTGAAGACTGGGAGAACGGAATCTGGAGGATCAAGTGGGGAGCTATCGAGGTTGCGGGAAGAATTGGCTATAGTGAAAGCTGAGAAGCAGGAAGCTATTGATATATGCAACCAGGCGGTTGAAGAATCCTTCGGCCTAGCTATACGCCAAGTTTTCTACCGCAACCCCACTGTGAAACTTAGCCTCTATGGAATGGATCCGTTCTATGAATTCCATGGAGGAAAGTTGGTCACCGTGGTTGATGGTCGTCATGAAGATCCTCCGACGTCCTTGTACGGTTTGCCTCCTCTTCCTGAGGGTCAAACTATGGGACCGGATTACATTCTTCCTACTTCTGAGGTCGCTTCGTCTGCGGAAGGAACTGAGGCTCCTGGAGGGGGAATTCCTGAGGAAATCCCAAAGGAAGGGACACAAGAGCCTGGAGCTGAGGAAGCACAGAAAGCTGAAGAGCAAATTCCTCCTCCGTAGTCTTGCTTTATTTATATGTAGAGTTGTGTTCCGGGATCAACTCCGGTTTTGAACAGTTATGTGTAATTTCGTTTTTCATGAATAAAATTCATTTAAGAAATTTGTCTCCAACATTTCATGCATATATGTCATTTAAGTCGTTGTTAATCCGTTCTATATGATTAACCTTGAGGTCGAACTGAAATAATTGCCTCAGAAGATTGAACAACAAATGAATTTAGAACGGAGAAATATATACATGTCCCCAAGTGTGTGTTAAGAAAAAGGTGCCTGTCTTTAGGGCATGATCCTTAATTCTTTTGGGGAAAGGAGGAGCCGATCCGTCATTTAGTAAAATAGTGTAACAGGATGGATGACTGTTCTTAATCCGTGTTATTCTCACTGGAGAATCAATGTCGTCCATTGTAAGAATATTGTTCCAATTTTGGGGAACTGCAAAGGTGTAAGAAAGTGGTGTTTGAGTCTTCCATCATAAAGATGATGATGGGAGTTTGTTTACGCCAGGAGTTACGTCATTGTACCACAGAGTAGGTGATAAAGAGTATCCGTCCTGGGAGAATACCACTTGAGAGCGAAAGCGCGGATTAACTTTCAAAATCTTCCATCATAAGAATGATGATGGGGATTGTTCGTACCAGGAGTTACATCATCGAATCACAGAATAGGTGATTGAGATCATCCGTCCTGGGGAAGTATACATCGTCAGGAGTTACATTGTCAGATCACATAATAGGTGATTGAGATCATCCGTCCTGGGTATATGTACGGTGCCAGGAGTTACATCGTCAGATCACATAATAGGTGATTAAGATCATCCGTCCTGGGGAAGTACACCATGCCAGGAGTTACATCGTCAAGTCACAGATCAGGTGATTGAGATCATCCGTCCTGGAGAAGTACACTTTGATCTTCAGGGTATGGAATTGAGTTTTCAATTTCACTATCGAATCCGGTATTCAGGGTCATCACTTTGTTTGTCCCCTAGCTTGTGTGAGGGATTAGTAAAGTGACTCATATAAGCTACATCGTCTGTAATGATTTTGAATAGCGGATGATATTCGTCGTTTATAAAAAGTCGTTACGTGGTTGCATAAATATCCGTGCTTGGGATGAAGTTCCGTTATCGTAGATCTTCTTAGGATGGATCCGTACAAAAAGTTCTTTTGTGTGGGAATCCCAGAAGTTATTGGAACTTGTAACCCTTGGTATTCGGGAAACAGTTGCAATATTTCTCATGATTGGATATTTAATGCCTTTAATCACGTGGGCAAGCCATTATTACTTTAAATGCACACGTCTTTATAACTGTCACTGAGGGGCTTAATGGGCCTGAAATTTAAATTTTGAGACCCATTTGAGAAGCCCTTTTGATGAATTGACGCTGATTTCGCGCCTCAATGTTCGAAACGACAACCTCGTGTCTTCGAAAAAGGTGTCGTTTAAAAGTGTCGTTTGGTTGTAAACGACATAACCTTCGACTCCTTATAAGAGTAGAATTTAATAGATTCAGAAGTTACTCAGTGTTTGCTCACTTGACGAAACTCTGTAAAAATTTCGAGAAGAGACTCTTGTTTGCTTGTGTGAGATTTTGCTAGCTCTTCATTCTTAGGTAACCTCTCTTTCGTCTTCTCATTTTTCTTCTAGTTTTTCTAAATGTCTGGGAGAGACTTTGCTAGCTCGAGGTATGTTGGTCGTAGGGGAAAGAGAGGTAGAGTGTTGTCTCGGACCTCCTTAAGTCATGGTGGAAGGATCCCTGTGATCGTCCACTCAAATCCACTTCATTCAGAGAGGGAGGCGTCACTCTACTCGAGGCAAAGGGTGATAATACCCTCTTCAGAATCCTCTACTAGTGAGAGTGAGGGGAGCGCTGATTTGTACCTCTCTGATGATGTTAGCTTTTATCACAGTGTTAAGGCGTTTAAACTAGCCATCAAGAAGATGTCTGGAGAAAGCACCTCTAGTGGTGGAGCATCTTCTAAAAAATATATCATGAAGACAGCCTCTGGATTGTGTAATGTAGTTTCACACCAGATTGACTGGGTAAAGTTCCAACAGAAACGCCCATATAGCTGGGTTGCTGACGAATTTCGTGATACGATGTCCATACATGCTCGGGAGGATGGAGTTAGGTTGGAGCCTCGCTTCACCGTTTTCAAAAAAGGAAAGTACAAGGAGCGTTTCATGGTGTTGGCTCCCTTGCCTTCACAACGGATCTGTCATACACCGGATGAGAGATCAATATATATGTATGATTTCTTATTCCTGAACTTAGGTGTACGCTTCCCGCTCAGCAAATTCGAAATGGCTGTTCTGAGGTTCTTGGATTGCGCTCCCTCACAGCTTCACCCAAACGGATGGGGTTTGATTCGTTCTCTTGAAGTGCTTGGGGAGCACTTTAATTTTACACCGACGGTGGCCATGCTCTTTTACTTCACGCAGGTGGTCCGTCGTGCTAATAGGGAGAAGGGAGGAGTAAGTCTAATAACCCTCCGGACTCTCCCCAAGATCATCAACTTCGAATCCTACACCGACTCTGCCAAAGTTGATGGACGTTCCTTCAAGTCTTATTTTACCAGGATTCGTGTGAAGCCTGATGAACCAATTTTTTGGTTGAATAAAGATGGGATTGAAGAGTTCCCCGTGTCCTGGACGCATGAACATTTCTTGTTGACGTCCCAGGCTTACTATACCGACGAGGATGAGTTAACACCAATATCGGTTTCCGTTCTTTCTGCTCTTCAATCATACACCGCCTCGCATAAGTTCTTCTCTTGCAGGCGTTTGCTTGGGTCAAAGACCACCTGCGAGGAATATTTGCGTAATTTCCTGTCATTTTACATGTTCTTCTTTCTTAATAACTCAAAATCTTTTGTTTCTGACGGTTCTTTTTTCTGATTATGCAGTTGAAATTGAAGCTGATTCGCCAGAGATGGAGAAGTTGAAAGGCCTCAAGGCTGGAGGGAAATCCGTGGCGGCTGAAAACAACATTCAAGCAAAGCGGAATTCCAAGAAGGCCACTGTTGAGACCATCATACTCACCTCGTCTGCTGGTGACGATGTTCCTTTGTTGGAGGGCGGATCCAATATACCGACCTCCAACATTGAGGGAGAAAAGGTTGGTGAGAAAAGGAAGAAAGCAAAACATGACCCTTCCAAGAAAACCGATTCTCAACCCTCTCCCAAAAAATAAAAGATTTTTGAAGAGGCAGCTGATGCAGAGGTTTCCAAGGGTAAGGTGGTAGAGAAGGTCACACCGGATGCCCCGAGTAGTGTTCCTACGTCGGTTGCCAAACCAATAACTGCTTACTTTGCGCCTAAGGTTTCCTGTCCTCCCCCAGGGAATTCCAATCTTGCCCCACACCTAGTGTATATGGGTCCCGTGCCTCAAAGCATCCCTGATTCTCCGTACCAGCTGAAGACTTTAGAGCCTGATGAAGTAACAAAAGCTTGTGACGCCGGACAGTGGCAGTTAGCAGAACTGTCCGGTCTCCTAAAGTCGGTTCGGAGAATGTCAGAGGACAACGAACGGCTCAGTAAATTAGTAGGCAAAGTTAATGACCTTAGCGTTGCTGCAGCTAGGGATAAGGCAAGCATCCTCCAACTGGAGAATAAATTAGAGGCTTCCAAAGAGGAAGGGTATAAAAAGGATGAGGAGATTGCCAGTCTAAAACATCTTGCTAAGGAGTTAGAGGTCCAGATACTTGATCAGAAGAAAACCAATTCCGACCTCCATGCCAGCCTTTGTACAGAGAAAGAACACTCGGCCAAATTAGCAAAAGAATTGAAGGAGGCTAAGGTCGTTTACTCTCAAGGAGCAGAAGACTGGTCGCGTAAGGAAAAGGAGTTGCTTTTAAAGTTGGCGGGTTCGACTGACGAAATCAAAACTTTGAAGGCGGATTTGGATGAGGCTGTAGGTATCTATGACCAAGCAGTCAAGGAATCCTTCGGACTGGCTGTTCGTCAAATTCAATACCGGAATCCTAAAGTGGAACTCAATCTGAACGGTATCGATCCGTTCTATGAGTTTCACCAAGGAAAACTGGTGGCCATTGTTAATGACCGTCAGGAGGATCCGCCTAACACCCCTTACGAGTTTGCTCCTCTACCTGAAGGTCAGTCAATGGGACCTTCTCTCCTGAAGCTTAGAAGTGAAGGAACTAGCTCTGGTGCTAATGAAGGCAAGGCCGGAGGTAAAGGCAAAGGGAAGGAAGGAGATACAAGTCAGAAGAAATAATGCCTTCCCTGTCTTTGTCTTTATTGATTCAAATTCGCTGTGTTCCAGGATCAGCTCCGGATTACTAAACAAATTTCTTCATGTAATCTTCCATTTAATCAATAAAAGAACCATTTGCCTTTATATGCTTATTTAGTTGAAAATAACTTTAATAGAAGGATTGCATGTGTATTGAATCATTCCGGATTTTTACATGCGGGATGAAGAACGGATAGAGGCATATAGCTATCGTTTTTCATGTATAGGCGTTTTGATAGCCAAAGACTTGATTTGACAGAAAAGATAGAGTATCTTTTTGTCAAGTATGAACAATTTGATATAAAAGCCTGGTAGAAAGCGTATCTTGCTTCTTGAAAATCGGGCCTTTTGGTCGTAAATAACATAGTATGGATTGCCGTTGTGAGTGAAAATGCTATTGTCATGAGAACGGCTTGAAAAGTTAATTCTTGAGGGGAAATAATTGTGAGAACGTTTCACTAAGAGTTCGTTCCCCAAAATATTCGTTAAACTGCTGATACTGTCCCCCAGTATTATTGGGTGATCAGTACTTTGAACAAACTCTGAGTGATACTTTCACGTGAGAGTTCTTAAGAGTGAGGATTTCGAGTAGAAATCCCTTTGTTTAATAATTCCGAATATAAATATTTCCGACTGAAAGATTTCGGGTGAATATGCCTAAGATTGTGGCGTACCCGAATGAATTGTTTTTGGGTCGGAGTTCATGAGTCAGGTTTCAATTGAGCATTTCTGACTGAAGAATTGATGATTCAAAATTTAAAGCTATAAAACTCCCAAATAAGGAACTTCAAAAGAGAGTATTAATTTGGAGTTCAGTATAACTTACTTGTATTTGGAGTTTGGTTTAACCCTACAATCCACTCCTTTAATCGGTCTTTGGTTTTACCCATTAACGATTCTTCACCGACGTTTGGTCAATCCTACTAGTCATACTCAGAGTTCGGTTTAATCCTACAATCCGAGCCTTCAACACGGGGTTCAGATCAGGGCTAATCCTGAACCTACTGCGCCCGTTACTTGGGGTTCAGCGTGGTCTTGAAGAAGAACCAGCTTACTGCGCCCAAGCCTTCAATACGGTGTTGGGTTTTACCCTTTTACCATTTTTGGAATGGGGTTCGGTTCAATCCTACAACCCATTTCCTGAGGTTCGGTTTAATCCTACAGCCTAGGTCTTCACCGGTATTCAGCCAAACTTACTAACCGTACCCAGAGTTCGGTTTAATCCTACAATCCGGGCCTTCAGTTTCTTACACATACTCGAGGAGTTACATCGTCAATTACAGAATGGGTAATTGAGATCATCCGTCCTGAGTATGCTCTTGTACGCTGCACATGTTCGAGGAGTTACATCGTCAACTACGGAATAGGTAGTTGAGATTATCCGTTCTGAACATGCTTCTGTACGCCGGATAAACTGAAAATCACAACATAAGAAAAACTGAAAAGAGTTAAATTGTTGTATGAGATTCTTATTAAATCAAAAATAAGAATTACAATAAAAGCATAGCCGGGAAAATAATTTCTCCAGTATTCAGTTTAAAATGAGGATAGGAGAGTATGTATCGTTCCAGCAGCTAGCTATAATAGATGCGCAAGTTTTGGGTATTCCACTTATTTCGGATTGGAGTGCCATCAAGGTTCTCGAGGCGGTAAGAGCCTTTGCCAGCAACCTCGGATACCCTGTATGGGCCTTCCCAGTTTGGGGCTAGTTTTCCTTGATGAGCGAATTTGTTCCCTACACTTGCTTTCCTCAAAACCAAATCTCCAACGTTGAAAGTCCTTGATTGAACTCGTTTGTTGTATCGGAGAGCAACTTAGGCTTTGATAGCCTGATCTCTGATGAATGCATCTTCTCTGAGTTCTTGTACGACATCTATTTCTGACGCCAAGTTAGCGTTATTGTTGTCTTCAGAGAAGTATTTGACCCTTGTGGAAGCAATTTGCAATTCCACGGGTATCATTGCCTCTACCCCGTATGTGAGGCGATATGGGGATTCGTTGGTAGAAGAATGAGGCGTTGTCCGATATGCCCACAGGACGTGACATAACTGGTCTGTCCATCCTCCCTTGGCTTCACCAAGGTGTTTCTTTAGTCCTTTCAGCACCTCCCTGTTGGCCACTTCAGCTTGGCCGTTGGTTTGGGGATGTTCGACGGATGAGAATATTTGGGTTATTCCTAACCCTTCGAGTAAATCTGTGAATTTTCTATCCGTGAATTGGGTGCCATTATCTGTGACAACTCGTGCTGGGACCCCAAATCGTGTTATAATGTTTTCATACATGAAACGACGAGTTCGGGCTGAAGTAATATGTACCACCGGCTCTGCTTCTATCCACTTAGTGAAATAATCAACCCCTACAATGAGATATTTGATGCCCCCAGGAGCAGTTGGAAAGGGGCCCAGAATATCCAATCCCCATTGGTAGAAGGGCCATGGAACAACGGATGTGAAGAGTTCTTCCGCCGGTGTGTGATGAAGATTAGAGAACTTTTGGCAAGCGTCGCATTTTTTGACGAAGTCAATGGAGTCTTGTTTCATCGTGGGCCACCAGTAGCCTGCCCTGAGGATTTTTCTCATTAAACTTCTTCCTCCGGCGTGGTGTCCACATTGTCCTTCATGTACTTTGTAACGTCCCGAAATATTAATTAAAATTTTCAAGTAAATTTTTCGCTTTTTCAAAGATCATTTTAAAAATTCATAAATTTAATTCAGAGTTTATGTAATAGTTGATAACAGCGGAAAAATTATCATATATACTAGTCGTGAATAATTAAATTCAAGAACATATTTAAGTAGCGGAAACGATTTAGAAAATAATGGTACATGACATATTATACTTATTACAACCCATAAAATCAAAGTTCAAGTAATAATTCAAATAGGCATCAATCATGGCATCACTCTGCATTCTGCGTGTCGTTCACTGTAAAAATTAATGTAAGAGTGAGACAGAATATAGAATAAGTATAAAATAGATAAAATTGCACAAACACAATCAACAACTCATAATGATATGATGAATATGCCAAACAAGTCCATTTAATAGATCTTTAATTAGTCAAATGATGTCATGCTGGATCCATTTGGTTTTGGTGGGAATACTGCAGTAAAAGTCTCATAGAGACACAAATAAGGCTTTAGCATATACCATGAATCCCTACACTTTATGGCGCTTAAGTACCGAAGTACACGAATATCATAAGTAGGACTTTGCATAAACCATGAATCCCTACACTTCATGGCACACAATAAAATAGGGCTTAACTCATCATAGAGTAACCCCCCACCAGGGTAGGCAATCATGGAACCCCTAAATTCCATGGTGCGTCCGAATGCTTATGATGTATGAATGCCTTTAATTCTTTTAACATACCATGATATCCATATTTCCAAAACTTCTTGGAATACAAGTCCTCAAAGGACACAACACTCATAATAATTCACAAAATCATGGATTTACTGTTTCAGTCACATGTGTCAATATCACAAGGCATTCATGTACATACAAAGTAGTTTCGTTATTCATAATTATTCGCCACCACATCATACAAACTGCATAATGCTCAACAACATTTCTAATAATCTCATAATCACTCAAGAATTCAATCATAAATCTTTATCCATAGAGAAAATATCATTTTCTTTCATAATAGCCTTTATAAGTGAATTTCAGCATTCCCAACAGCAACATACATTAGCAAAATAGTCATAACATGGGGAAATCAACACCTTTTTAGATGATTCCACTTTCTATGGCTTAATAATACGATTATCTACAACTTTCATGAAGAACACAATTTCAGATTCCAATCAGAAATACCACTTATCCATAAAATACCACACTGCCTCAAGATGAGTTTTCCAAAACGTATACATATTAGTAATTTGAACGTTTCTAGAGGTACAAAAATGATTTTGGCATGAAACCAGTTCTAATTTATTCTTAACACAAATATCTACAATTTCCATGAAGACACCAACCCCTAATTCTCACCACAAAATTCCCAGTTTTAAAAACGAGATTCGGATTTCACATTAACAGGATTACAACTTGTACATACTTCAATATTATGAGCATAACTTGAGCTACAAAAATTATTTTGATGTGAAACCACTTTCTAAAGATCCACAACATAAATATCTACAACTTTCATGAAGACATCCAAGGCTGATTATTCATGTATAATTCCCAGAATATCTAAATATGCACAAAACATGGAACAAATCTTTCACTCAGACATACAGTAGTATTTTGGCTATAACTTTTGCTACACATACTCAAATCAGTCGGTTCAGGTCTCAAAATTCACATAACAAAAAGATTTACAACTTTCATGAAGACACTGATCACTAATTCTTACCACAAAATTCCCAATTTTAAAAAAATAAGATACAGATTTCAAGTTCACAGCTTTACAGCTTGTACATACTTCAGTATTATGAGAATAACTTGAGCTACAAAAATTATTTTAATGTGAAACTACTTTATAAAGATCCACAACATAAATATCTACAACTTTCATGAAGACATCCAAGGCTGATTATGCATGTATAATTCCCAGAATATCAAAATATGCACAAAACATGGAACAAATCTTTCACTCGGACATGCAGTAGTAATATGGCTATAACTTTTGCTATACATACTCAAATTAATTGGATCAGGTCTCATAATTTAGATAACAAAAAGATCTACAACTTTCATGAAGGAGTCAAAGACAAATTCATACGTTTTCAGTTTCAAAATTAAGCCACAAGATACGAAATTAAAAACTGGAATCCTAGAACAGCATACAACTCTACCCATTTCATAGTTATTCACAACCCTCTCCCCTCTTACTTGTTTTGCCGAGTGAAAAATGGCTCCCTGGTTGTCCTCCTGCTTCTGTTTGAAGGAGTATTGAGAAAGAAGGGAAGTCAAGGTAAGGATAGTCTACTAGCTTTGTTCCAACGTGTTCAGGTCTTGGCAAGGCAGAGTTAATAATGCAAAGTAAGTGGGAAACAGCTTTTCCATTAGTGGGTGTTTAGTGCTGTTAGTGGAGGTAATGGAGAATTAAAAATAGGAAAGTGGTTTATAATGATCCACCTCTGGCCGTCCACCCACTAGGATGAGTAATAATGGTGTTGGTTGCATTAAAAAAATGGCATAAGAGACAAGAAAGGAGTCAAAAGTCACTTCTGGCATTGAAAACCGACTGGAATTCCACTCAGTTAGCCTATAAACCGACTAAAATTCCTCCAGTCGTGTGAAGAAGAAAGGAACACAAGTTCCCTCGCTCAAGCGGACTCCGCCTCGCTTGAGCGAGTCGTGCTATTCTCGCTTGAGCGTGAGTGGGGAAAAGAGCATCAGGGTCGAGCGCGCTTTGAGCGCAGTATACACGCTTGAGCGAAGGCTGATTGAAAAGAGGAATTATGCATCAGGGTCCATCTCGCTCAAGCGAAATCCGACTCGCTTGAGCGAGTCATGTGCACTGACTCGGAATTCATCTGAATCTGACTCAATTCCTTGGTTTCTCACTCGGTAGAGTCTGTCCAGACCGAGCTCCCTCTCTCACTCATGCTTTCACTCGGTAACCGAGTCTTCATTCAAGCATATCCACTCGGTAAACTTTCCAGATACTGAGTCAGCTCTAAGTCAGTCTTTTACTCAAGTTTTTTACTCGGTAAAATTCTTCTGAAACCGATTCCAAGCACTCAGTTCTTCATTGCTAAAACTTACTCAATATCAGGTCAGTCATCACTCGGTAATTCATCTCCAAACCGACTCTTCTCCTGATCAGCTTTCACTCGGTGAATTTCCTCAATGCTGACTCATTCCACTTGAATGTCCACTCGGTAATATTGATCCTAAACCGACCCAAGACTTATTTGTTGTCAATCGGAAATTCCTTCACTCAGGATTGCAACTTCTGATCTTAATTGACTCGGAAACGAGTCACTCAAGAATAATTGACTCTGAAATGAGTCCTTTGAAGATCTTGACTCGGGATCGAGTCTTCTTGGCATGTTTGACTCGGCAGTGAGTCTTTGAGACATTATTTCTGTAACATCCCTCTTTTTAGAAGCAATTTTATCCTTGTAAATTTTAATTATGGAGGGTTTATAAGCAAGAATAAGTCAATATATACCTTGTTGATGGTCCGTAGTACCTCAAAAATGTCATTTTTTGCACATAATAATAGAATTTATATGGAATATTAGTGAAATTATGCAAAAACCGAGTGAAAAGGGCTCTGTTCCGAGTAACAGAGAAGAATTCCGAGTGAATGGTCAGAAAATCCAAGTGAAGGAGAAAAATCCGAGTGAAAACATCATAGAAAGGCTCGGTTCCGAGTTGAATGCTTCCTTTTCTGAAAGAGACTACACAAATTGGAGTATTCCGAGTGAAAGAATGTATAAATACTCATGTTTATGTTGATTTGATGCTTCCTGCCGATTGGAGTGCGTTGTGGAATCAATTGGGAAGGATTCCGAACGGTTTCCTATGTATTTGCTTAGGAAACCGAGTGGAAAATGGTGGAGGGAGCCAATTCCGAGTGAGATACACTTCACTGGAGCAAAACCGAGTGAGACTCGTACTTGTATGCCTTGTTCCGAGAGCTAATGGTTGAAATAAACCTTAATTGGAAGTATAATTGAAGACATTGGCCTAAACTGAGTGAATAAAGTGAAGGAAGACTCGGATTTCCGAGTGAAGATTCTGAGAAAGAGAGGACTCGGTCTGAAGAGGTATTACCGAGTGAGAAACTGAGTGCCTGAGTCGGTTTCCAAGGAATTCCGAGTGAAGAATTGAAGCTTCGCTCAAGCGAGCAAGCCACGCTCAAGCGAGCCTTGAAATTATTGACTCGGAAGTAGGAATTCCAGTCGGAATAGTTCTTAACCGAGTGTAATTTCACTCGGTATTCACTGACAGAAGTGCGTATTGACTTCAATTTTGTCTTTTAATGATATTTAAATTCAATCGTGCGCATTATGGATAGTGGACGACCAGAAATGGGCACTGACTCAGCATATATCTTTATTTAATCCCTAGTGACCCTTCCATTAGCAATCCACTAACAGCCCACTCAGAAAAGCTGTCCCCCACTTGTTTTCCGACTCACTTCCTCCCTATTTAAACCAGCTCAAGGTTCTCAGAACTCACACCCACACACGACACAAACACCTTCATCACTCTCCTTCCCAGCAAGTTTCTTTCTCTCTTTTCCCTTCTGTTTCACTCGGATTTGAAGCAGGACAGTGAAGGGAACCTCTTTCTTCTCCTCCAGGAACTTCATTGAGGTAAGGGGGTATATTTTTGGGTGCCTTGTGGGAAAACCGAGTGAAGGACAGATTCAGTGTGTATGAATTAAATGCTTTAAATTGTTATCTGTATATGCATGTATATATATATATATATCTGTTACCGAGTGTATATAATCAGTGATGAATTGTGAAATGATATGTACTTATTGGACTGAAAATACTAAGAATCATGGGTACCGTGTGATTTCCAGTGAAAATTATGAATAGAAGATGGATTAATGATAACAGGTTCTGTTTTATGTTAATCCGACCGGTTTTACACTTATAACAACTCGGTTTTGCTTAGTTTCATTCTGATAGAACAATATTTCACTCGGAAAACACCATATTTCACTCGGAAAACACTCTATTTCTCTCGGACAGCATCTCCCAAGTCTTATTTTACTCGGAAATCTCTTTCTTAAATTATTTCACTCGGAACTTGTCTTAATTTCACTCAGAAAATATATTTATCTTTTACTCAGAACCCTTTTCAGTAAATTCACTCAGAAAACACTCTATTTCTCTCGGTCAGTAGCTTCCCAGTCTTATTTCACTCGGCAAACACTTTATTTTACTCAGCAAACAGTTCTTTTACTCGGATTTGTTTTATTGCAGTCAGATAGAACTCTTTTCAACTAATTTCACTCGGTAAACTCATGTTTCACTCGGAACTTATCTTATTTTTATTCAGGAAACTCTTTTCCTACTGATTCCACTCGGAATCATAATTGATTTCATTCAGGAACTCATTTTCACTCAGAATTTAAGTAGCTTCACTCATGAAAACCTTTTCCAGTAATTTTAACTCGGTAAACCCTTAATTTCACTCAGAAAACTCCTTTTAGTTTAATTTCACTCAGAATATATAGTTAAATTAACTCAGAAAACTCTTATCAACCTGATTCCACTCGGAATCAGGATTATTTCATTCGGATTTACTTTACTCGAAGGTATTCTAGTCAGCAGAATGATTTTTCACTCGGAAATTATATAAATTTTACTCAGGAACCTTTCTGGTCAACACTTTTAACTAGGAAAAATATTTTTAACTTCCCTGAGAAAACTTTTAACCTGATCCCACTCGGATTGATGCTTATTTTATTCAGAAACTCACTTCAGCCTGAATTTACTCGGTATCTAAACTCATTTCACCCAGAAAATTCATTTTTCACTCGGAACAGACTTATTTTACTCGGATAATTCAGTTTCACTCGGTATTCAACTCATCTCACTCGGCAAACTCAATTTCTCACTCAGTATTAAACCTATTTTTCTCAAAAAGTTTGGAAATCAACATTTCTACTCGGATATAATTTATTTTAATCGGAAAAATCATTTCCACTCGGAATCAGACCTGTTTCAGTCGGAAAACAGCCTTCCAGTACAATTCCACTCGGATTTTTAGCCAGATCGCTTGGAGAACCCTTCTCTGAATGATTCCACTCGGAATCATACCTATTTCACTCGGATTTACCCCTGTTCCACTCGGAAAACTCTGTTTTTAGTGTTTTTCACTTGAATTTTCAATTGGAAACTAATCTTTAATATTTTTAAGTTATTGGTAAGTTATAATTATCATTCTTATTCTATTATTATCATTATTTATTGTTAAACTTAATATTGTTATCATTATTATTAGTTTTATTATTATTATACATTGTTAACATCTAAATTATGCGTAATTACATAAAGAATATATTATTTTACTCTTTATGAAAGAATATATATAATAGATATATTTCTAAAAAAATTAATAAACGAATATCTTACAAGGTTTAAATGATTGATGGAATTCAAAGAACTTGAGAATGATATGATGAGACTGGAAATACAAAAGATACCCAGGGATCTAATGATAAAAATAAATGCATTTCGCATCATGAAAATATTTTTGAAGAAGAAAAACCTCTAGAGCATACACTTGGTACAGTGGAGGACACTCACGTTCGATCTCCATGAAGAATCTTGGGAGTACAACTGGAACGGCAACCCAATGGCATCAGAGTCGCGCCTGATAGCCGGGTGAGACGATGCAATTCTAGTGTACTTTGACTAAATGACGGAGTGTAACTATGATCGTAGGGATCCAAGTTCCAAAAATATTTAAATCAATGATAAGAACCAATGAGTTCATTTGTACCACATGGAACTTGGGCGGACCCTGATCGCTCTAGATGATTGGAATGGTGATATTCCAAAGAATGAGAAGAAGATGAAACGATTTATTGGGCCCACATGTATCATGAGACTTAACCAAATATAAATCATAATAAATCCGAACTCATGCATTCATTACAGCATATTTGATTGTTATAATTGTGAATATGTTATATGTACGATTTATTTCATGGTAATATGCTTGATTGTTATAATTGTGAACATGCTAAATATACGATTATATGATGACAACATGCTTGATTGTTATAAATATGCTAAATGTATGATCTATGTGACATTGTATGTTAACTGGATTATGTCCGCACCGGATGAACCAATCAGGGTCTTGGGTTATACTCACCCTTACTGTTGACCATTTTTCAGAGGAATTAGAAACTCAAGAACCCGAGTGTGAAGATCAGCAATACGTTGAACCCATTGAGAACAATCATTAAGGATAGAATATTTGTTATTAATAATCAGACACCGGATGACTGTATAATATTTAAGGGTGCCTGCGTGCCCCATTGTGTTAAGAGTACAATTACTTACAGTTTGTGAATGACTATGTGATATATACAATATTGCTTCCACTGATCTGCCAAGTATTTATAAAAAAAAGATATATTCACTTTTTCTGAAAACTGTTAACACTCTCAGTTAAATAGGATGAACCTACAAAAGGATTTGTCTTATCTAACCGAGGGTGTTACAAAAGGTGGTATCAAAGCATAGTCGATTCATCAAGCTTGGGGAGTGGACCATTAGGTTTCCACGTACTCTGATAGAAATATTGAACAGTCCATAAACACCCTTAAGACTAAATATCCTATGTGGAATGCTCCACATAACGCATACCCTAAATCTATTTGTTGATATTCTTTCAGCAAATTCCTAATGGCACGCCAAAATAACAATCATGTGATGGAGAATCTTCTTACCAGAATTGTGGAGGTAATAGAACGACAAGAGTTACCTCATGCTTCTACCAGACAGGGATTAGCTGATTTTTAAAGGAACAATCCTACGCAGTTCAAAGGAGGCTTTAATCCAGAAGGAGCACAACTATGGATTGAACACCTTGAAAAGATTTTTGTTGCTATGCGTTGTTCTGATGAGGATTGTGTAACCTTTGCTGTCTTCATGCTGGTTGGAGAAGCAGAACACTGGTGGACTCATGCTAGAGTCAGACAAGCTACTGATGGGCATATCATTACTTGGGGACGATTTAAGACAGAATTTCTCGCTAAATATTTCCCTGAAGACATAAGGAGGCAAAAGGAGCAGGAATTCTTTAATCTAAAACAAGGTAATATGACTGTTGGGGAGTACGCTGCTAAGTTTGATGAACTGGCAAAATGTTGTCCCTACTACACCCATATGGGAGAAGCGTCAAGATGTGCAAAGTTCGAAGCAGGGCTACGACATGAGATTCGTCAAGCCATATGTTGTCAACAAATTACACAATTCACTACTTTGGTTGACAGATGCCGCATATTTGAAAATACCTCTAATCTTCGATGACCTGGAGCGTCTAATCATGGGCCAGAGCGACGTATGCCAGAACGACAGCAAAGAAGGGATTTTCGAGCAGATCGGCCATATTTCCGATCTTTCAACTCAGCCAACCGAATTCCTCCTAAAGGTCAGGAGAACCAAAGTAGTAGAAACTGCACAATTTGTGGACGGATCGGACATCGTGATGTTGACTGTTGGTACAGGAATAAAAATAACCAACAACAAGTAACTCAAAGACAGGCAGTACGACCAACAGGTCAAGGAAGTGGAGGATCTACTGCAAATGTCTCTACCAACAATGCCCCGAGAATGCAAAATGTTCCCCGCAACAACAACTTCAGACAGAACAATAATCCTGGAAGGCCCGGAAACAACTCAATCGGAAGGCCAGGGGGAAATGCCAGAGTTTTTACCATGAATGGTGCGGAAGTATCACAAGAGAACGATCTTGTGCAAGGTACATGCTTTATAGGAAGTACTCTATTAAATGTATTATATGATTCTGGAGCCACTCATTCTTTCATATCTGAGAATTGTGTAAAACATTTAAAGCTTCCTACAACCTCTCTGCCCTATCAAATGATTGTCATAACTGCCACCAATAAGCCCATTTGCTCTACTCGCATATGTCTAGAATGTCCTCTCAACATCGAAGGGAAAGCTTATCAGGTAGATCTGATATGTTTACCTTTGATTGATCTAGACATTGTTTTAGGGATGAATTGGCTTGCTGCCAACCATATTCTGATTGACTGTCATAATAGATCCATCTCTCACGGGTCTATTACATCTGAATATGATCAAGTCACTAATTCTTGCCTTGTTAGCTCAAAAAAGGTAATCTCAAAAGAAGTTCAACTATACATGATCCTTACTGAAACTGAAAGTAAGGCCACTTCTCAACTTGAACAGATTCCTGTTGTTCAAGAATTTCTAGAAGTATTCCCTGAGGACATACGAGAGCTACCTCCAGAGCGAGAAGTCGAATTCAACATTGATATTATACCGGGCGTGGGACCAATCTCTATTGCTCCTTATCGGATGTCACCCAAGGAACTCAGCGAACTTAAAGAGCAATTAGAAGAACTTCTAGAGAAAGGAATGATTAGACCCAGTGTCTCACCTTGGGGAGCACCAGTTCTTCTAGTCAAAAAGAAGGATGGCAGTATGCGGTTATGTGTTGACTATCGTCAGTTAAATAAAGCTACGATCAAGAACCGTTACCCTCTCCCAAGAATTGATGATTTGATGGACCAATTACGAGGAGCCACTATCTTCTCGAAGATTGATCTGCGATCAGGCTATCATCAAATCAGAGTGAAGAAAGAGGATGTACATAAAACAGCATTCAGAACACGATATGGGCACTATGAGTATCTTGTTATGCCTTTTGGAGTCACAAATGCACCTGCAGTCTTTATGGAATACATGAATCGAATCTTCCATGAGTACTTAGACAAATTCATGGTTGTATTCATTGACGATATTCTCGTCTACTCCAAGAACCATGAGGAACACGAGGAGCATCTTCGAATTGTTCTGAACACTTTACGTGCAAGGCAATTATACGCCAAGTTTTCAAAATGTGAATTCTAGTTGACAGAAGTGAAATTCTTAGGACATGTCATCTCTAAGGAAGGAATTGCTGTGGATCCTACAAAGGTAGAAGCTGTACTAAATTGGGAACAACCTAAGAATGTGACGAAAATCCGCAGTTTCCTTGGACTGGCTGGATATTATCGTCGATTCATCGAGAATTTCTCTCGAATTGTAGCACCTTTAACTAAGCTGACTCGTAAAGATCAACCATTCGAATGGACTGACAAATGTGAAAGCAGTTTTATAGAGTTACGCCAACGACTCACTAGTGCACCTGTCTTAATTTTGCCAGATCCTGCCAAGCCATATGAAGTGTACTGTGATGCGTCAAAACAAGGACTAGGATGTGTCCTAATGCAAGAAAGAAAGGTTGTTGCTTATGCTTCAAGACAGCTAAGAACGCATGAAGTTAATTATCCCACACATGACTTGGAATTAGCTGCAGTTGTGTTTGCCTTGAAAATCTGGAGACACTACTTGTATGGTACATACTTCGAAGTCTTCAGTGATCATAAGAGCTTGAAGTATCTATTCGACCAGAAGGAGTTGAATATGCGACAACGTAGGTGGATGGAATTTATCAAAGATTATGATTTTGAACTCTGATATCATCCTGGAAAAGCTAATGTAGTAGCTGATGCACTCAGCCGAAAGGCCCTACGTCTATCATATATGATGACAAAGGAGTTAGAACTGATTGAACAGTTTCACGATTTGAACCTAGCAGTAACACCAAAAAGGGGAAGCCTTATGGTTGGAATGCTAAGAATTTCCAATGATTTCTTGGAACAAATCAAAGAAGCTCAAGCCAATGACCAGGAATTACAAGATCTAGCAGAAAAGAAAAAGAAGGAGTCTCAGAGTTTAGCAAAGATGAACATGGGGTGATCAGGTATCAACAGAGACTCTGTATTCCAGTCAACACAGATCTTAAGAAATCTATCCTGGATGAAGCACACAAAAGTAAGTACAGTATCCACCCAGGATCAACCAAGATGTACCAGGACTTGAAGAAATTATTCTGGTGGCAAGGAATGAAAAGGGATATCACTGAGTACGTAACAGCTTGCCTGATGTGTCAGAAGGTAAAGGCGGAACAACAACGTCCAAGCGGGACCCTTCGTCCTTTGAATATTCCAGAATGGAAATGGGATGAGATTGCTATGGACTTCGTGAGTGGATTTCCCAGAACATCAGCTGGATATGATGCTATTTGGGTAATCGTGGATCGATTAACAAAGACCGCTCACTTCATTCCTGTCAATATGAAGTATTCCCTAGAGAAACTCACCCAGATCTATATCAAGGAAATCGTACGATTACATGGAACTCCCACTGCGATTGTGTCCGATCGAGATCCTCGTTTCACATCACAGTTTTGAAAGAGCTTGCAACAAGCTCTAGGAACTCGTCTGAAGTTAAGTTCCGCATACCACCCACAGACAGACGGACAATCAGAAAGAACAATCAAGACTCTTGAAGATTTGTTACGTCTTTGTGTCTTGGAACATGGTGGAAGTTGGCAAGAATATCTCCCACTTATTGAGTTCACTTACAACAACAGTTATCATGCAAGCATCGGAATGGCCCCCTATGAAGCTTTATATGGGAGAAAATGTCGTACACCTTTATGTTGGTACGAGACTGGGGAAAAGACAATAATTGGACCAGAGATTGTTCAGAAGACAATAGAACAAGTTCAGAGGATTCAAATGGCAATGAAGGCTTCGCAAGATAGACAAAAGAGTTACTATGACAAACGTCGGAAGCCATTAGAATTTGAAGAAGGTGATCATGTATTTCTCAAAGTTACCCCTACCACTGGAGTAGGAAGAGCTTTGAAGGCCAAGAAGTTAAGCCCCAGATACGTAGGACCCTATCAGATTCTGCAGAAGATAGGAACTCATGCGTACCGCATTGCTATGCCACCCGAGCTGACAAACCTTCACAATGTCTTTCATGTCTCTCAACTCCGCAAATATGTACCAAGCCCTGATCATGTTCTAAGTCCCGATCAATTTGTTCTGAAAGAAAATCTTACCTTTGAAGCATCGCCGGTTAAGATTGCTGACCGACGTCTCAAACAGCTAAGAGGCAAAGAGATCCCTTTGGTCAAGGTAGTTTGGAGTCAGACAGATGATGGGGATGCTACTTGGGAAATTGAGGAGAAAATGAGAGAATTATACCCTCAATTATTCCAACTTTGAATTTTGGGACGAAATTCCTAAAAGGGGAGGAGAATGTAACATCCCTCTTTTTAGAAGCAATTTTATCCTTGTAAATTTTAATTATGGAGGGTTTGTAAGCAAGAATAAGTCAATATATACCTTGTTGATGGTCCGTAGTACCTCAAAAATGTCATTTTTTGCACATAATAATAGAATTTATATGGAATATTAGTGAAATTATGCAAAAACCGAGTGAAAAGGGCTCTGTTCCGAGTAACAGAGAAGAATTCCGAGTGAATGGTCAGAAAATCCGAGTGAAGGAGAAAAATCCGAGTGAAAACATCATAGAAAGGCTCGGTTCCGAGTTGAATGCTTCCTTTTCTGAAAGAGACTACACAAATTGGAGTATTCCGAGTGAAAGAATGTATAAATACTCATGTTTATGTTGATTTGATGCTTCCTGCCGATTGGAGTGCGTTGTGGAATCAATTGGGAAGGATTTCGAACGGTTTCCTATGTATTTGCTTAGGAAACCGAGTGGAAAATGGTGGAGGGAGCCAATTCCGAGTGAGATACACTTCACTGGACCAAAACCGAGTGAGACTCGTACGTGTATGCCTTGTTCCGAGAGCTAATGGTTGAAATAAACCTTAATTGGAAGTATAATTGAAGAAATTGGCCTAAACCGAGTGAATAAAGTGAAGGAAGACTCGGATTTCCGAGTGAAGATTCTGAGAAAGAGAGGACTCGGTCTGAAGAGGTATTACCGAGTGAGAAACCGAGTGCCTGAGTCGGTTTCCAAGGAATTCCGAGTGAAGAATTGAAGCTTCGCTCAAGCGAGCAAGCCACGCTCAAGCGAGCCTTGAAATTGTTTACTCGGAAGTAGGAATTCCAGTCGGAATAGTTCTTAACCGAGTGTAATTTCACTCGGTATTCACTGACAGAAGTGCGTATTGACTTCAATTTTGTCTTTTAATGATATTTAAATTCAATCGTGCGCATTATGGATAGTGGACGACCAGAAATGGGCACTGACTCAGCATATATCTTTATTTAATCCCTAGTGACCCTTCCATTAGCAATCCACTAACAGCCCACTCAGAAAAGCTGTCCCCCACTTGTTTTCCCACTCACTTCCTCCCTATTTAAACTAGCTTAAGGTTCTCAGAACTCATACCCACACACGACACAAACACCTTCATCACTGTCCTTCCCAGCAAGCTTCTTTCCCTCTCCTTTCCCTTCTGTTTCACTCGGAACTCGTGCAGGACAGTGAAGGGAACCTCTTTCTTTCCATCCAGGAACTTCATTGAGGTAAGGGGGTATATTCTTGGGTGCCTTATGGGAAAACCGAGTGAAGGACAGATTCAGTGTGTATGAATTAAATGCTTTAAATTGTTATCTGTATATGCATGTATATATATATATATCTGTTACCGAGTGTATATAATCAGTGATGAATTGTGAAATGATATGTACTTATTGGACTGAAAATACTAAGAATCATGGGGACCGTGTGATTTCCAATGAAAATTATGAATAGAAGATGGATTAATGATAACAGGTTCTGTTTTATGTTAATCCGACCGGTTTTACACCTATAACAACTCGGTTTTACTTAGTTTCAATCGGATTCAACCTTAACTGAATGTATTTCATTCTGATAGAACAATTTTCACTCGGTAAACAACCCAATTTCACTCAGAGAACTGTTTCTAGTTTATTTCCACTCGGAAAACACTCTATTTCTCTCGGACAGCATCTCCCAAGTTTTATTTTACTCGGAAATCTCTTTCTTAAATTATTTCACTCGGAATTTGACTTAATTTCACTCAGAAAATATAATTATATTTTACTCAGAACCCTTTTTCAGTAAATTCACTCGGAAAACACTCTATTGCTCTCGGACAGTAGCTTCCCAGTCTTATTTCACTCGGCAAACACTTTATTTTACTCAGCAAGCAGTTATTCAACTCGGATTTGTTTTATTTCATTCAGACAGAACTCTTTTCAACTAATTTCACTCGGTAAACTCATGTTTCACTCGAAACTTATCTTATTTTTACTCAGGAAACTCTTTTCCTACTGATTCCACTCGGAATCATACTTGATTTCATTCAGGAACTCATTTTCACTCAGAATTTAAGTAGCTTCACTCATGAAAACCTTTTCTAGTGATTTTAACTCGGTAAACCCTTAATTTCACTTAGAAAACTCCTTTTAGTTTAATTTCACTCAGAATATATAGTTAAATTAACTCAGAAAACTCTTATCAACCTGATTCCACTCGGAATTAGGATTATTTCATTCGGATTTACTTTACTCGAAGGTATTCTAGTCAGCAGAATGATTTTTCACTCGGAAATTATATAAATTTTACTCAGGAACCTTTCTGGTCAACACTTTTAACTAGGAAAAATATTTTTAACTTCCCTGAGAAAACTTTTAACCTGATCTCACTCGGATTGATGCTTATTTTATTCAGAAACTCACTTCAGCCTGAATTTACTCGGTATCTAAACTCATTTCACCCAGAAAATTCATTTTTCACTCGGAACAGACTTATTTTACTCAGATAATTCAGTTTCACTCGGTATTCAACTCATCTCACTCGGCAAACTCAATTTCTCACTCAGTATTAAACCTATTTTTCTCAAAAAGTTTGGAAATCAACATTTCTACTCGGATATAATTTATTTTAATCGGAAAAATCATTTCCACTCGGAATCAGACCTGTTTCAGTCGGAAAACAGCCTTCCAGTACAATTCCACTCGGATTTTTAGCCAGATCACTTGGAGAACCCTTCTCTGAATGATTCCACTCGGAATCATACCTATTTCACTCGGATTTACCCCTGTTCCACTCGGAAAACTCTGTTTTTAGTGTTTTTCACTTGAATTTTCAATTGGAAACTAATCTTTAATATTTTTAAGTTATTGGTAAGTTATAATTATCATTCTTATTCTATTATTATCATTATTTATTGTTAAACTTAATATTGTTATCATTATTATTAGTTTTATTATTATTATACATTGTTAACATCTAAATTATACGTAATTACATAAAGAATATATTATTTTACTCTTTATGAAAGAATATATATAATAGATATATTTCTAAAAAAATTAATAAACGAATATCTTACAAGGTTTAAATGATTGATGGAATTCAAAGAACTTGAGAATGATATGATGAGACTGGAAATACAAAAGATACCCAGGGATCTAATGATAAAAATAAATGCATTTCGCATCATGAAAATATTTTTGAAGAAGAAAAACCTCTAGAGCATACACTTGGTACAGTGGAGGACACTCACGTTCGATCTCCATGAAGAATCTTGGGAGTACAACTGGAACGGCAACCCAATGGCATCAGAGTCGCGCCTGATAGCCGGGTGAGACGATGCAATTCTAGTGTACTTTGACTAAATGACGGAGTGTAACTATGATCGTAGGGATCCAAGTTCCAAAAATATTTAAATCAATGATAAGAACCAATGAGTTCATTTGTACCACATGGAACTTGGGCGGACCCTGATCGCTCTAGATGATTGGAATGGTGATATTCCAAAGAATGAGAAGAAGATGAAACGATTTATTGGGCCCACATGCATCATGAGACTTAACCAAATATAAATCATAATAAATCCGAACTCATGCATTCATTACAGCATATTTGATTGTTATAATTGTGAATATGTTATATGTACGATTTATTTCATGGTAATATGCTTGATTGTTATAATTGTGAACATGCTAAATATACGATTATATGATGACAACATGCTTGATTGTTATAAATATGCTAAATGTATGATCTATGTGACATTGTATGTTAACTGGATTATGTCCGCACCGGATGAACCAATCAGGGTCTTGGGTTATACTCACCCTTACTGTTGACCATTTTTCAGAGGAATTAGAAACTCAAGAACCCGAGTGTGAAGATCAACAATACGTTGAACCCATTGAGAACAATCATTAAGGATAGAATATTTGTTATTAATAATTAGACACCGGATGACTGTATAATATTTAAGGGTGCCTGCGTGCCCCATTGTGTTAAGAGTACAATTACTTACAGTTTGTGAATGACTATGTGATATATACAATATTGCTTCCACTGATCTGCCAAGTATTTATAAAAAAAATATATATTCACTTTTTCTGAAAACTGTTAACACTCTCAGTTAAATAGGATGAACCTACAAAAGGATTTGTCTTATCTAACCGAGGGTGTTACAATTTCACTCGGAATAAGTCCTCTTGACCATGTTCCACTCGGAAAACACCATTTTCACTCGGTATTTCCATTATCCACTCGGAATTCCTCTTGGTCACTCGGAATTTGCAGTTTTCACTCGGACATCATAACTTACACTCGGAACTTCATCTCTTCACTCGGATTTTGTAACCTTCAGTCGGAATTGGTAATCCTTCACTCGAAATTTCACTCTGTCACTCGGATCAGAGCCTTTTTACTCGGAATTTGAATAATTTCTCTAAAATCCCATAATTATACCCAAAAATGAAACTTTTGGAACATTAAAAGCCATCCATAGAGTGTTTTATTCATTAATTAACACTTACAAGCCTTCCATGCTTCATAAATTACAAAATAGAGCTATTATTAAAAGCAGGATGTTACAATTCTCCCACCCTAATAGAAATTTCGTCCTTGAAATTTAACTTAACACGCTCCTCAGTGAAACAATCCTGGATACTGTGTCCTCATAGCATCTTCACGCTCCCAAGTCAGAGTTACATCAGTTCCTTGTTTCCATGCAACTTTTACCAGTGGTACATTCTTGTTCCTCAAGCGTTTATTCGATCTTTCTAGGATCTGTGTAGGTTCTGTGGAGATGGTCAGATTTTCTCTAACTTCAATATCATCAGCAGCAATCACGTGGGTGGGATCTTGTACATACTTTCTCAGTTGTGATACATGAAATACATTGTGCAGATTTGCCAGATAAGGAGGAAGTGCAATCTGATATGCCACTGTACCAACCCTCTTTAGGATCTCATATGGTCCAATGAACCTCGGACTCAACTTCTTACTCTTCAAGGCTCGGCCAATCCCCTTGTGAGGTGAAACCTTCAAAAATACATGCTCACCGACTTGGAATTCAAGTGGTTTCCTCATCTTATCGTAATAGTGCTTCTGTCTGTCTTGAGATGCCTTCATCTTTTCTTTGATCATTTCTATCTGTTCAGTAGTCTGCTGCACAATTTCAGGTCCTAACGCCAAACTTTCACCAGTTTCTAACCAACAAAGGGGCGTTCGATACTTCCTACCATACAATGCTTCGAATGGAGCCATACCAATACTACTGTGGTAGCTATTGTTATACGTGAATTCAATTAATGGAAGAAACTGCTCCCAACTACCACCATGTTCAATCACACAAGATCGCAGTAAGTCTTCCAAACTTTGTATGGTACGCTCTGACTGCCCATCTGTTTGGGGATGATAAGCTGAACTCAATCGAAGCTTTGAACCCAATTCCTGATGCAAGCTTCCCCAGAATCGGGAAGTGAATCTTGGATCTCTATCTGACACAATACTAGATGGTACACCATATAGTCTTACGATCTCTTTTACATATAACTGTGCCAACTTTTGTAAAGAGTTCTTCATATTCATTGGTAGGAAGTGAGCAGACTTTGTCAATCTGTCTACAATAACCCAGATTGCATCATTCCCTGAACGTGTTCTTGGCAACCCTGACACAAAGTCCATTGAGATGTCATCCCATTTCCAGACAGGAATATCTAATGGTTGCAGTTCACCAGATGGCTTTTGGTGTTCTACCTTGGCTTTTTGACATACCAGGCATGAAGACACATATTCAGCTATCTCCCTCTTCATCCTTGGCCACCAAAAGCTTTTCTTCAGATCTTGATACATCTTAGTTGATCCAGGATGAATGCTCAACATACTTTTATGTGCTTCTTCTAGGATCGTCCTTCTTAGATCAATATCATCTGGTACACAAATTCTATTCCTGATCCTCCAAATTCCATCTGATCCTTCTTGTAGTCCCATATCCTTCCCATTCACCTGCAACTCTTTTAACTCCTGTAATTGCAAGTCCCTTGTCTGTCTTTCACCTAACAGTTTCAGGAAATCATTGGTTATCTTCAAAGTCCCCAAGGTCATACTCCTTGAAGATTTCATCTTTACACCCAAGTTCATGTCTCTGAACTGTTCTATCATCTCCATTTCTTTTATCATCAAAGATGCCATATGAATGGACTTTCGGCTTAGTGCATCTGCCACCACATTTGCTTTTCCTGGATGATACTTCAAATCAAAATCATAATCTTTAAGAAACTCCATCCACCTTCGCTGCCTCATGTTCAATTCCTTTTGATCGAACAAATACTTCAAGCTCTTGTGGTCACTGAACACTTCAAACCTGACTCCATACAAATAGTGTCTCCAGATTTTTAGAGCAAATACCACTGCTGCCAATTCTAGATCATGCGTCGGATAGTTCATCTCATGTGGTCTCAACTGTCTAGAAGCATAGGCAACCACCTTTCGTTGCTGCATCAAAACACATCCTAAGCCCATTTTGGAAGCATCACAATAAACCACGAAATCTTCTGGTGGATTAGGTAAGGTTAAGACTGGAGCAGATGTAAGCTTCAACTTCAGTTCTTGGAAACTTTTCTCACATTCTGGCGTCCAAGAAAAAGGTTGATTCTTCCGGGTTAGCCGAGTCATTGGTAGAGCAATTTGAGAAAACCCTTCAATGAATCTCTGATAATAACCAGCTAATCCCAGGAAACTTCGTATCTCAGCGACTGAAGTAGGTCTCTCCCAGTTTACCACAGCTTCTATTTTAGAAGGATCCACAGACACTCCTTCGTTTGAGATTACATGGCCTAGGAATTTTACCTCTTTCAACCAGAATTCACATTTTGATAACTTTGCATACAACTGCTTCTCCTTCAAAATTCACAGTACCACTCGAAGATGCTTTTCATGCTCCTCTGCAGTTTTTGAATAAATCAGAATATCGTCAATGAAGATGATAACAAATTGATCCAAATAGGGATGGAACACTCGATTCATGTAATCCATGAATACAACTGGAGCATTGGTCACTCCGAAAGGCATGACAAGATATTTGTAATGACCATAGCGTGTTCTAAAGGCTGTCTTTGAAATATCCTCAGACTTGACACGAATCTGATGATAACCTGATCGTAGATCAATCTTGGAAAATACTGCAGCACCTCTCAATTGATCTATCAGATCATCAATTCTGGGCAGAGGATATCTATTCTTCACCGTCAATTTGTTCAGCTGACGATAATCTACACATAACCTCATGCTTCCATCTTTCTTCTTGACGAGCAATACTGGTGCTCCCCATGGTGACACACTAGGTCTGATGAAATGCTTCTTCAACAACTCTTCAATTTGTTTCTTCAGTTCCGCCAGTTCAACTGGTGCCATACGGTATGGAGCTTTAGACACTGGTCCTGCTCCTGGAATTAAGTCAATTGAGAATTCTATCTCGCGTTCTGGGGGTAAACTTGAGACATCCTCAGGAAATACTTCAGGAAATTCAGAAACAACTGGCATTTCGATCTCTTTAGATTCTCCATCTCCTTGTGGAAGAGAAAACAAGGCAAATAATTGGCTTTCACCTTGTAAGGCAAAGAGTTTGAGATTGTTGGAAGTAAGATTTTCTTTTGATGGAAATATCACAGTTTTGTTATGACAGCCCACCAAGACTCGATTTGCCGACAACCAGTCCATCCCTAGGATTACTTCCAGATCCTTTAAAGGTAAACAAACAAGATCGACTAGAAAGTTTTTACCTTCTATGAGCATAGAGCATTCGTTACACACCTTAGTAGTCCTAAGTTGTGTACCGGTGGGAGTGGAAACAATCAGGTCATATCTCATAGGATTCACAGGTAATTGAAGACGTCCAACACACTCATCAGAAATAAATGAATGAGTAGCACCAGAATCAAATAACACAGATAAGATTGTACCATTGATCTCACACTTACTTTGTACGAGGTCATCAGCTTGATCTGCCTCTGAACCGCTGATGGCAAAGACTCTTCCAGTTGTTGGTTGTAATTTATGATCTGTTGACTCCCTGTTCTGTCTTGGAGGTTGGGCAGCACGTGTGTCTCCTCTACGGCTTCTCTGATAATTAGAGCCTCTTTGATCATTCATAGTGTTCCTGTTGTTGTTTTGATTGATCTGCGGACAATTTGGACTGATGTGTCCTTTTTGGTTACAACGAAAACAAGTGACATCTTCAAGACGTCTGTTGCAATCATGTATGTGATGGTTACCTCTGCACTTTAGACATCTCATATTGTTACGTCTTTCAGAAGATGATGATGATGATCCTCCCTTGAAATGACTTTGATAGAACGACCCTCTTCTTTTAAAATCAACTGACTGAGGTTTCAGTTGTCTATTGGCCTTTTCATGTGCCAGTCTGGCTTGGTGATTTTCTTCAAAAATTCTGCATTTGTTGATTAGAATAGGAAAACTCCAAATCTCTTGGTATCCTATCGCCTCTTTGATTTCCAGATTCAGCCCGTTCTCAAATTTAACACATTTTGATTCTTCGGCACCAGCCTGTTGAAAAGGAGGGTAGAAGAGAGATAGTTCTTCAAACTTTGCAGCATATTCTCCAACGGACATCGAGCCTTGTTTCAACTCCATAAATTCCAGCTCTTTGCGGCTTTTCACACTTGCTGGAAAATATTTCTCCAGGAAACAGTCTTTGAAGTTGACCCAGTTCAAGGGTCTGTCAGTCTCGATCATACGGATTCTAGCATGAATCCACCAGTTTTCTGCCTCTTCCACCAACATATAGGTGGCATACTCTACCTTTTCGCATTCTGTGCAGGGCAAGGCTCGAAAGATGCGCTCCATTTCCTTGGCCCAAAGATATGCTCCTTCTGGATTATAACCTCTTTTGAATTGTGAAGGCTTTCTTTTCAGGAAGTGGTCTAACCCATGGAGTCCTCCAGTGCTCCTTGGTTGGTTTTGTCGTTCTATGGCTTCAGCTAAGCGGTTGAAAGCTGCTGCCATATCGTTGTTGTTGTTGTTGTTGTTTCTTGCCATCCTACATTCGTAGTTTGGTTTATACTAATTCTAAGGAATATATATTGTATTATAACCTAACTATAAGTATTCTACATTATGTCAATTAAGCAATAAATTGTATAACACATTTATCATATTACCAACAATAATTAAACAAATCATTTTTGCGATTAATCAGTCAGGCACAAGTCATATAGTACACACTCAACATGTTATCAAGTAAAGAATCAAACATTTCACATATTATATCAAGAAACAGTACATGTCATAGCAATTGGTCCTGAATTTTTTAAAACGCTCTGATACCAACATTGTAACGCCCCAAAATATTAATTAAAATTTTCGAGTAAATTTTTCGCTTTTTCGAAGATCATTTTAAAAATTCATAAATTTAATTCAGAGTTTATGTAATAGTTGATAACAGCGGAAAAATTATCATATATACTAGTCGTGAATAATTAAATTCAAGAACATATTTAAGTAGCGGAAACGATTTAGAAAATAATAGTACATGACATATTATACTTATTACAACCCATAAAATCAACGTTCAAGTAATAATTCAAATAGGCATCAATCATGGCATCACTATGCATTCTGCGTGTCGTTCACTGTAAAAATTAATGTAAGAGTGAGACAGAATATAGAATAAGTATAAAATAGATAAAATTGCACAAACACAATCAACAACTCATAATGATATGATGAATATGCCAAACAAGTCCATTTAATAGATCTTTAATTAGTCAAATGATGTCATGCTGGATCCATTTGGTTTTGGTGGGAATACTGCAGTAAAAGTCTCATAGAGACACAAATAGGGCTTTAGCATATACCATGAATCCCTACACTTCATGGCGCTTAAGTACCGAAGTACACGAATATCATAAGTAGGACTTTGCATAAACCATGAATCCCTACACTTCATGGCACACAACAAAATAGGGCTTAACTCATCATAGAGTAACCCCCCACCAGGGTAGGCAATCATGGAACCCCTAAATTCCATGGTGCGTCCGAATGCTTATGATGTATGAATGCCTTTAATTCTTTTAACATACCATGATATCCATATTTCCAAAACTTCTTGGAATACAAGTCCTCAAAGGACACAACACTTATAATAATTCACAAAATCATGGATTTACTGTTTCAGTCACATGTGTCAATATCACAAGGCATTCATGTACATACAAAGTAGTTTCGTTATTCATAATTACTCGCCACCACATCATACAAACTGCATAATGCTCAATAACATTTCTAATAATCTCATAATCACTCAAGAATTCAATCATAAATCTTTATCCATAGAGAAAATATCATTTTCTTTCATAATAGCCTTTATAAGTGAATTTCAGCATTCCCAACAGCAACATACATTAGCAAAACAGTCATAATATGGGCAAATCAACACCTTTTTAGATGATTCTACTTTCTATGGCTTAATAATACGATTATCTACAACTTTCATGAAGAACACAATTTCAGATTCCAATCAGAAATACCACTTATCCACAAAATACCACACTGCCTCAAGATGAGTTTTCCAAAACGTATACATATTAGTAATTTGAATGTTTCTGGAGTTACAAAAATGATTTTGGCATGAAACCAGTTCTAATTTATTCTTAACACAAATATCTACAATTTCCATGAAGACACCAACCCCTAATTCTCACCACAAAATTCCCAGTTTTAAAAACGAGATTCGGATTTCACATTAACAGGATTACAGCTTGTACATACTTCAGTATTATGAGCATAACTTGAGCTACAAAAATTATTTTGATGTGAAACCACTTTCTAAAGATCCACAACATAAATATCTACAACTTTCATGAAGACATCCAAGGCTGATTATGCATGTATAATTCCCAGAATATCAAAATATGCACAAAACATGGAACAAATTTTTCACTCGGACATACAGTAGTATTTTGGCTATAACTTTTGCTACACATACTCAAATCAGTCAGTTCAGGTCTCAAAATTCACATAACAAAAAGATTTACAACTTTCATGAAGACATTGATCACTAATTCTTACCACAAAATTCCCAGTTTTAAAAAAATAAGATACGGATTTCAAGTTCACAGCTTTATAGCTTGTACATACTTCAGTATTATGAGCATAACTTGAGCTACAAAAATTATTTTAATGTGAAACCACTTTCTAAAGATCAATAACATAAATATCTACAACTTTCATGAAGACATCCAAGGCTGATTATGCATGTATAATTCCTAGAATATCAAAATATGCACAAAACATGGAACAAATCTTTCACTCGGACATGCAGTAGTAATATGGCTATAACTTTTGCTATACATACTCAAATTAATTGGATCAGGTCTCATAATTTAGATAACAAAAAGATCTACAACTTTCATGAAGGAGTCAAAGACAAATTCATATGTTTTCAGTTTCAAAAGTAAGCCACAAGATACGAAATTAAAAACTGGAATCCTAGAACAGCATATAACTCTACCCATTTCATAGTTATTCACAACCCTCTCCCCTCTTACTTGTTTTGCCGAGTGAAAAATGGCTCCCTGGTTGTCCTCCTGCTTCTGTTTGAAGGAGTATTGAGAAAGAAGGGAAGTCAAGGTAAGGATAGTCTACTAGCTTTGTTCCAACGTGTTCAGGTCTTGGCAAGGCAGAGTTAATAATGCAAAGTAAGTAGGAAACAGCTTTTCCATTAGTGGGTGTTTAGTGCTGTTAGTGGAGGTAATGGAGAATTAAAAATAGGAGAGTGGTTTATAATGATCCACCTCTGGCCGTCCACCCACTAGGATGAGTAATAATGGTGTTGGTTGCATTAAAAAAATGGCATAAGAGACAAGAAAGGAGTCAAAAGTCACTTCTGGCATTGAAAACCGACTGGAATTCCACTCGGTTAGCCTATAAACCGACTGGAATTCCTCCAGTCGTGTGAAGAAGAAAGGAACACAAGTTCCCTCGCTCAAGCGGACTCCGCCTCGCTTGAGCGAGTCGTGCTATTCACGCTTGAGCGTGAGTGGGGAAAAGAGCATCAGGGTCGAGCGCGCTTTGAGCGCAGTATACACGCTTGAGCGAAGGCTGATTGAAAAGAGGAATTATGCATCAGGGTCCATCTCGCTCAAGCGAAATCCGACTCGCTTGAGCGAGTCTTGTGCACTCACTCGGAATTCATCTGAATCTGACTCAATTCCTTGGTTTCTCACTCGGTAGAGTCTGTCCAGACCGAGCTCCCTCTCTCACTCATGCTTTCACTCGGTAACCGAGTCTTCATTCAAGCATATCCACTCGGTAAACTTTCCAGATACTGAGTCAGCTCTAAGTCAGTCTTTTACTCAAGTTTTTTACTCGGTAAAATTCTTCTGAAACCGATTCCAAGCACTCAGTTCTTCATTGCTAAAACTTACTCAATATCAGGTCAGTCATCACTCGGTAATTCATCTCCAAACCGACTCTTCTCCTGATCAGCTTTCACTCGGTGAATTTCCTCAATGCTGACTCATTCCACTTGAATGTCCACTCGGTAATATTGATCCTAAACCGACCCAAGACTTATTTGTTGTCAATCGGAAATTCCTTCACTCAGGATTGCAACTTCTGATCTTAATTGACTCGAAAATGAGTCACTCAAGAATAATTGACTCTGAAATGAGTCCTTTGAAGATCTTGACTTGGGATCAAGTCTTCTTGGCATGTTTGACTCGGCAGTGAGTCTCTGAGACATTATTTCACTCGGAATAAGTCCTCTTGACCATGTTCCACTCGGAAAACACCATTTTCACTCGGTATTTCCATTTTCCACTCGGAATTCCTCTTGGTCACTCCGAATTTGTAGTTTTCACTCGGACATCATAACTTACACTCGGAACTTCATCTCTTCACTCGGATTTTGTAACCTTCAGTCGGAATTGGTAATCCTTCACTCGGAATTTCACTCTGTCACTCGGATCAGAGCCTTTTTACTCGGAATTTGAATAATTTCTCTAAAATCCCATAATTATACCCAAAAATGAAACTTTTGGAGCATTAAAAGCCATCCATAGAGTGTTTTATTCATTAATTAACACTTACAAGCCTTCCATGCTTCATAAATTACAAAATAGAGCTATTATTAAAAGCAGGATGTTACAATTCTCCCACCCTAATAGAAATTTCGTCCTCGAAATTTAACTTAACGCGCTCCTCAGTGAAACAATCCTGGATACTGTGTCCTCATAGCATCTTCACGATCCCAAGTCAGAGTTACATCAGTTCCTTGTTTCCATGCAACTTTTACCAGTGGTACATTCTTGTTCCTCAAGCGTTTATTCGAACTTTCTAGGATCTGTGTAGGTTCTGTGGAGATGGTCAGATTTTCTCTAACTTCAATATCATCAGCAGCAATCACGTGGGTGGGATCTTGTACATACTTTCTCAGTTGTGATACATGAAATACATTGTGCAGATTTTCCAGATAAGGAGGAAGTGCAATCTGATATACCACTGTACCAACCCTCTTTAGGATCTCATATGGTCCAATGAACCTCGGACTCAACTTCTTACTCTTCAAGGCTCGGCCAATCCCCTTGTGAGGTGAAACCTTCAAAAATACATGCTCACCGACTTGGAATTCAAGTGGTTTCCTCCTCTTATCGTAATAGTGCTTCTGTCTGTCTTGAGATGCCTTCATCTTTTCTCTGATCATTTCTATCTGTTCAGTAGTCTGCTGCACAATTTCAGGTCCTAACACCAAACTTTCACCAGTTTCTAACCAACAAAGGGGCGTTCGACACTTCCTACCATACAATGCTTCAAATGGAGCCATACCAATACTACTGTGGTAGCTATTGTTATACGTGAATTCAATCAATGGAAGAAACTGCTCCCAACTACCACCATGTTCAATCACACAAGATCGCAGTAAGTCTTCCAAACTTTGTATGGTACGCTCTGACTGCCCATCTGTTTGGGGATGATAAGCTGAACTCAATTGAAGCTTTGAACCCAATTCCTTATGCAAGCTTCCCCAGAATCGGGAAGTGAATCTTGGATCTCTATCTGACACAATACTAGATGGTACACCATATAGTCTTACGATCTCTTTCACATATAACTGTGCCAACTTTTGTAAAGAGTTCTTCATATTCATTGGTAGGAAGTGAGCAGACTTTGTCAATCTATCTACAATAACCCAGATTGCATCATTCCCTGAACGTGTTCTTGGCAACCCTAACACAAAGTCCATTGAGATGTCATCCCATTTCCAGACAGGAATATCTAATGGTTGCAGTTCACCAGATGGCTTTTGGTGTTCTACCTTGGCTTTTTGACATACCAGGCATGAAGACACATATTCAGCTATCTCCCTCTTCATCCTTGGCCACCAAAAGCTTTTCTTCAGATCTTGATACATCTTAGTTGATCCAGGATGAATGCTCAACATACTTTTATGTGCTTCTTCTAGGATCGTCCTTCTTAGATCAATATCATCTGGTATACAAATTCTATTCCTGATCCTCCAAATTCCATCTGATCCTTCTTGTAGTCCCATATCCTTCCCATTCACCTGCAACTCTTTTAACTCCTGTAATTGCAAGTCCCTTGTCTGTCTTTCACCTAACAGTTTCAGGAAATCATTGGTTATCTTTAAAGTCCCCAAGGTCATACTCCTTGAAGATTTCATCTTTACACCCAAGTTCATGTCTCTGAACTGTTCTATCATCTCCATTTCTTTTATCATCAAAGATGCCATATGAATGGACTTTCGGCTTAGTGCATCTGCCACCACATTTGCTTTTCCTGGATGATACTTCAAATCAAAATCATAATCTTTAAGAAACTCCATCCACCTTCGCTACCTCATGTTCAATTCCTTTTGATCGAACAAATACTTCAAGCTCTTGTGGTCACTGAACACTTCAAACCTGACTCCATACAAATGGTGTCTCCAGATTTTTAGAGCAAATACCACTGCTGCCAATTCTAGATCATGCGTCGGATAGTTCATCTCATGTGGTCTCAACTGTCTAGAAGCATAGGCAACCACCTTTCATTGCTGCATCAAAACACATCCTAAGCCCATTTTGGAAGCATCACAATAAACCACGAAATCTTCTTGTGGATTAGGTAAGGTTAAGACTGGAGCAGATGTAAGCTTCAACTTCAGTTCTTGGAAACTTTTCTCATATTCTGGCATCCAAGAAAAAGGTTGATTCTTCCGGGTTAGCCGAGTCATTGGTAGAGCAATTTGAGAAAACCCTTCAATGAATCTCCGATAATAACCAGCTAATCCCAAGAAACTTCGTATCTCAGTGACTAAAGTAGGTCTCTCCCAATTTACCACAGCTTCTATTTTAGAAGGATCCACAGACACTCCTTCGTTTGAGATTACATGGCCTAGGAATTTTACCTCTTTCAACCAGAATTCACATTTTGATAACTTTGCATACAACTGCTTCTCCTTCAAAATTCGCAATACCACTCGAAGATGCTTTTCATGCTCCTCTGCAGTTTTTGAATAAATCAGAATATCGTCAATGAAGATGATAACAAATTGATCCAAATAGGGATGGAACACTCGATTCATGTAATCCATGAATACAACTAGAGCATTGGTCACTCCGAAAGGCATGACAAGATATTTGTAATGACCATAGCGTGTTCTAAAGGCTGTCTTTGAAATATCCTCAGACTTGACACGAATCTAATGATAACCTGATCGTAGATCAATCTTGGAAAATACTGCAGCACCTCTCAATTGATCTATCAGATCATCAATTCTGGGCAGAGGATATCTATTCTTCACCGTCAATTTGTTCAGCTGACGATAATCTACACATAACCTCATGCTTCCATCTTTCTTCTTGACGAGCAATACTGGTGCTCCCCATGGTGACACACTAGGTCTGATGAAATGCTTCTTCAACAACTCTTCAATTTGTTTCTTCAGTTCCGCCAGTTCAACTGGTGCCATACGGTATGGAGCTTTAGACACTGGTCCTGCTCCTGGAATTAAGTCAATTGAGAATTCTATCTCGCGTTCTGGGGGTAAACTTGAGACATCCTTAGGAAATACTTCAGGAAATTCAGAAACAACTGGCATTTCGATCTCTTTAGATTCTCCATCTCCTTGTGGAAGAGAAAACAAGGCAAATAATTGGCTTTCACCTTGTAAGGAAAAGAGTTTGAGATTGTTGGAAGTAAGATTTTCTTCTGATGGAAATATCATAGTTTTGTTATGACAGTCCACCAAGACTCGATTTGCCGACAACCAGTCCATCCCTAGGATTACTTCCAGATCCTTCAAAGGTAAACAAACAAGATCGACTAGAAAGTTTTTACCTTCTATGAGCATAGAGCATTCGTTACACACCTTAGTAGTCCTAAGTTGTGTACCGGTGGGAGTGGAAACAATCAGGTCATATCTCATAGGATTCACAGGTAATTGAAGACGTCCAACACACTCATCAGAAATAAATGAATGAGTAGCACTAGAATCAAATAACACAGATAAGATTGTACCATTGATCTCACACTTACTTTGTACGAGGTCATCAGCTTGATCTGCCTCTGAACCGCTGATGGCAAAGACTCTTCCAGTTGTTGGTTGTAATTTATGATCTGTTGACTCCCTATTTTGTCTTGGAGGTTGGGCAGCACGTGTGTCTCCTCCATGGCTTCTCTGATAATTAGAGCCTCTTTGATCATTCATAGTGTTCTTGTTGTTGTTTTGATTGATCTGCGGACAATTTGGACTGATGTGTCCTTTTTGGTTACAACGAAAACAAGTGACATCTTCAAGATGTCTGTTGCAATCACGTATGTGATGGTTACCTCCGCACTTTAGACATCTCATATTGTTACGTCTTTCAGAAGATGATGATGATGATCCTCCCTTGAAATGACTTTGATAGAACGACCCTCTTCTTTTAAAATCAACTGACTGAGGTTTCAGTTGTCTATTGGCCTTTTCATGTGCCAGTCTGGCTTGGTAATTTTCTTCAAAAATTCTGCATTTGTTGATTAGAATAGGAAAACTCCAAATCTCTTGGTATCCTATCGCCTCTTTGATTTCCAGATTCAGCCCGTTCTCAAATTTAACACATTTTGATTCTTCGGCACCAGCCTGTTGAAAAGGAGGGTAGAAGAGAGATAGTTCTTCAAACTTTGCAGCATATTCTCCAACGGACATCGAGCCTTGTTTCAACTCCATAAATTCCAGCTCTTTGCGGCTTTTCACACTTGCTGGAAAATATTTCTCCAGGAAACAGTCTTTGAAGTTGACCCAGTTCAAGGGTCTGTCAGTCTCGATCATACGGATTCTAGCATGAATCCACCAGTTTTCTGCCTCTTCCACCAACATATAGGTGGCATACTCTACCTTTTCGCATTCTGTGCAGGGCAAGGCTCGAAAGATGCGCTCTATTTCCTTGGCCCAAAGATATGCTCCTTCTGGATTATAACCTCCTTTGAATTGTGAAGGCTTTCTTTTCAGGAAGTGGTCTAACCCATGGAGTCCTCCAGTGCTCCTTGGTTGGTTTTGTCGTTTTATGGCTTCAGCTAAGCGGTTGAAAGCTGCTGCCATATCGTTGTTGTTGTTGTTGTTTCTTGCCATCCTACATTCGTAGTTTGGTTTATACTAATTCTAAGGAATATATATTGTATTATAACCTAACTATAAGTATTCTACATTATGTCAATTAAGCAATAAATTGTATAACACATTTATCATATTACCAACAATAATCAAACAAATCATTTTTGTGATTAATTAGTCAGGCACAAGTCATATAGTACACACTCAACATGTTATCAAGTAAAGAATCAAACATTTCACATATTATATCAAGAAACAGTACATGTCATAGCAATTGGTCCTGAATTTTTGAAAACGCTCTGATACCAACATTGTAACGCCCTGAAATATTAATTAAAATTTTTGAGTAAATTTTTTGCTTTTTCGAAGATCATTTTAAAAATTCATAAATTTAATTCAGAGTTTATGTAATAGTTGATAACAACGGAAAAATTATCATATATACTAGTCGTGAATAATTAAATTCAAGAACATATTTAAGTAGCGGAAACGATTTAGAAAATAATGGTACATGACATATTATACTTATAGTTCAAGTAGTAATTCAAATAGGCATCAATCATGGCATCACTATGCATTCTGCGTGTCGTTCACTGTAAAAATTAATGTAAGAGTGAGACAGAATATAGAATAAGTATAAAATAGATAAAATTGCACAAACACAATCAACAACTCATAATGATATGATGAATATGCCAAACAAGTCCATTTAATAGATCTTTAATTAGTCAAATGATGTCATGCTGGATCCATTTGGTTTTGGTGGGAATACTGCAGTAAAAGTCTCATAGAGACACAAATAGGGCTTTAGCATATACCATGAATCCCTACACTTCATGGCGCTTAAGTACCGAAGTACACGAATATCATAAGTAGGACTTTGCATAAACCATGAATCCCTACACTTTATGGCACACAACAAAATAGGGCTTAACTCATCATAGAGTAACCCCCCACCAGGGTAGGCAATCATGGAACCCCTAAATTCCATGGTGCGTCTGAATGCTTATGATGTATGAATGCCTTTAATTCTTTTAACATACCATGATATCCATATTTCCAAAACTTCTTGGAATACAAGTCCTCAAAGGACACAACACTCATAATAATTCATAAAATCATGGATTTACTGTTTCAGTCACATGTGTCAATATCACAAGGCATTCATGTACATACAAAGTAGTTTCGTTATTCATAATTATTCGCCACCACATCATACAAACTGCATAATGCTCAACAACATTTCTAATAATCTCATAATCACTCAAGAATTCAATCATAAATCTTTATCCATAGAGAAAATATCATTTTCTTTCATAATAGCCTTTATAAGTGAATTTCAGCATTCCCAACAGCAACATACATTAGCAAAACAGTCATAATATGGGCAAATCAACACCTTTTTAGATGATTCCACTTTCTATGGCTTAATAATACGATTATCTAACACTTTCATGAAGAACACAATTTCAGATTCCAATCAGAAATACCACTTATCCACAAAATACCACACTGCCTCAAGATGAGTTTTCCAAAACGTATACATATTAGTAATTTGAACGTTTCTGGAGTTACAAAAATGATTTTGGCATGAAACCAGTTCTAATTTATTCTTAACACAAATATCTACAATTTCCATGAAGACACCAACCCCTAATTCTCACCACAAAATTCCCAGTTTTAAAAACGAGATTCGGATTTCACATTAACAGGATTACAGCTTGTACATACTTCAGTATTATGAGCATAACTTGAGCTACAAAAATTATTTTGATGTGAAACCACTTTCTAAAGATCCACAACATAAATATCTACAACTTTCATGAAGACATCCAAGGCTGATTATGCATGTATAATTCCCAGAATATCAAAATATGCACAAAATATGGAACAAATTTTTCACTCGGACATATAGTAGTATTTTGGCTATAACTTTTGCTACACATACTCAAATCAGTCAGTTCAGGTCTCAAAATTCACATAACAAAAAGATTTACAACTTTCATGAAGACATTGATCACTAATTCGTACCACAAAATTCCCAGTTTTAAAAAAATAAGATACAGATTTCAAGTTCACAGCTTTATAGCTTGTACATACTTCAGTATTATGAGCATAACTTGAGCTACAAAAATTATTTTAATGTGAAACCACTTTCTAAAGATCCATAACATAAATATCTACAACTTTCATGAAGACATCCAAGGCTGATTATGCATGTATAATTCCCAGAATATCAAAATATGCACAAAACATGGAACAAATCTTTCACTCAGACATGCAGTAGTAATATGGCTATAACTTTTGCTATACATACTCAAATTAATTGGATCAGGTCTCATAATTTAGATAACAAAAAGATCTACAACTTTCATGAAGGAGTCAAAGACAAATTCATATGTTTTCTGTTTCAAAATTAAGCCACAAGATACGAAATTAAAAACTGGAATCCTAGAACAGCATACAACTCTACCCATTTCATAGTTATTCACAACCCTCTCCCCTCTTACTTGTTTTGCCGAGTGAAAAATGGATCCCTGGTTGTCCTCCTGCTTCTGTTTGAAGGAGTATTGAGAAAGAAGGGAAGTCAAGGTAAGGATAGTCTACTAGCTTTGTTCCAACGTGTTCAGGTCTTGGCAAGGCAGAGTTAATAATGCAAAGTAAGTGGGAAACAGCTTTTCCATTAGTGGGTGTTTAGTGCTGCTAGTGGAGGTAATGGAGAATTAAAAATAGGAAAGTGGTTTATAATGATCCACCTCTAGCCGTCCACCCACTAGGATGAGTAATAATGGTGTTGGTTGCATTAAAAAAATGGCATAAGAGACAAAAAAGGAGTCAAAAGTCACTTCTGGCATTGAAAACCGACTGGAATTCCACTCGGTTAGCCTATAAACCGACTAAAATTCCTCCAGTCGTGTGAAGAAGAAATGAACACAAGTTCCCTCGCTCAAGCAGACTCCGCCTCGCTTGAGCGAGTCGTGCTATTCTCGCTTGAGCGTGAGTGGGGAAAAGAGCATCAGGGTCGAGCGCGCTTTGAGCGCAGTATACACGCTTGAGCAAAGGCTGATTGAAAAGAGGAATTATGCATCAGGGTCCATCTCGCTCAAGCGAAATTCGACTCGCTTGAGCGAGTCATGTGCACTCACTCGGAATTCATCTGAATCTGACTCAATTCCTTGGTTTCTCACTCGGTAGAGTCTGTCCAGACCGAGCTCCCTCTCTCACTCATGCTTTCACTCGGTAACCGAGTCTTCATTCAAGCATATCCACTCGGTAAACTTTCCAGATACTGAGTCAGCTCTAAGTCAGTGTTTTACTCAAGTTTTTTACTCGGTAAAATTCTTCTGAAACCGATTCCAAGCACTCAGTTCTTCATTGCTAAAACTTACTCAATATCAGGTCAGTCATCACTCGGTAATTCATCTCCAAACCGACTCTTCTCCTGATCAGCTTTCACTCGGTGAATTTCCTCAATGCTGACTCATTCCACTTGAATGTCCACTCGGTAATATTGATCCTAAACCGACCCAAGACTTATTTGTTGTCAATCGGAAATTCCTTCACTCAGGATTGCAACTTCTGATCTTAATTGACTCGGAAACGAGTCACTCAAGAATAATTGACTCTGAAATGAGTCCTTTGAAGATCTTGACTCGGGATCGAGTCTTCTTGGCATGTTTGACTCGGCAGTGAGTCTCTGAGACATTATTTCACTCGGAATAAGTCCTCTTGACCATGTTCCACTCGGAAAACACCATTTTCACTCGGTATTTCCATTTTCCACTCGGAATTCCTCTTGGTCACTCGGAATTTGCAGTTTTCACTCGGACATCATAACTTACACTCGGAACTTCATCTCTTCACTCGGATTTTGTAACCTTCAGTCGGAATTGGTAATCCTTCACTCGGAATTTCACTTTGTCACTCGGATCAGAGCCTTTTTACTTGGAGCATTAAAAGCCATCCATAGAGTGTTTTATTCATTAATTAACACTTACAAGCCTTCCATGCTTCATAAATTACAAAATAGAGCTATTATTAAAAGCAGGATGTCACATACTTCCTCCATTACACCTTGCACCTCATTCTCTTTGAGACAAATCAAATAAGGCACGGAGAGTGCCCTTCTGTAAAGATTACCATCGATCATGGTGAAGTATGGTAATTCCCTCCTTATCTTTGTCTTTTCCTTGTCATCCGTAGGCAGCTACCCATCCGCCAAATAACGGATGTAGGGGACCATCCATGTGTCTTCATAAAGGGAGTTGGTCATTATGGCATTTAGAGAAGGGAAAAGAGGAATGCTGGGCGACGTTAGTGTGCTTTGAACCAGTGTAGTGGTGCTACCTGGTCGTTTGGTGTTTGCTAATCTGGAGAGTATATCCGCTCTAGTATTCTCTTCACGTGGAACATGTTTAAATTCCATTTTCGAGAATTTCTCTCTCAACTCCTTGACACAGTTCAAGTATAATTGGAGTTGAGGTTCGCGAGCCTGATAATCTCCCAAGATCTGTGAAATCACCAGTTATGAATCGCTACAGAGCGTCGCTTCAGAAGCTCCGATGTCAATTGCAGCTCTCAGTCCGGCCAAACAAGCTTCGTATTCAGCTTGGTTGTTGGATGTTTTGAAATTAAAGCGAAGGGAGATTTCCAGGTGCACTCCATCATCACTTTCAAGGACTACACCTGCTCCAGAGCCCCTTTGGTTCGATGAACCATCAACGTAAATAGTCCAATGGACACGAGGGGTATCTGGATCCGTCCCTGTCATTTCCACAATAAAATCAGCCAGGACTTGAGCTTTAATAGCGCTTCGAGGTTCATAGGATATATCAAACTCGGAGAGTTCAATAGACCACTTGATCATCCTCCCAGCGAGATCGGGCTTGATTAATACAGAGCGGAGTGGTAAATCCGTTCTTACTATGATTGGATGGGCGTGAAAGTACGGACGTAGCCGTCGAGAGGCCCAAACAACAGCGAGGGCGGCCTTCTCAATTTTTTGATACCGGATCTCAGCACCTTGTAAGGTTTTGCTAGTGAAATAGACCGGTCTCTGTCCATTGGGAGTTTTTTTTATCAAGGCAACGCCCAAAGCTTCATCTGAAATAGCCAAGTATAGGATGAGTGTGTCTTCGGGGTCAGGCTTCGTGAGAATGGGAGGTTTAGACAACACCTCCTTAAGCTCTTGGAATGCTTTCTCTTGTTCCTGTCCCCACTCGAATTTCTTGGACTTTTTCAGTATTTTATACAGGGGGAGTGACCTGTGAGCCATTTTTGGCATGAACCGTGCCAAAGCTGCTACTTTGCCATTCAGGGATTAGACTTCTCTCAGATCCTTTGGACTCTGCATGTCTAGAATCGTTTGGCACTTCCCTGGATTGGCTTCAATACCGCGTTGGGTTAACATGAAACCCAAGAACTTCCCAACAGGGACAGCGAAAGTGCATTTCTTTGGGTTTAGCCTCATGTTAAATTCTCTCAAGCGGGTAAATACTTGGCGTAGGTCTTCAATATGATCGCCTCCAACCGGTGTTTTGGCTATTATGTCATCAATGTACACTTCAACAAGTTTGGTGTGCATGCCCTCAAAAACCTTGTTGATCATGCGCTGATATGTGGCCCCAGCATTTTTCAGGCCAAAGGGCATAACTGTATAGCAAAAGACACCACGATCATTTATGAAAGCTGTCTTCTCTTGATCCTCTTCGCACATCGGAATCTGGTTGTAACCCGAATAAGCATCCATGAAATTCAGGTATTGATAACCAGAGGAGTCATCTACCATCCGATCTATATTAGGAAGAGGATAAGGATCCTTTGGACAGCAGCGGTTGAGGTCCACATAGTCAATGCACATTCTCCATTTACCATTGGATTTACGGACCATCACCACATTCGATAGCCAAGAGGAATAACGGATTTCTTTGATAAATCCGGCCTTCAGCAATTCCTCAGTTTGCTGGTAAGCTGCCTTCTGTTTCTCTGGTCCCAATCTTCTTTTCTTTTGGGCAACCGGTCTCGTCTCTGGATAGACGGATAATTTATGACAGCAGAAAGCAGGGTCTATGTCAGGCATATCGGCTGTAGTCCATGCAAAGAGGTCTTTAAATTCTTGCAGGAGCATCAGTAGTCGCTGCTCCATTTCTGTATCTAGCTTGTCATTAATATGGGTGATCTTTTCTGGAGAATCTCCCAAGACGATGTCCCTGGAACTCCCATCTGGTGTGGGCTTTAATGGGTTGGACGGATCAATGTTCAAATCCGCCCTAGGGTCCAGGTCGACAAGGCTTACAGATCCAGTGGCTGCTCCAGAATCATTGAGCTTCCTCTTTTTATTGGAGGCTTCCAGTTTTGTCATGTTGAGGCTTAGGTTGTAGCAGTACCTAGCCATCTCTTGATCACCTCGGATAGATGAAACAGCATTATCCTTATCAATAAACTTGACAAGGAGATGTGGAGTTAATACAACTGCCTCCATGGTGTTTAACGTAGGACGGCCTATGATGCCATTAAATGGTGATTTAACATCGATCACCAGCACTCGGGATTTAACCGTTCTGGCCCCTGGTTCGCCTTCAAACGAAATAAGGGTGTCAAGGTACCCCTTCATTGATTGCTTTGCTCCATTGAAAGCTGTTAGTTCCTGCGTATAAGGTTGTAAGTCTGAGTCTTTAAAACCCATTCTTTCAAAGCAATTATAAAAAATAACATCGCAGGAACTTCCCTGGTCAACAAGGATTCTTCGGACGTCCTTGTTGGCTATTACTGCAGTGATGACCACAGCATCGTCACCACCAGGAACGGTTGGGCCAAAATCCTCATCGGAGAAAGAGATTATTGGAGCTTCAACCCTACCTCTGTAAGGGAGATTGTCTTTGACTTTCCCTTGCACAGACAGAATCATTCTATGATGATTCTTACGGGCTGTAATTGAAGCTCCTCCTCCAACGAATCCTCCAGCAATCATGTCAATGACTTCACGCCGGCCTTGACACTGTTGCTGAGGTATGCTATCTTTATATGCTATTTCATCAGTCATCACACCCTTTTGTTTCTCCGAAGCAGAGAATTTTCTAACCGGATTACGGTTATTGTCATCCCCGTCGTCTGGATCCCTTTCTCTTTTCTCATTCCGCTCTACTCTATCAAAGGATTTTTCTTTGAACAGGTATTGCTTTAATTTGCCTTCTCTAATTAGCGTCTCAACCGCGTTCTTTAGAGCTTGGCATTCATCAGTGGAATGACCATTCTGTTCATGAAAATCACAATACTTACGGGGATTTCCTGGTCTTTTCATAGGGGCTGGCCTTCTAACACCATAGATGCTAAAAGCTGGCCATCCGACCTCTCTCAAAATCTGAGATGGCTTGGCAGATAGTTGTGTATAGTGGCTGAAGGAATTAACCTGCCTTTCTCGAGGTCGAGGAGAGTGATTATTAACTTTAGGATTGGTGAATGGTCTCTCCATGCGTTCTGACCTCATTTTCTCCTTACCCTTCTGAGTTTGGGAAGGTGGCGTTGGTGGCTTTTTCTTTGCAGCTATAGCTTCTAAGTGCATCTCTATACTCACGTACTTTGAGGCTTTTTTCCTGAACTCCTCAAACGTTACTGGAGGGCTCTTTGCTAATGAGAGAGCAAAAGCTGATCCTGGCTGCAATGCCTCAATGACAATATGTAGCTTAATGGACTCTGTGAGGTTAGGAACCAGGGAAGCTTCCTTGTAGAACCTCTTCAGGAAATCTTTTAAGCCTTCGTTTCCACCTTGCTTAATCTGAGCCAAGGTGTGAGATATCCTGGGCACGTCTCTAGAGATGACAAAGTGAGTTTCAAAAGTAGCTGCCATTTCAGCCCAAGAATCTATAGATCCAGAAGGTAGACCTTTAAACCAACCCAGGGCCTCTTCTGATAATGTTCGTGGGAACATCCGACACATTACATCCTCATCAGCCCCCAAGTACATAGCTTCAAATACATAAGCATCAAGGTGCTTGGTAGGATCGGTTTCGCCATTGTATTTTCCAATGGAAAGTGGCTGAGTAGTTTGAAGGTGCTTGGGGATGTGGATGCTCATGAGTCTCTTTGAAAAAGGAACTTTTAACTTGTAAGTTACTGGGGGTGCTGTCGTTGACTCCCTCTTCCTTTGGGCAGTTTCAACTTCAGAGTCATGAGTCTGTTCTCTCCCCTCAAACGTAGGGATGTTCGAGTATTGGAGAGTGGTGGACTTTTCTCCGTCAGTTGTATGGGGAGTGTTTCGTGTGCGAGATGATTCCTTGTCCTCGCTTTGCCTTCTTTCTCTTCGCAGTTCAGTGAGTTCCCTCTGAAGTTGACTGATCAGCTTATCACGAGGATCAGGATTAGACACTGTTACTATCTTCTTTGAGCTGCCCCCATGAGAATCAAAGTTGAGTTTCCTGAAGACATTGGGGTTGGTTCTACCTTCAGGTTGATTCTCCACGAAATCTTGTCCTTCGCCTTCCATCGAGGATCACTTGTTCTTTCAATGGATATGGGAATAACTTTATCGGGTCCCACCGGGCGTGCCAATGATCTGTCCTGAACCGGGGTCTAGAGATCCGGAGTCAAGTCAATCACAAATAGTATGCAAATACTGAGCTGAAGACCGGATGTATGAGTATCCGGTATAAATATCCGTTGTCCTTGCGTGAGGAGAGCGGATTGGGCGTTCTGGAGATCCTTCACACCGACCTAACGCGTTGATGTGGGCGAATGGTGGTGTCACCTGCAAAGATTCTCCGACGCTCAAGTCAGTGATAATATTCCAAGTAAGGAATGTATTTTAGAGAGTAATCGTTTATAGATTAAGTTCAGCATCCCCTGCTTCATTGATGAAATGAGTTCATATACCTGATTGGCTCGTTTTACGAGGACTCGTTAGTGGGGAACCACTAACCTCCACTAGCATTATTTTATTGCGCACTTACCAGCATGATTGGGTCAAGTGGCTATTTTATATTGAGCATGGAGAGTATAGACTAGGATTAGGGAACAAGTTGACCATCCCCGTGAGCAGAATTTGGCTTGTAGTGCTGGGGATTATTGATCGGTCCCTGTAGCAATGATCCTTGTCTTTTGCATAGTGACGTGTGTGTTATCCGGTGTCATGGTGTTATCCTGAACAACCGGTATAGGGAGAGCGCCTGATACGGAATTACAGTCCGGATGTATACTGATGACACCGGTTACACGTTGATGTCTTGACAAAGACGTTGAAATATGTCTTGCGGATCAGATACCGGTATTGAGACCGGATCATTAATTAATTTTTCTTGCATCGGGATTTAGGTTCGTGGAATTAGGTGTCATATGAGTTATTTTTCTCTAAACTTAAAAATCCAAACTTTATAAAGACCTCATTTTTCTTGGTGTAAGTAGTTTTCTTTTTAGTAAGTAATTAATTTTAAAATAATAAAAAATGAGTCACTTACACAAACTTGCGACTTATATAGGGTCAGCTTAGGACTTTTAATCTAAAGTTTGAATAACAAATAAACTTTTTGAGTTTGACCCTATAAAGGCCACTACTTACATGGGCTAGCTTGAATGGGGCAAACTGCCTCAATAGTCGACAATACTTTTTTTATACACATGATAGAATTCAAACTTCTAATAATATATTTAAATAAGCTATGTATTCACCAACTTTGCTTGACTTTGGTGGTATCTATCAAAATAATATAGTTTAAACTTTATTTTAATATACTTTTCATTTGATATTTATATGTCTTATTTGAAATCGAGTTTAATAGGAAAAGATATTTTTAATATTGGTGTACTCTATTTAGGTTTATACCATGTAGAATTCCTACGTATGACAAATTATCTCTAATAAAATTTAATACAACTATTTTTTATGGGAACTATAATTACATGTTAAATAAGAATAACATTTGACAAATAATATCCTATTATAAAAAATAATTAATTGGCTCTATTTTTTATTGTCATTTTTTCCTTTATTTTTTCTTTTTATTTTGTTTCTTATTCAGATAGAAAGTTTTACAAAAATAAGCCATTATAAAACATCTAACTTTTTACCCAAAAAGGTGTTTTTGTTCATAATAATATATCAAACAGGAGGAGTTTTTATAAGAATTTTTATAATTCAAATTTTGATGATTCCAAAAATGTGTTTCAAAAATATTAAAGCATTGAGAATATAAAATCAATTTTTGTAATAAAATATGGTATTTGATTAGGAGCAAGGTAATCAATTAAGGTATTTGATTAGGACTCACAAAACAAAATTTGAAATTATTTGTAACAAAGCTAATCGAATAAGGTATTCAAATAAGATAAATCTGAACAAGTTCTTATTAAACCAAAATAGAGCTAATCGAATAAGGTATTTGAATAAGGTAAATCTGGACAAGTTTTTAATTGAAACAGAACCTTGCTAATCGATTAAGACGATTCTGGAATTTTCAAAATCAAATCAAAATGTTGCTAATCGATTAAGGTATTCGAATAGGATGAATCTGGACCAACTTTTAGTGAAGACGATTTTGGAATTTTCAAAATCAAATCAGAATGTTGCTAATCGATTAAGGTATTCGAATAGGATGAATCTGGACCAACTTTTAGTGAAGACGATTCTGTAATTTTCAAAATCAAATCAGAATGTTGCTAATCGATTAAGGTATTCGAATAGATGAATCTGGACCAACTTTTGGTGAAACAGAATGTTGCTAAACGAATAAGGTATTCGAATACATTGGATATATTTGACTGATTCTCAGCTTTTGTTAAACTTAAGGGATATTTCAAGGGAATAAAATTTGAAAATAATCAGATTACAATGACTAGTTATCTCTTGAAACACTATAAATAAAGGCCTAAGGCCTTATTGAAAATCACACTCATATGCATTAAGCTTTCTTATTCTTTCTCAAATGCTTTCAATAAGCTAAGTTTAGTTATTTCTTTTGCATTTTTAAAGTTTTGATTTTGCTCTTGAAGAGAGCTATATTTTTATGAGTAAGTTATTCTCCTTGTGCTTTCAATTTTAAATTTGCTTTATCAAAGAGAACTTTATTTTTGATCAACTTTTTCTATGCTTAAATTTTCTAAAACCGCTCTATCAAAAAGAGAGCTATATTCTTTAAAGTTGATCATACTTGATTTGCACTTTACTATTCTACTCTATTAAGGGAGTTTTTATTGTTGCTTCTAATTTGCAAAATCTACTCTACAAAGAGAGCTACTGACGTGTTACTATCGTGGTCCGTCAAATTAATACATTAAAAATAATTAATGTAGTACTAGGGTGTCAACCTAGGTTGTTCTCTCGAAGATCAACACAAAAATTTAGAAAAATCAATTTTAAAATAATTTTTACAAACAGAAGTTCAACAAACATACAAATACATTTGGGGGGGTTTGTTTGATTGTCATAGAAATTTAAAATAGAATAAATAATGAAACTTAGAACAATAAATAACAAGCGATTGATTTTCTTAGAGTATTATAATTAGATTTATCCTTAGTTCACAAAAGATGATTTATACACTTTCATTACTGTTAATTTCTTAGCTCAATTTGAATTAATCAACTAAGCGTCTTTTCCAATTCACAATTGCTTTACTTTCATTTAAAAATGAATATTTTAATCAAGCATCCTAATTAAGCAAAAGGAGTCAAGATCGTAAAATCTAGGAATTATTGAGCATATGTAAGAACATCGCCTACATACATAATCTATTCTCAAATTATAGAATTAAGCAAACCATAAATAATTAAAAGTGATTATGAAAATATTCATTAAGCATGCATACTTTCTTAATCCATTTTAATAAAAATCTTATTTTATTCCATTTGTATAATTAACTCGATTAAGCATACAAATTTAATTAAACAGAATGGAATTAAATAAGTAGAGTAAGATTAAGAATAAATAAACAATAATAAAAGCATACTATATTAAAAACAAGAATCTCAAAATTATATTACAATATTCTCCAAGAAAATCAATCTAGGGGTTTTAGCCATCCATAATTAAAATAAACTAAAAATAAAAATAACCGAACCCGGAATTACAGCGAAAGAGGTGGAAGAAATCCTCCAGAGGAAAGCCTCTAATGCTCCAAGAAAGAAAGGAAGAATGAATTGAAGGGATGGTGAGAAGCGTGGTTTCCCTTTCTATTTATAGGCGAAGCGAAGGAAACAACGAGTGAAAAACATGGGATCAATGGAAACTTTCAGTGAAGAAAACCCGTAATGTTGTTTCCACTTCCCTATTGCACGTAATGGTGTTTCCACTAGAGGAATCGATTCCTAAAAGTACATGAATCGATTCATTTAGGCAAAAACTGGGTAAATTCCACTCATGAATCGATTTCTAAGGGGTGGGAATCGATTCCCAAGGGTAAAAACAACATATAAATCGATTCCTGGGGGTTGGGAATCGATTCCCAGTGATATGAATCGATTCCCATGAATCGATTCCCAAGCATGATTTCTTGTAGGAATCGATTCCCAAGTTGGTGAATCAATTCCCAAACCTGTTCTGGTGCTTTTTCTTATATTTTTGACCCTTTCTTGAGGCGTGGTGACTTGTGGCTTCTTCTGTTTGATTTGTGGTAATTATTTTTCAATTGTAAGCTCAATCATACACTACAAAATAAAAGAAACCAAAATTTAATTATTTCCATTAAAAATCAATCCTTAATTCATTTTAAAATTAAATATTAAATAAAGCTCAAACTATGAAAATGTGTTAAAATGCAATATGTTAGGCAGTAAATGGTGGCAAATTATACACATTTAAAATGATGAATTAAGGATAAATCATACATTATCAGCTACATCTCGTGATTATTATCACATTACTTTTTCTCTTGCTTTGTTTATCATTGTAAGAGGAGTGGAAAAGGTTTTGTTTTACTCATTCATAAATTGAGTTGAGAGCATTGTAATAAAGGTAAGGTTGTAGGCTTTGGAGGTTGAGTAAGAATTGTGAGAACGATAAAAGTGAGGGATAAAGTTCTTGATAGGAAAATCAAGAGACTTGTATTGGCTCATCTTATAAATCTCAAATTCTCAGTAGAAAATCACAAGTAGTTTACTTGAGGCTTGCACGTAGGGGTTTCTGAACCAAGATAAAATTTGAGTGTGTCATTCTCTCTCTCTTTCTTTACTCTACTTAATTTCAAGTTATTTACTTGCTTTACTTTCTTACTTTAGTTGTTATTACTCAATTATTGTGATACTAATTTCTTCATCTCTTTAAATAAGGTAAAGTAAAATTGAAATTAAGTTTTAAAAGATAACTATTTTTAAGACTCAATTCACCCTCCTCTTGAGTCATTGAGGCTACTTGGTTAACAAAAGGGAAATATCGTGTGCTTTTGTTGTCTTTAACTCAAAATTAAACTTTGATCTCAATAATTTGATCAACCATTTGGTTGATTATTAAGATGAAATCTAATAAGAGAGTAATCCAAAAGATTCTCACAGTGTGTTTGATTTTTAATTTAATTTTAATTATAAAACTTTATCCTATTTTTTGTTTTTAAAATTTTATATAGAAAACACTTGAAACAACACTTTTTTATTTCTCATATTCACTTTTTCTTATATACATTTTTGAAAACGAAAATCATAACTGTAGTTTTGTAATTAAAATTGATAACATGAAATAGAATTATAGAAATGAACTCACCATTACATTTTCTACAAATAAATCTAACATATACCCTATTTAGTTTTTGTTTCAATTTCCTATTTTCAATTTTAATTACAAAATTATCATCTTATTTCTTGTTTTAAAAAATTCATACAAAAAATTAAATAATGGAAATAGAAAAAATATTTTCAATATTTTCTTACAGAATTTCAAAAACATGAAACAAAATAATAGTTTTATAATTAAAACTAAAAATGTAAAACAAACATAAAAAACTTTCCTAGACTTGTTTTCCATTTATTTGTTTGATGTTATGATTGTGACCTATTTGTTTGTTATTTTTTTAACGGATTAAAAAAACTATAACTTCTCATTAAAAAAATAAAGATTCAATTAATTAGTCTTTTAAAAGTATTATTTAAAGAAGTAAAAGTAATATTTTTTTAAGAAATTATAAGAGAATTACTTATGCTGCGTTTAGTTCATAAGTTTTCTTAGAAAAATAGAAAATTATTCTTAGAAAAAATAAAAATAATAAAAACTGTTTATTTACAAATTATTTAAATTTTTTATAGAAAAATAGAAAACTGTTTTTCTATTTTTAAGAAAATCATAAAACACTTTTAAAAGGTTTTTTAAGAAAAGTAAAAAATAGAAAAGGTGGTAATTACAAGATAATGTAACTAAATTACAAGATAAAGACTGTTGTAATCAAATAGGAATCTCTATAATATACATTTGTGAAGCTTTTTGTGACACGTGTCAGCGTCTAATGAAATCTCTATTATATACATTTGTGAAGCTTTTTATGACACATGTCAACGTCTAATGAAATGCGGCCCTATTTATTTACCTTTTTCAAATTTAATATAAAAATAAATTTATTTGTTTGTTTTTTATTTTTAAAACCTATTTTTCAAAATTAATAGTAGATAATAACTTATCCAATCAATTTTTTTAAAATAAAAATAAATTAGTTAGTTAATTTTTTATTTTTAAAACCTATTTTTCAAAATTAATTATAAATAACAACTTTTCAAATTAAATTTTTTAAAATAAAAATAAATTTGTTTATTTTTTATTTTTAAAACCTACTTTTCAAAATTTATAGTAGATAATAACTTATCAAAATAATTTTATTAAGATAAAAATAAATTTATTTGTTTATTTTTTATTTTTAAAACCCATTTTTTAAAATTAATAGTAGATAATAACTTATCCAATCAAATTTTTTACCCCATTTATTTACCTTTTTCAAATTTAAGATAAAAATAAATTTGTTTGTTTGTTTTTTATTTTTAAAACCCATTTTTCAAAATTAATAGTAGATAATAACTTATCCAATCAATTTTTTAAAATAAAAATAAATTAGTTTGTGTTATGAAATAAATTAAAATTATGGAGGAAGATGAATGAAAGAGAAGAATAGAAGAGAGTAATTAGAGAAGAGGATTGGAGAATTAGAGAGAGTGAATGAAAAATGATGTAGTCTTTAATGACTAACCCAAGTTCTATAGAACTTGGGGGGACATCCACAATTAAATATATTCATAATACTTCCCCTTGGATGTCCATATTTTAGAATGTGCCTCGTTAAAACCTTATTAGGAAAAACCCAATGAGATAAAAACCTAATGAAGGAAAAAGAGTACAACATTCTTTACAAAGTAATTAAATAATTAATTAAATGTACAAGCATTTAATTCTCCCCCTCATCAGAACATTTATGTCTAAGGCGTCGAAAACCAATCTTCTGTACTAGTTGCTCGAAGACTTTGATTGGTAATGATTTTGTAAAAATATCTGCTAAGTTTTCACATGATCGGACTTGCTAGACATTTATTTCACCGTTCTTTATGAGATCATGAGTAAAGAAAATTTTGGTGAAATATGCTTTGTTCTATCTCCTTTAATATAACCCTCCTTTAATTGGGAGATGCAAGTTGCATTATCCTCACATAAAATTGTTGGGGGTAATTTTCCAGTATGCAAGCCACAAGTTTCTTGAATATGTTGAATCATAGACCTCAACCAAACACATTCTTGACTTGCTTCATGTAATGCTAGAATTTCAGCATTGATTAGATGATGTCGTTGTAATTGTAACATCCCGAATTTTATAAAAATGATTAAATAGGAGAAATAAATATTAAATAATTATAAATGGGTTAATAAATGTCCCAAAAATATTAAAATGATTAAATTGAGATTTATAAGAATTATTTATGATTTATTGGGACTTTAAGAGTTAAAATTATACCCGGTTAAGATACGAGTGTCGGACCAAGTATCTCCGATTGAGATGCTGTTGGTCAGGGCTGTTAAGAATATTATTGGGAATCCGAATATGTCTTTGGAATAATTTTTGGATTTAGTATTGAGCCCGAACGGAGATCCTGTTTGTTATAAAACGGGAAACATTTTAATGATGGACCAAGATATAACTTATTCCCTTCTTTCTCTCCCTCATTTTCACGTGTATCTTCTCCTCCCCCTTCCTCATTTTCGTCACTTCTCTCTCCCCTACACAAACCCTCTCTTTTCTTCTCTTCTTCTACAAATCTCACCATTTTTGTGAGTCTCCTTCCATACCCAACCAATCATGCTTCTTCTTCTTCTTCATTTTGGAGATGATTCAAATGCTTAGAAGCTCTCTATTTCTCCCTTCATTTTTGTGTACATGCTAGGGCTTGGGATAGCTTGGAGCTTGAGGTAAATTTCTCTACTCTTTTGATGTTTTTGGCCCTAGGTTTTGGTTTCTATTTAGTTAGGAGAGTGCCTTATGAATGGGTTTAGGAATGGGAGCCATTTTCATGTAAAACCCAAAGGTGAGATATGATTTATGCGTGTTTTTGGATGGGTGTGAAGGGGTATACGAAAATTGCAAGATTAGAGATGGAAGATTATGGTTGTTAGTGGTGATTGTTTGATTTTAATGGAACCCTAACTCTAGTATTTGGGGGAAATGAGTAATAATGCCATGAAAGATGATTTTTAGTGAAAACCCATGATAATGTGTGTGTGGGTATTGTTAATGATGGAGATTGGTGGTTATTAGAAATGGTTATCGAGTTTTGAGGAAACCCTAAGTATGATAAATTGGGGGTTTTGACTAAATAGGTAATTTTGATAATTTTTTATGTCTTAGCATGATTTTATATGAAGAGATGAATGTTTGAAACATTGATGTTGATTCTTGAGGATTGGGAGATGAGTGTATGTGAGTATGTATGTGGTTGGAGGAATTAATTTAGATTGTTGATGTTTATGATGATGTTAAAAATGGTTGCAAGCCATTGATAGTGGATTAAGGAAATAGATACTTGAGTTGATGAGTATGTAGGCCTTGATATATGCCATTGAGGTTGTTGATTGAGGATGGTCTTAAATGGAGCTAATAGGGCTTATAATGAGTTTGAATAAATTTTGGTGATGGTTGAATGATTTATGAGATGATTTGGAAGTCTTAAGGCTGAGGGCCACAGTATTGTTATTGTTAGGTATGGTTAGCCCTTTAAGATTTAAAGAATCTTGGTTTTGGGAGAGGAATTCCTGAAGCCTAACATGAGCGTATAAATGGGATTTAGACAAGTCTAGGGCTTGATAATGAGTTTTAGGGGATGATGCCTTATGATGGTATATTAATAGCATGTATATGTATGTTTGTGATAGGATTGTGTTCCGGACGATGATGCGGAATGATCGTGGCAATCAGAGCACTTGGATTGCGGTTCTTCTCTTGAGGTAGGAGAGGAGTTTGCATTTCAAATTTGCATGAGTGAATAATTGTTGAATTATGTATATGTATGAACTCATGCATTGCTTTGCCATAATTATGTTGAATGTTGAATCGATGATGTGGTGAATGCTAGGCTTGGCAAATTGTTGAATTTTGGAAATTATATATATATATATATATATATATATATATATGAGATGGTGATGAATGGTTAGTGGTCCCTTAATGGGAATTGATGTATTGAAATAAAAGACCCATAATGAAATGAATGATAGATGATTTGAGTCATATTGTAGTTCACAAAGTGCATTTTAATGCATAATCATGGAAGTGAAGGGGTCAAATAGAGTTTTATGTAGTTTTGATGACATAGGGTAGTTCCAATAGCTTCCATGTATGAATTAAAACTTGTAGAAATTGGAATGGATCAATTTAAAGGAGAAATGACCCTTGAGTTGCATTAAAATGGCTTAAAATGGGTAAAATGTATTTATATGCATAAGTCACTCATTTTTAAGAATTTTTGAATGAGACTAGTGGCCACGCGTCACAAATGGTGTAATTTAGTTGGTGTTAAAATTTGGTAGCATTTGGAGTTGATATGAAAAAGTTAGAGGGATTAGAAGTCCAAAATCTTGTATTTTCCTACATAATCTCTGCATCCTGATAGGCTGTAATCGATTAGCTCCTCAGCTTAATCGATTACTAGGATTCTGTTTTGATAGTAATCGATTAGCTTAATCGATTCCAACCCTGTACACAACACTGTAATTGATTACGTTCAAGGTTGTAATCGATTATGTACTAAACATAACTCAGGTAATCGATTACCCTAATATTATAATCGATTATGTAACAAACAGAGCCAAGGTAATCGATTATCCTAGCCTTGTAATCGATTAGGCTGAACACCTGATGTATTATACCACTTACAGAAGCGTAGTAATCGATTACCTTATTCTCCATAATCGATTATCACTTGTTTAATTGATTAGATCAGCTTGGAAATGACATTCTTACTACTCTTGAATACTTATCTCGTATTCCTTAGTTACTTAGGCCATTTTAATAGTTAAATAGGACATTAGTGGACCTCTTTTCGATCCCATACACCCTAGAGTGGTTATTAAACCAATGAGAGGATGATTAAATGACGAGGTGGTTGTTATAAACTGGTAAATCAGCGATGATGTCGGTATCGTGTTACAATAAATGATGTTGTGATCATCCCTTGAATAGATGGGTGAATGTTATTAATGATAACTATTGAATGCCATTGAATTTATGATGCAAGCACGATCTTGTATGTATGGTCAAATTATATTTATGAATCATTGTGAATACCACACTAATATGTAAGACAATGGTGATGAATAATGGGATGAAAATCCACTAAATGAATGTATGGTGATATTTATGAATGATATGTAATGATGTGATGCCATTGAGGTTGATTGCAAGTATTGTCTTGCATGTGTGATATGAAATATATATATATATATAGATATATATGAAAGATGTTAAATGAAATGCCACACTTAAAGCTTAAAAACAATGGCTAAAACCAACAATGATAAAATCCACTAAGGTGTGTATGGTGGTGTTGGTGATTATGATGTTGATACTTGATGAGTGGCATTTAGGATGCACAGTGTGAGAAATGCATTTGATTTGCATTGCATTGCACCCATGGCATATCGATCGCTGTCTATGTGGAATATTAGGGGGTTCCACTAGGCGGGCTCAGTGGGAGGGCGGCTCAGTGCACGAGTATTCTTGTTAATTCCCCTGTGACTCGATGAGTGAGTCACGAAGCTGTCCATAGTTTGGTGACGAGGCACCCTATGTGGCAGGCCCAGTGGGCGGGCGGCTCTATGGTAAACGAGATACCTCAGTGTCCGACGGGGCACGGCTCTCTCGATATGTGTTCGGGAGGGGCCCGTAGCACTTTTGGTAAAAGAGGCCATGTTGATCCGCAAGTCACGGGGTGACTAGTGCTATAGATGGGCGATAGCGGTTTGGTACCAGTAAAATATGATGTTGAGCATGCATGAATTGAGATATAAGTGTACACTTTTTACTACTGCAGTAGGGGCATAGTAGCACACCTATGCTTGACCCATAATTTGGTGTTTATTCCCACAGTCGGATCCGCAATTGTTGTTGATTATTCCATTGTGCATATGCATTAGCCTAAGAGCATTTGCATATAGCATGGAGATATGCCAAGTGGTGATGATGATTGAGATTGGGGTGTGGTGTTGGTGGAATGGGTAATTAATATACCTAAAAGACCACATAAAAGTAATAAATGATATGAATATACGAAATGATATCGAATATGACGATATGTATATTGTGGCCCAATGTAATAAAGGGCGTATTTTTTTATAATTGATAATAATGATGATTAGCCCATGGCGGCTTTAGAAAAGACCGGAATGGTCAATGTTGATGATGTTGGCCCGTTGTGGCGTTGGATGTTATGTGTATATGCTTGCTTTGTTATGATTTGAATAATGAATATGAAATATACATATAGTTGACATGAGAATTTATGATGAATATTGATGTGTTTAGCAAAACATACGTGATGTTGATATGCATATGCACATAATCTCAATTGTATTCATATCGTCATTTGAAATGTATAACTCACTCTCCCATGTGGTCTACTTTTTAGTATCGATGCAGGAAAACCATGGGATGAGAATATTTACAAAGTAAAGCTCTTGGGAAGGTAAATAGTGGTAATGGAATGCCTTGGCCGACAGCGCTATAATTTATTATGTTGTGTATAAGGTAGATATTATGACGTTGATAATTATTGTTATTGGTGGATGTAATGTGTATAATGTATGACTTTAAGGATGAAATGAATATGGTCAATTATGGATTATGGGTATTGGAGATGTATGGGGCATGACCATATAGATACATATAATTATATTTAAGGCATGGTATGTTTATGATTTACGTGTAAGATTGGATATGGCCTAATAGGCTTGTGTTGTACGTTTGCATGCTTTGCCGAGCCTTTTCTCATATCCTCATATATGGGACTAGGCATATGCCCGGTATACACATTCTTCTTCCGCTATAAACTCTGTTATTTTGTATACCGTTATGGGCAAACTATTTAACGATCCAGTTATATTTTATTAAATCTCACTCTTCAGTTTTCTGTGATTTGGGTCTTGATGTAATCGTAGTTGTGTTTTGGAAATATTTCAAACGTGAAAAATTTACTCTCATTTTTTATTAGTTAATTATTTTGATTACATCGGGATTCGGGTCCGGAAAATCGGGAGTGTTTCAGTAATCGTTTGTTTTATGAATCTCCATGAAATTGTTGTACCACCACATGTGAACAAATATAATGTTTGTGATCGACTATCATGAGGATCAGATAAATTACCCACATCAGCATAACCAATTAGGTTTGCCTTAGATACATATGGGAAAAATAAACCCATGTCTATTGTACCTTTAAGGTAGCGAAATATGTGCTTAATTCCACTCCAATGCCTTTTTGTGGGTAAAGAACTATGTCTTGCTAACAAATTGATAGCAAATGATATATCAGGTCGTGTATGACTAGCAAGATACATTAGCGCACCAATTACACTAAGATATGGTACTTCAGGACCAAGTAGTTCTTTATTTTTCTCTTGAGGTCGAAAAGGATCTTTGCTCACTTCAAGTGACCTTACAACCATTGGACTGCTCAATGGGTGTTATTTGTCCATATAAAACCGCTGTAGCACCTTTTTTTGTATAAGTCTTTTGGTGCATTAAAATTCCTTCCTTTAAATATTCTAATTATAATCCAAGACAAAACTTTGTTTTTCCTAAATCTTTCATCTCAAATTCCTTTTTTAAGCATTTTACAGTCTTTGAGAGCTTTTCAGGAGTTCCGATGATGTTTAAATCATCTACATAAATGGAAATTTCACGCTGATAATGTGTTATAAAATGTTATAAAGAAGAAGGAAGTAGAAACAGAGAATGCAGCAAAATGCTCTCACTTTCCTCTGAGCAAATTCACCCTTTTATAGGCAAATGTAAAGTGAAAATGGACATCTATCATCACATAAAATATTCATAATACTCTCCATTGGATGTCCATATTTTAGAATGTGTCTCGTTAAAATCTTACTAGAAAAAACCCAATGGGATAAAACGTAGTGAAGGAAAAAGAGTACAACATTCTTTACAAAGTAGATTCATGGATAAAATAAATAATTTAAATGACAAGTATTTAATTCTCCCCCTCATTAGAACATCCATGTCTAAGGTGTTGAAGAATGATCTTTTGTACTAATTGCTCAAAGACTTTGGTTGGACTTGCTAGACATTTATTTCACCATTCTTTATAAGATCATGAGTAAAGAAAAATTTTGGAGAAATATGCTTTGTCCTATCTCCTTTAATATAATCTTCTTTTAACTGAGAAATACAAGCTGCGTTATCTTCACATAAGATTGTTGGGGGTAATTTTCCATCTTGCAAGCCACAAGTTTCTTGAATATGTTGAATCATAGACCTCAACCAAACACATTCTTGACTTGCTTCATGTAATGCTAGAATTTTAGCATGATTAGATAATGTTGCTGTGATAGTTTGTTTTATGGATCTCCATGAAATTGTTGTACCAACAAATGTGAACAAATATCTTGTCTGTGATCGTCCATTATGAGGATCAGACAAATACCTCGCATCTACATAACCAATTAGGTTTGCCTTGGATATATATGGGAAAAAAATCCATATCCATTGTACCTCTAAGGTAGTGAAATATGTGCTTAATCCCATTTCAATGCCTTTTTGTGGGTAAAGAACTACGTCTTACTAATAAATTGACATCGAATGATATATCAGGTCGTGTATGACTAGCAAGATACATTAGTGCACCAATTGCACTGAGATATGGTACTTCAGGACTAAGTAGTTCTTCATTTTTGTCTTGAGGTTGAAAAGGATCTTTGTTCACTTCAAATGACCTTATAACCATTGGACTGCTCAGTGGGTGTGATTTGTCCATATAAAACTGCTTTAGCAACTTTTTTGTATAAGTCTTTTGGTGCATTAAAATTCCTTCCTTTAAATATTCTAATTATAATCCAAGATAAAACGTTATTTTTCCCAAGTCTTTTATCTCAAATTCTCTTTTCAAGCAATTTATAGCCTTTGAAAGCTCTTCAGGAGTTTCGATGATGTTTAAATCATCTACATAAATAGCAATTATAACGAACTCTTTTCTGAATCTTTTCATAAAAACACACGAATAAATCGGGTTATTTTTATAACTTCTTTCAATAAATATTCACTAAGATAATTATACCATATACGTCTAGGTTGTTTTAATCCGTAAAGGGATTTATTCAATTTAATTGAATAATTTTCTTGAGAATTTATCTTGTATGCTTCAGGCAAATTACATCCTTCAGGGAGTTTCATATAGATGTCATTTTGCTTCAGGCAAATTAAATCAAGTTTTTCACGAATTGCCAAACTAATCAAGTATCAAAAAGTACTTGTATCCATCACTAGTGAATATATTTACACAAAATTAATATCAGGTCTTTGTGAGAAACCTTGTGCAACAAGCCTTGTTTTATATTGCACAATTTCACCATTTTTATTTCTTTTTCTCATAAAGACCCATTTGAACCTAACTAGTTTTACACCTTCAGGTGTTTGGATTGTAGGTCCAAAAACTTTTCATTTTGCAAGTGAGTTTAACTCTTCTTGTATTGCATCTTTCCACTTTGGCCAATCATTTCTTTATGCACATTCCTTAATAGATTTTGGCTCATGATTCTTATCATCATTTATAATATCAAGAGCTACTTTGAATGCAAAAATTTCATCAACATCGACTTCATGTCGATTCCATTGTATTCCATCCATGACATAATTTATAGAGATCTCTTTATTCTTATTAATTTTAGGTACCTTGGTTTCTTCTGGATTTGAAACTTTGATTATGTCAGTAGACTCTTCTGGAGTCTTTATATCCTCGATTTGACCATCTTTTTTTGTTTACTTTTCTTTTTCGAGGATTTTTATCTTTATAACCAATAGGTCTGCCATATTTTATTTTGGCTTCAGACTCATTTGAAATTTTAGATTGTCTTGTAGGGACATCAATCTTTATTGGTGTATTAACAGCTGGTATGTGTGACTTAGTCACTCTTTTTGGATCAGCAAATGCATTTGGCAATTGGTTTGCTAAATTTTACAAACTAATTATTTTTTGAACTTTTAGTTCAGATTTCTTTGTTCGAGGATTAAGATGAGATAAAGATATCTCATTTTAACTAATCCTAGTATCCAACTGTTTATTTTCTCCCCCTAATAGTGGGAAAACAGATTTATCAAAATAACAATCAGCAAAATGAGTTGTAAATAAATCACTTGTTAAGGTTTCAAGATATTTTATTATGGATGAACTTTCATATCCAACATATATTTCTAACCTTCTTTGAGGTCCCATCTTAGTGTGTTGTGGAGGGGAGATAGGAACATATACCATACTTACAAAGATTCTTAGATGAGAAATATTTGGTTCTTTACCATGAACCAATTGTAAAGCGGAATACTCATAATAATTTGTAGGCCTCATGCGAATAAGTACTGTTACATGCAAGATTGCATGTCCCCAAGTTGAAATTGGGAGTTTTAATCTCATTAACAATGGTCTTGCTATTAATTTCAAACGTTTAATTAATGTCCATTTTGTGTATGAACATATGCTACAAGATGTTCAACATCAATTTCGATGGACATACAATAATCATTAAAAGATTGAGATGTGAATTCACCAGCGTTATCAAAATGTATTTTCTTAATTGGATAATCAAAAAATGAGCTCTTAAATGAATTAATTGAGCTAGTAATCTTATAAATACATAGTTGTGAGTTGACAATAAGCAAACATGTGACCATCTAGTTGATGAATCAATCAAAACCATAAAATATCTAAATGGTCTACAAATATCACCTTGTATATGCTCTAAAAATGTGAGTGATTTACTCCTAAATTTCATTGGTGATGTTCGAGTAATTAATTTCCCTTAAGAACAAGCAGCACATAGGAAATTATTAGTTTGGAGAATTTGTCTGTTGGACAAGTAATGATCATTTGAATTCTCAACTATTTTTCGCATCATTATTGTTCCAGGATGACCTAACCGTTCATGCCAAATAACAAAATTATTCTTATTTGTAAACTTCTGGTTTACAATAACATTTGTTTCAACTGTACTAATATAGGTGTAGTAAAAACCGAAAGAAAATGAAGGCAATTTTTCCAATATACATTTCTTATTAGAAATTAACTTTTGTGATGTAAAGATATTCATCCTTTTCTTCATTTGTGTTCTCAATATGGTATCCATTTCTGTGGATATCTTTAAAATTTAACAAATTTCTTTGAGACTTGGTAGAATATACTGTACTATCAATGTGCAATTTTGTTCCTCCAGGTAACAAAACATTGGCTCTGCTGGAGCCTTCAATTATATTTATACTACCAAATATAGTATTAACATTGGCTTCTTGTTTTACTATATGGTAGAAATATTTCTCATTCTTGAACATAGTATGAGTTGTGCGAGACATATATCTTCATCATTCACATGAGCATTCATTCTCCATTAAATAATAATAGATAAATCATGAGTGAAAATATAATTAACAACAATAAATATTTAACATAAATTCATAACAAAACAAATTACATGAAATATAAAATAATTTATTTAGGGGCACTTCCCTCTCCAACCGAGTGGTCAATGTCTTCTTCAAGAAGACTAAGAAAATTATCAATATCAAAGTGAGTATAAACATCATCTATACCATTAAAATTTATTTCTATTATTTTCCTTTTATTTTTAAGGGATTTTTAGTATAGATCAATCAGATGTTTTAGTGTGCGTCAAATCCGAGACCAGTGACCTTGGCTACCACAACGATAGCAAATATTTTTAGTTTGTTCGCTACTTTGAATATCTTTTCCTTTTTCCATACGTTCTTTATTGTTCCATATAAATGATTTATTATCATTTTGACCACGACCATGACCATGAAAATAATGATCATGTGTTGCTACATCCACTTCTGGGAATGGAGCAGTTTCAGTTGGACGGGACTCGTGATTTTGTATAAGTAATTCATTATTATTTTTCAGCCACAAGGAGACAAGTATAAATAAAATTTCACATAAGTAACCTGGTTATTAGTGGCCTAATGGTAGAGTGATAACTTATCCTTGGTATAAATCTGGGTTCGATTCTCTATTAATGCGTATCTTTATTAATTCTTTTATAATAAAGATTATAAAGTATATTCTTACCATGAGATAACAGTAGCATTTAACTTTGCTAACATGAATTAATAGAAATATTTAATTATCCGTCTGAAGTTACTGGAGCAGGTAACAATAATGCATGTAATGGAAATCATAATTTAATAATGAAGCACTAAGGTAGTATAATTTAATAATAAAACCACGCGCATGTAGCAGGTAAAACACTAAAAGCACGTACAAAGTATGTAGAGACAAACACTAAAATCACACACAAAGTATGTAGACACATGTAGCAGCATATTTATTATATAATTATAACTAAAAGCACGCATGTAGCAGGTAATATAATTATACAATAATATAAAATAATGTAAAGTAGCAGCAATGTCACGCACAATGGATTATGTAATATGGTAATGGCAATAGCATATTATATAAAACAACATATTATAATAGCAATAGCATATAAAGTAAGTAATGTCACAAAATCACGCACTAGGTTATTGTTATGGAATTATATAAGCAAAGTAGGAACCTGAAGCTACAGGTATGCAATCTTGTAGGAGGCAATTATTTAGTGGAAAAGCTAATAAATTTATACATCATTTTAATATCAAATAATTAAATATGTGCTTTTTTTTATTTCTTAAATTATTATGGTTCTTCAGGAACTATCAAGAATTCTTCAAGAATTTTGTATTAATCGACTATTAATTTTATACATCCTGCAAGGATGTTTATGAATAAGTTCTTCAAGAACTTTTTTCATGATATAGATATAATCTTATATATCCTTCTGGGATGTTTAAAATATAAGTTCTTCAGGAATTTTTATAATATGTACATGAATAACATAAGGTATATGAATTAAAATTGTCTTGAATAATAATAATAATTATTATGTAATACCTCTCGTAGTCTTGACTAGATACCAGTTGGTCAAAATCTCATGCTGATAACGTGTTATGAAATAAATTAAAATTATGGAGGAAGATGAATGAGAGAGAAGAATAGAAGAGAGTAATTAGAGAAGAGGATTGGAGAATTAGAGAGAGTGAATGAAAAATGGTGTAGTCCTTAATGACTAACCCAAGTTCTATTTATAGGACTTGGGAGAGACATCCACAATTAAATATATTCATAATAGTTTGTTTGTTTTTTATTTTTAAAACCCGTTTTTCAAAATTAATAGTTGATAATAACTTATCAAATCAAATTTTTTAAAATAAAAATCTCTATCTCTATCTTTATTATTTATATTTGTGAAGCTTTTTATGACACGTGTCAGCGTCTAATGAAATCTCTATATCTATTATGTACATTTGTGAAACTTTTTATGACACGTGTCAGCGTCTAATGAAATACGGCCCCATTTATTTACCTTTTTCAAATTTAAGATAAAAATAAATTTGTTTGTTTGTTTTTTATTTTTAAAACCCATTTTTCAAAATTAATAATAGATAATAACTTATCCAATCAATTTTTTAAAATAAAAATAAATTAGTTAGTTTATTTTTTATTTTCAAAACCGGTTTTCAAAATTAATAGTAAATAACAACTTATCAAATCAAATTTTTTAAAATAAAAATAAATTTGTTTGTTTTTTATTTTTAAAACTTATTTTTCAAAATTTATAGTAGATAACAACTTATCAAAATAATTTTATTAAGATAAAAATAAATTTATTTGTTTGTTTTTTATTTTTAAACCCATGTTTAAAAATTAATAGTAGATAATAACTTATCCAATCAATTTTTTTACCCCATTTATTTACCTTTTTCAAATTTAAGATACGAAATTTGTTTATTTGTTTTTAATTTTAAAACCCCTTTTTCAAAATTAATAGTAGATAATAACTTATCCAATCATTTTTTTACCCCATTTATTTACCTTTTTCAAATTTAAGATAAAAATAATTTTGTTTGTTTGTTTTGTATTTTTAAAACCCATTTTTCAAAATTAATAGTAGATAATAACGTATCCAATCAATTTTTTTTTTTAAATTGTTTGTTTGTTTTTTATTTTAAAACCTATTTTTCAAAATTAATAGTAAATAATAACTTATCAAATCAATTTTTTTAAAATAAAAATAAATTTATTTTTTATTTTATTTTAAAATCTATTTTTCAAAATTAATAGTAGATAACAGCTTATGAAATGAATTTTTTTAAATAAAAAATTTGTTTTTTATTTTTAGAACCTATTTTTCAAAATTTATAATAGATAACAACTTATCAAAATAATTTTATTAAGATAAAAATAAATTTGTTTATTTGTTTGTATTTTTAAAATCTATTTCTCAAAATTAATAAATATATAACAACTTATCAAATCAATTTTTTTAAAATAAAAATAAATTTATTTATTTTTTAATTTTTAAAACATAATTTTTAAAATTAATAATAGATAACAAGTTATCAAATCAATTTTTTAAAATAAAATTAAAGTTGGTTTATTTTTTATTTTTAAATTTATTTTTTAAATTAATAACTAGATAACAACTTATCAAATTATTTTTTTAGATAATTTTTTTTGTTTGTTTTATGTTTAAAACCTATTTTTCAAAATTAAAAAAATAGATAACAACTTATAATATCAATTTTTTAAAAATTAATTAGTTTGTTTTTCAAAATTAATAATAGATAACAACTTTTGAAATCAATTATTTTTAAATAAAAATAAATTTGTTTGTTTTTATTTTTAAAACCTTTTTTAAATTAATAAATAGCTAACAACTTATCAAATTAATTTTTTAAAAATAATACCTTAATTATTTATAACATCAAACTTATAAATTAGTATGATATTTTAAACACTTTATCGATTGTTTTCATCCTACTCCATCGCCATCGACACTCACGTTCACCACTCCACCGTTTATAAAATCTGATTCACCCGTCACTTCTATTGTTGTTAGATGAATCACACCTACTCTCTTTTTGTTAACATTAAAGCTGGAAGAATTAATTGGAAGTTCTGTGCTATAGTCATCAATTTTTAGAGGGGAATAGATTTTAGTGACACTAGAAATCTCAATACATTGGAGATGATTTTTGTTGATCAAAAGGTAAATTATAAGTGTTTAAAGCTAATTAAAGTTAATATTATATATTTTGATTATGGTGTAAGTGGCTTAATTATGACTTTATAAGGGATCGAATGCATGCAACAGTTCAAAAAGACCTGGTGAAAAAGTATGAGAAACTTTTTATTCAAGGAAAGACATATGTCTTTGGGAAAGTAATGATCTTAAAAGCTGAAGGCGTGATCAAACATGCAGATCATGAGTTTAAAATTAGTTTTATTAGCAATATTGTTGTCAAATCATTTGAGTGTAATGACATCCCAAATGATATTTTAAAATTTTTCCCATTTATTGATGTTTTAAATGATAACACAGATTCTAATGTAATGATAGGTCAAAATTTTAAAAGTAAAAAAATTAAATTTACATTACATTTTGAAATTTTTTATTATATTAAAATTTTTTATATTTAAATTTTAAATTTAATTGATTATTTACTTTTATTTGTTCAAATTTAAATAGTAGTTAAATTTTTAATAAAGTAATATTAGAAAAGTAACCATTTAAAAAAATACTCAATCCTTTTATGTAGTCTAACAGTCTAATGATAGTTATTTACTTATATTTTAAAAAGTTTATTTGTTAATAATTTATAAAGTATCGAATAATTTTGAACAGTTATATGAAATTTAGTAGACTTTATCCATGAGAACTTTAAATTTAATGGTTGAATTGATAAAATTTACTTTTGAAAGAAAGTTATTTGAATGTGTTATTTTACTGAGTTTGATATTGTATGAGTTAGGGTAGTACAAAATTACGAACAACCATAAAAATGCTTATTATTTTTAAAATTACTACATCCAAACCAAGTCTAAACAGTGAGAAGCCAGTAACATGTCAAAAACAATTTCTTATAGCAAATTAGATTTGATTTTCTTTTGGTAAATAAAGCCAAGAAATATATTATATACAAGCATTGAGCAAAGTTTTATTAAATCAAAAGCATTTGAGTCACATCTATTCATGTTATCAAAGAAGCAAAGTTAATAGATATTGTACATAACTAATTTTTTAATAGCTATTTTAGTTAACTAATATAAAAATGACTTTTGTACATAACTAAAGTTAATAGATATTCTAGCAAGTCTATAATTATATTATAATAAAATGACATTGTAGAGTTTAAAAAATAAATAGTTAAAAGATTATAAAACTTTTAAAAATTTCTATTTAGAAGTTTATTTGTAGAAAGAAATAAAATATGAAATACCATCAGTTTATAAATGTTCAAAAATATTCTATATTTTTTAATCTTTACTTATTCCCAATGAATATTTATTCTTAATAATTAAATTTTAATATTTGACACACGTCAGCGTCTCATGAAGTATGACGCTATTTATTTTACTTTTTCAAATTTGTAATAAAAATAAATTTCAAATCAAATTAAAATATCAACTATCATCACAATCAAATATTCATCAGATTCTTATGTATATTATTGTAACTATGAAATTTAAAATTAAACAATCCATTTTAAAATCAAATTAAAATATTAATTTTAATCATAATCTAATATCTATTTAGCATATTCTATCAAGAATCAAATCCTAATATATGTTACCACAATTAAGAAAAATATAAAAGTAAACAATTTGATTATAATCTATGTTACCATAAGTTAAAAAGTCATACTTAAATAGGGATTTAATTAATTATATAATATACTATTTGAGAAGAAATTTATATACATTATAAATTAAATCCCTATATACATCAGTATAATTAAAAAATATAAAATTAAGCAATTTGATTATAATATTATGATTTAATTTTGAATTATAATTTTTTTAATTTTAATCCCAAATTAAGACCAAATTAAATAAATAAGTTAATTATTAAATACTTTTATTTAAATAATATATATTAAATAATATTAATAATTAATTTAAAATATTTTATTTAAAGATTAAAATTATTTGCAATAAATAAAAAATAAAACATTATTAAATTAGAGAATAAATTATTTCAAAAATATTATATATATATTAAATAAATAAAATGTTTTTATTAATAAGGTGTGAATCAGATTTCGTTAATTACCGAATTTATTATGGATTAATTTTGAATTATAATTTTTCTAAATTCTAATCCTGAATTAATGACCAAATGAAATAAATTAGTTGGTTGTTAAATATAGAAGGCGTCTTCAAATTTTGGTGGTGTTTAAAAGTCATTAGGTTTTGAGGTTGAAGAAGTTGAAAATTCAAGAAAATAGGTATTGTCAGGAAATACTTTTAACATCTGTTGTTTCCTATTTTTTACACCGGTTATGCGTCCGATGTAAAAGTTCCCTTGATTCTCTTATTTAATTTTATTTTTATTTATTTAATTCTTTAATTATTTTATGTAATTCTTGTTCTTATTCTTAACATTATTTTTAAAATATGATATTAATTACTTCAATTATTTTTATTGTTATATTATTTTATTGTTTTATTGTTTATTGAATTTTTAAAAAGTTAATTTAAATCTCAAAAATGTTAAAAATTTATTTTGAAAATTTTAATTTTACTGTTACATATTGTACCTAAATTTTAATTAAATATAAATTCAAATTAAGTATCATAATTAGTATGACTTTCCTATAAAAAATCAGTATATATTTTATAATACTTATTTTGATATTGTATTAATTCAACAATAGTTATTAATAAATATTTTTTAGTATTCAAAATATTTTTTCTTAAAATTTATATTCATAATATTAAGGTAAATATGTTTATTAAAATTATTTATTTTATATTATCAATTGTATAATTTTATATATTTTATATGTTTTAACTAAATTATTATTATACATTATAAACTTAATACAACTGGGCAGGCACAAGTACCACTGCTAGTATGAAACAAACTGCTACTAATTCAAAAAATTCTTATTTTAATCTTTGTAACTATTTTGAAATATATTTAAACACAAACTCATTTCCTCTTATTTTAATATTACTTTAAGTTTTTGTCACAATTTTTATGTGATGCATATACTATACAATATTATCATAAATAATATATATAAAACATATCTCAATTAATTTGAATTAAAGAATGTTTGAAAAAATTTAGAAAACTGAGTTCATTTGAACAACTTTTTTAGTTTTCTAGTTTTCCAAATTAAAAAATTGTCACGTTATCTAAAAAGGTTTTCAAAATTTTTCTAGCTATTCTAAGAAATAAAAATTTTAGAAAACAAACGGAAAATTTTCCCCAGAAAACTAAAATAGTTTTCTGTAACTAAAAGCAATCTTAGAAACTATTATGAATAAATTTAATAATATTTTTGAATAATTTTTTTTGTTTTTGCTTCTTTAACTATTGACACATGACAAAGTATTTTCCAAAAAATAAACTTTCAAACTAGCATGGTTAACTCGGGGGAAGATTCACTTTAACCACAGTTAACTTAATTTCAGTAGGAAGTGACATACATTCGTTTCTTTTGGCTACGGCCGTTACACTTTTACCCATTTAATCATTGAAATCCCAATCAGACCCCTAGTCCACAACAACCAAACGCTAAATACAATGGTCAACGAGGGTAAATTCGTCATTCAAAATAAAAACCCAATTCCGAATACCCAGTCCCCAACACTGCTGCAGTCTTCAGTATCGCAAAACGCAAAATGAAAAATAAAAAGTTTTTTCACACTCTCACTCACTCCACTTCCTCTCTCATTTCTCATTTCTCATTTCTAATTTCCTCTCATTCGCTCTCTTCGTCTTCTCTTTCAAAAACTAAAACCTCTGTCTCACTCACGCGCTCTCTTACGTTAGGGATCGGTTTTTCTTCATCAAAGGTACTTCGATTCTCTTTTTCGTTCTGCATTTTCGTTTCATGCAAAACCGGTCTTCTCTCTTTCGTGTTTCGGTTTCATTTCCGTGACTTGCTCACTATTTCTGTGTTGCATTTTCACTTTTTTGCTTGTTAGGGTTTAGGGTTTTGTGTTCCGCACAGTGAGTGTGTGAGACGCTCGAATTCAACGCGGTTTTTCGCTTCTGAGGTGAGGGACAGGTCGATGAATCGTGTGTTTTTATTAATTCTTCTCACTTCATAATTTTTTTTTACTTTGTGTTTGTTTTCTGTTTTGTGGTTGGATTTTAGTTTGACTTTGGTCTTTTGAATGTCCTCGTTTTGGGGGATAGTTTTCACGCCATTGTTTGTTTTATTTCTCTCTTTGTGTTTTGTTTTGTTTTGTTGAACGCCTCATCAAACACTTCTATTTAGTTTTTAATTTTAATTTAATTTTAATTTTTGAGTTCGTTTAGCATGTTGAAATGGAAACGAATAAGTGAGCATTTATGGTGAAAACGGAGTTGACGGGTTAGATGATGATGAGCTTGCGTGGTTTTGGTTGGGGAATTGATTGAGGGATTCAACGCCCTAATTAAGGAGTAATCTTGTTCTTAGACGATAATTATTGATTATTGATAACTGATGTAGTTGTAGACTTGTAGTTGCGAGTAAGTAACACTTTCTAGCACTATAAGCGTGGTTTTGACACAGAATTCAGCGTCATTCTTTGTTTTTCAAGTGCATTGATGGGAATGCATTGAGGAATAAGGAATCGCTTTGATGTACTCTGAACTTTTTACGGGAATGCTCTTTAGATGATAGTACTTCCAAGTAAGAATGACAGGATATCACCTCTTCGATAGGGTGCTTGATAAGTTGATATTTGAAAGAACTATTTTTGCTAAACTATATGTGATGTCTGGTAATCCTTCAGACATTCATGGTGGTCAATGTTGGACATGCCAGATGTATTCATTATTTGCAGACTTGTTTTTTTTTGCCTGTTTCTGTGAAGTGTGTACAGATGGTAAATTGGTACAATGCTATCAGTGTCTCTCTAAAGTTATTCTGGGTTTCTTTTGTGGTATTTCTCTGTTTCATTGATTGTTTATCTACTTTCTTCTGTAATTATGTTTAAATTTTTCAAGGTTTACTGGTAATGACCATTGTTAACTATAGTTATCTGTCTACTACAGGTGTTGTATTTACTGTGGACGTAATGGAGGATAATCCTCCTCCCTCAACTGTTTCAGATGGGGTTGTTGTTGGTATCAAATTTGGTATGGCTACACGCCAGGAAATTGTAAGCATACAATAGATTATTTTATTCAGTTAAATTATAGTGTATGGCTGCTACATGCTGACTGCTAATCAACTATGCAGTTGAGCTCTTTGTGATTCTAAGTTAGCTGATAGAAAACCATCTATTTTTTGAATGAATTAACTCAAATGGGATAACCTTGTATCAATTTTGGACAATGTTAAATGATCAGCGTTAAGGATGATGGATAGCATTCTTGGACTTTTAAAAAATACTTCTTGGATTTATTATGTAGTGTTTTTGACTGGGGTTTCTTCAAGGACTTCATTTATAGGATTATTTATTTTGATTTAATGTTTTCTTGGAAGTTATTCATGTTTTTACAGACATGTTTTTTTTTTTTTTTTTTATTTATAAATTGAACCAAACTAAAAGGTTGTCTTGAGCATGTCTTCTCTTGTGTTGGTTTTGGTTTTGCTTAATTTTAAAAATTACTTTTTTTATACTCAAATTTTCTTTGTAAAATGTTATTTACAATTTTTTTGAATACAAAATGATGTAATGTTCTATTCAATATTTGATTATTTAAATTTTGATCAATTTTCTGGGAACTTTTCTGCTGCTGCTATGGTAGTGTACAGCATCCATCAGTGACTCTTCAATTAGTCATGCTAGTCAACTGTCAAATCCATTCCTTGGGCTGCCACTTGAATTTGGCAGATGTGAATCCTGTGGTACTTCTGAAGCAGGAAAATGTGAAGGTCTGCAATTTGCTCATTTCTGTATCATCTTTTAATTGGAAAAATGTTATATTTCAAATGAAGTAATTCGGCATTACTTTTCAGGTCACTTTGGATATATTGAGCTACCAGTTCCAATATATCATCCTAGTCATGTTAGTGAATTGAAACGGATGCTGAGCCTCATCTGCTTAAACTGCTTAAAGATGAGGAGAACCAAGGTATTTCTGTACTATCCAAATGGAATGTGAATTAATTAATTATTAATTAATGGTGTTAATAATAGTACAAGACTACAAGTTGTAGTAGTTGTTTTAAGGGTGTGTTTTGCCTTAAGCCTTTAGCCTTTTATTTATTTATTTGATTCTAAAGAAACTCCAAAAAGGCCATTCGTCATTGAGAAAAGGATAAAAACATTTTCCCCATTTGTAAACCTTCCTGAAACAACCCACCCCCAAGTGACGTATAGTTATATGTTTGCCAAGATAAAAAGCTTTTTAAATTATGGTGAAGCATTGGGAGGTTGGGACATCCATTATTTGTTTTTTGTATAATTCTTTTCAATTGCTTGCAAATCCAACTTCCTAAATCTCAATTAACTGTGTAAACTCAGTTTCAATTATGGATCCCTATTCTTAACATTCCACTTTTTATCCTTTCTCTCCCCATGAACTTTTGTTTGGTTTTTATTATTTTTGTTTACGTCATTTAACTCCACCCTATTGATGCATTGCAATCTTTCTAACACATTACTGTAATATAACACAAGCACAACATATATAATGGAAGGGATTCGCTCACACTAGGACCAGGTCTTGAATAATAGTAACTTTTTTATAGAATGTGAATTTAACAGATCTAAAAATTTTATGATCTCAATAGTTGAATCATTTGATACTACCTTGATTATTATGCATACCAAATTCTAAAATTAAACATTCATAGGTATGTAATTTTATATAGTTGATGTTTACTTATATTTGAAAAGCATATGATACATTAAAATAAAGTTAATTGATACTTGATAGTATCAACTGTTTTTTAAATTATAAAACATTTTTCAAACTTAATCTACTTTAAATAAATTTTTTATATATTTTGTTCTTGGAGCAGAACCCCACTCAGTAGATGATGAATTATATATTTGTTTTTTTCTGTGAGTTTGCAAAGATTTTATGAGGAAGGGAATGCATTTGATGGCTTAGCATGGTACTTACAAATCGCATTGTAAAGGGATTTATATTTTTCTTATCTTAATTTTTATACTCCCTTTGGTCCTATTTATAATAATTTAGACCAAACACATATATTAAGAAAACATATTAATGCACCATTTTTTATAAAATGACTCTATAACATTCCAATTTTACCCATTTTTGAATTCATACTCTAATGTTAATTGTGATATTTTCAAAGCAAGGGCAAGTATGGAAAAAGTGCATTAAATGCTTCTAACTTGGTGACCACTAAAACACTTTTTACTTTGTCTTATAAATAGAACTGGAGGGAGTGGTAAATTTGGATTGTGCACTGTGTTAGATTTAATACAATGGATTCAACCTTCATCTTTTACCATTTTACCATACTTGGTTACCTTCATCTTTTACCTTGATCTTACTGCCTCACAACCTTTCAGTTTCCAGCTTCAAGCAGTGGTTTGGCACAAAGATTATTATCTCCTTGTTGCGAGGTAAGTTTGAACAAATCACCGCCACATCCTTTTCCAACTCTAATTTTATGGATATACATTCGTTACTAATTGATTCTACCGTCTATGCATGATATCCTAAGATATTCTATCCTAAGTATGTAAGATATTCTAACTTATATGTTTGGATGTATGTATTTTATTTTATTCTAGGTAGCATCTTATGATATGTGGCATAATCTCAGATTGTTTTTGTAATCCTCTCTTCCCATATTTCTTAACTATCCAGACACTTGTACACCTTTTGGGACAAGATTGTCCATGGCTAAAGTTAATTTCACTATCAATGCTAATTTGATATAGATGGGAATGTGTTATTTCCTTGATAATTCATTTCCAAGGTTGATGATATCTATTTCTTCCTTCTAGGAAGTTAATGCTGCTCTAGTTTCTATTCGGGAGGTTAAAACAAGTGATGGAGCTTGCTACCTGGCGCTGAAGGTCTCCAAGTCCAAGATGCAGAATGGTTTTTGGAGCTTTCTAGAAAAATATGGCTATCGCTATGAGGATGATCACACTCGGGCCTTGCTTCCTTGTGAGGTTTGCTTTCTGCTGGCTTCCCTTGTTACTTTATTGCTTAAATGACAACTTTGTTTTACTTGTAGATGTATATGTTTCCAAATTTACTTTGTCATCGCTATTCCCATTTTTTATGTACATCCTCCATTTTATTTGACCTTTGTGTGGATTCCTCCCGCTCTCCCTCTCTCATTCTTTTGCTACACAAAGGTTTTGGTCCTTAAAATGTCATGTGGTAATGCATGTTTAGATGGCCTTCAAAGTTTATGATATCCATTGCTTGTTGGGATCTGGCATTATCAGTTTATCACTGCACTTGGACATCATATTTTCTTTGACTTTAGAGGATATGCCACATAATGCTTTGTATTTATCCCATCAATGGCCAAATGCTTGGTTTAAAGTTAACTCCTTAGTCTTCATACTATTACTATGTGGGTGATATTTGACAATTTTATTCTCCTTCTTTGCCACACCTCTAGAAATGACATTTTCATTTTCTAAACTGTTGAAATTTCTAGTCCTGAAGTCTTTATGATTGGCTATTAAATCAGTCTGAATGAGAGTTTTGGGCTAATTGTTTTGTGCCATTTTTCTTTAATTTGTGATCTTTGTCCTGAAATTTGTCATATCCTTGTGATTAATTTTTATTACCCATCAAATATCTAACAGGTGGTGGAAATTATCAAGAGAATCCCTATAGAGACCAAGAAAAAGCTTGCTGGGAAAGGGTATTTTCCTCAAGATGGATATGTTTTGAAATACCTTCCTGTGCCGCCTAATTGCTTGTCTGTGCCTGTTGTTTCTGATGGTGTCACTGTCATGTCCTCGGTGAGCAAATGAAAATGTTATTGTATCATAGGATGTCTCATGTGCAACAAGTAGTTATTTGTGTTTTCTACTCTGCCTAATTCTGTTTTCAAAATTTGTTACACCAGCTTAACTGTAAGTTTTTGAACTGTAAATACTAATTACATGTTTAGATATCGGAACTCCATTGAGATTTCATTATATGGAATGAATTGCAAAGATTATTGAAACTCTCTCCAACTTTCTCTCTGTTTCTTTTATTTTCCCTGATTTTCTCACTTGAGCAATGCTATCTTAGTATTACAAGCTTATTTTGTCTTGACCATATTGTTAAGTTATGCATCCTTGTTGCTTTGCAGGATCCTGCCATGACAATTCTCAGAAAATTGCTCAGGAAGGTTGAAATCATCAGAAGTTCTAGATCTGGTGAACCCAATTTTGAGTCTCATCATGTGGAAGCCAATGATTTGCAATCAGTGGTGGATCAATATCTACAAGTCAGGGGCACTTCTAAGGTAGCACGTGATATAGAAACGCACTTTGGGGTCAATAAAGAGCTTAATGAGTCATCAACAAAAGCATGGCTTGAGAAAATGCGAACCTTGTTTATAAGAAAGGGTTCAGGTTTTTCTTCCCGGAATGTGATAACTGGTGATGGTTATAAGAGGATAAATGAGGTTGGAATCCCTGCTGAAGTTGCTCAACGGATAACATTTGAAGAGAGAGTTAACATCCATAACATCAGTTATTTGCAGAAATTAGTTGATGAAAATTTGTGCCTGACCTACAAGGAAGGTGTGTCAACATATTCACTCAGGGAAGGCTCTAAGGGGCACATATATCTTAAGCCAGGTCAGATAGTGCATCGGAGGATTATGGATGGGGATATTGTCTTCATTAACAGACCACCTACTACACACAAGCATTCATTACAAGCACTTGTTGTCTACATTCATGATGACCACACAGTGAAAATAAATCCTCTAATTTGTGGACCCCTTGGTGCTGATTTTGATGGTGACTGTGTCCATCTGTTTTATCCACAGTCACTTGCAGCTAAAGCTGAAGTTGTGGAGCTATTTTCTGTAGAGAATCAGCTGCTCAGCTCTCACAGCGGTAATTTGAACCTGCAGTTATCCACAGATTCGTTGTTATCCCTGAAGATGTTGGTTAAGAGATGTTTTTTTGATAGGGCAGCAGCTAATCAATTGGCAATGTTTCTTTCACTGCCTTTACCTCGGCCTGCTTTGCTTAAGTCTGGTTCTGGTGATTCTCATTGGACTTCTGTTCAAATGTTGCAGTGTGCTTTGCCTTTGTCTTTTGATTGCACTGGGGGGCGGTACTTGATTAGGCAGAGTGAAATCTTAGAATTTGATTTAAGCAGGGATGTCCTTCCTGCTACAATAAATGAAATAGCAGCCTCAATTTTCTTTGGAAAGGGTCCAAAGGAGGCGCTAAATTTCTTTGATGTATTGCAGCCCTTTTTGATGGAAAGCATATTTGCTGATGGGTTTAGTGTTGGCCTACAGGACTTTTCAATATCAAGGGCTTTCAAAAGAGTCATAGATAGAGGTATTGGGAAACTTTCTTCTCTGTTGTATCAGTTGAGGTCCATATACAATGAACTGGTGGCACAGCAGCTGGAGAAGCATATTCGTGATGTTGAAATTCCTGTTATTGATTTTGCTCTGAAGTCAACCAAACTAGGGGATTTAATCGACTCGAAGAGTAAATCAGCTATTGAAAAGGTGGTTCAACAGGTTGGGTTCTTAGGTCAGCAAATTTTTGATAGGGGAAGATTCTACTCTAAGGGGTTGGTTGAAGATGTGGCTTCCCACTTTCATCTGAAGTGTTGTTATGATGGAGATGTTTATCCCTCTGCGGAGTATGGATTACTGAAAGGGTGTTTTATTCACGGTTTGGATCCATATGAAGAGTTGGTCCATTCGATTTCAACTAGAGAAATAATTGTGCGCTCTTCTAGGGGATTATCTGAACCAGGAACACTATTTAAGAATCTGATGGCCATCCTTCGGGATGTTGTGATTTGTTATGACGGAACTGTCAGAAATGTCTGCAGTAATTCCATCATCCAGTTTGAATATGGGGCACAAGCTGGAGAAAAAACTCAGCCCTTATTTCCTGCTGGTGAGCCTGTAGGTGTCTTGGCTGCAACTTCGATGTCCAATCCTGCATATAAGGCTGTCCTGGATGCTAGTCCTAGCAGCAATTCTTCTTGGGAGTTTATGAAGGTAACTGTTTCTTAGGTAATGATGGGCTTCTGTCTTCATATCCCAATGATTGTTTTCTTTTTAAAATTTTATTTATTGATTCTGTATGCAGGAAATATTGCTCTGCAAAGTCAATTTTAGGAATGAACCAATTGATCGTCGTGTAATTTTGTACTTTAATGACTGTGATTGTGGAAGGAGCTATTGCAGAGAAAATGCAGCATATTTAGTAAAAAATCAATTGCGAAAAATCAGTCTCAAGGATACAGCCTTAGAGTTTATTATTGAGTAAGTCTCCTCTTTCCATGTTTTACTTTTTAACTCTTCCGCACATCTTTTTGTTGAGGGAATGATACTCTTGGCATTATTAAGAGTTGTGATATTGTATATTTTTGAAAGATGTGTTTTTGTTTAACTTTTTGTCTTTTTTCTTTTCTGCAGATACCAATCACAGCTTGCTCATAAGGGGACTGATGCGGGCTTTGTTGGTCATATTCATCTGGATAAGGTTATTGGATTTCCTTTTCATCTGAAACTGATGTAGGCCTTGTTTGTCATATTCAAACTTTTCTTTTCTCTTACAAAAGATGAAATTGAAATGAACTAACATGACTGAACATTTTTGTATGCCTCTGGATTACTCCAGTATGGACTTGGGACCCTTTTATAGGGAAGTATTTGTATTTCTATTATCCATGTTCCTTTGTTTTTTCCCCTCGTCTTTGGATCTTGTGATTATTTTTAATGATTTTTTTTTTTATAAAATGACAGGGAACTAAGTTTTACATAATATTTGAATTTGAATGTGTAAACTAGGTGGGTCCCCCTGTTGTGCCCCTTTGATAGTAGTATGTAATTGTACAGCTGTAAGTCTGTTGTTAGATCTAACAGCTTGCTCGGCAAGCCTTCCTCATGTATAAATGGATAAGCCTAAACTCCCTCAATTGCATAACACTTCTCAGATTCAGTTTCAGTTTCAATTTCTGTTTTTCTCTCTAATACCTTTGCCCTGCTCTGCCTCACTAAAAGAAAGTGTGTTTAAGAGTCCTACAAATATTAAATTCTAAATAAGTAATATATTTTTTGAACTGAGAATTCCATTGTTGATTATCAGATGTTAAAGAAGAAATTTAAACTGATGATTTTTAGAACAGTAGCCTTATAAGCTTGTCAAATCAGCTTTAAAGTGCAGTGACAACAGTTCTAATAATGGTTCACTAGCTCAGTGCTGTGTAAATGTTCTTTAGAGTAAAGTGTTATATAAATTTAGTCATGCATTATAGTGTTTGATGTCCTGTTAATCTAATCTCTTTGCAAAATTAACTCCAGTGCAAATCTCTCCTGTTGTAAGGTTGTTTGATTAAGAGGAATATTGGATTATTGATGAAGATATTTACTTGAATGATATTTTAAACTGTGGTTTTTAATGGATTCAAATGTCATATATTGTCATCTTGTGTCGGAAGGCTTGGTTGGTTTTGAATTATTGTTAAAATTATGATTATGATTAATAAAATTGTTGTTTTATGATCTTTTTGATAGCTAGCAGTATCTTTTTGAACAGATAATGTTAAAGGAGCGGAAGATCAATATGGCCGATGTTTCCCGAAAATGCCAGGATAGGCTAAATTCCTTTCGTCGGAAAAAGAAAATTTATCAAATTCTCAAGAGGACTGAATTGTCATTTAGGTTAATCTTCAGTGTTGTTTTATGCTTATAAAACAGTGCCCTCATTCTTAGTTATTCATGCTTCCCTGAAGTAATTTGTTGCCTTCCAATATGGTGGTTGGTAGTAACTAGTAAGCATTGATATTCATTCTAAAGAACTCTTTCTTGTGAACAAAGTTCTCTATCTTCACTGTATCTAGGATTTATGATCATTTGTATATTATAGCTTAAATGATGTTGCACGTGTGTCTGGGAGTCTAAGATTGATTTTAAATTTGGAAATTCCATTGTTATTTCATATCTGTAATTAATCATGTTCAATGTGTGGTTAATTGGTTATATCATGAAGTACTATAAAGTCAGCAAAGAAAATGTTGAGTTTGTCAATGTTATATTGCTGAGATGTAATCAGTTGCATCTTATGTCCTTCCTTCCTAGATTCATCCTGGAAAAAAACATGGTCTATTTCTATTTCTGTTTTGGAGACAGTTAAAAATAGAAGTTTACCTTGATTTCTTTATGAAAATTTCTTATCTCTGTGATAGCCAATAGGGGGTGCCATAGTGGGTTAGTGGTGCCTCATCATTTTCTGGAAATGCTGCTATGCACCTTTTTTTGAGATTGATAACTATGTTTTTCTCCGTTACCTGATTTTCTTCCCTATGTATTAATTTTTTTTATCCACAAAAAAGGGAGAGAAAGAAGATAAAAGCTTTTGTCTTTGCATTGCCTTTTGGTGTCCCTGTAGAAATCACTTGATTTGAGCTTTTGTGTATGCATTGCCTTTTGGTCTCATTGTAGTAATTACTTGCTCTGCATTCTGATTATTGCTGCTTAAATAGTAGTCTATATCACTCTGATCTATGTATGTTCTTACTTGGCAGCGAGTCTTGTTCATTTCTGCATCCTTCTGCACCTTGTGTATCGTTCTTTTGGATAGATGGTTCTGTTAATGATGCAGACAAAACTGCAAACATCATGGCTGATTTGATCTGCCCGGTTTTGTTAGAAACGATAATCCAAGGTATTTTACTTACCAAAGTCAATATGCAGGATTTGATAGGGAAGTTGGAAAAAGAGAAAAAGGATACTTGAAATAATGAGGGATTTAATTGGTACTTTAATGTGATGTGATTTGACAAGCTGACTTTAGGGTCCTATACTTCCATTTACTATAATTAATTCAAGTACCAGTACAGTCCATTATAACTCCAATCGTCTACTTCAAAAGACTCCAAAAATGTTAAGATTCTTTCTCTAAGGTTCTTGTTACAAATGTAAACTTCAAAACGAAAACATAACATGAAAATCTAATAGCTATTAAGCCATTTCAAACAAATTAATTGTGCAACTTGTACTCTCTGAATGATAAAGCCTTGGTAGTGTCCTTGTAGCTAGAAGTTTGAACTTAAAAGCTTTTGAGCATTCTCCTCAAGCACTGGAGTTACCACTGTCCATCACAAGCACTATCAGAACCCCACTGGCCTTTATACAAATTGGCTGATGTGGGCCTGTCCTGTAACTAAAAGAATGAGCCCACATTTGTCCTTATCACATGCTAATGTGTCGCAATCTATATTGTATTTGACTTCTGTTTATCTTTTCCTGATGTGATTTGCTCTCTGACATGTTTTTGTTCATATTTGTTGACCTCCAATTATTTATTTTTGTTCTTTCATATGGTTTGTTCTATTCATATTTCATATTACTAAATACTTCTATTACTTGCGTATATGACAACAAAATAAATTGTTTCATACATAATCATGCTTGTATTACTTGTGAACACTTGCTGATTTACCCTTGAAAATAAGCAGGAGACCCACGTATCAGTTCTGCAAGTATAATCTGGGCTAGTCCAGATGCAAACACGTGGGTCCGAAACCCTTACAAATCTTCCCATGGTGAATTGGCACTAGATGTCATTCTTGAGAAGGAAGCTGTTAAACAAAGCGGGGATGCTTGGAGGATTGTACTTGATTCCTGCCTCCCTGTTCTTGATTTAATTGATACAAGACGATCCATCCCTTATGCCATTAAACAAATTCAGGAATTACTAGGGATTTCATGTACTTTTGATCAAGCAATTCAGGTAACTTTCTCAAGCGGCATATAATGTTTTGTGTCTTCTGTCTGATCTTCTTATGATTATGCATCTTTAGCATACATTTCTATATTGAATATAATGTTCAGTGTCTTCTGTTTCCTTTATGATTATACATCTTTAGCTTGTATTTAACTGATTTAACTGTCTGTATTAAGAGTTTTTGCCTTCTCAAATTGTCATTGAAGGTGAAACAGATCTAATTTCCTCTTTTCATTACTGTATATACTGGATGTTGCACTTTCACTCTTTATCTTAAAATTTGTATATTTTCCACTAGTGTATGTGAGCAATTGTCTTATTTATCAGTGACTTAGGGTTCACTGCTTATGTTGATATCATCAGTTGGTATTTCTATTCAGGGCAAAGGCTCATTCTGCCAGCTGTCTATATTGTCATGCATGTACCGGTTTAATCAATAACTTCAAAAGTTTCTGTAGATTAATTTTAAGTATGATAGTTTTTGATAACTGCTGACAAGAACAGAATAGTAACTACTGACTGACAGTAATAGGAAATTAGTGCATAAGGATGTATGTTATTTTTTGAACCATTGATTGTGTAATAGATATCTGTGTAGTTAGTCTCTCTTAATGAGTGAGTTACAAACACAACTGTTTGTGTGCTCTAAAATGTTCCATGTCTGTTACAAACAGACCTAGAATCTTCTAGAAAAGCACACCAACAGTTCTGTTTGTAACTCCCATTAAGAGAGACCGACTACACATGTAACCATTACACTATCAAACATATTTGGGTTTTAATTTTTGAGATTTGTTCTTGGATTTGAATTTATTGAAATGCTTCTGTGCATAGTTTCTGTCCCCTTCTTTAAGATCTTTCAAGCTGTTTGGATTAATGTTGACGTGTGCGTGACAGTTTTCTAATTGTCAGTTTTACCACGTGTTTTTCTTAATTCCAATCAGAGGTGGTTTTAATATACAAAAGAAGATGTAAGTACAGAATGGAAACAGAACTGAAGCTCCAAGCTGATAAGAGCTCTTACCCGAAACTAAAATGCTGAGATACCTACCCTTATGTGAACCCCCTGACTTATTGCCTGCTTACTCACCCTTCTGTTCTCTTACTAATTCTGACTAAGCCTTGGTTGTTTGAGAGAGATGAAATCAGCAGGAAGTATTACATTCACTTTTTTGTTTGGACCGGAATAGGAAGGTAGGAAATAGAAAATCTCTTGTCCTAATCTGCTGAGAGATTGGAAATACTTGCTGCATGCTTAGTCCTAGTCTTTTGTTTGTTTTTGAAGTTTTCTATCCTACCTGCAAAATGTGTGAATGCTATCACCATCATCTATTTGGTCCTGGTTGATGAATGAATCTTGATCATGTTACAAAATTTAGTAGTCCTGCATTAAGGCACTGCCTTTTCTTCCTCTCATCCATTTGTGGCTCCTGCAGCGTCTTGCAGCTTCTGTGAAAATGGTGGCTAAAGGTGTTCTTAGAGAGCATCTCATTCTCTTAGCGAGTAGCATGACTTGCGGTGGGAATTTGGTGGGTTTTAATACTGGTGGATATAAAGCACTGGCTCGACAATTAAATATTCAAGTACCATTCACAGATGCAACACTCTTTGTAAGTTGCCAGCTTGCTAGTTGTTGTAATCATGAGAGAACATGGAGCTGTATTAGGTTATTTTATTTCTAATTTTGTATGTCTGATTATGCAGACACCAAAAAAATGTTTTGAACGAGCTGCTGAGAAATGTCATACTGACTCTCTATCAAGCGTAGTTGCCTCCTGTTCCTGGGGCAAACATGTGGCTGTTGGTACAGGATCAAAATTTGATCTCCTATGGGATGAAAATGAGGTGGTTGATTGTACTCTGATTGAATATTGGACTTGGTTATAGATGAGTTGATTTTGTGGTGTAAACTTTATTTATTTATACATTGACATTTTCCTTTGCAGATTAAATCAAACGAGATTGAGGGGATGGATGTTTACAATTTTCTTCACATGGTGAAAGGCCTTACCGGTGGTGAAGAAGAAAACAATGCTTGTTTGGGTGAAGACATCGATGATTTGCTAGAAGAAAATATGGACTGGAGCATGTCCCCGGAGCATACCTCAGGTTTTAATGCTGTCTTTGAAGAAAATTTTGAACTACCGAATGATTCAACATCCAATGGTTGGGATGCTAATACAAATCAGACTGGAACAAAGGACAATGAGTGGTCAGGTTGGGTAACCAATAAGGCCGAATCAAAAGACAGTAGATCTGGAGGTGCTGAAGAGGATCCTTGGAAGAAAAGTGATGTCATCCAAGAAGCAAAATCTAATGAATGGTCTACCTGGGATAGAAACAAATATGAAATACCAGCTGGTGGATCTGAAAAAGTGAAAGAGGATTCTTGGAGTTCTCAGAAGCATAAGGCTGATGTTGAGCAGGAAGATTCCTTAAGTTTTGGTGCTTGGAATGCTAACCCAGCCAATCAGTTAAAAGAAAAATCTAATGAGTGGTCTGCCTGGGGGGATAGGAAGAAGTCTGAAACACCATCTACAGAAATGAAAGAGACTGGGTCGGAAAGAGCTCAAGAGGATTCTTGGAGCTCTCGTAAGTGGAAGGCTGATGATACCCATAAAGAATCTTCTATGTTTGATGCTTGGAATGCGAACAACAATGATGATCAAACGCAAACAAAATCAAATGATTGGTCAACAAGGGGAAGGAATAAATTTGAAAAACAAGATGGAGGATCTAAAAGGGCACAAGGAGATTCTTGGAGCTCTTGTAAATGGAATGTTGCTACCACAGATGACTCTTCTAGATTTGGTGCTATGGATTCAATGACAAGAGATCAGACAAAAACAGAATCTAAAAGAGTTCAGGAGGGTTCTCAGGGATCCCAAAAGTGGAAGGCCGGTACCCAAGAAGCTGGTGTCACCCAAAATGATCTTTCTAGGTCCAGGGCTTGGGATGTGAAAGATCAGGAAAAACCAAATTCCAATGATCGGTCTTCTTGGACTAGAAATAAAGTTGAAACGAAACATGGTGAGTCAGAAAGAGCTGTCGACGATTCTTGGGGTAAGTGGAAACCTGAGTCAAAGGTTGGAGCTGATGTAATGCAAGAAGACTCGCTTAAATCCAATGCTTGGGAATGTAATTCTGATAATAGCTCTTGGGGAAAATCCAGATCCCCAAAAAATAAAGCTGCAAGTTCAAAAGGATGGGACTTGAAATTTGATTTAGCTAATTCTGATGGTAACAAAGGTTCCCAGTGGGGCAAAAGAGATAATTCTGATAATAGCTCTTGGGGAAAATTGAAATCCCCAGAAAATCAAGCTGCAAGTTCACAAGGATGGGACTCAAAATTTGATTCAGCTTCTGATGGTAACAAAGGTTCCCAGTGGGGCAAAAAAGATAATTCTGATAATAGCTCTTGGGGAAAAGCCAAATCCCCAGAAAATCAAGCTGCAAGTTCACAAGGATGGGACTCGAAATTTGATTCAGCTAATTCTGATGGTAACAAAGGTTCCCAGTGGGGCAAAAAAGATAACTCTGATAATAGCTCTTGGGGAAAACCCAAATCCTCGGAGAGTCAAGCCTGGGATTCCGATATAAAGTCAAATCAATTTGCAGGTTCACAGGGATGGGACTCAAAATTTGCTTCAGTGAATTCTGATGGTAACAAAGGAGTCCAGTGGGGCAAAAAAGATAATTCTGATAATAGCTCTTGGGGAAAACCCAAATCCTCAGAAAATCAAGCTTGGAGTTCCAATAATAAATCAAATCAAGCTCCAAGTTCACAGGGATGGGATTCGCAACTTGCTTCAGCGAATTCTGAAGGCGACAAAGGTTTCCAGTGGGGCAAGAAGGGCAGGGAACCATTCAAGAAAAACCGCTTTGAAGGTTCACAAGCTTGGGGTTCAAATAGTGGGGACAGGAGAAATCAGAATCGCCCTCCTAGAGCACCGGGACCCATATACTCATCTGAGGAACAGGATGTTTTGAAGGATATTGAACCCATTATGCAGTCTATCAGGCGAATCATGCAACAGCAAGGGTAAGTTTTCCATGGCTGTAAATGCTACTACTCCAAGATAATTACTTGCAGTGGTATTCCTATGTTCTGGTTTGGCCTAAACTTTTTATTGTCACTCATTTCACCTACTCACTGACTTGCAAATTGCATAATATGAAACTACACAAGGTGTCATTCCTGAATCCTGACATTTTATCATTGCCCACAAATTTTTTCTGGAAGTAATATTTTGTTTGAACAAAATGTCAATTACTGTATAGATATTCTATAATTATTCTTCCTGATAAAAGATTGCACTATTAGTCAATTTCCACTATTCCCTTTATCTGCTCTCTATCCTAGCATTCTAGAGCTTTTCTTCCTAAGCTTTCCCTCTGCTTTTATGAATTTATATCATAAGCTGCAGCATTTTTATCCTAATTTTTTAAATAAATTCCTGTTGAAGGTACAATGATGGGGACCCATTGGCTTCCGAAGACCAATGTTTTGTACTTGAGAATGTCTTCGAACATCATCCAGATAAGGAGAACAAAATGGGTGCTGGAATTGATTATGTCATGGTATGCTCCAATACTTTTCGTATTCTTTTTTTAATTTTTCAATAACACTTATGATTGATTTCATAGGTTCCCTGAATAAACGGGTTTCTTTTGAAAACATCCAGGATTTTTGTACTGAATGGTGTTCTATTTCGTGGTTCTCTTTCCTTGCATATCTGTATTAGTTTTAGCGGCATGTTATGCATAATGTATACATCTATTCTTGTATAATGCAATGCATTCTTGTGACAGGTTAGCAGACACAGCAGTTTTCAAGACAGCAGATGCTTTTATGTGGTTCTGAAAGATGGTAGTAGAGAAGACTTTTCCTACCTCAAGTGTCTGGATAACTTCATAAGGAAGAAGTATCCAGAGGTTGCAGAATCATTCATTGGCAAATTCTTTCGGAAGCGTGGAAAGCGTGACCAAACTGCAAACCAAGCGGCAGACCAAACTGGGACTCCTGGTCTGGATGAGACAGCAACTCCAGCTACTCCAGCGGCCAACCAGACTGCAACTCCTGGGCAGGACGAAACAGCAACTCCCGGGCCTATGGAAACAAATGAGTAGATGGGAGTTGTGCCCATAGTGTTGTACAGAAAAGGCGCAGTTGGGGCCAGAGCATAATCCAGTTTATCCCAACTGACCAATTTTCCTGTAGGAAACACTGTTCCTCTTTTCGTTGACTGTTTTTAGATGTTAATTTTAGCATGTGAATGATGATTGCTTGTGCAGATGTTGAATGATTGATAACAGCAGACGATGTGCCTAGCAAACTTTACTCTGCCCAAAATTTTATCTGCCCTTAATCGTACATACCTGGCGTTCTGACGTCAACAAGACCACAACTACCAGAATGGTGTATTGGCGTCTTTCTGATTAGAGTTTCATGAATCAGATCGTCGCTGGTATTATGTTGTTTAGGCATTCCAGGGAATATGTAAGCTGGTAAATTTTCTTAGTTTTACTTTGCACAAAGCCAATTTAAGTATCAGTTTCCAACCTTTGTAGTCTTATAACCACAACTCGAATGCAATCAGGTTTTTCCTGTAATAATTTTGAGCACCAAGGCCAAGTCTAAAATGATGCACATAGAAATGCGATTAGAGTGACAATCTAGGAGCTTGGCGTATATGGCTTTTGGTGAATTTGCGCTCCTATTCTAGTTCCTTTCCTTTTTAAGGTTAAAAATTCTCTGGCTTAAGAAAAAGGTTACACTCTTTGTCTTCACTTCCTTTCGATTTCTTTTTTATCTCAATCTTTTTCCGCGTTTTAAACATTTAAATACACGAGATTACTATGTAGTTTCTATTATGAATATTTAATACAATAGTAGATGTCCTTGCACTTTATTATTGCCTATAAAAGGACTCCATGGCAAGGCAAGATGTACACAATTTTCAACTTCAATTCTCCTCTTTGATTGCTCTTTCTAGTCTCTTCTCCCAATTCATCTTCCTATATAATTTTTAGTTTATTTCATAACACGTTATCAGTACGAGACTCTGACCAACTGAGATCTAATTAAGTCTTTAAGAGGTAACACATGATTATTTTATTTTATTTCTTTCTTCATTATTTTATTTTAATTTATGTATCTTACATGTATATTATAAAAGTTCACAAAGAACTTATATTTTAAACATCTCAGAAGGATGTTATACCTATATCATAAAAAAATAGGTTCCTGAAGAACTTATTCATAAACATCCTTGTAGGATGTATAAAATTAATAGTCAGAATTCTTTAAGAATTTTAAAAATATTTGTTACTAGTTCCTGAAGAATTATAACAATCTAAGATAATTAAAAGATTAAATTAAATTCTTAATTATTTGGTATTATGTTTATAATTCATTTTACTTATTGTACTACCTTTCATTTCTATTATTTCTCATTATATATGTTTTATGTTTTAGTTTTATACTGCCCAATTACACGCTTCCAAATTGGGCACGACACTAATTTTAATTTAGAATTGCAATTTTTTTTTTGATTGCTTTATATTTCAAGCTTCTTTTGAAGTGTGTTCCATGCGTACATTTAATTTATATTATAGTCCAGCGTTTGCATGATATTGGCATTCGGTGTTAATTTTATCTTATTAAATAATTAATTTATAGACTCATAATTGGTATAATATATTTTATTATATAAAAGTGTTCCTAAATAAGATGCGCATTAACAAGGAATTGAACTCGGGTTAATACCTATAATAAGTTATCTCTCTACCACTAGACCACTAGTATTTAAATGATATTTTATGAAAATTTTAAATTTTCATTACCGGATCATTTATGTGAAATTTTATTTAAGTTGATTTATAAGTTACTTTATCTATCTTTAAAAAAAACAATATTACTCTTATAAGAAAATAAGATATAATATAAATATTTATAATCATTATAAAATTTTCTAAAGAACTTATATTTAAGACATCCCCGTAGGATGTATAAGATTAATGGTCATATAATTCGATCATTATTGAAGTCATAAATATTATATTATCATATATGTTCTGGAAGAACTTAAAAGAATTCTTGAAAACACTTATTGATAATTCCTGAAGAATTACAATTACCTAAAAAATTAAAAGAAAAAAAAGGGTAGTGTTATAATAATTGTAATGAGACAAAAGAAATTGTATTATACATTCACGTGAACCTAATAATAATAATAATTACATATATTGCATCTACCATTAATTTTTATTAATTCTATTTGTTTAATGAATTCATTCTTTAGCCATAATTTTATTATAGTTAAATTAATATATTTTGTGCTATTTAGAATCACTTCTAAATTGAAATTATGTATAAAATTTTTTTTTACTGGAAGTGATATGTTAGAAAAAGACATTCTCCACTTTTCATGCATCCAATATGCTCCTGCAGTAGCAATATCATGAAAAGATTTCACGAAATGTTGAATTGATCATTTGTCTACTTGTGGCTAAACAAAATAACGAGCTTCTCATGCAAAATCATGAGTCTCATCCGACTAGAACTGTTTCATTCCCAGAAGTGAATGTAACAACACATGATGCACACCAAAACATCTCATTGATTGGGAAAACAATAGAGACAAATTTTACTGGTATGGATGATGGTCTTACTCATTTTGACGATGATAATTTCCTTACTCTTCCTGAAGAAGATATTGACCACTCGGTTGGAAGGAAGCACCCCTAAATAAATTATTTTATGTAATTTGTTTTGTTATAAATTTAGTCATTATCAATAAAATTTTATGTTAAATATTTATTGTTGTTAACTATATTTTTCACTCATAATTTATTTTATTTTATGAAGAATGCATGCTCACGTGAATAATGAAGATATATGTCTCGCAGACAGTGCAACAATACACACTATTCTCAAGAATGAGAAATATTTCTATCATATAGTAAAACAAGAAGCCAATGTCAATACTATATCTGGTAGTATAAATATAATTGAAGGCTCCGACAGAGCCAATATTTTGTTACCTGGAGGAACAAAATTACACATTGAAAGTGCATTATATTCTACGAAGTCTCAAAGGAATTTATTGAGTTTTAAGGATATCCGTAGAAATGGATATCATATTGAGACCACAAATGAAGGAAATGATGAATATCTTTACATAACAAAGTTAATCTCTGATAAGAAATGTATATTGGAAAAATTGCCTTCATTTTCCTCTGGTTTGTACTATACATATATTAGTACAATTGAAACAAATGCCATAGTAAACCAGAAGTTTACAAATAAGAATAATTTTGTTATCTGGCATGAACGATTAGGTCATCCTGGATCAATTATGATGTGAAAAATAGTTGAGAATTTAAATGGTCATTGTTTGTCCATCAGACAAATTCTGCAAACTAAGAATTTCTCATGTGCTGCTTGTTCTCAAGGAAAATTGATCATTCGACCATCACTAATGAAAATTAGAAGTGAATCACTCATATTTTTAGAGCGCATACAAGGTGATATTTATGGACCAATACACCCTTCATGTGGACCATTTAGATATTTTATGGTTTTAATTGATGCATCAACTAGATGGTCACATGTTTGTTTATTATCAACTCGCAACCAGGCGTTTACGAGATTACTAGCTCAATTAATTCGTTTAAGAGCTCATTTTCCTGATTATCCAATCAAGAAAATACGCCTTGATAATGCTGTGAATTCACATCTCAATCATTTAATGATTATTGTATGTCCATTGGAATTGATGTTGAACATCCTGTAGCACATGTTCATACACAAAATGGACTTGCTGAATCATTGATTAAACGTTTGAAATTGATAGCAAGACCATTGTTAATGAGATCAAAACTCCCAATTTCTACTTGGGGACATGCAATCTTGCATGCAGTAGCACTAATTTGTATCAGGCCCACAAGTTATCATGAATATTCCCCATTACAATTAGTTCATGGTAAAGAACCAAATATTTCCCATTTAAGAATTTTTGAAAGTGCGGTATATATTCCTATTTCTCCTCCACAACGCACTAAGATGGGATCTCAAAGAAGGTTGGGGATATATGTTGGATATGAAAGTCCATCTATAATAAAATATCTTGAACCCTTGACAGGTGATTTATTTACAGCTTATTTTGTTGATTGTCATTTTGATGAATCTATTTTCCCACCATTAGGGGGAGAAAATAAACAATTGGATAAAAGGATCAGTTGGAATGAGATATCTCTATCACATCTTGATCCTTGAACAAAGCAATCTGAACTAGAAGTTCAGAAAATAATTAGTTTGCAAAATTTATTAAACCAATTACCGAATGCATTTGCTGATCCAAAAAGAGTGACTAAGTCACATATACCAGCTGTTAATACTCCAATAACGATTGATATCCCTGCAGGACAATCTAAAATTGCAAATGAGTCTGAAGCCAAAGTAAAACGTGGCAGACCTGTTGGTTTTAAAGATAAAAATTCTCAAAAAAGAAAAGTAAATAAAGAAGATGGTCGAATCGAGAATATAAAGACTCCAGTAGAGTCTCCTGACATAATCAAGGTTTCAAATCCAGAAGAAATCAAGGTACCTGAAATTGATAACAATAAAGAGATATCTATAAATTATGTCATGGATGGAATACAATGGAATCGACATGAAGTCGATATTGATGAAATTTTTGCATTCAAAGTAGCTCTTGATATTATAAATGATGATAAGAATCATGAGCCAAAATCTGTTAAGGAATGTGCACAAAGAAATAATTGGCCAAAGTGGAAAGATGCAATGCAAGAAGAGTTAAACTTACTTGCAAAATGAAAAGTTTTTAGACCTGTAGTCCAAACACCTGAAGGTGTAAAACCAGTTGGATACAAATGGGTCTTTATGAGAAAAAGAAATGAAAATGGTGAAATTGTGCAATATAAAGCAAGGCTTGTTACACAAGGTTTCTCACAAAGACCTGATATTGATTTCGATGAAACATATTCACCAGTGATGGATGCAAGTACTTTTCGATACTTGATTAGTTTGGCAATTCGTGTAAAACTTGATTTACGCCTAATGGATGTTGTTGCAGCATATTTATATGGCATACTTGAAAATGACATCTATATAAAACTCCCTGAAGGATTTAATTTGCCTAAAGCAAAATGACATCTATATAAAACTCCCTGAAGGATTTAATTTGCGTGAAGCATACAAGACAAATTCTCGAGAAAATTATTAAATTAAATTGAATAAATCCCTTTACGAACTAAAACAATCTGGACGTATGTGATACAATTGTCTCTGAATATTTGTTGAAAGAAGGGTATAAAAATAACCTGATTTGTCCAAGAGTTTATTATAATTATTATTTATGTAGATGATTTAAACATCATTGGAACTCCCGAAGAGCTTTCAAAGGCTATAAATTGCTTAAAAAAAGAATTCGAGATGAAAGACTTGGGAAAAACAAAGTTTTATCTTGGATTACAATTAGAATATTTAAAGGAAGGAATTTTAATGCACCAAAAGACTTTATAGAAAAGGTGCTAAAGCGGTTTTATATGGACAAGTCACCCATTGAGCAGTCCAATGGTTGTAAGGTCACTTGAAGTGAGCGAAGATCCTTTTCGACCTCAAGAAAAAAATGAAGAACTACTTGGTCCTGAAGTACCATATCTTAGTGCAATTGGTGCACTAATGTATCTTGCTAGTCATACACGACCTGATATATCATTTGCTATCAATTTGTTAGCAAGACATAGTTCTTTTCCTACAAAAAGGCATTGGAATGGGATTAAGCACATATTTTGCTACCTTAGAGGTACGATGGACATGAGTTTATTTTTTCTATATGCATCTAAGGCAAACCTAATTAGTTATGCAGATGCGGGGTATTTGTCTGATCCTCAAAATAGTCAATCATAAATAGGATATTTGTTCACATGTGGTAGTACAGCAATTTCATGGAAATCCATAAAACAAACGATCACAACAATATTATCTAATCATGCTGAAATTCTAGCATTACATGAAGCAAGCCAAGAATGTGTTTGGTTGAGGTCTATGATTCAACATATTCAAGAAACTTGTGGCTTACATGCTGGAAAATTACCACCATCAATCTTATGTGAAGATAATGCAGCTTGTATCTCCCAATTAAAGGAGGGTGTTAGTCCTCAAATTTTCAATAAAAGCTTGAATAAAAATTTCATAAAAATTATAAAAATTAGTTTAATTTGTTAGAAAATTAGGATTTAAATTCAATAAATGGATGTTGTTGGAAATAATCTGCCCTTGATCAATTTTCTCTAGTTTTGCAGTGAAAAAGTTAAGAAATCAAGAGAAAATTACACTGGAGGAGCTGACGCGTAGCCTCACCCCACGCGTAGCATCAATAGCTATTTTTGATGCTGACGCTACGCATCACAGCCACGTGTAGCGTCAGTGCTGTGTGGTCTCCACCTCCACTTTGACCCACCACTCCACTTGGACCCAATAATGGGCACTCCACTCAGCCACAAGGGCCATCCCACTCACCATGAAAGGCCAAAAATCGGTGGAGACATGTCCATATGGCCAAGCATGATCAAATTTAATAATTTGAAGTGGCCATTATCAAGTGTTTAATGGAGGCTGAGTCAGGGGTGTGACGCGTAGCGTCACAGGGACGCGTAGCGTCAGCACCCTTGCTCAGCCCTATAAATAGGGCCATCCAACACCATTCAAATCATCCCATCCCATCCCATTCCATAGCATTTCTTTTCTCTCTTGTGCTCGACTTTGAGTACTTCTTTTGTGAGTTGTAGTTCTAGAATAGTTTTCTAGATACTTGAGTGTGTTTCGGTGTATTGTGATCATTGTATCGTGAAGTTCCCATCGTCTTCGTAATGTCAAAATCTGTAAGTGTTGTTTCTACTTTCACCATGTGTAACTAATTTGTTTATGTTGGAATTGGTGAACTAATCTATTGAGTATAATGTTGTGAATTCGACCTCTGCATGTTTATGATTCAAGTCCATGTTAGTATTTTAACCTTTTATTAATATGAACGTCAAACGGGAGAATGATTTTCATGTGTATTGAAACTTGTTTTATTAGTATGAATGTCAAATGGGAGAATGATTGTTCATGCCGTATTGAAACTTGTTTTGACGAAAGTAAAAAGTTGGAATACCCTTGGTATCTCAATCCTATAGGGGTTGTTAACCATTGTTGCCATAAGGCCAGGTCTTAATGCAAGTTTTTACTGAGAAAGCTCACGAGGGATCGGACTTTACGGTGAATTCTTAGAATTTATATCACGAGGGATCGGTTATAATGATTTTAAGCTGCAATGACATGAAACTTGATGATTAAATATGCATGTCTTGAGTTCCTCATTGTTATTCTAGATTAGGGATCCAATTTCCAACATAATTTGTTTATCTGTGTTTATCTCAAGTATCTTACCTATTCTAGATTGCAACTCGTTTTTTTTTAGATAGATTTTATTTTCTTTTATCTTATGAACCACTCAATCATGCTATCTTGTGAATATTGTATAAATTGTATATAAATTATTCTTTTGTTTATAACTTCCTTCCCATTTACCATAGTAAATAGAAAATTACTGTTATTATTGGACTTTCAATCCCAGTGGAACGATATCTAAATTTTGAAAACTACAAACGATTGGTGCGCTTGCCAATTAACAAACCCGGTGGTGGAAAAGAACTGTTGAGATGCTATCGCCGGGTTAACAAGTTTTCTGGCGCCGTCGCCGGGGATTGAATTGTTTCAGTAAAACAGTAAAATTTTAATTACCGTGGTAAATATATTTTTTTTACCTTAGTTAATTTTTTTATTATTTATTTCTTATCATTATTATACTAACTTTCTTTGTCTAGTTTGTGTATGCAAACTCGATCTACCGCAGGTAAAATTTATTTTGATCCTGAGATAGAAAAGTTTGTAAAGAAAATCAAGTCTTTGAAATCTAAAACATAAACTAATTCTTCTTCTACTTCAAAAATTTTTGAAAATTCAAATATGGCTGCTGAAAGGAGAACATTGGGACAGTTTGCTGCTATTAATGGTCCACCCCGAGTTTCGAGAATGTTTCAAGGACTAGTTTTACCAGTGGAAATTAAACCTGCCACTTTAAACATTATTCAAAACAACCAATTTGCTGGTTTAAATCATGAAGAACCATATGAACATTTAACTGTTTTTTATGAGTTATGCAGCACAATTGGTTTTGAACCCAATCAAGAAGAGTCTGTTTACATGAGACTTTTTCCTTTTTCATTAATTGGTAAAGCAAAAGAATGGTTTAAATCTTGTCCACCTGGTAGTTTTGCAAACTGGTCCGATGTTGAAAGAAAATTTTTGGAAAGATTTTATTCTCCTTCAAAATATTTTGAAGCAATGACAGCCATACATTCTTTTTCTCAAAATAATGATGAATCACTAGGAGAGACATGGGAACGATTCAAGGCACTTTTGAGAAAGTGTCCAAACCACAACCTAAATGATGCCGAAAAGGTAAGAATCGTTTACCATGGTCTATTGCCTCAGTTCAAGATGATGTTAGATGCTTGTGCAGGTGGTTCTTTAATGAACAAGACTGTGGAGGAAGCCATAGAAATATTGGAATCAATGACTATCAGTGACCGTCAAGCTAAACCAGAAAGAGGTAATAGACAAGGTATACTTGAACAAGGAGTAAATGATACAGTGTTAATTCAACAAAAATTGTTGATGCAACAAGTTGAGGCAATGAGTAAACAACTTGGAAAACTTCAAGTTACCCATGTACCACAACAACTCCCTGCTCAATTACAACAATGTGAGTATTGTATGGGCGAACAACCATGTGGTTACTGTGTTCTTGACAAAAATGAACAAGAACAAGCTAATTCCTTGATTCATCAAAGGTTACCTACAGGTAATTCTCTAAATCCTCTTGTAAATTCTTTTTCTAACAATTACCTGTAGGGAAGGCAAAACCAAAACTATGGTTGGAAACAAAATGCTAGACCCTTTAACAATCAAGGAGATTATAATGCTAGATTGACAAAAGCTGAAGAAAGTATTCAACAATTGATGCAATACATGGAGACAATTAATGTTGCACGTAAAGCATCAGATCAACAGTTAAGTCAGCTAGTAAAAGAAGTAGCCGACATCAAAGAATTCAAAGCGAAAGAACAATGTAAGGCTATTTTTACAAGAAGTGGTAAAACTGTAAGTATAAATCATGAAAAAGAAAAAGAAGAAGAGAATGAAAAAGAAAAAGGAAAAGAAGAAGAAAAAGAAAATGAAGAAAAGAAAGAAAAAAATCAAAAAAATCAGTATCCTGGACAGACACCTCCTGTCCAGGATTTACCTTATCCTCATCCACCATCAAGAAAAGATAAAGAGAAGGAATACAAGAGATTCCTTGAAATCTTTAAGCAGTTACACATAAACATCCCTTTTTCTGAGGCATTAGAACAAATGCCTACATATACTAAGTTTATGAAAGAACTGCTTACAAAGAAAAGGAAGTATGACGAAGAGATCGTAGAACTTGAAGCAAGTTGCAGTGCTATTTTACAATACAAGATGCCAGAAAAATCCAAAGATCCTGGTAAATTCACTATTCTTGTCTCTATTGGTGGAGTAAATATCGGTAAGGCTTTATTAGATTTAGGGGCTAGCATCAATCTAATGCCCCTAAGTATGATGAAGCATATTGGTGATCTTGATCCACAGCAGACAAGGATGACTCTGCAATTAGCTGATAAATCCATCAAGAGACCTTATGGGATTGTAGAAGATGTGCTTGTAAAGGTTGACAAATTCTACTTTCCTGTGGATTTTGTGATCTTAGACATAGAAGAAGATGCTGATGTTCCTCTAATTCTTGGAAGACCATTCATGAAAACTGCTCGAGTACTGATCGATGTGGACAATGGGAAGCTAGCAGTAAGAGTGCATGATGAGGAAGTAAATTTTGATGTCTTCAAGGCAATGAAACATCCTAATTCAAAGCAAGATTGTTTCAAAGTGGACATCCTTGATGAAACTTATCTTTCCTTATCAAAAGGTATGGTTATTTCTGACCCATTAAATAAGTTATTGACTAACTCTGTTGAATTTTTGAATGAAGAAGAGGAAAAACAGATTGAAAGATATCTTGAAGAATTTGATCAAGGGAAAGAAATTTCCTTTGAATCAAGAAAGATTGAAGAAATTCAAGAATCACCTGTTGAAGAAATCCAGAAACCTGAATTAAAAGTGTTACCTTCCAATCTGAAATACATCTTTTTGAAAGAAGGTAATTTAAAACCAGTTATCATTAGTAATCTGTTGAGTGAAACAGAGGAAGAAAAACTGGTGGAAGTATTAAAGAGGAATCAAAAAGCAATTGGGTGGACACTTGAAGATTTGAAAGGTATAAGTCCATCATACTGCATGCACAAAATCTTGTTGGAAGATAATTTCAAACCTATTGCTCAACCTCAAAGACGCCTCAATCCAACTTTGAAAGAAGTAACCAAAAAGGAGGTTCTGAAATTGCTGAAAGCAGGTATTATCTATCCTATTTCTGATAGTACATGGGTAAGTCCTATTCAAGTTGTTCCAAAAAAAGGTGGTATGACAGTAATTGTTAATGAAAAAAATGAACTAATTCCTACAAGAACTGTCACCAGTTGGAGAATGTGCATTGATTATAGAAAATTAAATCAAGCCACAAGAAAAGATCATTTTCCATTACCTTTTATGGATCAAATGCTTGAAAGATTATCTGGACAAGAATATTACTGCTTTCTCGATGGTTATTCTGGATATAATCAAATTGCTGTTGACCCTCTTGATCAGGAGAAAACTGCCTTTACATGTCCTTTTGGCATATTTGCTTACAGAAAGATGCCATTTGGATTATGTAACGCACCTGCTACTTTTCAAAGATGTATGTTTGCTATTTTTGCAGATTTAATTGAAAAGAGCATTGAAATTTTCATGGATGACTTCTCAGTTTTTGGGAATTCATTTGAAACATGTCTATCCAACCTAGACACCGTACTGAAGCGGTGTATTGAGACAAATTTGGTGCTTAATTGGGAGAAATGTCACTTCATGGTGAAAGAAGGAATTGTACTTGGTCATAAAATTTCTTCTAGAGGCATTGAGGTTGACCAAGCTAAAATAGAGGTAATTTCTAAACTCCCACCTCCTGTAAATGTAAAAGGTATTAGAAGCTTTTTAGGACATGCTGGATTTTATAGAAGGTTTATTCAAGATTTTTCAAAAATTGCAAAACCCTTGTCAAACCTTCTAAATAAAGATGTTGAATTCAAATTTGATGAAGCATATCTTAAAGCTTTTAATTCCTTGAAAGAAAAATTGGTTACTGCTCCTGTAATTGTTGCTCCTAATTGGAATCTACCCTTTGAACTTATGTGCGATGCAAGTGATTATGCTGTTGGAGCAGTTTTAGGTGAAAGATATGAGAAAATTTTTAAAGTCATACATTATGCTAGTAAAGTCTTGAATGAAAATCAAATAAATTATGCAACTACTGAAAAAGAATTACTAGCTATAGTGTATGCTTTAGAAAAATTTCGATCTTACTTGATTGGCTCAAAAATAATCATTTTTACTGATCATGCTGCAATCAAGTATCTTTTAACTAAACCTGATTCAAAACCTCGGTTAATCAGATGGATTTTGCTCCTTCAAGAATATGATCTTGAAATCAAAGATAAAAAGGGTAGTGAAAATATGGTAGCTGACCATCTTTCTAGATTAATGAATAATGAGGTTACTGTCAAAGAAAAAGAAATTTTGGAAGAATTTCCAGATGAAAAACTTTTCAAAATAACACAACGGCCATGGTTTGCTGACATGGCCAATTTCAAAGCAGCAGGAGTTCTTCCAAATGATTTGACTTGGCAACAAAGAAAATTTTTTTTTAGAGATGCAAGATATTTTGTTTGGGATGACCCTCATTTATTCAAAATTGGAGTGGATAATTTGTTACGACGTTGTGTGCCTGACTGGGAAGTAAGAGATGTGTTGTGGCATTGTCATAAATCACCATACGGAGGACACTTTAATAATGAAAGAACATCTGCAAAAGTTCTCCAATCAGGTTTATACTGGCCCTCTCTTTTTAAAGATGCTCACTTGTTTGTTCAATCTTGTGATAACTGCCAAAGAACAGGTAATGTTGGAAGAAGGCAAGAAATGCCTCTCACAAATATACAAGAAGTTGAGGTATTTGATTGTTGGGGAATTGACTTCATGGGACCTTTTCCTAACTCATACTCAAATCAATACATTCTTTTGGTAGTAGATTATGTTTCAAAGTGGGTGGAAGCAATTTCTACCCCTAATACTGACACTAAAACTGTTGTGAATTTCTTGAAGAAAAATATTTTTTGTAGATTTGGGACACCAAGAACTTTAATCAGTGATGGTGGTTCATGTAACATCCCTGTTTTTAGAAACAATTTTATCCTTGTAAATTTTAATTATGGAGGGTTTGTAAGCAAGAATAAGTCAATATATACCTTGTTGATAGTCTGTAGTACCTCAAAAATGTCATTTTGCACGTAATAATAGAGTTTATATGGAATATTAGTGAAATTATGCAAAAACCGAGTGAAAAAGGCTCTGTTCCGAGTGACAGAGAAGAATTCCGAGTGAAGGACTAGAAATTCCGAGTGAAAGAGAGAATTCTGAGTCAGTATCATGTTTTCCGAGTAAAACATGACTGAGAAGGCTACCACCGAGTGGAGTCCTGACCTAAGAAGCAATTCTGAATGAAGAGTGATCAAAAGAATCACTTCTGAGTGAAAATCCGAGTGAAAACACCCTAGAAAGGCTCGGTTCCGAGTTGAATGTTTCCTTTCTGAAGGAAATTACTATGGTTGGAGCATTCCGAGTGAAAGAATGCATAAATGGTTCTATTTATGTTGATTTGATGCTTCCTTTCTGATTGAAGTATGTTGTGGAAACAATTGGGAAGGCTTCCGAATGGTTTTGCTTAGGAAACCGAGTGGAAAATGGTGGAGGAAGTCAATTCCGAGTGAGATACACTCCACTGGACCAAAACCGAGTGAGAAAAGTATGTGTGAGTCTTGGTCCGAGAGGTAATGGCTTAAATAAACGTTTATTGAAGAAATTGGCCTAAACCGAGTGAATAAAGTAAGGAAGACTCGGATTTCCGAGTGAAGATTCACTGAGAAAGAGAGGACTCGGTCTGAAGAGGTATTACCGAGTGAGAAACCGAGTGAAGAATTGCAATTGTGACTCGAAAGTGGGAATTCCAGTCGGAATTCACTGACAGAAGTGTTAACCGAGTGTAATTTCACTCGGTATTCACTGACAGAAGTGCGTATTGACTTCAATTTTGTCTTTTAATGATATTTAAATCCAATCGTGCGCATTATGGATGGTGGACGACCAGAAATGGACACTGACTCAGCATATATCTTATTTAATTCTTAGTGACCCTTCCATTAGCGATCCACTAACAACCCACTCAGAAAAGCTGTCTCCCACTTGTCCTCCCACTCACTTCCTCCCTATTTAAATGAGCTCAAGGTCCTCAGAACTCACACCACACACACGACCCAAACACTCTTCATCACTCTCTTTCCAGCAAGTTCTTTCCCACTCCTATCCCCTCTGTTTCACTCGGATTTGAAGCAGGACAGTGAAGGGAGCCTCTTTCTTCTCCTCTAGGAACTTCATAGAGGTAAGGGGGTATATTCTTGGGTGCCTTGTGGGAAAACCGAGTGGAGGACAGATTCAGTGTGTATGAATTAAATGCTTTAAATTGTATCTGTATATGCATGTATGTATATATATCTGTTACCGAGTGTATATAATTATTGATGAATTGTGAAATATTGGACTGGAAATATTAAGAATCATGGGTACCGTGTGATTTCCAGTGAAACAAATATGATAACAGGTTATGTTTTATGATAATCCGACCGGTTTTACACTTATTTTGCTCGGTTTTGCTTATTTATACTCGGATAGTATCTTTCTAGTTGATTTCACTCGGAAAACATAGTATTTCACTCGGAAAACACTCTATTTCTCTCGGACAGCATCTTCCAAGTCTTATTTTACTCGGAAATCTCTTTCTTACATTATTTCACTCGGAACTTGACTTAATTTCACTCAAAAAATGTAATTACTTTTTACTCAGAACTCTTTTTCATGAAATTCACTCGGAAACACACTATTTTACTCGGACAGTAGTTTCCCAGTCTTATTGCACTCGGAAAACATCATATTTTACTCGGACAGTAGCTTCCCAACCTTATTTCACTCGGCAAAACAATTTATTTCACTCAGCAAATAGTTATTTTCACTAAAAGAACTCCTTTCAACTTGATGTAACTCGGTATATAAAGTCAACTCACCAGAAGACCTTTCCCAACCTGATTCCACTCGGAATCAGGATTATCTTACTCGGATTTTCTTTATTCACATGTGTCACTCATGGGACAGATTTTCTTTATCCCAACCCTTTTTAATTAATTTCACTCGGTAAACTCATGTTTCACTCGGAAAATATCTTATTTTTACTCAGGAAACTCTTTTCCTACTGATTCCACTCGGAATCATACTTAATTTCATTCAGGAACTCATTTTCACTCAGAATTTAAGTAGCTTCACTCATGAAAACCTTTTTCCAGTGATTTTAACTCGGCAAACACCTTCATTTCACTCAGAAATCTCCTTTTTGACTGAATACCACTCGGAAATATACTTTATTTCACTTAGAGACTCATTCTCACTCGGATTTACAAACAATGCTACTCAGGAAACCATTTTCCCTACTGACCTCACACGGATTTATATTTTAATTCACTCAGAAATTTGTTTCACTCAGAATTCAAGATATTTAGTTAAGAAAATTATTTTTCAGCTTCTGTTTCACTCGGATTACTTATTGATTTCAGTTAGAAAATTCTGCTCAGTTTATTTCACTCGGATTCATAGCTATCTCATGCGGAAAACTTATTTTTCACTCGGATTCAAGCTGTCCCAGTCGGAAAACAGCATTCCACTTTATTTCACTCGGATCCAAACTTATTTCAGTCGGAAAACAGCTTTTCCAGTGTCATTTCACTCAGATTTTTAGCCAGAACGCTTGGAGAACCCTTCTCTGTATGATTCCACTCAGAATCATACTCATTTCACTTGGATTTACCTCTGTTCCACTCGGAAAACTCTATTTTTAGTGTTTTTCACTTGAATTTTTAATTGGAAACTAATCTTCACTACTTTTTAAGTTATTGGTAAGTTATAATTATTATTCTTATTCTATTATTATCATTATTTACTGTCAACTTAATATTGTTATCATTATTATTAGTTTTATTGTTATTATACATAGTTAATATCTAAATTATGCGTAATTACATAAAGAATATATTATTTTACTCTTTATGAAGAATATATTTAATAGATATATTTCTAAAAATAATAAACGAATATCTTACAAGGTTTAAATGATTGAGGAAATTCAAAGAACTTGAGAATGATATGATGAGACTGGAAATACATAAGATACCCAAGGAATCTAATGATAAGAATAATGCATTTCGCATCATGAAAATGTGTTTTGAAGAAGAAAAACTAGAGCATACACCTGGTACGCTGGAGGACATTCACGTTCGATCTCAGTAGAAGAATCTTGGGAGTACAACTGGAACGGCAACCCAATGGCATCAGAGTCGCGCCTGATAGCCGGGTGAGACGATGCAATTCTAGTGTACTTCGACTAAATGACGGGATGTATCTATGATCGTGAAGAGCCAAGTCCCAAGATGAAATGATATATATAATGATGAGAACCTGTGAGTTCATTCGTACCATATGATAAAAGAAAGGGGACTTGGTGAGCTCCGATCGCTCTAGAATGGAAACATTGTGCCCAAGAAATAACTTGAGCAGGATGGAATCCAAAGAATGAAAGGATGATGACGGATTGATTTTATTGGGCCCACATGCATCATAAGATTTAACCAAAGATAAATCATAATAAATCTGAACTCATGCATTCATTACATCATATTTGATTGTTATAATTGTGAATATGTTATATGTATGATTTATTTCATGGTAATATGCTTGATTGTTATAATTATGAACATGCTAAATATACGATTATGTGATGACAACATGCTTGATTGTTATAAATATGCTAAATGTATGATCTATATGACATTGTATGTTAACTGGATTATGTCCGCACCGGATGAACCAATCAGGGTCTTGGGTTATACTCACCCTTACTGTTGAACATTTTTCAGAGGAAATAGAAACTCAAGAACCCGAGTATGAAGATCAACAATACGCTGAACCTATTGAGAATAATCATTAAGGATAGAATATTTATAATCAGACACCGGATGACTGTATAATATTTAAGGGTGCCTGCGTGCCCCATTTTGTTAAGAGTACAATTATTTACAGTTTGTGAATGACTATGTGATATATACAATATTACTTCCGCTAATCTGCCACGTATTTATTTTTTTAAAAAAAAATATTCACTTTTTCTAAAAACTGTTAACACTCTCAGTTAAATGGGATGAACCTACAGAAGGATTTGTCTTATCTAACCGAGGGTGTTACAAAAGGTGGTATCAGAGCATAGTCGATTCATTAAGCTTGTGGAGTGGACCATTAGGTTTCCACGTACTCTGATAGAAATATTGAACAGTCCATAACACTCCTAAGACTAAATATCCTATGTGGAATACTCCACATAACGCATACCCTAAATCTATTTGTTGATATTCTTTCAGCAAATTCCTAATGGCACGCCAAAATAACAATCACGTGATGGAGAATCTTCTTACCAGAATTGTGGAGGTAATAGAACGACAAGAGTTACCTCATGCTTCTGCCAGACAAGGATTAGCTGATTTTCAAAGGAACAATCCTACGCAGTTCAAAGGAGGCTTCAATCCAGAAGGAGCACAACTATGGATTGAACACCTTGAAAAGATTTTTGTCGCTATGCGATGTTCTGATGAGGATTGTGTAACCTTTGCTGTCTTCATGCTGGTTGGAGAAGTAGAACACTGGTGGACTCATGCTAGAGTCAGACTAGCTACTGATGGGCATATCATTACTTGGGGACGATTTAAGACAGAATTTCTCGCTAAATATTTCCCCGAAGACATAAGGAGGCAAAAGGAACAGGAATTCTTTAATCTGAAACAAGGCAATATGACTGTTGGGGAGTACGCTGCTAAGTTTGATGAACTGGCAAAATGTTGTCCCTACTACACTCACATGGGGGAAGCGTCAAGATGTGCAAAGTTCGAAGCAGGGCTACGACATGAGATTCGTCAAGCCATATGTTGTCAACAAATTACACAATTCACTACTTTGGTTGACAGATGCCGCATATTTGAGAACACCTCTAATCTTCGACGACCTGGAACATCCAGTCATGGCCCCGAGCGACGGATGCCAGACCAACAACAAAGAAGGGATTTTCGAGGAGATCGACCATATTCCCGACCACCTTACTCAGCCAACCGAAATCCTTCAAAAGATCAAGGGAACAATCGGAACCTGAAATGCTATATTTGCGGAGGACCACATATGGCAGTAAATTGTAGAGCCTGCACAATTTGTGGACGGACTGGAGATCGTGATGCTGACTGTTGGTTTAAAAATACTAACAACCAGCAACAGATGACTCAAAGACAGGTAGTGCGACCAACAGGCCAAGGGAATAGAGGACCTGCTACAAATACCCCTGCAAATAATGCCCCAAGAGTACAGAATGTTCCCCGCAACAACAACTTCAGATAGAACAATAATCCTGGAAGGCCCGGAAACAACTCAACTAGAAGGCCAGGGGGAAATGCCAGAGTTTTTACCATGAATGGTGCAGAAGTATCACAAGAGAACGATCTTGTGCAAGGTACATGCTTTATAGGAAGTACTCTATTAAATGTATTATATGATTCTGGAGCCACTCATTCTTTCATATCTGAGAATTGTGTAAAACATTTAAAGCTTCCTACAACCTCTCTGCCCTATCAAATGATTGTCACAACTGCCGCCAATAAGCCCATTTGCTCTACTCGCATATGTCTAGAATGTCCTCTTAACATCGAAGGGAAAGCTTATCAGGTAGATCTGATATGTTTACCTTTGATTGATCTAGACATTGTTCTAGGGATGAATTGGCTTGCTGCCAATCATATTCTAATTGACTGTCATAATAGATCCATCTCTCACGGGTCTACTACATCTGAATATGATCAAGTCACAAATTCTTGCCTTGTTAGCTCAGAAAAGGTAATCTCAAAAGAAGTCCAACTATACATGATCCTTACTGAAACTGAAAGTAAGGCCACTTCTCAACTTGAACAGATTCCTGTTGTTCAAGAATTTCCAGAAGTATTCCCTGAGGACATACGAGAGCTACCTCCAGAGCGAGAAGTCGAATTCAGCATTGATATTATATCGGGCGTGGGACCAATCTCTATTGCTCCTTACCGGATGTCACCCAAGGAACTCAGTGAGCTCAAAGAGCAGTTAGAAGAACTTCTAGAGAAAGGAATGATTAGACCCAGTGTCTCACCTTGGGGAGCACCAGTTCTTCTAGTTAAAAAGAAGGATGGCAGTATGCGGTTATGTGTTGACTATCGTCAGTTGAATAAAGCTACGATCAAGAACCGTTACCCTCTTCCAAGGATTGATGATTTGATGGACCAATTACGAGGAGCCACTATCTTCTCAAAGATTGATCTGCGATCAGGCTATCATCAAATCAGGGTAAAGAAAGACGATGTACCCAAAACGGCATTCAGAACACGATATGGGCACTATGAGTATCTTGTTATGCCCTTTGGAGTTACAAATGCACCTGCAGTATTTATGGGATACATGAATCGAATCTTCCATGAGTACTTGGATAAATTCGTGGTTGTATTCATTGACGATATTCTCGTCTACTCCAAGAGTCATGAGGAACACGAAGAGCATCTTCGAATTGTTCTAAACACTTTGCGTGCAAGGCAATTGTACGCTAAGTTTTCAAAATGTGAATTCTGGTTGACAGAAGTGAAATTCTTAGGACATGTCATCTCTAAGGAAGGAATTGCTGTGGATCCTACAAAGGTAGAAGCTGTACTAAATTGGGAACAACCCAAGAATGTGACGGAAATCCGCAGTTTCCTTGGACTGGCTGGATATTATCGTCGATTCATCGAGAATTTTTCTCGAATTGCAGCACCTTTAACTAAGCTAACTCGTAAAGATCAACCATTCGAATGGACTGACAAATGCGAAAGCAGTTTTACGGAGTTACACCAACGACTCACTAGTGCACCTGTCTTGATTTTGCCAGATCCTGCCAAGCCATATGAAGTGTACTGTGATGCGTCAAAACAAGGACTAGGATGTGTCCTAATGCAAGAAAGAAAAGTTGTTGCTTATGCTTCAAGACAGCTAAGAACGCATGAAGTTAATTATCCCACACATGACTTGGAATTAGCTGCTGTTGTGTTTGCCTTGAAAATCTGGAGACACTACTTGTATGGTACATACTTCGAAGTTTTCAGTGATCACAAAAGCTTGAAGTATCTATTCGACCAGAAGGAGTTGAATATGCGACAACGTAGGTGGATGGAATTTATCAAAGATTATGATTTTGAACTCCGATATCATCCTGGAAAAGCTAATGTTGTGGCTGATGCACTTAGTAGAAAGGCTTTACGTCTATCATATATGATGACAAAGGAGTTAGAACTGATTGAACAGTTTCGCGATTTGAACCTAGCAGTAACACCAAAAAGGGGAAGCCTTATGGTTGGAATACTAAGGATTTCCAATGATTTCTTGGAACAAATCAAAGAAGCTCAAGCCAATGATCAGGAATTACAAGATCTAGCAGAAAAGACAAAAGAAGGAGTCTCAGAGTTTAACAAAGATGAACATGGGGTGATCAGGTATCAACAGAGACTCTGTATTCCAGTCAACACAGATCTTAAAAGATCCATTCTGGATGAAGCACACAAAAGTAAGTACAGTATCCACCCAGGATCAACCAAGATGTACCAGGACTTGAAGAAATTATTCTGGTGGCAAGGAATGAAAAGGGATATCGCTGAGTATGTAACAGCTTGCCTGATGTGTCAGAAGGTAAAGGCGGAACAACAACGTCCAAGTGGGACCCTTCATCCTTTAGATATTCCAGAATGGAAATGGGATGAGATTGCTATGGACTTCGTGAGTGGATTTCCCAAAACATCAGCCGGATATGATGCTATTTGGGTAATCGTGGATCGATTAACAAAGACCGCTCACTTCATTCCTGTCAATATGAAGTATTCTCTAGAAAAACTCACCCAAATCTATATCAAGGAAATCGTACGGTTACATGGAACTCCCACTGCAATTGTATCCGATCGAGATCCTCGTTTCACATCACAGTTTTGGAAGAGTCTGCAACAAGCTCTAGGAACTCGTCTGAAGTTAAGTTCCGCATATCATCCACAGACAGACGGACAATCAGAAAGAACGATCAAGACTCTTGAAGATCTGTTACGTCTTTGTGTCCTAGAACATGGTAGAAAGTGGCAAGAATATCTTCCACTTATTGAGTTCACTTACAACAACAGCTATCATGCTAGCATCGGAATGGCCCCTTATGAAGCTTTGTATGGAAGAAAATGCCGTACACCTTTATGTTGGTACGAGACTGGTGAAAAGACAATAATTGGACCAGAGATTGTTCAGAAGACAACAGAACAAGTTCAGAGGATTCAAATGGCAATGAAGGCTTCACAAGATAGATAAAAGAGTTACTATGACAAGCGACGGAAGCCATTAGAATTTGAAGAAGGTGACCATGTATTTCTCAAAGTTACCCCTACCACTGGAGTAGGAAGAGCTTTGAAGGCCAAGAAGTTAAGCCCCAGATACGTAGGACCCTATCAGATTCTGCAAAAGATAGGAACTCATGCGTACCGCATTGCTCTGCCACCCGAGCTGACAAACCTTCACAATGTATTTCATGTCTCTCAACTCCGCAAATATGTACCAAGCCCTGATCATGTTCTAAGTCCCGATCAATTTATTCTGAAAGAAAACCTTACCTTTGAAGCATCGCCAGTTAAGATTGCTGACCGACGTCTCAAACAGCTAAGAGGCAAAGAAATCCCTTTGGTCAAGGTAGTTTGGAGTCAGACAGATGATGGGGATGCTACTTGGGAAATTGAGGAGAAAATGAGAGAATTGTACCCTCAATTGTTTTAACTTTAAATTTCGGGACGAAATTTCTAAAAGGAGGGGAGAATGTAACATCCCTATTTTTAGAAACAATTTTATCCTTGTAAATTTTAATTATGGAGGGTTTGTAAGCAAGAATAAGTCAATATATACCTTGTTGATAGTCTATAGTACCTCAAAAATGTCATTTTTGCACGTAATAATAGAGTTTATATGGAATATTAGTGAAATTATGCAAAAACCGAGTGAAAAAGGCTCTGTTCCGAGTGACAGAGAAGAATTCCGAGTGAAGGACTAGAAATTCTGAGTGAAAGAGAGAATTCTGAGTCAGTATCATGTTTTCCGAGTAAAACATGACTGAGAAGGCTACCACCGAGTGGAGTCCTGACCTAAGAAGCAATTCTGAGTGAAGAGTGATCAAAAGAATCACTTCTGAGTGAAAATCCGAGTGAAAACACCCTAGAAAGGCTCGGTTCCGAGTTGAATGTTTCCTTTCTGAAGGAAATTACTATGGTTGGAGCATTCCGAGTGAAAGAATGCATAAATGGTTCTATTTATGTTGATTTGATGCTTCCTTTCTGATTGAAGTATGTTGTGGAAACAATTGGGAAGGCTTCCGAATGGTTTTGCTTAGGAAACCGAGTGGAAAATGGTGGAGGAAGTCAATTCCGAGTGAGATACACTCCACTGGACCAAAACCGAGTGAGAGAAGTATGTGTGAGTCTTGGTCCGAGAGGTAATGGCTTAAATAAACGTTTATTGAAGAAATTGGCCTAAACCGAGTGAATAAAGTGAGGAAGACTCGGATTTCCGAGTGAAGATTCACTGAGAAAGAGAGGACTCGGTCTGAAGAGGTATTACCGAGTGAGAAACCGAGTGAAGAATTGCAATTGTGACTCGGAAGTGGGAATTCCAGTCGGAATTCACTGACAGAAGTGTTAACCGAGTGTAATTTCACTCGGTATTCACTGACAGAAGTGCGTATTGACTTCAATTTTGTCTTTTAATGATATTTAAATCCAATCGTGCGCATTATGGATGGTGGACGACCAAAAATGGACACTGACTCAGCATATATCTTATTTAATTCTTAGTGACCCTTCCATTAGCGATCCACTAACAACCCACTCAGAAAAGCTGTCTCCCACTTGTCCTCCCACTCACTTCCTCCCTATTTAAATGAGCTCAAGGTCCTCAGAACTCACACCACACACACGACCCAAACACTCTTCATCACTCTCTTTCCAGCAAGTTCTTTCCCACTCCTATCCCCTCTGTTTCACTCGGATTTGAAGCAGGACAGTGAAGGGAGCCTCTTTCTTCTCCTCTAGGAACTTCATAGAGGTAAGGGGGTATATTCTTGGGTGCCTTGTGGGAAAACCGAGTGGAGGACAGATTCAGTGTGTATGAATTAAATGCTTTAAATTGTATCTGTATATGCATGTATGTATATATATCTGTTACCGAGTGTATATAATTATTGATGAATTGTGAAATATTGGACTGGAAATATTAAGAATCATGGGTACCGTGTGATTTCCAGTGAAACAAATATGATAACAGGTTATGTTTTATGATAATCCGACCGGTTTTACACTTATTTTGCTCGGTTTTGCTTATTTATACTCGGATAGTATCTTTCTAGTTGATTTCACTCGGAAAACATAGTATTTCACTCGGAAAACACTCTATTTCTCTCGGACAGCATCTTCCAAGTCTTATTTTACTCGGAAATCTCTTTCTTACATTATTTCACTCGGAACTTGACTTAATTTCACTCAGAAAATATAATTACTTTTTACTCAGAACTCTTTTTCATGAAATTCACTCGGAAACACACTATTTTACTCGGACAGTAGTTTCCCAGTCTTATTGCACTCGGAAAACATCATATTTTACTCGGACAGTAGCTTCCTAACCTTATTTCACTCGGCAAAACAATTTATTTCACTCAGCAAATAGTTATTTTCACTAAAAGAACTCCTTTCAACTTGATGTAACTCGGTATATAAAGTCAACTCACCAGAAGACCTTTCCCAACCTGATTCCACTCGGAATCAGGATTATCTTACTCGGATTTTCTTTATTCACATGTGTCACTCATGGGACAGATTTTCTTTATCCCAACCCTTTTTAATTAATTTCACTCGGTAAACTCATGTTTCACTCGGAAAATATCTTATTTTTACTCAGGAAACTCTTTTCCTACTGATTCCACTCGGAATCATACTTAATTTCATTCAGGAACTCATTTTCACTCAGAATTTAAGTAACTTCACTCATGAAAACCTTTTTCCAGTGATTTTAACTCGGCAAACACCTTCATTTCACTCAGAAATCTCCTTTTTGACTGAATACCACTCGGAAATATACTTTATTTCACTTAGAGACTCATTCTCACTCGGATTTACAAACAATGCTACTCAGGAAACCATTTTCCCTACTGACCTCACACAGATTTATATTTTAATTCACTCAGAAATTTGTTTCACTCAGAATTCAAGATATTTAGTTAAGAAAATTATTTTTCAGCTTCTGTTTCACTCGGATTACTTATTGATTTCAGTTAGAAAATTCTGCTCAGTTTATTTCACTCAGATTCATAGCTATCTCATGCGGAAAACTTATTTTTCACTCGGATTCAAGCTGTCCCAGTCGGAAAACAGCATTCCACTTTATTTCACTCGGATCCAAACTTATTTCAGTCGGAAAACAGCTTTTCCAGTGTCATTTCACTCAGATTTTTAGCCAGAACGCTTGGAGAACCCTTCTCTGTATGATTCCACTCAGAATCATACTCATTTCACTCGGATTTACCTCTGTTCCACTCGGAAAACTCTATTTTTAGTGTTTTTCACTTGAATTTTTAATTGGAAACTAATCTTCACTACTTTTTAAGTTATTGGTAAGTTATAATTATTATTCTTATTCTATTATTATCATTATTTACTGTCAACTTAATATTGTTATCATTATTATTAGTTTTATTGTTATTATACATAGTTAATATCTAAATTATGCGTAATTACATAAAGAATATATTATTTTACTCTTTATGAAGAATATATTTAATAGATATATTTCTAAAAATAATAAACGAATATCTTACAAGGTTTAAATGATTGAGGAAATTCAAAGAACTTGAGAATGATATGATGAGACTGGAAATACATAAGATACCCAAGGAATCTAATGATAAGAATAATGCATTTCGCATCATGAAAATATGTTTTGAAGAAGAAAAACTAGAGCATACACCTGGTACGCTGGAGGACATTCACGTTCGATCTCAGTAGAAGAATCTTGGGAGTACAACTGGAACGGCAACCCAATGGCATCAGAGTCGCGCCTGATAGCCGGGTGAGACGATGCAATTCTAGTGTACTTCGACTAAATGACGGGATGTATCTATGATCGTGAAGAGCCAAGTCCCAAGATGAAATTATATATATAATGATGAGAACCTGTGAGTTCATTCGTACCATATGATAAAAGAAAGGGGACTTGGTGAACTCCGATCGCTCTAGAATGGAAACGTTGTGCCCAAGAAATAACTTGAGCAGGATGGAATCCAAAGAATAAAAGGATGATGACGGATTGATTTTATTGGGCCCACATGCATCATGAGATTTAACCAAAGATAAATCATAATAAATTTGAACTCATGCATTCATTACATCATATTTGATTGTTATAATTGTGAATATGTTATATGTATGATTTATTTCATGGTAATATGCTTGATTGTTATAATTATGAACATGCTAAATATACGATTATGTGATGACAACATGCTTGATTGTTATAAATATGCTAAATGTATGATCTATGTGACATTGTATGTTAATTGGATTATGTCCGCACCGGATGAACCAATCAGGGTCTTGGGTTATACTCACCCTTACTGTTGAACATTTTTCAGAGGAAATAGAAACTCAAGAACCCGAGTGTGAAGATCAGCAATACGCTGAACCTATTGAGAATAATCATTAAGGATAGAATATTTATAATCAGACACCGGATGACTGTATAATATTTAAGGGTGCCTGCGTGCCCCATTTTGTTAAGAGTACAATTATTTACAGTTTGTGAATGACTATGTGATATATACAATATTACTTCCGCTAATCTGCCACGTATTTTTTTTAAAAAAAATATTCACTTTTTCTAAAAACTGTTAACACTCTCAGTTAAATGGGATGAACCTACAGAAGGATTTGTCTTATCTAACCGAGGGTGTTACAGTTCACACTTTTGTAATAAAATTCTTCAGAAAGTATTACAACATTATGGAGTAAAGCATAAGGTAGCCACAGCATATCATCCACAAACCAATGGGCAAGCAGAGATTTCAAATCGTGAAGTGAAAAGGATTCTGGAAAAAACTGTGTCATCTTCTAGAAAGGATTGGTCACAAAAACTTGATGATGCACTCTGGGCATACAGAACTGCATTTAAAACACCAATTGGTCTTTCGCCTTTCCAGATGGTTTATGGAAAATCATGTCACCTTCCAGTTGAAATGGAACATAAAGCATATTGGGCTTTAAAATTCCTCAATTTTGATCAAAATGTAGCAGCAGACAAACGAAAGTTACAGCTACTTGAGTTAGAGGAAATGAGGAACAATGCCTATGAATCATCTAGATGCTACAAAAGTAAGGTGCAGGCTTACCATGATAAAAAGTTAAAGAAAAGACACTTCACACCAGGTCAGCAAGTTTTATTGTTCAACTCAAGATTAAAATTGTTTCCTGGAAAATTGAAATCAAAATGGTCAGGCCCGTTCTTGATTAAAGAAGTCAAACCATACGGAGCAGTGGAAATTGAAGATCCAACTTCCAAAAGAAGTTGGATGGTAAATGGGCAAAGGTTGAAACTATATTTGGGTGGTGAAATTAACAAAATTACCACCAGTTATCTTTTAACTGACCCTTGAAATGCAGGAATGTCAGGCTGGAGACATTAAACCTAGCGCTCAATGGGAGGCAACCCATTTTGTTATTTGTTTTTTTTAAATTTTAAAAAAAAATTTTAAAAAAAATCTTTTAATAAATCAAATTTTTGTTAGTAAGTTAATTTATACACTTAGAGTTTTTACACAATAAAACTTAAATTTGTAAAATCAATTATCGATTTTTTTATATAACTTAGGAATTTTGATAAATTTAATTACAATAAGTTTATTAACCATCAAGCAAATTTCAATAACCCGGTGAGCAGAGATATTTTTTTAAACACTTAAGGGTTTAATCGACATATTTTCAATTCGAATTGATTTTGCTTTAATCTCTGATTTGTGTTGTTATACAGAGAATTCGAGAAAATGATCAAGGCACATTTATTGGTGAAACGAAACCTTGGGCCAAACAGCTTACCTTGGTAAAAAGTCTTTTATCCTTTGCAAAGCCAATTTGAGCCTAAAATAAAATTCTTTGGTACCCTTAAAACCTAAATTTGTTTTAACCATTCCCTATACTTGATTGATTAAAAGAGCAGTTGAAATAAATGAAAAATATTTTGAGTGTTCTCACAAAAATGGGGAGTGAAAATAAGCAACTTGATTCTTTTCAAAAGGAAAGTATGAAAAAAAAATCAAAAATAGTGAAAAGAATCAAGTTGGGGGTATTTATTTTTCATCAATAAAAGAAAATGAGAAGTTTGGGTCAAGAAAAAGCCTAAGAATTATAAAATGCTCTTTTATGATTTCAGGTTTTTGAATTCCAAGAAAAACCATTACTTCTTGAAAACCAAGCCTCATTACAACCCGTGAAAAGACCTTGTGATTTTCGAATTAACTCGGTATAAATAACCATTGATTAGATGACAAACAAAGTTAAATTCGTTTGATTTTATGATTGATTGAATGAAATAGGTTACCAATTGCATAGAGATAAACACGTGTGAGGTAAGCCTGAAATTATGCTTGATTGTTAATAGAATATTGTAAACAATTTTATCATTAGACCTTTGTTATATTTGATATCAATTTTTGATTATTACAAATTAGTTAAATTGTGTAATTATTTTTTGTGGTAAAATTTCGGACTAACTTAAAAATTTGATTCCAAATCTTTATTTTTTTTTTCTTATTTTTCTCTTGCTCGAGGACGAGCAATGTCTCAAGTTGGGGGTATTTGTTAGTCCTCAAATTTTCAATAAAAGCTTGAATAAAAATTTCATAAAAATTATAAAAATTAGTTTAATTTGTTAGAAAATTAGGATTTAAATTCAATAAATGGATGTTGTTGGAAATAATCTGCCCTTGATCAATTTTCTCTAGTTTTGCAGTGAAAAAGTTAAGAAATCAAGAGAAAATTACACTGGAGGAGCTGACGCGTAGCCTCACCCCACGCGTAGCATCAACATGCTGACGCTACGCATCACAGCCACGCGTAGCGTCAGTGCTGCGTGGTCTCCACCTCCACTTTGACCAACCACTCCACTTGGACCCAATAATGGGCACTCCACTCAGCCACAAGGGCCATCCCACTCACCATGAAAGGCCAAAAATCGGTGGAGACATGTCCATATGGCCAAGCATGATCAAATTTAATAATTTGAAGTGGCCATTATCAAGTGTTTAATGGAGGCTGAGTCAGGGGTGTGACGCGTAGCGTCACAGGGACGCGTAGCGTCAGCACCCTTGCTCAGCCCTATAAATAGGGCCATCCAACACCATTCAAATCATCCCATCCCATCCCATTCCATAGCATTTCTTTTCTCTCTTGTGCTCGACTTTGAGTACTTCTTTTGTGAGTTGTAGTTCTAGAATAGTTTTCTAGATACTTGAGTGTGTTTCGGTGTATTGTGATCATTGTATCGTGAAGTTCCCATCGTCTTCGTAATGTCAAAATCTGTAAGTGTTGTTTCTACTTTCACCATGTGTAACTAATTTGTTTATGTTGGAATTGGTGAACTAATCTATTGAGTATAATGTTGTGAATTCGACCTCTGCATGTTTATGATTCAAGTCCATGTTAGTATTTTAACCTTTTATTAATATGAATGTCAAACGGGAGAATGATTTTCATGTGTATTGAAACTTGTTTTATTAGTATGAATGTCAAACGGGAGAATGATTGTTCATGCCGTATTGAAACTTGTTTTGACGAAAGTAAAAAGTTGGAATACCCTTGGTATCTCAATTCTATAGGGGTTGTTAACCATTGTTGCCATAAGGCCAGGTCTTAATGCAAGTTTTTACTGAGAAAGCTCACGAGGGATCGGACTTTACGGTGAATTCTTAGAATTTATATCACGAGGGATCGGTTATAATGATTTTAAGCTGCAATGACATGAAACTTGATGATTAAATATGCATGTCTTGAGTTCCTCATTGTTATTCTAGATTAGGGATCCAATTTCCAACATAATTTGTTTATCTGTGTTTATCTCAAGTATCTTACCTATTCTAGATTGCAACTCGTTTTTTTTAGATAGATTTTATTTTCTTTTATCTTATGAACCACTCAATCATGCTATCTTGTGAATATTGTATAAATTGTATATAAATTATTCTTTTGTTTATAACTTCCTTCCCATTTACCATAGTAAATAGAAAATTACTGTTATTATTGGACTTTCAATCCCAGTGGAACGATATCTAAATTTTGAAAACTACAAATGATTGGTGCGCTTGCCAATTAACAAACCCGGTGGTGGAAAAGAACTGTTGAGATGCTATCGCCGGGTTAACAGAGGGTTACATTAAAGGAGATAGGACAAAGCATATTTCACCAAAATTTTTCTTTACTCATGATATTATAAAGAATGGTGAAATAAATGTCCAGCAAGTTCGATCATACGAGAATCTAGCAGATATCTTTACAAAATCATTACCAACCAAAGTCTTCGAGCAACTAGTACAGAAGATTGGTCTTCGACACTTACATAAGTGTTCTGATGAGGGGGAGAATCAAATATTTGTAATTTAATTATTTTTATGGATATACTTTGTAAAGAATGTTGTACTCTTTTTCCTTCACTAGGTTTTTATCCCACTGAGTTTTTCCTAGTAAGGTTTTAACGAGGCACATTCTAAAATATTGACATCCAAGGGGGAGTATTATGAATATTTAATACAATGGTGGATGTCCATTGCACTTTATTATTGCCTATAAAAGGACTCCATGGCAAGGCAAGATGTACACAATTTTCAACTTCAATTCTCCTCTTTGATTGCTCTTTCTATTCTCTTCTCCCAATTCATCTTCCTACATAATTTTTAGTTTATTTCATAACAGTTTCTTTATTTCTCTCACCAACATTCTTCTATTAACGGAAAGATTTGTTTGGTCATTTTAATCTTCAATTTTGTAGGAGTTTATTTTATTTATTTATCCTGCTTAATTGTATATAAAAGATTGGGTAAATTAAATAGTAGTAACCACACATACATTATATATATGAATTCTTATTTAAATTAAAAAGAAGGCAGAAAAAATAATCGGACATGTGATAGGTTCAAGCTGTTTAGTGGACCAGTTTTTGTTTGGTTTTGGTTGATCCTGAATCGGTTTGATTGACTTTTTCTGTATTGGTTTCCTACGTCATCTTCGCCGTTTTCTTTTTTTTTTTTCTTTTTATATCGAAATAGTTGGTTCGCTCAGGTTTTTTGAACGCCATTTATAACTTACAGGTTTCTTCCTAGTATGATGAAATAGAATTGTTTGGAAGTGGTTTAAATCATGTTAAATATATTTAAATGAAATTATTATTATAATAATAATGAGATGTAAAAGTAGTTTTCAAAAAAATATAAAAGTAAAGATAATAACTAAATTGTGAATGAGAAAGCTGTATAGAAGTCATAAATTTTTAAATAAAGAAATTGTCAACTACTGCATAAGAAACTAAAAGATAAAAAAGTTATTTAAAAATATTATTAATGTCATCCATCTTAGTTTTCAAGCAATTTTAACATATATTTTAAAACACTTATAAACTACATTTACCAAAACATGATGTTAATAACCACATTGGGTTAATTTAGTGCTTCAGCATCTCGCCCCTTAAGCAAGTGGTTAGGAGTTTGATTACGTACTCTTGCGAGTGAAAAAAATTCTCATAATAGTCCTTTACCATTTAATGCATGTACCACCGAAATAAGAGATTAGTATGACATCCTCATTTATATGAAATGATGATTTTTATCTTTAAGAAATTTTCCTATAATACAATCTAAATTGAAACATTTCCATTTCCGTATGCTATAATTAAGTAGAGTCACTGTTAAAAAAATTGTAAAATGTATGGATGGACCCTTTGCTATTATTAATAGAAGGCCACCTCTTCTAACACAAAATATATATCCATATCATTTGTACACACATCACTTTTTCAACAACAAAATAATAGACGATTAAATATAAAATTGTTAATCATAAATGAGTATTCTATTGTCAAGTAAACCTCGTAGATGAGTTACTTATAGTTTATTGGTTAAATTAGTCAAGCCTGTGTAATCATGAATATTATAACACAATATACAAGTAATCATAGCAATAATTATCTAACAAATTCACACTTTGATGACTATCTTTGTGCACAAGGGCCTTTTCCTCACAACATCCAAAAAGTGGTTAGAGTTATTTAATTCCCAAAAGGTATTTAGGCAACAACCTACTAAAAATTTCACTTCTCGAATCGAATTTGTCTCCACCTTGGTAACACTCACTCAAGTCGAAATATATGAGGTTGAATAATGTGATTCTCGGTCTAGGGTGTGACTCTTTGCCACTGAGACCTTTCACTACCAGTATCATTCCCAAGACTATACTTGGAGTCAAATGTCAATGTTCCATAACATCCCTACTATTACTCTCTTTCTCATCAAAATGCCCATAATGCATAAAAGTTCTTTCTCACTTTCTTATTTTTAAGTCTTACAAGAACATATGAGATTCTTAGGACCCATTAAAAGTTTTGATTACGATTAAAAAATATTACACTATTTAATGTACTGATGTTTTAAAGTTATCTAAGGCTTATTTGCAGATAAATAAAGCCATAAACCAAGAAACAACAAGTCTTGAGTAGCTGTCTGAATATTCGTAAAAGTTAAACGCCCAGATTCAACTCATCCCCTGAATGGAGATAGTAAATACAAACCACGAATCAAAATTCATGCTTCCACAGTAACTTATAAGTGTTCTAATTTGAAACAAACTATCTATCCAATCAAATAGTTGTAAAAGGACTACTTAAAAAAAGGAGCATCCATCCTTGTATCAAAATGAAAAGTCAAACAACCAAGATGTTTACATGTTGATAGAGACCAAATACGCTTTTCAAATCATCCCAATAGCTCTGTGCAGATATGAAGTCATCATTAGATAAAAGGATTTTTGTCTCACAACATCCATTTCAAGGAGGTTTATATAAAGGAAGCTCATTTAGAAATGCCAAGTCTCTCTACGCATATACAAAATGTGTAATATTCTCTAATTCTTTTTTTGTAAAAATAGTCTACGGGCTTTTTTTACTCGTTTTATATCCTAAACAATTGGCTTAGTTTTTGTAAGATCAGCAACCCCTAAGGGCTTTACTAAGACTTAAGAATCCTTTATTTATATATGAAGTTATTAGAGTATGAATACTTGGGTAATTCGCTAAATTGTTTTGTTTTCAAGTGAGTCTTTGAGACAAGTGTTTAAATAACTATTTTTATAAAATGAATTTGTCAAAGTTTTAATCACACTATTCAACTCATTACTTATACTACATTCGGTTACTGGTACTTAATGTGTATTTCAAACAAAAATACAATTCTCCGATCATCAATGAATATCATTCAACCAAAAATTACATTAATACTTATTTAAAGAAAAATATCTATTTAAATTAGACACCCTTTTCTCTACAAATGAATGCTCACAAACCTTTTTCTTTTGGTTTCTAATTAATCCCTAAACTGATTATTCTAATTTATTTTAAACACCAGCTAATTAATCATTACCTCTTCCACTTCCTAATAACCGGTAAGTATGCCGAATGAAGCCGTCTATCAGATTGGATGTGAATCTAAAATGGTGTGAACAGTACAAAGCGGGATAAACTGACCGATTTCAATAAAAATCGATGACCCCGTAGTTCAACCACTTATAATTGTTGAAAAATAAAAAAATACAAACAGGTCACAAGAAGAAAAAGAAAAAAAGGGGATGAATGACTATTGGTGTGTCCGCCGCTAAGAAGAGAAGAAACACGAAATCGTAGGAGATTGAAGCTTGACACTTCCTAATAAAGAAAGAAGACTGAAGAATTGATGAAGAAAACAGAGGGAGGAAAATCGACGGTGGTCTAATATTGAGAAATCACACTCCTAATTCTTTTTCTTTTTTTCCTTGTTCAATTTCAAATCAATAAAGAAAGTCTATTTTTCCTTTCACATTACAAGGCCTCCTGTTTCCTCTGCTGCTAGCATGCTCTACGCATATGCTAAACTGCTAATGCATAAAAGTTTACTGTAATACTAATTAATATATAACATCCTATATTAAAACTTTTGGGAAAATAATAGAGCTGAGAATTAAAATTAATTATTCTACGTGAATCAAATTCGGTACGATTAATTAATTAATCTATTTTCTCTAAAAATTATATTTCAAATTAACTATATTGCATCATATAGTTTTAATTCTTTAATTCCATTTCTTTCCATATATATTCTTTTCTTTTATTTCATCTTAAAACTCTTTCATGCAGAACACACACACCCACAAAGCTCCCTCTCCATTTCTCACGCACTCTCCCCCTTGGCTGTCTCTTGCTCCTTCCTTCCACCATTGCTTCATTGTGCCACCATCTCCACTATAGTTTCATCAGTTTTAGCTTTCCCCACTCTAAGGTATGTGCATGCAGAACCTTTCCCTTGTTTTCTCCTCCTTCTTCAAGCTCACGGGTTCCATGTTTAATGGTGAGAAATTATCTTCTTTATTACACAACCTTACCATGAAGGGTCTAGGAGATTCCATTGAAACTTGAAGCTTTAAACACCATGAATTTCATCATTTGAAGCAGTAAGGTAAAGGATTCCTTCTTCCTTTAATTTTCAGCAACATGGGGCATTACCCATTATATGTAATTGCTGAATTTCTATGCGTTTGGTGATGGACAACGTTTGAGGAGTTGTTTCAAAGGGTATCAATTTACGTTTGGAGCCTCGGGACCATATCGGAGGGTTATCGACAAGCGGAATGATATTCCGGTAAGTCGGCACCTTTCAAAACTATGCCGGAATCTGAAACTAAGCTTTGAAACATATGTTTAGTACGTAATTGATTATAGAAACAGTGAATTATGATTTTTTAATAATTTTTAAGAGTTGTAAAAATTAACGTTTTAGTGGTTGGAAGCTGAAGCCATAACGCAGGATCGACGTAAGATACATTTTATACGTACGGGGGGTTTACTATTCAAGTAATAAATAGAAATTAGATTCTGGGTTAGGTCTTATGTAATTAGAAATTCTAATTGTGGTGAAAAATGCCTACAAGTATGAATTGTATGACAAAAACATGTGTTATTGTATCACCTTGATGATTGTATGGTATTGAGTATGGTATCATTCATGATGAGTTGAATTAATTGGTTCTGTGGATTGATATAACATTATGCCTAATTGATTTATATGGCAAATGTCTCTATATATTAGCTCTAGTATTTGATAAAGTTTTGTACACTAAGTGATGGGTGATGATTGGAAATGGAATTTATGGTTTAGTGGAGTTAAGTGATGATGTCAAATTGAGTTTATTGCACTACGATTCACATCTCATGCATTGATTGCACTTCATGACATCATATGCATTTCCAGCACTACGATTTATTGAAGAGACTATCATATTATAGTGCTACGTTTCATTGAGTAGTTCTTGAGGTACCACCACTTATAGTGTTACGATTCACTATGTGGTACCGGTGTCCACCAAATATAGCGCTGCGATTTGTTAGGTGGGTCACCTCGGATGCTTGCCACTTGTAGTGCTACGATTCACTGCGTAGATCATCCCGACACTACGATTTGCCATTATTAAGACAGATCTGTATTTCATTGTTTTGTGCATATTTGAAAGAAAAGATTTTAAAAGACCATGACATATCATTACTACATTCATGAGCTTAAGATGTATACATAGTTGATGAATGTTTAGATAAGATTATAGTGATAAATGGTTTGGTGTATTAGCAACCTTTGTAATTAAGTTATTGGGAGTTATATTGTCTATTAATGTCTAAGTAATGATATAATTGTTCATATGATTATATGGAGCTATGTTTGAACCATCAGAATTGAATTACTATTTATTGCTTTGGATTATACTCACCCTCTTCACTCCTAGATTTTTCAGTGAATGTGTAAGGGGATAAGTCCACTTGGTGATGCAGAGGTAGAAACTACATTATACAGCCATAGTGGATGCATATGTGTCTATATGTATATATATATATAGTTGTGTGTAGTCTAGTTTTGAGTATTTTGATGACCTTTGTGGTATATATCTTTTGATCTCATGGATTATGACTCTGTGATAGCTGGCTAAAATATGAACTCGTATGTATTTTGATGGTTTGTGATCTTGATGAAATTGGCATGGAGCCATTTACGTTATTACAACATGAAATCTTATGGCAGGGTATCATGTTCTAATTGGAATCATATAGATGTATATATGTAGTTGTATCTAGCGTAGCTCTAGATATTTTAATGACCTTGTGTATAGCATGTTGTTGAGACTAAGTCTGGTTTGACAAAGAAATTTGATAATAACTATTGACCAGATCCCAAGTTACGTTAATATAACCAGATCCCAAGATTTGTTAATAACATATATCAAAGCATTTAAATTAAGTGTGGTCTAACCTATTTAAATTAAGTGTTTCAGGAAACAGATTCTAATTACACAGGTTACAAAAGAAAGGGGGAGACCATCAAAACAAAAGTTTGATTTAACAAAAGTCTGATTCTATACTTTGCCTCAAAAGAGTCTGATTCAAGGACTTTTAAACCTTTGGCCCTCAAATCAGATTTAAGACTTTTGAAGCAATAAGTTCATGAACATTACTTCAAGTCCGTATCATGCAACGTTCTAAATCCTTTTTCATGATGCTTCGAATCAAGCTCCTATCAAGGATAACTATGCTTATCATCAAATAAGATAAGAGACAAAAAAATGGAGCAACCAAAGCTCACTTGCGAAGAAACCAAGGTAGCTGCCTTAAGTATTTTAGAAAAGTTGATTGGAATCAGCTCTTGTGTTAGGAAATTTTAGAAAGTTAGCAGCAATATGCTTTGCGTGTTAATCAAAAGAAGAAAGCCAAAAATTAATCTTTATACTCTGAAGGGATCAAGGAACTCTTTTTCCATGTAGGCTTCAAAGTTCCTTGGTACCAGACCTTTTGGCATCTCATCATTTTCTCAAGGTCTGGTGCTCTCCTTCAAAGGATTTTCAACGGTGATATCTTCTCTCCAACTCCTTAAACGGTTATCTTGAGTGACCTATATATTTGGAAGAGATTCAGATTCAAAGAACACATATCAACAATAACACAAGAGATAACCTCTGTGATCTTTTAATTCTTACAATCACTTCTTAATTTTCTTAGACAAAGGACTTCTTAAGTTCTTAGAAACACCTTATACAATTTATCTTTTTAAATCTTTTGTTGTTGTGTTGCCAGCCTTTATTTTCTATGGGAAACAGTTAGTGGCCTGAAGAGACTTTTAAAAGAATACTTGAGTTTAAGGCAGGAATGACTTGTTGAATACTTGGGATTAAGTCAGGAGTGGCTGAAGTCAAGAATACTTGTGGCACAAGTCTGATGCTGTTATTGTAAAAGAGATTTTACAATAGTGGAAATCCTTCAAGTTGGAAGGGACTGGACGTAGCTTGTGTTGGAAGCGAACCAGTATAAATATCTTGTGTTCATTCTTCTTTTCCTTGCTCTTAATACGTCTAATTGTTTTCGTTTTAATTATTCAAATTCAGTAAAAAAAAGTCTAAGATTTATTCAACCCTCTTCTAAGTCTGACTCTGAACCATCAATTGGTATCAGAGCTTGGCCTTTAGGTTGATCACTCCAATGAGTGAAGAGGAACAAAATCTATGGCAACTTCCCTAAGTAATCAACTTATTGTAGAAGGTTCTTCTATCAACAGACCTCTAGCATTCTTTGGTGAAGACTACCTATATTGGAAGGACATAATGGAGATGTTTATCAAATCCACTCAGTACAACCTATGAGCAGTCATTACAAGTGGTGATTATGCAGCCTCTGTTGATAAAGATGGAAAGCTCAAATTAGAAGATGAATGGACTACGATTGAAATAAGGAAAATGGAAATCAATGCCAAAGCTAGATTCCTCCTTACTTGTGCTCTAAGAAAATCAGAGTACAATAAGGTATTTAGCTATAAATCAGCTAAAGAAGTTTGAGATGCTTTTTAATGCAACTATGAAGGTACCTCCAATGTAAAGAGATCCAAGAAGATACTGTTGACTAAACAGTATAATTCTTTCAAGAAAAAGGATCATGAAATAGTGGATCAAATATTTGGAAGATTCCAAACCCTGCTGAATGAGCTCAAGGCTTTTAGGACAACATCTTCCACAAAAGATATCAATGTAAAACTTCTTGGAAGTTTGCCTGAAAGGTTTAATGCCAAGTGTTTAGCTCTTAATGAAGCCAAAGATCTAAGTAACTTCTCTCAAGATGAACTCCTTGGAGTACTTAAAGGGAATGAAATGAAGCTGAAATAAAAGGAAGTCACCAAGCCTTCCTCCTCCAAAAGTATTGCTCTGAAGTCTGATGAAACAGGCAAGAAGTCAAAGGCCCTGAAGGTTGAGGAGACCACAAGCTCAGAACCAAACTCTGATAAGTCAGGAGCAGATACTGATGAATAGCTGGCCCTTGTGAAAAAAAGATTTCACAGGTTGCTGAAGAAAAAGAAGTTTAGACCTGAGAAATTTCAGAAGAAATATCACAAAGGTTAAAGTCAATTTAAGTTTAAAATTGACAAATCTGCTCTAGAATGTTTCAACTATAGAAAACTAGGACACATGAAAGTAGAATGTCCTCTCTTGAACAAAGACAAGAAGGATAGAAGAGAAAAGAAAAAATTCCCTAAGAAGCAAAATGGATTGCTTACTTGGGATGATAAAGGTAACCATCAATTTCTTTTAGAATCAATCTCAATCGATAACACACATATAGGTTGTATATCCACACAAGGAAAAACATGTAATTATGCATTTATATATACATTATCAACATAACATTGAATTATGCATTTAGAAAATATACTCCTCTCCTACCTCAAGAGAAGTACTCTTCCGGGTTAGATGGTCTCGCGTTATCAAACCCTCAAGCCAAGAAAAGAGAGTGGGTACCAAGACAGGGAGAAGGTGACGAAAATGTAAGAAAAGGGAGGAGAGCTTTAAGCCACCATGGTCTCCTTCAAGCTCAATGGAGAATTTTAAAAATCAAGGGGAGATGCATAAAACCACCTTCTAGGTTTTTAGAAAGGAAGAGGTGAAGAGAAGTGGGAAATGGGAGGAGAAGAGAACAAGTGTATTTTGCCTAAGGAGAGGAAAAGCAACGTGAATTCATAAGAGGGAAATGGGGGTTTTGTTTTAAATTTTAATCCCTCACATAAAATTCCTCTGTTTTATAACAAACAGATCTCTGTTTGGACTCAATATTTTATCTAAAAATTATTCTGAATATATATTCAGATTCATAATAATATTCTTAACAGCCCTGACCAATGACATCTCAATCTGAGATACTTGGTCCGATACCCATATTCTATCCGGATATTAATTTCATCTCATTAAGCTTTAATAATTATGAATAGTCATAACAAATCCCAATTAAATCATTTCTAAATTTTTGGGACATTAATCATTTCATATATATAATTGTTTGCTATTTATTTCTCTCAATTAGATATTTATATAAAATTTGGGATGTTACATTTGGTCCAGTGGTAAGGCATGAGTGTTTGGGTCTAGGGGGATATGTTTGAGACCTGTCACTTGCACTTATGCTTTGTTTTATTTTACACTGGTCTTATATGATTTGTTACATAAAACACGATTGTGACTTGTTAGCAAATAATTAGTGTTGTTCTATAGTGCTAAACTGTAAGTGTTTAAAGCTTAAAGGGGTCAGGTTTGAGACTCATCACCCACATTTGTTTCTTTTTTTATTTTATGTGTGCCTTGTTGAAGTGTATATATAAAACCTGCTTGTGATTTTTTTTATAGATGTAGGTGTAGTTCCAATGGTAAAACTTGTTAATATTTAACCCAAAAGACATAGGTTCAAATCCCCCTATGGCCTTTTCTTTATTATTATTATTATTATTATTATTATTATTATTATTATTTCTTTATTTGCCTATGATATAACTGATTATTTCCTTTAGTTTGTATTTTTTTCCCTTCTTTCACTCTTGTTTCCTAAAAAGAAAATGGTAAAAATGTGTTTTCTTGGAAATAGAAATATTTTTAGTATTTTTTTTTTGTAAATTTGTTTCAAATGTGCTTACTTGAAAATTATTCCTTAAAGAGGTTTAAAACAACAAAAACTTTTTCTTTTAAATTAATTGTGTAAAGATTTTATAACGACGTCATGCAAAATATTTTGCCTACACCGATATTATGAGATAATACACATACGGAGTACTTCGCCTTGTATTTTCCTTATGCATATAATTTCTTTTGTAAACATCCTAAAAATGCAATAAGGTCTCTTTTCAAAACACATAAAATTTCATAATTATATTTTCTTTAAAATAAAAAATCTAAAAATAAAAAATATTTTAATATGCCTAAATAATTTCCTAACCAAGAACTATGTAACCTTGATTTCCCGACATACTTGGAAATACGTAAAAGCGAGAATAATTCCTGTTGGGTCTGTTTCCCTTTTATTAATTTTTGTGTGTCTTTGTTTCATTTCAATTAATTGTATATTGTTACTACTTAATTTTAAAAACAACATTTTACTACGAGAAGGTTAATTTAGATGAGACGTCTTGTTAATCTTCTCATATTTTCAATCTCTTTTTTATTTGTTAAATAATAATATTTCTTATAAAAAAGATTAATTTAGACGAGATGTCCTGTTAATCTTTTGTTTTATTTTAACTTATTTTATTTACCTTACTTTTATTTTATATTATCTTATTCTACTTCATTTTATTTTATATTAATTTAATTTTTATTATGTACAAATTAAGATTAATTTAGACGAGACGTCTTGTTAACCGTATTTTAAAAATTTCTTTGTCTGTGTTGTTTGTTCCCTTTCTCGAGAAGTTAAATTAATTTCTGGCCTATTTGAAAATTTGCATGATTAATTTGAGGTAACCGTTTTATAACTTGGAAATTCATTTTTTATCACTAGTGCCCCAACAAAGATTTTCCTGATATTTTACCTTAAAAAAATATTGGTGGCAACTTCTTGCGACAACATTTTTAAATGCTTAACAAATATATATAATGAGCTCGTTTGTTTAAATTTATTTTAATAGATAAGTACTTATTTTAAATTTTTATGTGTTTGTTTAAATTTTTAAAAATAAATAGAAGTAAAAAATAAATAGATTTTTAACAACTATGATCTGCTTATAAAAAATATTTATAAAATAAGTACATTTTTAAAAAGCACTTGTGAAATGAAAAGGAAGAGAGGGATTTGGTTCATGTGAGTTAGTGGTATTTTGTCAAAGAAAATTGAGAAGGAAAAGAATTTTTTTTAAAAGGAAAAAGAAAAAAATGAGTAGGGTTTTTTCATATGAAAAAAATTAATAGAAATTTTTGTTTAATAAAGATTAATAGATTTATTAAAGTTATAAAATAAATTAAAATAATTTTTTATATATTAAAATTAATTATAATATAAATTTAATTTTTATATATAAAATTTATTTTATTTCTCAAAATTATTTTATTTTTATTAATTTTATTTCTCTTTATCCAAAAAATATTTAATATTGATTTTTTAAATCATTTGATAAAGTCAAAGTTTTGTTAAGTCAATATTTTTTTCCGTGGTTGAAATCAGTTAGCCAAACAAATAGTTAATGAATCAAGATGAGCGGTGTTGGAATTACATGTGGTAACTAGGAATGCCACCAAACAAATTCAAATTTAAGTATAGCATGACATGAGATGAGGTGTTAGAATTGTAAGATCCACAAGCTTAGAAAAGTAGAGATAGGGTTGGAATTAAATAGAAGAAAACAAAAACTTTTGGTAACTGAGGATGAGAGAAAAGGATTTATTAACATAATAAACATAACTTGCCAAAGTTAAATGAAGAAATTGAAGTGTAATTGTAGTGGCTTAGAAACGTGACCTTGTTAAAGCGGTGGTGATTCATAGGTTTTGCTAGGTGGCTAATAAATGAGGAAGCATGATGGCCTAAATTGGAGAAAAGAAAGCTATATTGATTATTAAAGAAAAGGGAGATGGAAAAGTTTGGCTGCACTTTGAGGGTTAAAGGTTTTATTTTTATATGAAATAATGGGTAAAATTTGTTATAAAATAACTAAAATTTAAAATAATAGAAGAAAGAAAATGAAGAAGAGAAATGCACGTAGAGAAAGAAATGTACTGAGCCAATTTCATGCATACTATAGTGAAGGAACTAAGTCCCTTTTATAGGCAACACATGGACATCCATTTTGATTATAATATTCATAATACTCCCCCTTGGATGTCCATATTTTAGAATGTGCCTCGTTAAAACCTTACTAGGAAAAACCTAGTGGGATAAAAACCTAGTGAAGAAAAAGAATACAACATTCTTTACAAAGTAAATTCATGGATTAAATAAATAATTAAATTACAAGTATTTACTTCTCCCCCTCATCAGAACATTTATGTAGGCATCGAAGACCAATCTTCTGTATTAGTTGCTCAAAGACTTTGGTTGGTAATGATTTTGTAAAGATATCTGCTAGATTCTCACATGACCAGGCTTGCTGGACATTTATTTCACAATTCTTTATAAGATCATGAGTAAAGAAAAATTTTGGTGAAATATGTTTTGTTTTATCTCCTCTAATGTAACCCTTCTTTAACTGAGAAATACAAGCTGTATTATCTTCACATAAGATTGTTGGTGGTAGTTTTCCAGCATGCAAGCCACAAGTTTCTTGAATATGTTGAATCATAGACCTCAACAAAACACATTATCAATTTGCTTTATGTAATGCTAGAATTCAGCATGATTAGATGATGTTGCTGTGATCGTTTGTTTTATGGATCTCCATGAAACTGTTGTACCACTACATGTGAACAAATATCCTGTTTGTGATCGACCATTATGAGGATCAGACAAATACCCCGTATCTACATTACCAATTAGGTTTGCCTTAGATACATATGGGAAAATAAGCCCATGTCTATTGTACCTCTAAGGTAGCGAAATATGTGCTTAATCCCATTCCAATGCCTTTTTATCGGTGAAGAACTATGTCTTGCTAACAGATTAACAGCAAATGATATGTTAGGTCATGTGTGACTAGCAAGATATATTAGTGCACCAATTGACTGATATATGGTACTTCAGGACCAAGTAGTTCTTCATTTTTCTCTTGAGGTCGAAAAGGATCTTTGCTCACTTCTAGTGACCTTACAAACATTGGACTGCTCAATGGGTGTGATTTGTCCATATAGAATCGTTTTAGCACCTTTTCTATATAAGTCTTTTGGTGCATTAAAATTCCTTCCTTTAAATATTCTAATTGTAATCTAAGACAAAACTTTGTTTTTCCCAAATCTTTCATCTCAAATTCCCTTTTCAAGCAATTTACAGCCTTTGAGAGCTCTTCAGGAGTTCCGATGATGTTTAAATCATTTACATAAATAGCAATTATAACAAACTCTTTTCTAAGTCTTTTCATAAAAACACATGGACAAATTGGGTCATTTTTGTACCATTCTTTCAACAAATATTCACTGAGACAATTGTATCACATTCGTCCAAATTGCTTTAGTCCGTAAAGAGATTTATTCAATTTAATTGAATAATTTTCTCAAGAATTTGTCTTTTATTCTTTAGGAAAATTAAATCCTTTAGGGAGTTTCATATAGATGACATTTTCAAGTGAACCATATAAATATGCTGCAACAACATCCATAAGGCGTAAATCAAGCTCTTAACGTATTGCCAGACTTATTAAGTATCAAAAAGTAGTTGCATCCATCACTGGTGAATATGTTTCTTCAAAATCAATACCAGGTCTTATAAGAAATCTTGTGTAATAAGTCTTGCTTTATATCTCACAATTTTACCATTTTCATTTCTTTTTCTCGTGAAAACCCATTTGTATCCAACTGGTTTTATACCTTCAGGTGTTTGGACTACGGGCCCAAAAACTTTCTGTTTTGTAAGTGAGTTTAACTCTTCTTGCATTGCATCTTTCCATTTTGGCCAATCATTTCTTTGTGCACATTCTTTAACAGATTTTGGCTCATGATTCTTATTATCATGTATAATATCAAGAGCTACTTTAAATGCAAAAATTTCATCAACACCGACTTTATGTCGATTCCATTGTATTCCATCCATGACATGATTTATAGGATCTCCTTATTATTATCAATTTCAGGTACCTTGGTTTCTTATGAATTTGAAACCTTGATTATGTCAGGAGACTTTATATCCTCGATTCGACCATCTTCTTTATTTATTTTTATTTTTCGAGGATTTTTATCTTTAGAACCAACAGGTCTGCCACGTTTTATTTTGGCTTCAGACTTATTTGAAATTTTAGATTGTCCTTCAGGGATATCAATCTTTATTGGAGTATTAACGGCTGGTATGTGTGACTTAGTCACTCTTTTTGGATCAGCAAATGCATTTGGCAATTGGTTTGTTAAATTTTGCAAACTAATTATTTTCTGAACTTCTAGTTCATATTGCTTTGTTCGAGGATCAAGATATGAGAGAGATATCTCATTTCAACTGATCCTTTTATCCAAATGTTTGTTTTCTCCTCCTAATTATGGGAAAATAGATTCATCAAAATGACAATAAGCAAAATGAGCTATAAATAAATCACCTGTTAAAGGTTCAAGATATTTTAATATGGATGGACTTTCATATCCAATATATATTCCCAACCTTCTTTAAGGTCCCATTGTGGAGGAGAAATAAGAACATATACCGCACTTCCAAAGATTCTTATATGGGAAATATTTGGTTCTTTACCATGAACCAATTGTAAAAGGGAATACTCATGATAAATTGTAGGCCTAATGCGAATAAGTGTTACTGCATGCAAGATTGCATGTCCCCAAGTTGAAATTAGGAGTTTTGATCTCATTAACAATGGTCTTGCTATCAATTTCAAACGTTTAATCAATGATTCAATAAATCCATTTTGTGTATAAACATGTGCTACAGGATGTTCAACATCAATTCCAATAGACATACAATAATCATTAAAAGATTGAGATGTGAATTCACCAGCGTTATCAAGGCGTATTTTCTTAATTCAATAATCTGGGAAATGAGCTCTTAAACGAATTAATTGAGCTAGTAATATCGCAAACGCCTGGTTGCTAGTTGACAATAAGTAAACATATGATCATCTAGTTGATGCATCAATTAAAACTATAAAATATCTAAATGGTCCACATGAAGGGTGTATTGGTCTATAAATATCACCTTGTATACGCTCTAAAAATGTGAGTGATTCACTCCCAATTTTCATTGGTGATGGCCGAGTAATTAATTTCCCTTGAGAACAAGCAGCACATGAGAAATTATTAGTTTGGAGAATTTGTCTGCTAGATAAACAATGACCATTTGAATTCTCAACTATTTTTTGCATCATTATTGTTCCAGGATGACCTATTCATTCATGCTAAATAACAAAGTTATTCTTGTTTGTAATCTTCTGGTTTACAATAATATTTGTTTCAACTGTACTAATCACTAGTGGAGAAAGGGGTTTTAAGCACGGTTCTGTTGGACCTTTAAGCACGGTTCCAGAACTATGCTTGTTCCCACCGTGCTTGTAAATAGGGACTTTTAAGGACGGTTTTGAACCGTCTGCGTAGCTCACTTTTAAGCACGGTTCCTTTGAACCGTGCTCGTATCTAGCCTTTTTATATTTGAATATGCAGAAAAGTGGCACTGTTTACTGGGTTCAGATCCAACATTTTCAAATTCAGATATCGTCTTGTTCTCTCTCAGGTTAGTTCCATGCTTTGTATGTCTTGGGATTCCAAGGACAGGACAACACTGTCCTTGAATATGGGCAACGTTGCTACTGATGTTGTTGAGGTTGTTGAATATGGAACTTGTTTCCTTAGGCTCGAAGAACAAACGGTCGGAATGTAAACCACGAATGACGGTTTCTATTGAGTTGAGTGTTCTGGAATGTTCTTCGGAGGCGGTTGAGATCGGCGGCGGGGGAGACGTCGTAAGTGGCATTGATGGTTTTGAAAGTGGTGTCGTTGTTGTTGGTTCTAAAAGAGTGGGTTCTTGGTTGGTGACAAGAAGGCCAAGGCCAAGAGGAAGAAGAAGAAGGTTTGTTGAGGAGAGAAGGGAGCTTCATTTTCTTGGCCATGGGAAATAAAATGCAGATTCAAATGATAAAGAGAAGAGAAGAGAAGAGTTATAGAAATGGAGGGAGGGAGAGACGGAAAATGAAAAGCCAAAAGGTGAAGTTTCATTGGAGAGTGTGCGCAACCTTTAAGCACGGGTGACTCAGAACCGTGTTCATATCCTAACATTTAAGCACGGTTCACCACTAACCGTGTTTATAGATGGCCTATAAACACGGTCACCCACCCAACCGTCTTTATTTCTCCGTTTTAAATAATTTTTTAAAAAAATTATAAAAAGATTTAAGCACGGACCTAAGATAACCGTGTTTGTTTCTCAATTTAATATTTTTTTTAAAAAAAATAAAATTCTTTAACCACGGACCTGGAATACCCGTGTTTATAGTATCCCTATAAACACGGTTTTCCTCTAACCGTCCTTATATATGCGTTTTATAAATTTTATGAAATTCCTCATATTTACAAAATTACCACCGCCTGGTTTTAAACACGGATTTGCTAGAACCGTGCTCATATCCCGTCCTTATAGCTACTTTTTGCACTAGTGAATATAGATATAGTACAAATTGGAGGAAAATGAAGGCAATTTTTCCAATATACATTTCTTATTAGAAATTAACTTTATGATGTGAAGATATTCATCATTTCCTTCATTTGTGGTATCAATATGGTATCCATTTCTGCGGATATCCTTAAAACTCAACAAATTTCTTTGAGACTTCGTAGAATATAATGCACTTTCAATGTGTAATTTTGTTCCTCCAGGTAACAAAATACTAGCTCTGCCGGAGCCTTTAATTATATTTATACTACCAGATATAGTATTAGCATTGGCTTCTTGTTTTACTATATGCTAGAAATATTTCTTATTCTTGAGAATAGTATGAGTTGTTGCACTGTCTGTGAGACATATATCTTCGTCATTCACATGAGTATTCATTCTTCATATAATAAAAAAAATCATGAGTGAAAATATAATTAACAACAATAAATATTTAATATAAAATTTTATTGATAAAGACTAAATTCATAACAAAATAAATTACATGAAACATAAAATAATTTATTTAGGGGCACTCCTCTCTCTAACCGAGTGGTCAATGTCTTCTTCGGGAAGAATAAGGAAATCATTAACATCAAAGGGAGTATAAACATCATCCATACCAGTAAAATTTATTTCTATTGTTTTCCTTTTATTCTTAAGGGGATTTTTGGTATAGATCAATAAGATGTTTTAGTGTGCGACAAACCCGAGACCATGACCTTGGCTACCACAACAATAGCAAATATTTTTAGTTTGTTTGTTATTTTGAACATCTTTTTCTTTCTCCATACGTTCTTTATTCTTCTATACAAATGATGATTTGTTATCATTTTGACCACGGCCATGACCATAACCATATCCACGACTACGACCAATACCATGTCCCCGAGCATTACTTCATCCACGACCACGACTACGACCACGACCACGACCATGAGTATAATGATCATGTGTCGCTACATTCACTTCTGAGAATGAAGCAGTTCCAGTTGGACAAGACTCATGATTTTGTATGAGTAATTCATTATTTTGTTCAACTACAAGAAGACAAGTAATCAATTCAGACTATTTTGTAAAACCCTTTTGACGATATTGCTGCTGCAGGAGCATATTGGATGCATGAAAAGTGGAGAATGTTTTTTCTAACATGTCATTTTTAGTGACCTTTTCTCCACATAACTTCAATCTTGAAGTAATTCTGAATAGTCCAGAATTATATTCATTTACAGATTTAAAATCTTGAAACCGCAAATGTATCCATTCATAATGGGCTTTTGGAAGAATTATATCCTTTTGATGGTCATATCTCTCTTTTAAATTATTCCACAGAACAAAAGGGTATTTAACTATTAAGTAATTTTTTTTAAACCCTTCATGGATATGGTGACGTAAAAATATCATGACTTTAGCTTTGTTTTGACTAGCTGCATTATTTCCATTTTTAATTGTGTCTCCAAGACCTTTTGCATCTAAATGGATCTTAGCATCTAGTGTCCATGATAGGTATTTTTTTCTAATGATGCCAAGAGTCACGAATTCAAGGTTGGTAATATTTGACATAGTTATTTCTATGCAAGAATTACAAATAATAAGTTAGATAATACTTCAACAAATATATTAACTATAATTATCATTATAATGATGGTAATAACAACAATTATAACAAGTCAATAATGATTATAAATATATATATATATTATTTTATTTTATTATAAGAGTAATATTGTTTTTTTAAAAAAATAGAGTAACTTATAAATCAATTTAAATAAAATTTCACATAAATGATTCGGTAGTAAAAATTTAAAATTTTCATAAAATATCATTCATGTTATCATGATTCTTATTTATTAACTCTTTTATATATAATAAAATATATTATGTTAATTATAAATATTAATTATGAGTAAAAAATAATTAATCATTTAATGATATAATTGATAATCCACTAAATCACAAGGTATATCAAATAAATGCATGTATGTAGGAGTATGACCTGTGAAACAATAATGCACTAAAACATATATTAAATATTAAATAAATGTTAAAACATATATTAAATAAATGCTACGTGAAGCTATAGTAGCAATTGGAAGCATTATGCGTGAAGTTACACCAAAGCGATAAAATATATGCAATTTGGAAGCAAGCTACACAATTACGCGTGAAGTTACACTAAAACAATAAAATATATGCAATTTGGAAGCAATTGAGCCTAATTACACAATGCAAAATAGAGCATCAAATTATGCAAGTGCTTTGTACCAATTTATAAAAGCATTCTGCGGAAAGTACAACAAGAAATTTCAACAATTGGAAGCAAATAGAAATCCCCTAGTAGTATCGTTGTGGTCTATTTAGTAAAAGTGGTGAAGAAAAAAATAAAATTAATAATTAATATTAATTCTATTAATTAAATTTTAGTCGATTATATATTTTATGATTTTTTTACATTTCTTAGATTGTTATAGTTCTTCAGGAACTATCAAGAATTCTAAGTTATTTGACAATTAATTTTATATATCCTGCAAGGATGTTTATGAATAAGTTCTTCAGAAACTTATTTTTATGATATAGATATAATCTTATAATCCTTCTGGGATGTTTAAAATATAAGTTCTTCAGGAACTTTTATAATATATATAAATAATATAAGGTATATAAATTAAAATTATCAAGAATGATGATGATGATAATAATAATAATAATAATAATAATAATAATAATAATAATAATAATAATAATAATAATAATAATAATGTATTACCTCTTGTAGTCTTGACTCGATCTCAGTTGATCAGAACCTCGTGCTGATAACGTGTTATAAAATAACTAAAATTTAAAATAATAGGAGAAAGAAAATGAAGAAGAGAAATACATGTAGAGAAAGAAATGTACTGAGCCAATTTCATGCATACCATAGTGAAGGAACTAAGTCCCTTTTATAGGCAACTCATGGACATCGATTTTGATTATAATATTCATAATAAAAGTAAAATATTTAAATAAGCCTTAGCTGTTGCATAAATCATGTGAGCGAGTATAGTGTAAATGAAAATAGACAAACTTGTAATGGTGTGGGACCATGAGACATGCATTTTTTTTCTTGATGTATAATGCATTTTGATAAACTATTTATATATTTGAGTTATTTTAAAACTGTTTATCGTTTTTTGAAATGGAAAAATTTGTTTATTTAAATATGTGGATGATCATAATTTTAAAATTCTGGTTTGAGATAAAGCGCGTGACATGTCTTATGTCATTTTGAAGTTTGAATACACGCAACCAACTCTTCCCTTTTCATAACTTTATAATTTTCTTTCAAAATCCTTTCAAGTTCCTAAGTTTTATTTTGTGTGGTTCTTTGGGTTGGGGAATTCATTTCATTTTCCATTGGTCTTGTGTTCATGATACAAAAATTAATGTTTTAATCAAATTGAAATTTTAAATACTTCAAAAGTTAGTAACTTGTTTAGTTCCTTTAGTTTTTTTTATATATATTTTAAGGTTCTTCAAAGTAGTTGTAGAAACTCTGTGACGTCCCACCTGAATTCCTAGAATTAATCCTTAGGATCTAATAAAAATTAGAGAAAATTTTTCGCAAATAAAACAACCTCGATGAATTAATCCTAAAAACTTAAGCGACACACGGCTTAAACATCAACAATGGAAACTACAAGCCTGAAATAAGCTTAAGAAAGGACTTACCCAAGCTATAGGTTCCTAACAGTGCTTTTAAAAAGCAATGAAAATGGGAAGAGTCAACAAAAAAAAAGACACAACAAGTATAATGACACTTATTATGACCTATTACCACTGACCTCACCCAAAAATTCCTAAAAATGAGGGAGATATACGGTAAAATGCAATATGGCATTTTAGGATCAATGACACATACTAAACCATGTTAAACTTGTCCAAAGAGATACAAACCAATTCTAACATAATTTAAATACATCCTAGAAGCTGTCCAACCTATTTCGAGGCACAAAAACATCACCGATCAAAATATAGCCCACCCAGTTCCTATTTAGGCTTAATTTCCTTTATTAAAACACATATTCATGAAGTTTTATGCATTGCCAAACCAACATCAATGATCTAAAACCTTTCTAATTCAACTAATACAAGTAAAAAACACTTAACATCTCAATAAAGTATTAATCTAAAGTAGATACCTATCCATTAACAAACACACACACACATTAGAATTTCTAAATCATTTTGGCATCACATAATTCATAGCCATCAACACAAGCAAATTAAAGGGTTGTCATGAACTCTACATATTGACAAAACACTTATATCTCAATATAGATTATTTACATAACTACACATCTATAATTATTAAAAAGTTTACAACCTATCTTTTCCTTTGGTGTTGCATTGCATCCACATCCATGCTCACTATGCGGCATCATCATCTTGAAAACTCACTAAAATGGAAGTTAGAGGGGTGAGTATCATTCAAAGTAATAAATACAAATTCATAATCAGAATCATAAGTGGATTATGTAATTCAATATATTACAACCAAACACAAAGGCATATAATTCATTAAACCATATATCAATCATCATTTCAGTTCCGAACATCATATATTCTCTCGATACAAATGATCGAATGCATAGACTTTTAAAATCATATTCTTTTCAAATGCATAAAAACATGCGATAGGGATCCGACTTAATAAACGAAAAATTTGAGTGCCAAAATGGATAGTTGATAAAATGGAGTCTAAATGCTGCCTGATGTTGATAAAATGAAGTCTAGTTTTTACATAAATCAAATTATAAATATGGTATTATTCTAATATGTGACTGATCTGTTGTGTATAACTTGTGTTCCCATGTTAGCATAACCGAATTTGATCTTTACCAATATCTATTTCCAACATTGTATAAGCCATATGTGTTTATTTATAAATGAGGTTTTAATATTTACAACTTGTGTTTGAATAGTTAAGATTGTGTTTGTTAAATACTTAACTTCTATATTGAAATTGTATCTTCATTATTCTAATGAAAAATGCTTCACCATAATGATTCCAATTAACATATTTCATTCATGTCAATCATACATGTCTAGTTTCTTTCAATCAATATTTACCCATGAAATGCTATGCTATAATTCCTCTTAACTTTTTCTACCCTATTTTTCCAATAGGCTACTAACTCAGTTGCCTTGTGTGGTCCTAGCTCTACTAATTAGCCTTACATTATTTTTTCATCTGAAAAATACATCATGCTTAGCCTTAAGTTTATGGCCTCGGTTTAAAGATGTACAAAAGAGAAGGGCCTTTTGTTCATAGTCTTTTACACTAATCCCACATTGTTCTGTTATGGCTACCATATATTATCTTATCTCTCATTTGAATCTTTAGGGATTGTTTTATATGATATCAAAATCTATAAGCAAATTAACATTTTCAATATCAAGCGAGTCCTTTAATTTCCACATAAGTATTTCAACAATAAACGCCAAAAAACTTTTTTGTAATTATATCAAATGTCATGACACTTTCCATCTATAATTTACCAGTCTTCCATTGGTTCAATTTTCTTGTTCTATCGCCATTAGACTTTAGGAACTTGTGCTCTAAAATTTTCCTGTTCTTTACAGTGAAGGTGATTTCTAAATTTAACCAGGAATTGAACATGACTGCCAAAAAAAACAAAGAATAATTCCCTTGGATAACTTCCCTAATCTACCAATACACTTTTTGGAATATGCAGGTGTAAATTAATCAGCTCATCATAATAGCAATAAAAATTATAGAATCTTATAAAATAAATAAAATTTAATATCTAAACATATTTTAATAAAATACATTATTATAGTTTTAATATATCAAATTATATTCATTTTAATATCTATAAATACATATTTTATAGAATTAATATATATAATTTTCACTTTATATATATCACGTTAATATATATACACACACATATTAAATATATAAAAATAATAAAATAAAAATAATAATATATAATTAATTTAATTTTTTAAATAAATTTTATAATTATATTTAGAATATATCTTCTCATATATATATTTTTTATTTTAATAAGTTAGGCAACTTATTAAAAGGAATTATTAATAATTTTTAATTAAATTTTATAATTAAATTCATAATATATCTTATTACATAACTTTTAATTAAATTATGTATAAAAAATTACCTAATTCAATCAGCCTGTTATAGTTATAGGATTGTACCCCTATTTTAGCTGAATCATTAAACACCAAAAACACAACACAATCCAATAATTCTTGAAAATTCATGGTGAAACACGTAACAACACATAACAAATAATGGATCATGTAATGTAAACAAAATAAAACTCAACTCTATGTCATCCCATAGTATAGTCATTAACCATTGCATTAAGCAAGACTCCACTCCACTACACTATCACGCTTTCTGAGTTGTCTTAGTAGAAGACTTGATGGAGTTGGGTTGCTTCGGCTTTGTAGGAGTTGAAACCAGGTTTTGTCTTCTTCGTGCTAACCTTCTTCCCTGCCCTCGCCACCTTCTTCTCAATCTTCTTGCTGTTTGGAGCCATGACGACTACAACTCTTGTTTGTTTCCGATTGATTCCTTTTTTAATCATGTTTTGTAACCTTACTCTTTTTCTTGACTATTTAATGATGATTGTTCTTAACATTTGCATATCGTGATTTAATTAATTTAATTATCGTAAGTAGTTTAAAATTTCTCTATTTTGCATGGGTGAATTGTAGTTTCTCTTTTGAGATTTAACACAAATGGTAATTAAGTTATTTAATTTCATCATTTGTGTTGAATCTTGAATTGTTCGTCTGGACAATTTAGGATGAACAACTTTTTTATACGTCATTGCCATGTACAAGTTAGGTCTTATTTTAAAATTTGATCAAGTGTTGGTTATTTGTATTTTGTGTGTTCTTTGGGTGCATATTTGGTTGTGGTTGAATTTGATGTCACCACTTTCATTTCATGTACTTAGAGACTAATGCAAAATGCTACCAAAATTTTATCAAATTTTAAAAGAGTCCGTACTTATACGTAGTGATGAAGTACAAAAAATGTTCATCCTGAATGGGTAGGACCATCACCTATGTAAAAAAAAGTGAGGTTCATAGCAACGTTATAGTTATGTGTATTGTGAACAGTTAGTATGGATCGAAGTTGGATAAATGCATCATGTATAAGTGAAAAGTATGATAGTAGAGTTGAATCATTCATAGAATTCGTAGTATGAAATGCTCAGGAGGTGAATCAAAGATATTTTTTTTCCTTGTGTTAAAGGCTTGAAAATACATCAAATAGAATTGGAAGTGGTGCGAGAACATCTGCTGTGTGATGGTTTTCTTATGAGTTATACATGTTGGATATGGCATGGTGAAGATGTTGTCGTGCCAAGTAGCACTTTTCAAACAGAAAGTCAAAGGTCTGCGCATGATGTTGATGTTGACATGGATGACCGACTTGAAAATATAATTCGTGATATGGGGCTAGAAAGTTTTAAGAGAGCTCACGTATACACAACTCTGTGAGGATTCTAAGAAGCCATTGTATCTAAACTACGATAATTTCATGAGGTTGTCAACAATTTTATGATTGTTTAATTTGAAGGTGATAAATGGATGGACTGATAAAAGTTTTACTAAGTTGTTTACATTATTGAAAGAAATGCTCCCAGCTGGTAACACCTTGCCAAATTGTAACTATAAGGTTAAAAAGGTTTTGTGTCCTATGGGTCTGGAGTATAAAAAGATACATGCTTGGCCAAATAGGTCTATTTTCTAATACAGATGATGTAGAGCTTATGAGATGACATGCAGGTGAAAGAGTTATTGACGGACAACTTAAGCATCTAGCAGATAGATTGCGATGGAAGAAATTGGATACCTTGTTTCCAAAATTTTCCAATGCCCAAAGAAATGTTAGGCTTGCAGTAGCCATAAATGGAATGAACCCATATGGTAACCTAAGCACAAACTATTATTCATGGACTATTTTGTTGTTTGTTTACAACTTGTCGCCATGGTGGTGCATTAAGCAGAAATATATTATACTATCAATGATGATTTCTAGTCCATGACAACAGGAAAACAACATTGATATATACTTAACTCCATTAGTTTATGACCTAAAAATGTAATGGGAAGACGAGGTTAATGTGTTTGACGGGTTTGCAAAATAGTCATTCAAATTGCATGCCATGTTATTCTACACAATCAATGATTTTCCAATGTATGGTAACCTATCGGGGTATAATGTGAAGGGTCATAAAACAGGTCCTATATGTAAGGAGGGAACCTATTCTGATCGACTGCATCATGGAAGGAAAAGTATTTATCTTCAACATCAAATGTTTCTTAAAGCTAATCATGTGTATCATAGGTTAAAGAAGACCTTCAACGGTGCACAAGAGTTTGAAATGGCTCCTCCACTATTAACTGGTCATCAAGTATATGAAAAGTTGAAAGATGTATGGTTTTTGGTAAGTTTGATAAGTAGTCCACTTTACAAAACAACTAGAAGAAAAGGTCAATATTTTTTGACCTACCATATTGGAAGAAGTTTTATGTAAGACATTGCATTGATGTAATGCATGTGGTGAAAAATGTGTGCGACAATTTGGTTGGTGTGTTTGCATATATTTTGACAAGTTTTGATAATGACAATCTTATTGAAGAAATCAAGATCAAATGAAGTTATATGATAAAAGTTGTTAGAATTACATGTATAGGATCTATGGAAAAAAATAAAAATTATACAAGGCCGCTATCATGTAAAAATGCTAAGAATCGAAATCAGCCACACAATAATCGATTAACATATAAAGTGTAATCCAGATATATTAGAAATTAAAAAAAAGAAATATCAATTCTCTAATCGATTAGGAAAATGAGGATAATCGATTACAGTTATTAAAAAGAAAAGAAAAAGAAAAAATCATTTATGTAATTGATTACTTGAGTAAGCGTAATCGACTAGTTCGAGACTAATCGATTAGGTTATTAATATAATCAATTAGAGTGCGTAAATCTGTCAGATATCAACGTTAAAAAGGAAATGAAGAAAAAGAATATCAAATCCCAAAATATGGCACAAACCCTAGTAAGCTCTTTGTAACACCCTTAATTTCATTATTTCTTATTTAAAATAAATTTTTAAAGGAATTTGATTATAATTCTTTAGAACTTTTTGATTGTTATTCAATTTATAATTTTTTGGAATTTTTATATTTTTTTTCATTTTTTAGAATAACAAAATACCCGTAACCTTTCATCTAATAACCAAAATGCCACTGCTGACATCATCGCTTACTTATTGCTTGCATCACCAGTGGGTAAATACTTACATCATGAATAGTGACCGGTGGGTAAATACTTATATCATGAATAGTAAAATAAATAATTAAGTAATCTTAAATAGTAAAATTCTCTTCCTATAAATAGATGGCTCATTTACAACATTTCCACACCAAAATTAGAGAGAAAATCTAGAGAAATAGTGCGTAAAAAATTAGTGGGGAGTAAATTCTTTTGGTAAAAAGAGGTTCCGCCGGATGTGTAAGGTAATAACATCTTTCTTCTATATTCTTTTAACTTAGTTTATTTTTTAGCACTCTTAAACCATTAATATACTAGTACTATTATGAATAAGTTACTACGGTAAAAATAAATTACCACTATTATTTTTACTATTTACTGTTACTATTTAAAATTTACTATTTACTGTTACTATTCACAATTTACCATTTACTGTTATTATTCAAAATTTATTATTTACCATTGTTATTCAAAATTTATTATTTACTGTTACTATTTAAAATTTACTATTTATCATTACTATTCAAAATTTACTATTTATTGTTACTATTCAAAATTTACTATTTACTGTTATTGTTCATGATGTACCATTTACCACTACTATTCAAAATTTACTATTCACAATTTACTATTGACTGTTATTATTCAAAAATTATTATTTACTGTTACTATTGATAATTTACTATTTATCGTTACTATTTACTATTACTATGCATACTTACTATTTATCATTCTGATATCAATCTTAATTTTCATCTTATGCTTATACTGAAATAAATTAGTATTAATATTTTGTTAGAACTTGGAGGCGCAGAGTGAATTCACTTTTGGTAGCAAATCAAGGTAGGGGGTGAGATAAGAATATAATGTGAAAATACATATGAATATTGGGAGGAGTCTCCCACTCCTTTTAAAGATAACAATATTATTATTTTAAAAATAATAACTTTTAACTTAATATTTATATTAATTGTTATTAATAAATTAAATATCACGTGTAACTTAATCTGAAATATTTATTCAAGAACTTGAACTATTATGACCTATGTGGATTGGGCTGAACCTATACAAGAACTTAAACTACTACGAACTGGACTGAACCTATGCAAGGAGTTGGACTATTATGACCTATATGGACTGAACTAGACCTATGCAAGGACTGGAATATCTTAGACTTATATTGACTTGTACGAGGAATTGACTATAGGAATTAAAACAAACTTTATTAATTTAAATAACCATTGAATTTTGAATTATGATATTTATAACTGATATTTAATTATTTGATTTGATTATGATTGTTAATATTTATTTGTGCTTTATGATGTTTGATTGTAATTGACAATGTTTGATTATGATTGATAATCTTGTACTGTGGAGTTTGAGCATATAACAAGCATGACGGAAAGCTAAAATTCAGTAAGAATTTACTTATCTCCTACTTCTTTATTTACTCATTCATCTTTGTTCAAATTACTTTTAAGAAATTTCTTAGTTTTCAATGAAAATATATAAATTCTTAGAAATCTCATTTTATCTTTTAATATATATATATATGTATATATTTACTAAAATTAAGATTTCTTGTTAGAAAAAGAAAGAGAAATTATTTTACAAAGATAAATTTTTACTAATATCTTACTTTAAACTCTTAATATATATATATATATATTGTTTTCAAATTGTATAAAAATATTATACAAAATTTTCAAATACTAAGGTTTTAAAGATTGATAATTCCGAATTCGAGTTTTTAGTAATTGATTTTGAATTGACCTATAAACTTTCTAAAGAAGGTTGTGAAATATATTTAAGGCTTTGAAACTCAAATTATAAGGAGATTTGGTTTGTGATTTGAAAAGGAACTGTACTAAAATTCTATGTGTATTTGAGAAGTTGAAAAAGTACAGTTTACGGCTATGTCGCGATTCGTAGGCCCTGATAATATAATTAAGTTTCTAAAAGCCTTAACTAACTAAATACACGAGTAGTTCATGCATCATGAATCATCAAAGAGAAACAAAATGATGTTGTCTAGGGACGGATTATAGAAACCAAGGATACATTAGAGGAGGCTTAATTATGAGCCTTGGGATGAGAGGGTGTAAAAGGGTGCTTCAGGGGACCTGGGGTAGCTCCTTAGTGTCGAGTACTTTCACAATAAAAACCTTCTCAATCTGACTAGTCTCTAAGTGTTTCCATGCCAGTTGAGCTGTTCATGTTATTATTATCCAGAATTATGGAACAGTGTAAACTCCTGGTTGGCCCAGTGTAAATTAAAATTTCAGGGGCTCGCATATATAGGTAAGTTATGATGAAGATATTGCATATCATTCATACATTCATACTTGATTGTGTGTGTGATTGTGATTGATATTATTATACTAGTTTGTGAAAACCTTTTATTTCTTATGTCCCATTTGGGAATATTATATTCTATTTCTCACTCCTTTCTCCATGTTTTTGTTTCATATGTTTTAAATTGATAGTTCATACAGAGGGAAGGATCGAAGAATCTTGACAGTATATATAGCACGTTCTAGAAAGGGAGTTCTGTATGAATACCGTGGTCCAATGAATAAATAATGTCATTAGGCAACTGCTCTTGGGCCATGGAGTTTCATCTCTTTCTAATAATGTTTAATATCTATTTTATTTGGATGAATGTAAAACTACTTTATAATTTTTAATGATATTCATGAGGTATTTCAGAAATATTATATGTAATTTTACTCTGATAATTTCTTTTAGCGATTATATTTTTAGTTAAAAGAAAATTTACGAATTTTTTAGAAATTATTGAGATGTAACAGAGGGTGTTACACTCTTTCCTAATTTTCAAGCTTCAAGACCCTATAAATAGAGATCAAATTCTCAAGGAAGAGGAACACACACTCAAGAGAGAAATTGGTATATACTTATTGTTGAGTTTTACTCTTAGATTTATTATTCCATTGTGAGGATCCCTTTTTGAGCTTTCAAGTTATTTATTCACCTTTGATAGGTTATAACCATTGTAATCCTTATTTTCGAAGAGTTGGGCTGATTGAGCCTAAGTGATATTGAGAGATTGTGAGATTGGGTGGTTTGCCTAAACCGTGTGAGGATTAAGTTTCAAGTGTGAGACATTGTGAAACTGTAAATTCTCAGTGCTGTATCTCAAATTCTTAATAGTGAAACTTCTCCAAGTGGTTTGCTTAGGGACTAGACGTACACCACAATGGTAGTGGTGGAACTAGTATATCGGTTTGCAATTCTTCTTTCCCTAAACTTATTTTAATTATTATCTTTATTTAATTGTACTTTATTGAATTGGTCTGGCTCAGTATTATATTTCCGCTTTACGATTTAAATTTGCTCATTAAATACCTTTAAGTATAAAATAACGATTTTCAAGTGTATTCTAAACATTTTTTAAACTACTCAATTCACCTCCCCTCTTGAGTATTGAGGCCACTTGGTAACAAGTGGTATTAGAGCTTGACTCTTGGTTGATCAAGCTTAACAGCTTCAAGAGAAAAGATGGCTTTAACTTCTTATCTTATTCTCAAGGGTGGTGCCACAAATAGGCCTCCAGCCTTCAATGGTGAAGGGTATGGTTTTTGGAAAGAAAGAATGAAAATCTCTATTCAATCTATTGATTTAAAAATATGGAATGCTATTGAAAATGGTCCTTATGTATCTAAAAGTATAATGGATGGAAAATAAATTGAAAAACCAATGGATGATTAGACTTGTGATGAAGAGAAAAATGTTCAATATAATTATAAGGCAAAAAATCTTATTACTCTTGCTTTAGGACCAAACAAATTCTTTAGAATTACTATATGTAAATCTTGTATTTATATGTTGATGTAGGTTTTGATAATGAGACAACAAATGAAGAGACAAGATCAAACATATATAATTATGGACGAAATAATTATGTTTGATGATGGAAAATTAATGAATTCCAAAGAAATGATTCAAGGCATTTATAGAGGTCTAAAACAAGTGAAATACAATCATCAAAGTGCCTAAGGATCAAAGGATTAAAGCCATGATTGAACAAATATCAAAAAGGGTGAAAGAAAGTGCCAGAATTCATGCAACAGATGCATGAATCGATTCATACAGCAATGCACAACCATATGAATCGATTCACACGGTTTAAAATACCCAGGATGTGAATTTTTGATGCATGAATTGATTCATCATCACCCTGAATCGATTCACACGGTTTGAAATGCCCAGGAAGTGATTTTTGAGTGAATGAATCGATTCACCCCTGGCCTGAATCGATTCATACGTCTGGATAATGGAAAAATTGCATAAAAATCATGCATGAATCTATTCATTGGTTTCCTGAATCTATTCATTTCAATTCTGATGCAAAATTACACTAAATGAATCTATTCATTTGGGAAATGAATCAATTCATTTAGTTCAAATGGCTCTGGAATGTGAAATTCAAAATGTGCCAACCTTGTATCGTATTATCAACGCACTACGAATTAACAATTGCATGGTCCATCACTCACTAAGGAAACAGACGCTCCCTTGCTCTACAATGTCAAGTTGCAAGCATCAGGATACAATTTTTAAATTGTCAATGCCATGCTCTTGAAGTCCTATAAATAGGAGAAGGAATTACACTTGCAAAATGTCCCAAATCATTGAAGCAGTTCCATTGCTTTCTTCCTCCTCCTTTCTCTCTGCTTATTTTATTTGCTCTCTGTTTATTCATTAATTGGCATATTTCTTTGACAAATTATTTTGAGAGTGCTTCTTGTTATTCAAGTGGCCTCAATACTCAAGAGGGGGGTGAATTGAGTTTTTAAAACTTTGCTTGAAATGCCTTTGAACTTGATTCTTTTAATACAAGTTTAGAGATTATGAAAGTAAGATCAAGTAAAGTACACAAGATAATTCAAAACAAGAGGCAAATATGGATAAGACAATTTATCAAACACTTAGTGTGCAATGTACAATATTAACCAAATCAAGCAAGCTAAAATATGCAAACCACAATCAACCAACACAAATCGATCAAGAGCAATATATGAAAGTAAAAGAGTAAGGGAGAAGAGATTGCAAACCGATTTAACGAGTTCCACTAACCCGGTGTACGTCTCGCCTCTAAGCAACCCACTTAGAGGATTTCCACTATTGTAGATTAGAGATACAACTTTGAGCAATTGCGGCTTCCTAGTTTCCCACACTCAAGAACCCAATTCTCACAAGTACAAGGGCAACCCACCCAATCTCTCAATCTCACAATATCCCAAAGGTTGAACCCCAACCTTTGTAACCTCTCAACCTAGAGTGAATAACCACTCAATCCTAGAGTGAACTTTGGTGTTTGATGTTTGTGTTTACAAGCAAAAATACTCTCTCAAAAGAGTAGATGAACAAGTGATAGCTCACACAAAATCTAACTCTCAAAAGAGAGGATATACAAGTTCTAGCTCAAAGAATGATGAATATACAAAGATTATGGAATTTCTAAGCACAAAGGTAAGTAAAGTAAAGATTGATTCCCTCTTCTTGTGTGTTGTTGTGCTTGTGTTTTCCTTGCATTTATAGAGCCATGGTTGAGCTGCAGAAGTTCCTAGCCGTTGCATGTAGTGGGCATCTGAGAAAATGGTGAAAATATGAGTTGTCTTCCCACTAAAATGTGTTTTCCCACTATCGTATCGATTACGCCTCGAGCTGTAATTGATTACATTTCGAATTTTTTCAGTTCAGTTCGTGTTGTAATTGATTAGCATTCACTACCTAATCGATTAGCTTCAAGTCAGAGACCAGGTAATTGATTATATCTTGCCCAGTAATTGATTAGCTATAGAACCTGATGCATTTAATTCATTTCTTGATTTGGTAATCGATTATGATACTTGGGTAATCGATTAGTGATGTTCCAGTAGCTTGATAGTCGATTTGCTGAAGTCCTGTAATCGATTAGCATATGTACCTGATGCATTTAATTCAGTTTTTGATGTTGGTAATCGATTATGTCATTTGGGTAATTGATTAGTGTCATTCCAGTAGCTTGGTAATCGATTGGCATTCTCCATCTAATCGATTAGCTTATGTTCCTGATGCATTTAATTCAAAATAGAAGCTGCCTAATCGATTAGCTTAGACTCCCTAATCGATTAGCTGCGCAGTTTTTCTTGGTCTGATTCTAAGTCTTTGTTTTTGCAAGAGTTTCTACAAGAGTGCTTTGTCATTATCAAAATCCTTGAACCTGAAATCATATTCAAACACAATTCTGTGAGCAAAATTATTTGAGTGCTATAATTTGCATACCCTCTCTTTGAGAGTTATTATTTGGTGAAAGCTTTAATTTGTATATCCACTCTATTGGAGAGTTACTCTTGTATTCTAAACACCAAAATTTCTAGAGTTTGTGGGTTGGGTTTCAACCTTGTAAATTTGAGAGATTGAGAGATTGAGTGGGTTGCCCTTGTACTTGTGAGAATTGGGTTCTTGAGTATGGGACACTAGGAAGCCGCAATTACTTAAAGTTGTATCTCTAATCTCCAATAGTGGAAATCCTCTAAGTGGGTTACTTAGAGGCGAGACATACACCGGTGTGGTGGAACTCGTATATATCGGTTTGTAAATCTCTCTTCCCTAAACTCATTTAATTCGTGTTAATTTGATTGCTTAATTTATTGTGTTCATAACTTAACTACTTCATTATTGCTAATTAATTTGGTTGTTAAAATCAAGTGAATATTCTATTGAGTTATAAATTATTTAGATTAACTTTGTTGAAATTATTTTAAGTAATATTCTTGAATTAATTTGAAATCTTTCTAAGTACCAAAAATAGTGTTGCGATTAATTTGATATTATTACTTGAATATTATTTTATCTCTTAAAGTGAATTTATTGCCATTTACTTAGTGCTTGTTAATTTTCCTTGAGTATAAATTGTTATCATTTGTGATTAAATTTATTATCTTTAACATGTATATTTATCAAAGAATTAATTTCAAAAGCATTCCAAGTAAAAGTTTTAATACTCAATTCACCCCCCCTCTTGAGTAATTGAGGCCACTTGGTTAACAAGTGGTATCAGAGCTTGACTCTTGATAGATCAAGCTTAACAGCTTCAAGAGAACAAATGGCCTCAAATTCTCTAAACCTTTTTCCCGAGGGTGGTGCCACAAATAGAACTCCCGCTTTCAATGGTGAGGGTTACGCTTTTTGGAAAGAAAGAATGAAAATTTTTGTGCAATCAATGGATTTGAAAGTATGGAATGTTATTGAAAATGGTCCTTTTATACCTATGCACATTGTTGATAATAAACAAATAGAAAAGCCTATGGATGATTAGACGAGTAACGAAGAAAAGAAAGTACAGTATAATTACAAAGCAAAAAATCTTATCACTTTAGCCTTTGGTCTCGATGAATTTTTTAGAGTAGTTACATGTAAATCTGCTAAGGATATGTGGGATACCCTTCAAATAACTCATGAAGGAACTAGCGATGTTAAGGATTCTAAGATTAGTACTTTAACTAGTCAATATAAAAGTTTTAGAATGAGTTCCAATGAATCTATTTTAGAACTTCAAAAGAGATTTACTTTGATTATTAATCATCTTATTACACTTGGTAAATCTTATACTAACAAAGAACTTATCTACAAAGTTCTAAAAAGTCTTACTAGGGAATGACAACCTCTTGTTACAGCCATCAAGCAATCTCCCAATATAAATGATATGTCTCTTGCCACTTTGTTTGGTAAACTCCAAGAATAAGAACAAGAATTAAAAGACTTGAAACAAGCGGAGGAAGAAGAAAAAGTCTCTAAGAAGAAAGGGCTAGCTCTCAAAGCCACCTCAATTGTTGAAGATGAATCCAAGAGTGATCTTGACAAGGATGAAGAGTTAAGCCTATTCGTGAAACGTCTTAGAAAGCTTATGAAGAGCAAACGCTTCCAAAGGAACTTCAAATCACAAGGTAAGAAACCTAATCTTAAAGAAAATTCTACTTCACCTACTTGCTTTGAATGTGGAAAGAAAGGACACTTCAAGATAGATTGTCCAAACCTAAAGAAGAAAAACAAAGAAAGAAAAGAGAGGAGAAAAACATATATCGCATGGGATGAAAACGAAACAAGTAGCTCAGATGATTCAGAAAATGAAGAAGCAAACCTTTGTCTTATGGCAAATCACCAAGATGAAGAAAATGAGGTAAATTTTCATGACTTAGATAAGGAAGAACTACTTGATGCTCTTGAAGAATTATATGATAAATTTAAGAAAGTGTCTAATAAGCATAAGTTATCTAGAAAAACCATTGACACTCTTGAGATGCATCTTATGGAAGTTTGTAAAGAAAATGAATGTTTGAAAAATGAATTAGTAAATGTTCAAGCATGCTCTAGGACTAAACCTTGTGAATTTGTAAAGAAATGTGACATGCTAGAAACTAAGGTTTTGGACTTGAGTAGAACTCTAGAAAAATTTATAAATGGAAGAGACAACTTAAATGTTTTACTTGGTAAACAACGGTGTATGTTTGATAAAACGGGTTTAGGTTTCAATGTCGTTAAGAAACAAAAGAATTATAAGAACTTTTTTATACCACCGAGTAAAACTTCATCACCTTTCATGAAATGCAATTATTATGGTTTTAAAGGACATAGGGCATCTAATTGTAATGTTAGAAAACTAGGGCCAAAGGTTGTGAGAAAAGTATGGGTTCCTAAAGGAACATTACCTCAAACTAACCTACAAGGACCCAACATAAAATGGGTACCAAGCTCTCTAACTTGACATGTTTTGTAGGTATGCTTTAAAGTGAATAGCACCCATTAGTATTTGGATAATGGGTGTTTAAAACACATGACGAGAGATAAAAGTAAGTTCATATCATTTACTCCACGAAATAAAGGATTCGTTACATATGGAGACAACACGAAGGGAAGAATACTAGGAATCGGAAATGTTGGTAAAAACTCTTCCACTTCTATAAATGATGTATTATATGTTAAGGGACTTAAACATAACTTGCTTAGCATTAGTCAATTATATGATAAGGGCTATAAAATTATTTTTGAATCAAACTATTGCATAATTGAAAATAAGCTAGACAAGGAAACAAAATTCGTTGGTCAAAGAGTTGATAATATTTATATGATTAATCTTGATTGTCTTGCTTCAAATGATGTACAATGCTTCATAACTAAAGATGATGAATCATGGTGATGGCATAAAAGAATTGCTCACATTCATGTAGACCATTTAAATAAACTTGTTTCAAAAGATTTAGTAATTGGTTTACCAAAATTGAAATTTGAAAATAAATTTTGTGATGCATATCAAAAGGGAAGACAAGTAAAGGTTTCTTTTCAAGCAAAAAATGTCGTTTCAACAAATAGACCTTTACAACTTTTACACATGGATTTATTTGGACCTTCAAAAACTAAAAGTTTTGGTGGAAACTATTATGGTCTTGTGATTGTGGATGATTATTCTAGGTATACACGGACTTTGTTTCTTAGTCATAAACATGAAGCATATCATGCATTTAAGAAACTTGCCAAGATCATCCAAGATGAACAAAATTTGAAAATAGCATCCATTCGAACGGATCATGGGGGAGAATTTGAAAATCAATCTTTTGAAAAATTTTGTGAAAAATTTGGCATTGAACATAATTTTTCGCTCCAAGAACTCCACAACAAAATGGAGTAGTTGAAAGGAAAAATCGATCATTAGCGGAGCTCGCAAGAACTATGTTAAATGAAAGTAATATTTTGAAACATTTTTGGGCCGATGCGGTAAATACCGCCTGCCATGTTATGAACCGATGTTTGATAAGGCCTATATTAAAGAAAACCCCTATGAGCTTTATAAAGGAAGAAAACCAAATATTTCTTATTTTTATATATTTGGATGCAAATGCTTTGTTTTAAACAATGGAAAGGATAATCTCGGCAAATTCGATGCAAAATCTGATGAAGCAATATTCTTAGGTTACTCATCTACAAGTAAAATATATCGACTCTTTAACAAACGAACTTGTACAATTGAAGAGTCTATACACGTCAAATTTGATGAACTTAACCAAAATCCTCCGAGAAAGGATATTGATGATCTTGTAGGTACATTCCAAGAAATAAACTTGGACGATAAAGAAGAAATAAAAAAATAAGGAGATCCAACACAAAATGACAAACCTCAACAAAAGGAGTGGATCACCGTAAAGAATCACCCCTTGGACAATGTCTTAGGTGAAATAACAAAAGGTGTAAGTACTCGAAACACTATTAGAAATGCATGCAATCACTTAGCTTTTGTATCACAAATAGAACCCAAAAATATTGATGAAGCTATTATTGATGAACATTGGATGTTGGCAATGCAAGAAAAAATGAATCAATTTGAAAGAAATGAAGTTTGGAAACTTGTGCCAAGACCCAATGACCATCTAATAATAGGCACCAAATGGGTTTTTAGAAACAAGCTAGATGAAAATGGAATAATAACAAGAAATAAAGCTAGATTAGTTGCTAAGGGATATAATCAAGAAGAGGGAATAGACTATGAAGAAATGTATGCTCCCGTAGCTAGGCTAGAAGCCATAAGATTATTGTTAGCTTTTGCTTGTTGTATGGATTTTAAGCTTTATCAAATGGATGTCAAAAACGCTTTTCTAAATGGTTATATTCAAGAAGAAATCTATGTGGATCAACCTCCCGGTTTTGAAAATCACAAATTTCCAAACCATGTTTTTAAATTGAGAAAAGCTTTATATGGTTTGAAACAAGCTCCAAGAGCTTGGTATGAAAGACTTAGTAAATTTCTTTTAGAAAATAATTTTGAAAAAGGAAAGGTTGATACTACACTATTTATAAAACGCAAAAACAATGACATTCTTTTGGTACAAGTTTATGTTGATGACATAATATTTGGTTCTACTGACAAAATTCTTTGTCAAGAGTTTGCCAAGATTATGCAAGATGAATTCGAAATGTCCATGATGGGAGAACTCACCTTCTTTCTTGGATTACAAATCAAACAAATAAATGAAGGGACTTTCATTAGTCAAACAAAATATTGTAAAGAACTACTCAAAAGATTTGAAATGGATAAGGCAAATGAAATAGCAACTCCAATGAGTACTTCTTGCTACTTAGACAAAGATGAGAAGGGTAAGGACGTTGAAATAACTAAATAACGAGGTATGATTGGATCCTTACTTTACTTAACAGCCAGTAGACCCGACATTATGTTTGATGTATGCATGTGTGCTAGATATCAAGCATGTCCTAAAGAATCACATCTCACTGCCGTAAAAAGAATTTTGAAATATCTTGTGGGTACTCAAAATGTTAGTTTATGGTATCCTAAAGGCGTTGAATGTATTCTTGTAGGATATTCTGATTCTGACTTTGCTGGTTGTAAACTTGATAAAAAGAGTACTAGTGGCACATGTCATTTACTTGGTAGTTCCCTTGTTTTTTGGCATAGCAAGAAGCAAGTAAGTGTTGCTTTATCGACAACTGAGGCAGAATATGTAGCAGCTGGCAATTGTTGTACTCAAATTCTTTGGATGAGACAACAATTTCTTGACTTTGGTGTTGCCTTAAACAAAGTGTCTATTAAATGTGATAACACTAGTGCCATTAATATATCCAAAAATCCGGTCATGCACTCTAGGACTAAACATATTGAAATAAGACATCATTTTATAAGAGACCATGTTTTGAAAGGAGATTGTGTTCTTGAATATGTTGAAACTTCAAAACAATTGGCGGATATTTTTACAAAACCCCTTCCGAAAGAACAATTTATAAATATTAGAAAGGAATTAGGAATTTTGGAAATTGTTTAATTAAGTTATTATTTTCTTACTCTTTGAACATAGTGATTTACTCTGTGATATATGGTCAAATCTTTTTCATTGAAAAGCCAATCACATTATCAATAATCATGTTAATGCTCCACAAATCACTTGTTTTATTGCCTTCCCGAGTAGTCTTTACTTAATTAAACATATTTTTGACACCAAATAATCTCCTATATACCATATGGATCTCAAAAACAAATGGCAAACGACCTTTGATTTTCTTGACTCTCTCGTGCAATAAAAATCATTGGCAAATTACAAAATTTTAATCCTTGTATAACCTCTCACAAAACACCCATGAGACTTTGCTTATCATTATGATTGCTTACATGCTTTGCATTACTTTGTAATATATGTTGCATGCTTTAGGGGGGAGTTTTATATACAATTGGTATCTCGCTTCAATAATGAATGTATCTGTCTTAAAGTGGTATATATATTGTTTTATTTTTGATGATGCCAAAGGGGGAGAGATATAAAGGGGGAGAGATAAGATATAAAGAGGGAGGGATATCATGAGAAGAATATGATAGAATAACATGTTGTTAAAAAGAGAAAATATTATTATGCTTATTATGCGTGCTCACACTGCCACGATGCTCTGAAAATTAGATGAACTATTTTGGGGTATCTATTGCATGATTAAGGAGGAGATATTATCTTGCATGATACATTATGATCTTTTAACAATCGGTATCAACTCTTGTGTGTCATGTGTCTAACAATTGGTATCAAATTATATGTGTTAGGGGGAGTTATTATTTATGCCATGAATTTGAACTGTTATGAAACTAACACCCCGCGAGATGAACATTTGTTGTCATCATCAACAAGGGGGAGAATGTATTTATATGTTAATGTAGGTTTTGATAATGAGACAACAAATGAAGAGACAAGATCAAACATATATAATTATGGACGAAATAATTATGTTTGATGATGGAAAATTGATGAATTCCAAAGAAATGATTTAAGGCATTTATAGAGGTCTAAAACAAGTGAAATACAATCATCAAAGTGCCTAAGGATCAAAGGATTGAAGCCATGATTGAACAAATATCAAAAAGGGTGAAAGAAAGTGCCAGAATTCATGCAACAGATGCATGAATCGATTCATACAGCAATGCACAACCATATGAATCGATTCACATGGTTTAAAATACCCAGGATGTGAATTTTTGATGTATGAATTGATTCACCATCACCCTGAATCGATTCACACGGTTTGAAATGCCCAGGAAGTGATTTTTGAGTGAATGAATCGATTCACCCCTGGCCTGAATCGATTCATACGCCTGGACAATGGAAAAATTGCATAAAAATCATGCATGAATCTATTCATTAGTTTCCTGAATCTATTCATTTCAATTCTGATGCAAAATTACACTAAATGAATCTATTCATTTGGGAAATGAATCAATTCATTTAGTTCAAATGGATCTGGAATGTGAAATTCAAAATGTGCCAACCTTGCATCGCATTATCAACGCACTACGAATTAACAATTGCATGGTCCATCACTCACTAAGGAAACAGACGCTCCCTTGCTCTACAATGTCAAGTTGCAAGCATCAGGATACAATTTTTAAATTGTCAATGCCATGCTCTTGAAGTCCTATAAATAGGAGAAGGAATTGCACTTGCAAAATGTCCCAAAGCATTGAAGCAGTTCCATTGCTTTCTTCCTCCTCCTTGCTCTCTGCTCATTTTATTTGCTCTCTCTTTATTCATTAATTGGCATATTTCTTTGACAAATTATTTTGACAGTGATTCTGTGAGAAAAATTATTTGAGTGCTATAATTTGCATACCCTCTCTTTGAGAGTTATTATTTGGTGAAAGCTTTAATTTGTATATCCACTCTATTGGAGAGTTACTCTTGTATTCTAAACACCAAAATTTCTAGAGTTTGTGGGTTGGGTTTCAACCTTGTAAATTTGAGAGATTGGGTGGGTTGCCCTTTTACTTGTGAGAATTGGGTTCTTGAGTGTGGGACACTAGGAAGTCGCGATTGCTCAAAGTTGTATCTCTAATCTCCAATAGTGGAAATCCTCTAAGTGGGTTGCTTAGAGGCGAGACGTACACCGGTGTGGTGGAACTCGTATATATCGGTTTGCAAATCTCTCTTCCCTAAACTCATTTAATTCGCGCACTTAATTTGATTGCTTAATTTATTATGTTCATAACTTAACTACTTCATTATTGCTAATTAATTTGGTTGTTAAAATCAAGTAAATATTCTATTGAGTTATAAATTATTTAGATTAACTTTGTTGAAATTATTTTAAGTAATATTCTTGAATTAATTTGAAATCTTTCTAAGTACCAAAAATAGTGTTGCGATTAATTTGATATTATTACTTGAATATTATTTTATCTCTTAAAGTGAATTTATTACCATTTACTTAGTGCTTGTTAATTTGCCTTGAGTATAAATTGTTATCATTTGTGATTAAATTTATTATCTTCAACAAGTATATTTATCAAAGAATTAATTTCAAAAGCATTCCAAGTAAAAGTTTTAATACTCAATTCACCCCCCCTTGAGTAATTGAGGCCACTTGGTTAACAAATATGCTAAAGATATATGGGATACTTTACAAACTAATCATGAAGGAACTAGTGATGTTAAGGACTCTAAAATTAGAACTAGTCAATATGAAAGTTTTAGTATGAATTCTGGTGAAACCATTTTAGAGCTTCAAAAATGATTTACTCTCATTATTAATCATCTTATTACTCTTGGCAAATCTTATTCTAACAAAGAGCTCATCCATAAAGTGTTGAAAATTCTTACTAGGGAATGACAACCATTAGTCACAGCCATTAAACAAATTGCAAAAATAAGAACAAGAATTGAAAGACTTAAAGATGGAGAAAAAAGAAGAGAAGCTCCTATAGAAATGAAGCATTGCCTCAAAGCGACTTCAATAGATGAAGAGGAAATCGATGATGAAGATCCGGACGAGGAGAACTTAAGCCTATTCATAAATAAGTTTGGGAAATTCATGAGGAACAAGAAGTTTCAAAGGAATACAAACAATTGAGGTAAGAAAAATTTCTCTAAAGATAATACTCCCTCATCTACTTGCTTCAAATGTGGAAAAGAAGGACACTTCAAAGCCGATTGTCTAAACCTAAAGAAGAATGGCAAAGAAAAAAGGAGAGATGAAAGGCATACATAGCTTAGGATGAAAATAACATAAGTAGCTCAAGCGAATCGAAAGATGAAGTAGTCAATCTATGTCCCACGGCAAGCCATAATGAGGAACAAAATGAGGTAAGTGACTTAGACTTAGACGATGACTTTAACAAGGAAGCAATTCTCATTGCTTTGGAAAAATTGTACTCTCAATTTATTAAGCTCTCTAATAAATATAAATTATCTAGAAAAACTATTGTTATTCTTGAATCACATCTAGTAGAGACTTGTAAGGAAAATAAGAAATTTCTAAATGAAAACAATAAGCTAAAATCTCTAAAATCTTGTAGTAATTCTAAGGAATGTGAGATGTTCATAAAGTGTGAGAAATTGGAAAAAGAAGTGGTAGACTTAAATAGGACTCTTGAAAAATTCACTAATGAAAAAGATAATTTGGATGCTTTGCTAGGAAAATAAAGATGCATGTTTAATAAAAGAGGTTTAGGATATAATGACAATAAAAATGAAAAGTTGTATAAAAATTTCTTTGTTTCCTCTAAGAAATCATCCACTCCTTTTATCAAATGATTCCACTATGGTATTAAAGGACACACCACATCTACTTGTAATATTGAATAAAAATGATTAGAAAGATATGGGTTCCAAAAGGAACTTTACAAATTAACATTCAAGGACTCAACATAAAATGAGTACCAAAATCCTAACTTAATCTATCTAGTAGATATGTTGCAAGGCAAGTAACACTTATTGGTACTTGGACAACGGGTGATCCAAACACATGACCGAGGAGGACATAGAAAAATTCACCACTTTTACTCCAAAAAAGAAGAGGGTGTAACATATGATGACAACACTAAAGGGAAGATTCTTGGTTACGGTAATATTGATATCTTTCAAGACATAAGTTTAGAAGCCAAAAGAAAAGAAGAAAATGGAGATGATCAAGAAAACAACAAAGAAGAAGAAGAAGGAAACAACAAAGAAGGCAAACATCTATATAGAAGCAACGAGCCCATCAATGCTTCTAAAGAATGGACTACATTAAGACATCATCCTATCAATAAAATTCTAGGTGATATCTTAAAAGATGTAAGTACTCACAACTCCCTTAGGAATGCATGTAATCATTTAGCTTTTGTTTATCAAATTAAACCTAAACTATAGATGAGGCTATAATTGATGAAAAATGGATGTTAGCTATACAAGAAGAATTAAATCAATTCAAAAGAAATCATGTATGGGACTTGGTACCAAGACCCAATAATTATCAAATAATAGGAACTAAATAGGTATTAGAAATAAGCTAGATGAATCTGGAATAATCATTAAAAATAAAGCTAGGCTAGTATCTATAGGATATAATCAAGAAGAAGGAATAAATTATAAAGAAACTTATGCTCTTGTTGCTAGGCTAGAATCTATTAGATTATTGCTTGCTTTTGCGTGTTGCATAAACTTTAAACTTTATCAAATGGATGTCAATAATGCATTTTTAAATGGTTATATACAAGAGAAAGTATATGTAGATCAACCTCCCGATTTTAAAGATCATGATTTTCCTAAACATGTTTTTAAACTTAAAAAAGCCTTATATGGTTTAAAGCAAGCTCCTAGAGCTTGGTATGAAAGGCTTAGTAAATTTGTTTTGGAAAATAATTTTGAAAGAGGAAAGGTTGATACTACACTGTTTATTAAGCGTAAAAAGCTTGACATCCTATTGGTACATGTATATGTAGATGATATCATATTTGGTGCTACTAATGAGATTTTATGCAAGGAATTTGCTAAGATTATGTAGAGTGAGTTCGAAATCTCAATCATGAGAGAGCTTACATTCTTCCTTGGACTTCAAATTAAGCAATCAAGCGAAGGAACTTTCATAAGCCAAACCAAGTATTGCAAAGAACTTCTAAAGAAGTTCGGGATGGATAAAGCAAATAAAAGTGTAACTCCCATGAGCACATCCTGCTATTTAGATAAAGATGAGAAAGGTAAGAACATAGAAATAACCAAATATAGAGGCATAACAGGATCTTCATTGTATTTAACTACTAGTCACCCAGATATCATATTTGCTATTTGTATGTGTGCTAGATTTCAAACATGTCCCAAAGAATCTCATTTAACTGTTATTAAAAGAATAATGAAATATTTAAAAGAAACCCAAAATATAAGGCGATGGTATCCTAAAGGGGCTAAATGCACCCTTATTGGATTTTTTGATTCTGATTTTGCAGGTTGTACTTGATAGGAAAAGCACAAATGGTAGTTTCCACTTGCTTGGAAATTCCCTTGTTTCTTGGCATAGCAAGAAACAAGTAAGCGTAGCCTTATCAATAGTAGAGGCTGAATATGTTGATGCTAGTAGTTGTTGTGTACAAATTCTATGGATGAAACAACAACTCTTAGATGTTTGTGTTAAATTACATAATATCCCTATTAAATGTGATAATACAAGTGTAATAAATATTTCAAAAAATCTTATTATGCATTCTATGACTAAACACATTGAAATTAGACATCATTTTATGAGAGATCATATTTTAAAAGGTGATTGTTGCTTGAATATGCGGAAACATCTAAGCAATTAACTAACATTTTTACCAAACTGTTGCCTAAGGATTCATTCATAAGTATTAGAAGAGAACTAGGAATATTGGATGTGTCTTGTGTTAGTTAAAATGATGTTTGCATGTTTGATAACATCAATAATTTGAAATATTTCGTATTTTTCCTTTTATAATCAATTAGCTCTACTCTCTAATCGATTCAAAGCATTTTGTTTCCATCATAATCGATTAGCTATTCATCGTAATCGATTCAAAGCATTTTGTTTCCATCATAATCGATTAGCTCTTAATCATAATCAAATTCAAGGCATTTTAATTCTCTTGTAGTCGATTAAATATCTTCTGTAATTGATTAAATTTATCAGTTTTCAAAAACCGCACAATAGTTATTATCGAATCTAATCGATTAACACATTGTCCTTAGGGCCTTTTCATGCAAAACTCCTATCCAAATCAAGCCCTTCTCCATAAAATTCATCTCTTTCTCTTCTCAATGGTTAAATACTTTCTTCTTTCACTCATACCATGTCAAAACCTTCATCCTTCCACCCTCACAAGAAACAAAGGGCCAACATTGTTAGTACCTTCATTCCTATTCCCTCTTGTGATTACTTCTATTTCTTTAACTCTCAAAGTGAAATTTTGAACTTTATGAAAAACTTCTCTGAGAAAGATGTCATTGATCCCATGTGGATTGATGGAGACTTCTTCCATATCCCTTGCTTCACCTTCATGGATCTTCTTCACCAACAAAAGCTTATTCCTTTTGTTACATAAAAGGAAGAGCGTTATTATCCTGAACTCATTATAGTGTTTTACTCTACTCTCCACCTTGTAGATGAAGTCACTCTTTCTCATGTGAAAAATACCAACCTCCGTGTCACCAATCAAATTCTTACTCAAGTTGGTGATCTTCCAAAAACCATCTTTGAATTCTAAGGCCATACCCCTGCTGAAGAGTAGGCCGATAATCCTTTTACGTCTCAGTAATCCTTATAGAGAGCCAATCTTATAGGTACTAATGTCAAAACCATTGGTTAGCTTACTATGAATAATAGACTTATTCACTTTCTGCTGATTAAGATTTTGATTCCTATGGGTGGCAATTATGCTTTGGTTGAGGAAGATGATGTCTTAGTCATGTGGGCCATTTTAATGGCAAAGACATCAATTGGCTAGATCTTATTAAGCTCCATATGTTGAAAGCCAAAGACCAACGTAAGCTCCCTTATGTTGTTTTGCTAACTAAGTTATTTAGACATTTTCGTGTTGATTTTCCTAGAGAATTTAAGGAATGCGTTACCACAAAATCCACCATTGGTCATCACCACTTGACCAAAATGAGGATGTACTATTTTGAGGACCAATGGTACCTCAAAAGTGATGGACCTATAAGTGACCATCCTTATGTTGTTGATCCTGCACCTGAAGCACCTCCAACTATTCCCGTTGATGCTCTTGTTGGCCTATACACCTACTTGAATGGTTACTTTGATCGTCTCGATGCTCGATATGATTAGATTGAAGCTTTCATACAACACCTTCAGCAAGCTGAGCAAAAACATTATGATGCTCTTCATCAATAATTCTCTAATCTTACGCAACAGTTTGCTAACATGCGCTTCCCTCCACCAGATGCTTAGTTATTTTTTTATGCTTAGTTATTTTGATACTTAGTTTATTTGATGTTGGACACTTATTACTATGTTATGACATTTCTATGGATTATGTTATGTTTTGGCTTAGACTATGATATACTCTCTACCTTTATACTTAATATACGATTTTGATTTTGATGATGCCAAATGTAATAGCCCATATTCTTAGGGTAAGATCCCAAACCCTCAAAGAATCTTGAGGGTGCCCTATTGAGCTTTCTAAGGAAAGCATAAGGCTTCAGTTTGCCCTACAAAGTGTCTTCATTGCAAGACAATGGTGGAAGTAAGCTTGACCGAGATGTTAGTGTGAAGTATAGTGACCCCAAGAGGAGGTGAGTTATGAGGAACCAAGTCAAGGGAACACAGGAATAGTGAAAAATAGATGAAGATGTGTGATGATAGCGGAAGGAATGCTGAGATAAGAAGGAGTGAGTATAGGTAAGTGCTTAGTAATAATACGTAACTTAATTACAATGATGATATTTAATGGCGTTTGTTTAATAGTTGGTGTTTAGTAGTAATATTTATTTAGTATTCAGTGATAATATGCCTCTGTTTAGTTGATATTAATAATATTTGTCTAGTAATAACTAATTGGTGATTAGTAATAATGTTTGGTAGTGATATATATCTGGTAGTAATATTTGTTTAGTATTAACTAATGTTTAGTCAATAATATTTTCTCGATAATAATATTTAATTATATAATACTAATTAATAACAATGTTTAATAATATTTAATTTCATTATAATATTTAATATTTATTTATTTCATAAAAGGTATTTAATAATAAAATATTATCGGGTTCTCTAATTTAACTTCGAAACCCAGCAGATGGTTAGGTATCGACAATCTGACTCGAAACTAGTAATTCCATACTAGTCCAGTTAGAGCAAACCCTGAAGCGAATCAAGGAACACAGATTCAGACCCTTAGGCTTGACCTGTACCCCAGGTACCTCCCACGTTTAGTTGTGATAGCACTTTCGAGTGTCTGATTCCAGCACGGTCAGTCCCTAATGATCCATTTCATCATTCTAAATACTTTTCTTGAAGGGACCCAACTCTAATTCGGATCCCATCAACCTCGTTTCTTGAAGAAACGCCCCGTTCAATCGGAACCCCTGAGTTTGACTAGAACACCTTTAATGTTTTGAGCATAACTTATGACATCCCTCCTTAAATAATATTTATTTTTACCCAATTTATTAATTTTCACAATAAATTTTTCACGTTTCTAATAATTAAATTACATCACAATTATAAAAAAAAATGTATCTTATAAAAATTACCCAAATTATAATTTAAATAAACAATTTATAATCCTCAAAATCATTTAAATTGAATAAAACATAAAACCTGATACAGGGGTTTGCCGCTACGCGCCAGCCCCACACTAGGCGTGAGTGTGCATTCGCAGCCCTGGCGCTGAGCGCCAGGCTGACGCTACGCGTGGGCTTATCAGTGACAGCACCTGATGCTGTCACACATTTTAGACCTTTTGACCAATTACTAACTTATCCAATTAGCTCATTTCAAGTCCAATTGCCACGAAACTTCATGGTCCATATGTTTTCCCCATTCTGAAACTATTGGCGAGGTTCGTTTGCCAAGATTCCAACATATGCTCAGATTATGCGCGAAATACAACTTAACCACTTTATGTGTAACACTCTTGCACCAAACACCCTAAATGATTCTTAAATGATCCAAAGACAATGTATACCACTTTTAAATATTCTTATGAACCTATTGATACCTTGCAAAGGTGTTGAAACTCACCGAAACTCAAAATCACCTATCCAGTTTCTCAAAGTCATAGGGATGGCTACTAGTTCAAATCTCTAAATCTATTTGAGTCATCAATATAACATTCAATCATTTCAAGCAGCCATTTTAGCACACATACATCCACAAAACCTGCCTATAATGCATGATTTACTTCAGTATGGCTCTGTGCCATAACTATAATCATCCAACAGTACCTGGTCATCACACATGCACAATATCTAATGGCTCAATGCCATTACATAATCATATCACCCAGACCATAAACATATTATACTATGCATAAGTTCACACTCCCACAGATTTACACACATATCTACATATATACCAATGGCTCAGTGCCATTAGTCATCACAAGCAAATAACAACAACACATACTACTGTAAGTCTACAAGATAACATATTCACATATGAATATATACAAAATATACATCCCAAACTCCTCTGGCATTAATCCTTGCTCACTTTGTACTGGTTTCCGCAGCATCCGCATCATCCTTAGGTTCATTCACTGTGAACATAAAGTAAGGGTGAGTATTTATCACAAAAATGATACAACTACATAATTAGAGTTGATATCACCTGGAGAATCTCATTCTCCTGCCTGGGTTATCGATCCACTAAAGTTTCCTCATATGAACCAAACATATCATAATCCATCATAAATTCATTATGTTCACATCATAACAAATATCTCACAACATCGAGATAAATTAATTATAAGCATCTGTGCTTAACCAAATCATTTTACAATTCATTGTTTCAATCATATCATTATCATGTCAATGCAATAACCTGCATATCAGTCAAGAAGTGTAAATCACAACTGACTCTCATATACATCAGACACCTAGTATCCGGATACTAACGAATCAGCCACCAGCTGGGAGTCCATCGACATCCCGTGAACACATCCTGGTTCACCGAGCCTGGTATCATAAACCGTCTCCCCACCTCAATCACTGGATCACTTCCTGGATCACTGGGTAGCTCAACTGGGCCTCTACATGGACCACGGGAGCCAAAAGCGAGGGGTAATCTATACCGAATGGTTGTCCATAACACATATCATGCATATACAACATATAACAATATATCTCATCATATACACATTATTCATTTTAAATCATGAATATACATTATACAATCATTAAATGATTTTGGCATACAAGCCAACTCATAACATAAGAACCACATCTCGGCATAAAAGCCACATCTCGGCATAAAAGCCACATCTCGGCATAAAAGGCACAACCTTTAAATATCATAATCATACTTAACATTCATAATATTCACATAATCAAACATAACTTTATATCTTCTATATCACGATAATTTCATCACTCTCCATTATGCACATTCTAGGTATACTTTATACATTATTTCCCATCTTATTCACAATTCACATCTCATTTATTACCATTCTATTTTCTATAATTGTCAAATACAACATATGACCACATACCTAAACTAGTCATATATTCTCCCACACACACATATATATATATATATCAATCTCATACTTTCACAGATTTATTTTCAAACATAATGATCGCAAATCTGTAATCAAATATATACTATAATACTCCCCTTACCTCACTGTCGATGCTCTAAACTCAATCACCAAGATCAATGCGCCGCAACTACTAAAAGATAGAATTACAAAAAGGTTTAAGGTTTTAACCGTTCAAACCTTAATCCAACTTAGAAATATGCTTGGAAATTACTTTCTAAAGCTTTAGAAGCTTACCACAACTGAAACCACAGTTCTCCGAGAAACCCCTTTTTCCGCTAATCTTTCAACGACCCATTCACAACCTATATAAAGCGGAATTCAAATTTGTCACTTAATCCTCCTTTTGAATACCATAAGGAAACTTTTAATCGGTTTAGAATCTTAAAATTCAAAGTTCCCTTGTTTTTCCCAAAAATGGATAAAGATAGAAAATCTTCATGGAATTCAAAATTGAAAGATCCCATGCGTTAATGTTAAGTTTCTTACCTCTAATCCGTAATTAATTTCAGATTCCAACCTCTTGTTGGCCTTTGATTGTCGCAGGGAAAAGAGAGAAGAAGAAGAAGAACCCTAAAGCTTATGTTTTAACTTCTGCTCTGCGGGCTGTCATCTTGGGTCTTTATTCTGCCCGCGACTCTGACGCTACGCGTCCCCCTGACGCTACGCGTCAAGTCTAAATTTTTATATTGACATTACGCGTCCCACTGACGCTACGCGTCAGGTCCCTAATCAAAAATTCCATTTTTATTTTAATTTTACATCTAATAATAATCTTACTTTATTAAATATCCAAACTTATGAATATAAAACATAGGGATGTTACACTCACCCTCCCTAAAAATAGATTTTGTCCTCGAAATCAACATACCTCTGTAAATAGATCTGGGTATTGTTGTCACATCTCAGATTCTAATTCCCACGTGTGTGAAACTTCATTGAAATTCTGCCATAAGACTTTCACTAAAGGAATATTCTTATTCCTTAACTGTTTGGTTTGATAACCCTCAATACGAAGAGGAATAGTCGGTACCGTCACATCTTCTCTGATTTCAATAATGTCATCTGGAACCACCATATCATCTCGAGGAATATACTTTCGAAGCTGGGAGACATGAAAAACATCATGCAACTTTGACAAGACTGTAGGAAGCTCAAGTCTATAGGCAACATTGCCTATTCGCTCTAAAATACGATAAGGTCCAATATACCTGGGACTCAACTTTTTACTACCAATTACTCGACCCACACCCTTCGTAGGTGAAACTTTCAAAAATACTTAATCATCAACTTGAAATATTAGAGGTCTATGTTTAACATCATAATAGCTTTTCTGACGATCCTGAGCAACTTTCAATTTATTCCTAATCAATTTAATCTGTTCTGTCATTGATTGAACCATTTCAGGCCCCAATACCAGGACTTCACTACTATCAGCCCAATATAAAGGAGTTTGGCATTTTCTGCCATATAAAGCTTCATAGGGAGCCATACCAATACTGCTATGGAACCTATTGTTATAAGTAAACTCAATCAAAGGTAAATACTGCTCCCAACTCCCTCCATGTTCTATCACACATGCCCGAAGCAAATCTTTCAAAGTTTGCATTGTACGTTCAGATTATCCATCTGTTTGAGGATGATATGCGGAGCTCATTTTCAACTCAGTGCCTAGCTCACGTTGCAAACTTCTCCAAAATTTAGAAGTAAAACAAGGATCACGATCTGACACAATACTAGAGGGTACACCATGCAACCTTATAATTTCTTTCACAAAAACATTAGCAAGCTTTTCCAAAGACCATCTCATATTGATAGCGAGAAAATAAGCACTCTTCGTTAATCGATCAACAACAACCCATATAGCATCACATCCAGCACGAGAACGAGGCAAACCCGATACGAAGTCCATAGAGATACCATCCCACTTCCATATCGAAATATCAAGAGGTTGTGCTAACCCTGAAGGTTTCTGATGCTCCACTTTAGACTTTAAGCATACTACACAGGATGCCACATATTCAACTATCATTTTCTTCATCCCCGGCCACCAAAATTGTTGTCGTAAGTCTTGATACATTTTTGTCACACCTGGATGAATATTTAATGAACTCTTATGAGCCTTTTCTAAAATCTGTGTTCGAAATTCACCATCGGAGGGCACTTTAATACGATTCTTAAACCGCCAAAGCCCATTAGAATCTCTATTCAAAGGTAAATTCTTGCCCCGATCTTGGGCAGCAATCAACTGTTTTACATCAGTATCCTCCTCTTGACATTCAGACAAAGATTTTAAAAATTCATTAGTAATTTTTAGCATCCCAATTAGCATACAACCAAGAGAATGAACCACTACAGCTAGATGCATATCACGAAAACTCTCTAGCAGTTTATATTCCTCTATCATTAAAGATGCAATATGAAGAGATTTCCTATCAAAGCATCGGCAACCACATTTGCTTTGCCCAGATGGTATTTTAATTCAAAATCATAATCTTTTAAATATTCCATCCACCGCCTCTGCCTCATATTCAATTCTTTTTGATCGAATAAGTACTTCAAACTTTTATGATCACTAAACACAACAAAACAGGAGCCATAAAGATAATGTCTCCAAATTTTCAATACAAATACAACCGCCGGTAACTCTAGGTCGTGAGTAGGATAATTCTTCTTATGAAGCCTCAACTGCCTAGAAGCATAGGCTATAACTCTAATCTTCTTGCATTAACACACCTCCCAAGCCAGATTTAGAGGCATCACAATATACAACAAATTCTCTGGTCACATCAGGTAAAGCAAGCACAGGGGCAGAAGTCAATTTCTTTTTCAATTCATTAAAACTTTGTTCACATTCATTAGTCCAAATAAAAGGACATCCCTTCCTAGTTAATTTGATCATAGGAAGTGCAATACAAGAGAAACCTTCTATGAAACGCCAGTAATACCCAGCTAAACCAAGAAAGCTTCGAATCTCATTAATAGATTTGGGCCTATCCCAATTCATAACTGCAATTGTCTTGGAGGGATCAATAGAAACTCCATCACTAGAAATTACATGCCCCAAAAACTGAATACTTTTAACCCAGAATTCATATTTTGACAATTTTGCATATAACTGCCTCTCCCGTAAAATCTGTAGAACAATGCGGAGATGCTGAACATGTTCACCCTCGGATCTTGAATATACTAGTATATCATCAATAAACACTACTACAAACTGATCCAAGAAAGGATGAAAGATTCGATTCATATAACTCATGAATACCGCCAGAGCATTAGTAACTCCAAATGGCATCACCACATACTCATAATGACCGTATCTTGTTCGAAAAGTGGTTTTCAGAATATCCTCAGGTTTTACTCTAATCTGATGATATCCGGATCGTAAGTCAATCTTAGAAAAGATATATGCGCCCCGTAACTGGTCAAGTAAATCATCAATCCTTGGTAAAGGATATTTATTATTAACTGTCAATTTATTTAACTGACGATAGTCAACACACATTCTCATACTCCCATCTTTCTTTCATACCAATAGTACAGGAGCACCCCAAGGAGAAGCACTAGGTCTAATAAAACCTTTACTTAACAGTTCCTCAACTTGCTTTTTCACCTCAGTTAACTCTATAGATGACATACGATACGGTGCGTGTGACACTGGCTCAGCACCCAAAACTAAGTCAATCACAACATCAATTTTCCCGGTTTGGAGGTAACCCAGGAATATCTTCTGGAAACACATTAGAAAATTCACTTACAACAGGTATATCAGCAGGAATCAAATTACATATCCCTGTAAAATAACAATAACAAAAAGAAATATCAACATACCAAATCATTAGAAGTGGATTCAACAGGAAAAACCACCACTTTAAGATAACAATCTACCAGAATTTGATTGGCAGACAACCAATCCATTCCTAAAATAATATCTAGATTTGTCAAGGGCATACAGATTAAATTTGCATTAAAAGTTTGACCTTCAATGGATAAATTTACTCCTTCACACATAATCATAGTCTGAACCTTGGAACCATAGGCAATTCAAATCTATAATTTCTAGCCAAATGTCCTTCTCTGCCACATTTAAAACAAACTCGACTATTAGGACGAGTACCACCTCGACCTCTAACTGGAGAAGAAGATGAAGAAGAAGATCCACTTCAACTAAATCTCTACTTTTAAAATTCAACTCCTTTAATTCTCAACTGGGATTTATCTTTCTAGAAAGAAACCCTTTGCATCTGAACATTTTCAGTCAATTGTGCTTTATTAACAAGTTCAGTATAGTGCCTAATCCCCAAAGGTACAATAGCAGTACAAAGCTCTATTCTCAAACCAAACTCATACTTAGCACTTTTGTCACTTTCAGTACCTTCTAAGGAAAAAGGGTAATAAAAGTCACAAAGCTCTATTCTCAAACCAGACTCATCAAATTTAGCTGTATATTTAGCTACAGACATCCTTCCCTGTTCAAGATGTAAGAATTCCATCTCTTTCCTAGTTTTATAATTATCAGGAAAGTATTTTGCCAAAAACCTCTTCTTAAAATTAACCCAGTTTAAGGCCTCATTAGCATTGATCATCTGAGGTTTGGCACGTGTCCACCAGACCCTAGCTTCATCACGCAACTGATAAGTAGAGAATACCACTTTTTGTTCCTCAGTACATTCAAAATAATCAAACATTTGTTCCATTTCCCTGAGCCAAATATAAGCTCCATCATAATCACGTCCACCCTTATACACTGAGGGATTACGCTTTAAAAATTTATCAAGGGTTGGGCCAGATTCAGCCCTTCCCATCAGCTGAGAAAACTTTTCTAAGAAGTCACCCTCAGGGGTTGAATTAGAAGTACCAGCCATTCTCAATTAACATAACAGACCATTAATACTCAAACAAATTGAATATAGTCCAGAATCAATACCTCAATACCAGGAAATACGGCTAATGGATAACCAGTGAGCACAATGCTAGGATTCCTGATAATTCACTTTCACACATATACAATTCCATCCATACAGATGAATACACAAACAAATCTCACTACTTTCTACCATTTCTACCCACAAGGTTTACAATCCTGAATAGTCTTGCTCTGATACCAATTGTGACATCCCTCCCTAAATAATATTTATTTTTACCCAATTTATTAATTTTCATAATAAATTTTTCACGTTTCTAATAATTAAATTACATCACAATTATAAAAAAAAATGTATCTTATAAAAATTACCCAAATTATAATTTAAATAAACAATTTATAATCCTCAAAATCATTTAAATTGAATAAAACATAAAACCTGATACAGGGGTCTGACGCTACCCGCCAGCCCCACGCTAGGCGTGAGTGTGCATTCGCAGCCCTGGCGTTGAGCGCCAGGCTGACGCTACGCGTGGGCTTATCAGTGACAGCACCTGATGCTGCCACACATTTTAGACCTTTTGACCAATTACTAACTTATCCAATTAGCTCATTTCAAGTCCAATTGCCACGAAACTTCATGGTCCATATGTTTTCCCCATTTTGAAACTATTGGCGAGGTTCGTTCGCCAAGATTCCAACATATGCTCAGATTATGCGCGAAATACAACTTAACCACTTTATGTGTAACACTCTTGCACCAAACACCCTAAATGATTCTTAAATGATCCAAAGACAATGTATACCACTTTTAAATATTCTTATGAACCTATTGATACCTTGCAAAGGTGTTGAAACTCACCGAAACTCAAATTCACCTATCCAGTTTCTCAAAGTCATAGGGATGGCTACTAGTTCAAATCTCTAAATCTATTTGAGTCATCAATATAACATTCAATCATTTCAAGCAGCCATTTTAGCACACATACATCCACAAAACCTGCCTATAATGCATGATTTACTTCAGTATGGCTCTGTGCCATAACTATAATCATCCAACAGTACCTGGTCATCACACATGCACAATATCTAATGGCTCAATACCATTACATAATCACATCACCCAGACCATAAACATATTATACTATGCATAAGTTCACACTCCCACAGATTTACACACATATCTACATATATACCAATGGCTCAGTGCCATTAGTCATCACAAGCAAATAACAACAACACATACCACTGCAAGTCTACAAGATAACATATTCACATATGAATATATACAAAATATACATCCCAAACTCCTCTGGCATTACTCCTTGCTCACTTTGTACTGGTTTCCGCAGCATCCACATCATCCTTGGGTTCATTCACTGTGAACATAAAGTAAGGGTGAGTATTTATCACAAAAATGATACAACTACATAATTAGAGTTGATATCACCTGGAGAATCTCATTCTCCTGCCTGGGTTATCGATCCATTAAAGTTTCCTCATATGAACCAAACATATCATAATCCATTATAAATTCATTATGTTCACATCATAACAAATATCTCACAACATCGAGATAAATTAATTACAAGCATCCGTGCTTAACCAAATCATTTTACAATTCATTGTTTCAATCATATCATTATCATGTCAATGCAATAACCTGCATATCAGTCAAGAAGTGTAAATCACAACTGACTCTCATATACATCAGACACCTAGTATCCGGATACTAACGAATCAGCCACCAGCTGGGAGTCCATCGATATCCCGTGAACACATCCTGGTTCACCGAGCCTGGTATCATAAACCGTCTCCCCACCTCAACCACTGGATCACTTCCTGGATCACTGGGTAGCTCAACTGGGCCTCTACATGGACCACGGGAGCCAAAAGCGAGGGGTAATCTATACCGAATGGCTGTCCATAACACATATCATGCATATACAACATATAACAATATATCTCATCATATACACATTATTCATTTTAAATCATGAATATACATTATACAATCATTAAATGATTTTGGCATACAAGCCAACTCATAACATAAGAACCACATCTCGGCATAAAAGCCACATCTCGGCATAAAAGTCATATCTCGACATAAAAGCCACATCTCGACATAAAAGCCACATCTCGGCATAAAAGCCACAACCTTTAAATATCATAATCATACTTAACATTCATAATATTCACATAATTAAACATAACTTTATATCTTCTATATCACGATAATTCAATATTTCATCACTCTCCATTATGCATATTCTAGGTATACTTTATACATTATTTCCCATCTTATTCACAATTCACATCTCATTTATTACCATTCTATTTTCCAGAATTGTCAAATACAACATATGACCACATACCTAAACTAGTCATATATTCTCCCATATATATATATATATATATATATATATATATATATATATCAATCTCATACTTTCACAAATTTATTTTCAAACATAATTATCACAAATCTGTAATCAAATATATACTATAATACTCCCCTTACCTCACTGTCGACGTTCTAAACTCAATCACCAAGATCAATGCGCCGCAACCACTAAAAGATAGAATTACAAAAGGGTTTAAGGTTTTAACCGTTAAAACCTTAATCCAACTTAGAAATATGCTCAGAAATTACTTTCTAAAGCTTTAGAAGCTTACCACAACTGAAACCACAGTTCTCCGAGAAACCCCTTTTTCCGCTAATCTTTCAACGACCCGTTCACAACCTATATAAAGCGGAATTCAAATTCGTCACTTAATCCTCCTTTTGAATACCATAAGGAAACTTTTAATCGGTTTAGAATCTTAAAATTCAAAGTTCCCTTATTTTTTCCAAAAATGGATAAAGATAGAAAATCTTTATGGAATTCAAAATTGAAAGATCCCATGCGATCTTAAGTTTCTTACCTCTAACCCACAATTAATTTCAGATTCCAACCTTTTGTTGCCTTTGATTGTCGCAGGGAAAAGAGAGAAGAAAAAGAACCCCAAAGCTTATGTTTTAACTTCTGCTCTGCGGGCTGTCATCTTGGGTCTTTATTCTACCCGTGACTCTGACGCTACGCGTCCCCCTGACGCTACGCGTCAAGTCTAAATTTTTATATTAACATTACGCGTCCCACTGACGCTACGCGTCAGGTCCCAAATCAAAAATTCCATTTTTATTTTAATTTTACATCTAATAATAATCTTACTTTATTAAATATCCAAACTTATGAATATAAAACATAGGGATGTTACATAACTTCTGTATACGGTGTTGAAATCAAGAGATTCTTTTCTTGGTTTTTTCTTATGAAAAACCTAACAACTTCTATTTCTAGCCTCGAAAGCCACTTTGCAACTAATCATTCCCAATTTAAAAATCAAAGATTCAAACCCCAAAAACCTGTTTGTTAATCTCATTAAATCACGTATAATTCATTAGAAAATTCATATCTCCTTCATCTGATGTCCGATTCATGCGATTATAATTTCATAATTCTCGTAACAAAATTCTATATGACTTTTATGAAGACTCCAAGAGCCGAATCCTATCCTTCAAGTGCAATTTAATTAATCCTTTTAGAACTATTTTTAATTCGTTACAAGCTTGACCAGTTCTAGTAAAATACGCATATCTCCCTCATACGAAGTTGAAACCACCTTGTTCTTTTTATATGTACTCGTATCAAAAACCCTACAACTTTTATGCAGGGCCCAAAAGCTATTTCCTAAAGGATTTTCCCCACCAATGTCATCTTTTTAGTTCTTGGAGTTTTAGGAGCTCCGGGAGCACTTTTCATTGGTTCGGCCATATCTTGGGCTACTGATCTCAGATTCGTATTCTTTATACCAAATCAAAGAGAAAAGAAAGCTATAAAACTTTTGTGTTGGGAGTTTTTCTAAATTCTCATCCTAGAACACACCCTGTTTCTTCCTCCCTAGCGTATCATTTTCGGCCACCATTTTCCAACACTGCCTCAACGCGCCACATCGCCTCACCTTCTTGGCTGCCAACCTCACTTTCACTCATTCTCCCTATAAACCCACTACATCACTTACAAATTCCTATTTTTCTAACTTGTTCTCATTCTCTGCCATTTTGCTTTCTCCCCATCCCTTCAGTTTTTCATTTTCCTGTGGCCATAACCATTTTTCATCCACCCAAAACAGCACATCTTTTTCCTCTAGCCACAACCATACCACCATCAAGACCATCACATGTCTCCACCTCTCCTTCTCTTCAATATTTTCCACCTTAAAACTCCACCTCCCTCGTAGCTTCTACTTCAAACCCATGGCTCACTACCACAGAACCAGCCATTATGGAGCCTCCCTTCACCACCTTTGTTCTTTGATCCGTGGCCACCATCCTTCAATCGATAAGTAATTTCTTGACTTTTTCTTCTTTATCCTTTGCCGAACTTTGTTTTCAATCTCAATCTCACCTTGATTTCTTGTGCATGTGACCATAACAACGTCTTCTCCCTCTATCTAGTCTTGCATATGAGTTTCGGTGCCAATCAGGCATGATTTTACGCGATCGGGAGTGACCGGGATAAAGCGAATGACGATCGGAGCACTGAAACCTTCTCCCTCTTCGGATAGCACACAACCATGAGGTAAAAGGGGGATTCTCCCATGCAAACTTAGTTTTTTTAGTTTCTATTTGTGCCTGTATGTCTGCTTAACTCTCTTGTAAAGTTTTATAATTTTTGGAGTTTTCTGTCGGTAGTTTTGGGAATTTCTACCATCATCGACAAGCCCCACCGACATTTATGTAAAGTTCTACCACCGTCAGTGAGTTTGGTACCTTCACTTATGAGACCCACCAAGGTTACAAGAGTTCTGCCACCATTTTTGGAGGTCTTATCGAGGATCTGCCGAGAAAACCATACATTATGAGCCTCTCCTTAAATTTATGCCTAATTGTAATTTTATTTTGTTTATTTTGTCACGGCGACGACTGAAAAATAATTACTCATACGACGCCTAGTAAATTATAAAAGAAAATAAATATAAGAGTAATAATAATAAAAAGATGAAAAGCGACCAGGATAATTAATAATCGTGACAATAAGAAAATGGTATATAATCTAAACAATATAAATTTTATTATGATTAGTAGTTTAAAAAAGATTATATTGATATATATATATATATATTCGTATTAATGAGTAAGGAATAATTAATAATCGCAACATTAATAATAATAAGAATAATGATGTATAATATAAATAATGTAAAGTTTCGACTAGTAGTTATATTTAAAATGGATTTATACTTTACTGGATTATATATATATATATATATATATGTAAATCAATAAGTAAAGGACATTGAATTTATTAACCAAGAGGGATAACAATAATAATTAGGAATTTATTGGTTTTTATAAATGAATATATATATATATATATATATGTATGTATATATATCTATATGTATATATATACATATTAACAAATGAAAAATATTGATTAGAATTATAAATAAACCATAACGATAATGCGAGTATAAAAGGGCAGAGTAAAGACTTTTAAGTCAAGATATAATGACTTGGAGAGTAATAAGATAAAGTTATTAGGATTGTATAAAATAACCAGGTTTCAGTAACAAAGAAATAGAGTTAGGTGACGCCTAGTAGTAATTTGTAATAACTCTAGTCAATAAACAATAGAATAATAGAAACAAGCATGACTTTATCAGCTTAAAAATAACTATAGCTTTAAAAATAACAATAGAACGTTTAATAATATAGGGAATTATTCTAAGCTAAGAAAAATAATAGGACTTATACTAAGTAGAATTAATAGGAGCACGTTACCCACGCCTTACAAGAATTATAATGACAAAAAAAGTTACAATGACTTTTTACACTAAGATAAAATAGACAAAGAAATAAAGCATCGACACCTAACTAATAAGTAGATATTTTTTTAGTAAAATTTAATAAGATATTCTTATAAACGGTGACGATAGGGCGTGTTAGGCTAAGACAAGAAAAGAAATCACTAGGCAAATAAATATGCATGTGCGTGTGACTGATAGACATGATGCTTAGGTGAATATATGCTACCTACATGTATGATATAGTTATATGAAATTATGCTATGATGGAACTATGTGTGTATGTGTTGTGATGAATCACGTGTGAAATACAAATAAAGAATAAGTCTCGATGGGGTCCTAGTATGATGGTAACGTATGGTGATATGATAAAGTGTGATGTGGAATGATGTGCTGGAATAGTGACGCACTGAGGTACAAGAAATCAATGTGATGGTACGATGAAAAGGTGAATGATGGTATGCGGCCACTTTGTCCTTAATCGCTAACTAGTAATCCAAAATAATCTAGACAAATACCCAATAGCTATAATGAGGATGTGAGTCAGGGAAAGAGTAAATGTATCATCTAAATTAATTAAGTACACTAAAGGGAAATTTATCAAGTTTAATTAAACTAATGAAGGTTAAGAGACCGATCTCATCAAAATAAAACACATCTACCCCTACACATAACTACTCCTCTACCAGGCAGGTAAGGTTATAATTTAGTAACTAGTTAGTAGTCAAGAACACTCATAAATAAATCATAATAGTAAGATAATCCTTACTCTAGTAAATAGGAATACTCCAACCAACTTAATTAGTTCTCGCTCAGTAACATAAGAATAATATCATAAGAAACATAGGATAATCCCTGACAGCCCTAACCCTATGTTGAGAGAGTGGTGTTAATAGAGTCCCGGTGAATGACTAAGATACTCAATTAGGAGTAATATAGAATAAAACAATCCCCAACATCAAGGACAAAGGTGGATCATTGGAAAGACCTACCGATGACAAGTATAATGAAAGATAAAAGATTATGCATTGATCATGCATTAGATGCATTTGGTTTTGGAGAAAGGCCATGATAGTGACTAGAGCATACAACGAGGGGTGCGTTGGAGGACATTCACGTCCAGTTGAGAAAGACCTAGGAAGTACATCCAGGTCGGAACCCCAATGGCCCAAAGTTGCGCCTGGAGGTGGGCGTAACGATGCAAGCTTGGTGTTCTTCTACAAGGGCGAAGTGTAACTATGGCCATGGAGAACCAAGTCCTATTGTTGAGAAGTCATGAATGGTGGTGAGAAGGATCTTTATGATTGAGGACATGTGTATCCTGGTTACCCGGTATTGTGGAGGACTTGGTAGGCTCCGATCGCTCTAGTGAGGAAACATTGTGTCCAGTGTCAGACTGAGCAGGACGGTTCTGTTGATTGAGATGATGAGATTTTGGGTTACATTCATAATGAATAAGACAGAATAAATACTGAAACACTTGCATTCATACATAATAACATGTTGATTGCTTTTGATATGTGTTATATGTGTAATGATACTGTTGTGATGGTAAGACGAGTTAACAATGAATGAGAGGTGAGGTAACGCTAAGTGAGGTGAACCAAGATAGGGGCGACGTCATGTGAGGATAGTGAATAATAGATAGTGTGGGGCTGAGGCCCGATCCTTAGGTATAGTGCAGATTGTGATCGGTGTGCTGGTTGGGAGAAATGTCAGTGATGACAGCTTTTCGTTATTTGTCAGTAAGGGGACATTCCTAAATTGGAGGAAATACCCGCGTAGTGGATAGGGTTCACCAGAGAAGTTTACCCTCTCCAAATTAGGAGGAAAGGAACCATGACAAGATGGAAAGCAGCACGAGATAGAGTCGTCAGTGGGACAGTGTCCCTCGTGTGTTATGGGAGCCTGCATGCCCTTGATATTTAGAGTATGTACAGTTGTTGAGTATGACCATGTATTATACAACAATGTTGTATATAATGTTTTTGTTCCATCAAAGTTTTATTGTACAAAAAAAACTTTCATATTTTTCTAAAACTTGTGACCTCTCAGTTAAGTAAAATGATAAGGAATTGCCCTAGTTAACCGAGGGTGTTACACCAAAGGGGGAGATTATGATCATGTGATATGTTATGTGATATGTTAATCATGATTGATACTATGATTGATTTCTTTGTGCATTGATTACAACATAAAGGGGGAGAAAAATCATGTACATGAGATGAACATGTAATTGTCAAATCGGTTATATATGTAACACCTCCATGAGATGAACATGTAATTGTCATCATAAAAATGGGGAGAATGTGTTTGCATATGTTTTTACAGGTTTTGATAATGACAATCTTATTGAAGAGATTAAGATCAAATGAAGTTATATGATAAAAGTTGTTAGAATTACATGTATAGGATCTATAGGTGTTAGTCCTCAAATTTTCAATAAAAGCTTTAATAAAAATTTCACAAAAATCATAAAAATTAGTTTAATTTGTTAGAAAATTAGGTTTTAAATTCAATAAATGGATGTTGTTGGAAATAATCTGCCCTTGATCAATTTTCTCTAGTTTTACAGTGAAAAAGTAGAAAATTCAAGAGAAAATTAAAGATACTGGAAGAGCTGACGCGTAGCATCAACCCCACGCGTAGCGTGGTTACTTTTGATGCTGACGCTACACGTCACAGCCACGCGTAGCGTCAGAGCTGCGTGGACTCCACAGCCAGCTTGGCCAAGCACTCAACTTTGACCCATTATTGGCCACCCCACTTAACACAAATGGCCAAAACCGAATGGGGGACAGGGCCAAGTGGCAAGGCATGATTCATTTAATAATTCCCTCATGGCCACTTCGAGATGCTTAATGGAGGCTGAGTCAGGGGACTGACGCGTAGCGTCAGCACCCTTGCTCAGCCCTATAAATAGGGCCATCCAACACCATTCTAAGCATCCCATCCCATCCAATCCCATTCTCATTCTTTTCTCTCTTTGTACTCGACTTTGAGTACTTCTTTTATGAGTTTGTAGTTCTAGAATAGTTTTCTAGATACTTGAGAGTGTTTTGTTGTATTGTGATCGTTATATCGTGAAGTTCTCCATCACCTTCGTAATGTCAACCTCTGTAAGTATTGTCTTTACTTTTACCATGTGTAGCTAATCTGTTTATGTGGAATTGGTGAACTAATCTATTGAGTATAATGTTGTCAATTCGACCTTTGCATATTTATGATTCAAGTCCATGTTAGTATTTCAATCTTTTATTAATATGAACGTCAAATGGGAGAATGATTTTCATGTGTATTGAAACTTGTTTTATTAGTATGAATGTCAAACGGGAGAATGATTATTCATGCCGTATTGAAACTTGTTTTGACGAAAGTAAAAGTTGGAATACCCTTGGTATCTCAATTCTATAGGGGTTGTTAACCATTGTTGCCATAAGGCCAGGTCTTAATGCAAGTTTTTACTGAGAAGGCTCATGAGGGATCGGACTTTACGGTGAATTCTTAGAATTTATATCACGAGGGATCGGTTATAATAAATTTAAGCTGCAATGACATAAAACTTGATGATTAAATATGCATGTCTTGAGTTCCTCATTGTTATTCTAGATTAGGGATCCAATCTCCAACATAATTTGTCTATCTGTGTTTTATCCTCAAGTATCTTACCTATTGTAGTTTGCAACTCAACTTTTTAGATAGATTTTTATTTTCTTTTTATCTCATGAACAATTCAACCATGCTATCCTGTGAATATTGTATAAATTGTATATAAATCATTCTTTTGTCTATAACTTTCTTTACATTTACCATAGTAAATAGAAAATTACTGTTGTTATTGGACTTTCAATCCCAGTGGAACGATATCTAAATTTTGAAAACTACAAATGATTGGTGCGCTTGCCAATTAATGACCCGATGGTAAACACAAACAGTTAAAACATTATTACCGGGCTAACAATAGGCCAAAAGAATGAAAATTATACAAGGTTGCTATCATTTAAAAATGCTAAGAACTAAAATCAGCCATTCATATAAAGTGTAATCAATTAGAGATATTAGAAATTAAAGAAAAAGGAAATATTAATTCTCTAATCGATTAGGAAAATGAGGATAATCGATTACAGTTATTAAAAAGAAAAGAAAAAGAAAAATCATTTATGTAATCGATTAGCTAAGTAAGTGTAATTGATTAGTTTGGGACTAATCGATTAGGTTATTAATGTAATTGATTAGGGTGTGTAAATCTGTCAGATATTAGCGTTAAAAAGGGAAACACGGAAAGAGAATATCAAATACCAAAATATGGCATAAACCCTAGTCAACTCTTTCCTTATTTTCAAGCTTCAAGATCCTATAAATAGGGATCGAATTCACAAGGAAGAGGAACACACACTCAAGAAAGAAATTGGTACACACTTATTATTGAGTTTTACTCTTAGATTTATTATTCCATTGTGAGGAATCTCTTTTTGAGCTTTCAAGTTGTTTATTCACCTTTGAAAGGTTGTAGCCGTTGTAATCCTTGTTTCCAAGGAGTTAAGTTGGTTGAACCTAAGTGATATTGAGAGATTATGAGATTGAGTGGGTTGTCTAAACCGTGTGAAGATTAAGTTTCAAGGGTGGGACATTGTGAAACTGTAAATTCTCCAAGTGTTGTATATTAAATTCTCAATAGTGAAACTTCTCCAAGTGGTTTGATTGGGTCTAGTCGTACACCATAGTGGTAGTGGTTGAACTAGTATATTGGTTTGCAATTCTTCTTTCCCTAAACTTATTTTAATTGTTGTCTTTATTTAATTATACTTTATTGAATTGGTTTGGCTGAGTATTATATTTCTTCTTTACGATTTAAATTTGCTCATTAAGTACCTTTAAGTATAAAAGAACGATTTCTGAGTGCATTCTAAATGTTTTTTAAATTACTTAATTCACCCATTCTTGAGTATTAAGGCCACTTGGTAACAGTTAGAACCCTCCTGAACATACCCGGAAAAACTAAGGATGACCTTAACTTACGTCTTGACTTGGAATTGATGGGTATACATCAGGAGTTGCATCCACAATCAAAGGACAAATGAATATATTTTACCCTAGCATGTAATACCTTTTGCAGAAAAGAGAAGTGAAGTTTTTATGAATCGTTAAGTGGTGTGAATGTTCCATCTAGTTACACACCAACACTTGTGTTTCCATGAAGGATCTAAAGTTAGTTAGGTTGAAGTCTCATGATTGTCATATGCTGATGCAACAGTTCCTACCCATCGCTATTTGTGACATTCTTCCTAAAAATGTAAAACATGTTATAACAAGGTTGTGTTTATTTTTCAATGCCATATGTTGCAAAGTAATCATCCCTAAGGAATTGGCTGTATTAGAACATGAAGGATTTCTTATACTATGTCAGTTGGAAATGCATATCTCGCCTTCATTTTTTGACATAATGATTCACTTATTAGTGGGAGAGGTCCGGTTGTGTGGTCCAGTGTTCTTGAGGTAGATGTATCTTGTTGAGCAATACATAAAAATAATAAAAGGGTATATAAAGAACCAACGCCGCCCCGAAGCATCAATTATTGAAAGGTACAACCATTTGTTTAGGTTTATTTTTAAGTGCTTTTTAAAAAAGCACTTTCTTATAAGCACTTTTGTAAAAAGTAGAAAAGATTGTTGTTTGACTATAAAGATAAAAAATACCTTTTTAATTGAATAAGTACTTTTTTTTATAAAGCTACTTGTTTGGATAAACAATTCATAAGTGATTTTTTTTCTAAAATTACCTAAAAGAACTTAATAAGTAGTTATCAAATAACATGTTTGTTTATAAAAAAACACTTAAATTCTCTTGTTCTCTTCTAATTTCTTTATTACTTATGTTTCACACGTAAAAAATTGTTAGATCACTTGTTGCTAATTATTTTTAATTACAAAATAGCTAAGTAAAATGGCATGTTTACTCAAAATACATGTCAAAATAATTAGCCACTCACATTAATATCAAAATAATTAACTCAAATAGCAAACCATACAAATAAAAAATGTCATAGTCGTTTTAAACTAAACATATAAGATAAGAGAAACTATTATTGCGCCTGTCTTGATAATTGATCTCTGATAACATTTTTGACTTCTTCCATGTATTTGACATCTGCTTGAGTTGGTTCTTGCCCGTCTTCATAATCATATATATCATGGTTATCTCCACCACTAAAATTTTGTTCTACTTTCTATAACTCATTAATATTCTCTATGTTTTCAAGAATATCTAAATCATGGGAATCTATTTTTTGTATGAAATTATGGAGTGTAAAACATGCCCATATAATATACATTTGAGTATGAAGTTTAAAATTGGTCATGTGTTGTAAAATTCTCCATCTTTATTTGCAAACACCAAAAGCTCTTTTAATAACACTTCTCAAACTAGAATGATGATAATTAAATATTTCATCGCTTAATCTGAAACTTAGAGCCAATTTAAAATGTTGAAGATGATACCTCGTATTTTTGTAAGGTCCTAAGAAACCTTTGAATGATGGATATCTAGAGTCAACAAGGTAATATTTATCTATAAAAATTAAAGTCTTTGAAATAGTGTAAATAAACAATAGTCATTATTTAAAATTTTAAAAAAATTCAATGCAAATAAAAAATTACCTTCAGGAGGATAAGGAAATCATAGATTTGGCTTCCAAAGAGTGTCATTAAAAATTCTAGTATCATGAATAGTTCCTTCCCAACCACACAGTACAAATGTAAAACACATGTTCAAATCACACACAACCATTACATTTGTGCTTGTATAGCCTCTTTTATTAAAAAATCGCAATTGCTTATCAATGGGAACATGTATAGCAACATGAGTTCCATCTATGGCCCCTATATAATCTCTGAAGTAAGGCCAACAACGATGATCATCTTTGATATAGCCAGGAGCATCAACATGCATAAGGTCAAGTGGTCTAATTATCTGGTTACCCAACTGGTATATTGTTGTTAAAACTCTATAAAAATGATTATGAATGGTCTCACAAGAATGCTAAAATTGTTCTTCAACTTGTCTATCTGTGGCTCCATGACCTATCATATATAAAAATAAAGCAACACTTTCTTCTATTGCAATATGCTTGGTAGGTGATAGTCCATGTTTATTAGTTAGCTCCAATACCAATAACTTGAATACATTCTTCCGCATTCAAAGTTGCTCAAAAAACCTATTTTCATTTCCTTGTACTAATTCTACAAACCGCTTATGACCTAAGAGAATTAAAGTGGTTTTCTCTTCTTTTACAACATGTTTTAATGCATGATTTGCAACCAAATATGAAGCCAAAGTTGTGGCCATTTGAATTGGAAACATTTTATTTGACATTTTAATTTCCTCATTAGAACTATACTCATTTTTATCTGAACTATTGGTTATCCTGTAAATCAAAATATTAATCCAATCATTTCTATCATCATCACATAACAAATTAAAAGAGAGTTACAATTAAAAAAAATTCAAACACCATGTTAAAATATCATAAACATGACAATTAAAAAAGCATAGCAAATATCAAAGTCTAAATTTGTGAGTCACATTTAAAAAATTCATAGATTTAATGATGAGCCCTAGCCCGAGGGATGTCCTCTTCAATAAAAGTGCACAACCAATCAAAGACCATCTCACGATCAGTGTCCATGAAGTGTAAAAATGTGACTTGATTCTCTTTAACGGTAAGGATTCTCACAGCCAAAAAATATAGATGGAATCCCTTTATCAAATTTGGAACCTCATTTAATAATGACAAACACTTCTCATGGGTGTGACCATCTTCTGGTTTTTTTGTTGTACTAGTCATACTAGAAACTCAATCAAACACTTCAACAATATGATCCAAAGATTGTTGAAGTCTTTCTGTTGTCCCAAACTTCTTGGCTCCTTTTCCTACTTTTTTCCTCTTTGTATTCATGTTAGACTGTGTTGGAATTACATTTGGTTATTCTTCATTACTAGCTTGACAATTATCAGCCTCAATCTTATTAAACTCATTTTCTACATGTGTTGGAGTGTCCTTACCATCAACATTAGTTTCTTCATATGTTGGTGGATCTGAATATGGAATTAAAACAGAAACTCCAATAGCTATTGTACCCTTGAAACATTTCTCCAACAAATCTAAGAATTTATTAGGTCCCCTATTCTTCCACTTCAAGATATTTGGATCTTATAATAATAATAAGTAAATAAGAATCATAAAAAGATGGCCATATGCTTAGAATTGTTTACATGGTTTAAAACCAATAAGAACATACCTTGCCTTTTGCAGCCCACCATTCTTCATCTACTTTGACGGTTCTTTTCTCATGATTCCAACCAAGATTTGTGTCTTTCTCAACCAACTTAACAAAAGATTGAAAATCTTTTTTAAGTTATCTTGTTTATTTTTTAATTGAATCCTGTCATAAGCGCATCTTGGTCTCTCTTCAATTTTTTTTGTAAATTCTTCCACCTTTCTTTACTAAAATGTATTTCTGGCCTATTCCCTACATCTATTTCTTCAATATATATCTTCAACAATATTTCAGTTTTGTTGTCATTCCACTTAGTAATGTCCTTTTTAGGTGGTGCCATTCTAATTGAAAGAAGCACTTAGTTGGTTGGGAATGATACAGTTCAATTGAAAAATCACACTTAAATTCAAACACGAGGAAGAAAAAACAAAAAACAAAAAACAAAGAAACTAATCTAAAAGAAATCAACATACCTTGAAGTTTAATTATATTGTTATTTTGTCAAGTGAACTACTGTAGAAAGTGAAAAATAAATTACTTTCAGCTCTAAGTATTAATAACAATCCAATTTGATTATTTCTTCTTATTTTAAAGTTGAAAAATCACCATATACCTTTACAGGCCGATTTGCATTCATGCAACCAGCATTGACTATGTTAACAATTTCTTGCAGCTATTCTTGGCAGATAGCCAGCAATACACCTATGATGAGTTCATATTAGCTTGAATTTAGTGGTTGGAATAAGTTGGTTTACTTAGGGAATTCTGAATTTCTTATTTATGTTTATGATAAAAACATGAATTTAGTTAATCCCTGTCAAAATAATGTCACTTTTCCCCACCTTCTGCTACACTTGCTTAAAGAGGCCCCTCCTCAGTCCTCTTTAGAAAATTTTAATGATGAAGACATAGGTCCTTATGCCTTTTACATTGGCAAAAAGTCACTAGATTTTAGTCTAAGAATTTCTTTGTATATCATATATCATATAAATCATTTTCGCCACTACGAGGGGTGAACACATTGACAAAAATGTTGTCTCTTAGTCAAAATGGTCTAGGGCTGATTTGGAGATCGAGGAACCTGTTGAAATAGATAGCCATAATGACATTGAAACCGAGGGGGAATTTCAAACTGAAACAAGCACAGAGTATGCAGTTGTTTTCCATATATATATATATACATATCTTTGTAGTCGTAAACTAACATTTGTTTTCATGGTTTGTTCTACAGATGATAGGACGTCGATTACCCTTCAGTCGGGGTGGTGGTTCGAGGACCCCCAGATCCCATCTGCAAGCCACCACCCCACAACAGGCCACCACATCACAACAGACCACCACCCCTTCACCACCTGGCCCCACCATCCCACAGCAGGCCACCACTCCTTCACCACCACAACAGACCACACCACATCAGACCATCACTTATTCATCACCACAACATGACAGTGTAACAAAAAACTCCTTTATCATTAACAAAAATGGTTTTCTCCTTATCATCCTTCCACATTAGGATTTGATTATAACCGGAGTATGCATCCATGAAAGATAAGAACTAATACCCAGAAGAATCATCCATCATCTGGTCAATGTTAGGTAGAGGGTATGGGTATTTTAGACAACATTTATTCAAATTCGTGAAGTCTGTTCACATCCATTATTTGCCATTATCTTTCTTCACCATCACAACACTGGAGACCCAGGACGAATACCGAACTTCCCTAATGAAACCATCTTTTAATAATTCTTGTTTGCTCACACCCCGCCTGTTGCTTTTCAAGCCCCAACCTTTTCTTCTTTTGGGCAACCGCCCTTGACTCCGGATATACTGCCAGCTTGTGGCAATAGAAATTTAGATCAATACCGAGCATGTCTATCACGGTCCAGGCACATAAGTGCTTAAACTTTCTCAAAAGTTTCATTAATCGCTCTTCCATACTTGCTTCCAAACAATCATTAATCCTAGGGGTTCTGGTGGGATCTTCGCCCAACGTAATTGCTTTAACTCCTTCCTCTGGTGTGGGCCTTTGAGGGTTCACTGGATCTACTATTAACTCCTCCTTGTGATCCAGGTCAATTAGATTCACCGACCTTGGGACCACTCCTTTGTCATTCAATCATTTTCTTTTAATTGATTCTTCTACCTTAGCCATCTAGACACTAAGGTTATAACAATACCTCGTCATTTGTTGGTCTCCTCTAACAGAAGACACTTGGTTATCTTTGTCAATGAATTTTATTAGCAAGTGTGGTGTTGAAACCACGATTTCCAACACGTTCAGAAAGGGCATTCTAAGGATCCCATTGAAAGGGGATTTTATATCGATAACCAAAACGCGAGTACGAACCGTCTTTGACCTTGGCTCTCCTTTAAATGTTAATCTTGTGTCTAAGTAACCCTTTGTAGGCTGCTTCGCTCCGTTGAATGCTGTTAAGTTCTACGTGTAAGGCTGTAGGTTAGAATATGACAATCCTATCTTCTTGAAGCATTCGTAGAAGATTACATCACATGAACTCCCCTAGTCTACCAGCATCCTCTAAATCATCTTAGTTGCAACTACAGCTTCAATGACTACTGCATCATCCCCTCCTGGGATGGTTGGACCGTAACCATTATCTGAAAATACAATGGGTGGAGTCTAAATCCCATGTCAGTATAGTCAATTATTTATTTTTGTTTGTACAGACATTATCCTTCTTAGGTATTTTTCAAGCGGTGTTGGATACTCCGCCTCCTACGAAACCTTCTACGATCATATCGATCATATTTTTCCTTCTTGAGCCTAGGGGTTTCAACCATGAATCATCATCCTCCTCGATGTTATCTACAACGGCCTTGCCCTTGTCCAAGGCTAGTTTCTTTGAGCTCTTAGCCTCTTCAACTCCTGGATCGTGCTCCCTCCTCTGGCATACTTCCTTTTCTGACTCTTCATACGTTCGTTGCTTGAAAAGGTATTGCTTTATCTTTCCTTCCCTAATCAACATTTTAGTAGCTTCTTTTAATTGCTAACATTCATCGGTACTATGGCCGGTCTGCTCATGAAACTCGCAGTACTTGCTTGTGTTGTCCGGTCTCTTCATCGGCAGAGGCTTCTTCACTCCATACACCATTAAACCTTGTAACCCAACTTCCCTTAAAATTAGACCTGGCCGAGCTACTAAAAGGGTATACTAAGTAAAATTCACACTTTGGCACCCCCTCACTCTTGGGGTGCATCTTGGTCTTGGCCTTTATGTTCAAACTTTAGACCCTTCCTTTCATGGATCGGGGTTCATTCTTCGGATACCAAAACTTTTTCTTTCGCAACAGCAAGATGCATCTTTCTTCCTACTTACTTGGCTACTTTCCTTCTAAATTCCTCAAAGGTTTGTAGTGCCCATTTTCCAAGGACAAGGCAAATGGAGACTGCGGCTGAAGGGCTTCTACCACAATATGTAACTGAATTTGCTCTGTTAACCCCAATACGAGGGTTGCTTCTTTATAAAACCTTTTCAAGAAATCTCTAAGACTTTCATTTTCCCTTTGCTTTATTTGTGCTAATGTATGATACGTTCTTGGGACATCCCTTAAAATCACAAAATGTTATAGAAATGTATACGCCATATCGTCCCAATAATCACTGGACCCCGATGGCAGGCTCTTAAACCATCTTAGCGCTTCAATGGGTAACGTCTTGCGGAACACTACACATCACGCCTTCTTCAGCTCCCAGGAAAAGGGATTCATTCGCATAAGCGTCCAAGTGACGCCCTGGGTTAGTTTCCCCGGTGTACTTTCCTATTGACTGCGGTTGGGGGAGGGGGTCTGTAGGTGCCTTGGAATAGGAACATTCATCAATCTTCTCATAAAAGGAACATTGAACCGGTATTCTCCTCCCCTACCTTGCTGTTGGGGTCTTCTTTGGCTGTTCAGGTCCTCAGTCCGATATGTGGGCTTTTGCTCATCGTAAGTCTGGCTTGCGAGTGCTCTTTTGGGTGTGAAAAGATTCATGTCGCCTCTGGCTTTCTACCGCATTTTCTCTTATCTCCTTACTCCTCTTTAGCTCTTGAATTTTCAACCGGAGTTGTTTAATAATCTCATCCCGAGGATCGGGATGCATTACCGCTTGCATTTTCCCTTGGTTCTACTCCGTTCCCGGGGTCTTAACGATCCTAGCACCATACTCCAAAGTTTGGGGTTCTATCCTTTGGGCCAGATTCAGAACATGGCCCTCCAGAGTTTCGTTTCTCCTAGTGTGCTCCATAACTTTTTTGTTTTGTTGCGATGTAGGACTTAAATTTATGCGGTCTTACCGGGCATGCCAATGATCTGACCGGTGTATGGGGTATGAAGTTCCCCTTTTCGAACCGGTGTCAAATGTGTTTCACACACACACTCTCACACTCGTCTCAATAGGAGTACAATATTAGACATACAGGTCCAGTGGGAACTCTGTGCTCTTCACGTTAAGGTACTAATGTGAGTTGATTCCAACCGCAGTCTAAGGAACGCACCAGAAGTGTACCTGTAAAAGGGGCTCTGATGCTTAAGTCATTACGGTTATTACAAAAATAGAAGAGATTACGAAAAATGATTAAGCTTAGTAAATGTTCTCTTAATAAATGAGTTGTATTTATAAAACTTCCCTAAATGCAAGTGGTGATTTGACCTCTTTGACAGTGAACAGTGACTACAACCTTTGCGGGTACAAGTTGTCCACTTGCATCTGACTCAGATGTCTTTTTGACTGAGGTCATAATCATGAATTTGTACTGGGTCTCAATAATCACATCGATATGGTTCCACTACGTCTGGTATTTTGATTGACTTAACGCTTATCCGGTGTCGCTAGTCTTTTGGGACCTGTATACACACCAAATTAAAATTAAAATTAAAATTAAAAGTATTGAGTTAAGTTATTAGAACATGAGATAAATTTAAAATAAGTAAAATCATGAGTGAAAAGGATGATAATGTTTATTTTATAGATAAATTTTATCAATATATATTATAATGATGCATCAATTTGAATAAATGTGTCCTTGGCTCTGCGGTGTGAGTTGTTAATTTCCACTTAAGCATTATGGGTTTGAACCCAGTCGAGAGTGCCTCTTGTCATTTAAAATTATGTTGACTATTTGTTAATTATCGGTGGTGTAATCTGATCCGTCTGTTTGCTCCGTCCATACTCAGATCAAATGCTTCTAGAATTTGTGATTCCTCACAAAAGTTAAAAGTGAGTATTGAATTGGAACCAAAAAGTGGTGTTTTGCGCACTGATATATGAATAGGAGCATCATCAACATGCAATTCAATCACTGCAAAATTTGAGAGTGATCTGTTATTTCTTCATTTGATTGATGGGTTCTTCTTCTCCTTCTTCTTTGGCTGCTGGGCCACTCCTCCTTTCTACACAGAATGGTTACAAAGTGTGGGAAGATCCGTCTTTCATCAAGTGGAGAAAAAGGGAATCACATGTTACCTTGCAGTGCCATGATTCTCTCGAAGGTCTCACACCATGCCTTTTCCATCAAAAACTGTTCTTTCCTTTGTTTTTTGGGTCTACTGGGATTCTGTGGCAGTTTAGTAAAATGGGATTCATTCCATGCTTTAGGTTGATTTGTAGGTCGATAGACATTTCTTATATTCTAAAAGTTAATTTTTTTCCCAAGGGCATCTCTGCCAGAAACATACCCTTTTGATTTTTTTTTCTTGAATTTATTCTATTCATCAGAGTTATCGTTTTTTTTGTTGTTGTTGCAATTTTTTAACTGAATGAAATGAAAAGATTTTAGAAAATGAATTGAAGTGGGGACTGTGGATGTTTATATAGCATACAAGCTTGTTATAAGTAGTGATAGAAAACGAATCAATACTCAATTGCACAGAAAATAAGTCCTATTTTTTTGTTCTTTTTGGGGGATATATAAGTCCTAATCAGTTACTTGGTTGTTTTTGAGATAGATGATTATAAAGTACATTTTTATTATAGCTATATGAAATACTCTCAATTTGTTTTTCTTTTTAATAAACAACGCTTAATTTTTTATTTTTTTTACTTGATTAATGTGACATTTTGTGATACGTGTAGGATCTCTAAATTATTGGTATCAACGCAACAAGGTGGATTTTTTGGTTTCCCAGTCTGCTGTTTGGAACGATGATGCTGTTCAGGGGTCTCTTGATTGTGCTGCATTTTGGGTCAAAGACTTGCCTTTTGTTAAGTCCTTGTCTGGATTTTGGAAATTTTTCATAGCTGATAGTCCCTATGATGTCCCTACAAATTTTTATGAAACTGAGTTCCAGGATTCAGAGTGGAAAACTTTGCCTGGTAAGTTCATATGTTTTTGGCCATACATTTTGTAATTGCAGTTTTGCATGCGGTGTATTATTTATTTAGGCCTGCAACAAACCTCTCTCAGGTTCTCAACTGTAATAATGTTTGCTTTAATTTCTCCACCGAGTTTTCTAAAATTTACATTGCTATAGAGTATAGAGTTTCTTGTTGTAATGAAGTGCTTTGATTTGCTTTGCATTTGAATTGGTTTATGTCCTTTTATGTTCTCAGCTCTCACAGGTGCTGATATTTTTATCAATGTTTAATCACTTTCCTCATGATTGGACAGTTCCTTCGAATTGGCAGTTACACGGATTTGACTGTCCCATATATACAAACGTGGTGTATCCATTTCCACTAGATCCTCCTTATGTTCCAAAGGAGAATCCTACTGGTTGCTACAGGGTGTGCTTCCACATTCCCAAGGAATGGGAGGGTATGACTTCATTCTGGTAACACTGTTGTGTTGTTTTTCTTTATATATCTACTTTTGTTGATCAACATAGACATACACTGTGGAGGAGTTTGGTGTTGTCATTATTTCTCTGTTTCCATTCGGTTCTATACTGTATTATACTTTAAATGTAAGTATGATGCTATACAAATGGATTAGGTGGACTTCAACTGTAATTAGTGTAGTTGACTTTTAATATTGAGAAAGCATAGGTTGTAATAAGGATTGGTAGATTGTGACATTGCAAATATTTGAGGTTGTATCTTGCAATCTATCCCTTGTTTTTCTAACTCGTTGATTTGTTTTATTTCTGCTGGTTTTAAGTTACCATCAGTACTTCCTCTTGTTATCTGCTATGTTATTTAGTTAAAAAAATTAACTTTGTTGGGATGTCCATTGGTTTTTGATACTTGATAGGTAGAAGAATCTTGTTGCATTTTGAAGCAGTTGATTCTGCTTTTTGTGCTTGGATAAATGGGCATCCTATAGGATATAGGTATTTCTCTCTCTTTCTGGCTACGTACTTTCTGGTTAATATGTTGTTCTTGTATCTTTAACTCAAACTAATATGATGTGAGACGGGCATGACGTAAGTAGACAAGAACATGTTAGCAGGCAGCATAGCATAGCAGGCATATTCTGAAATAGAGGATAAATTAGTAACCGTGGTTGCTGTCTAAGCATTAGAATTTAGAAGTTCATCTACCATCTTGTCATTCCAAAGCAAGACGCAGACCAGACATAGTATAAGGACAACTACATAGTAGTCAATCCCAAATAGAAGCCGACCCCAAAACTGGGATCGCTGAGCGAATTGTGGATGGTATTTTATTCTATCGCGGGGTAAAACACATAAACACACACACACACACACACACACACACACACATATATATATATATATGTGTGTGTGTGTGTGTGTGTGTGTAGAAAAACATAAAAAAAAAACATAGTAAAATAACTAAAAACACTCTAAATGCATAGTAGATAATTGAAATCTAATATTGTCCATATCAAAAGATTCAAAACATGATCTGAAATGCATAAAGTCATAATCAAAACATTCTATAAACCAGAATTCAAGTCTCATAAATCCTTAGGCAGCAGCAAAACATAAAAACATAAGCCATATCTTCTTGATTGTTATCTAAAAGTTCTAATAATGTATGTGTTAAAAGAGGAAAAACGAGAAGACATATGAATTCTGTGTGTTTTATGATCACCTGGAGCTATTGTATTTATAGGGATTTGTACATAAATACAGAATATACAGTTTCCTATTTTACATTAAAGATAGGATCGATGTATTTAATCCTAAAATATGTCGTTACTATATTTACATAATTCTAACACTCCCCCTCAAGCTGGAGCATATAAATCATATGCACCAAGCTTGTTACATGTATAATCAATCCGAGGACCCCTTAAAGACTTAGTGAAGACATCCGCCAACTGATCATTAGAATTAACAAAACTAGTGGATATTTCACTAGACAAGACTTTCTCTCTAACAAAATGACAATCAATTTCAATATGCTTCGTCCTCTCATGGAAAACTGGATTTGAGGCAATATGCATAGCGGCCTGATTATCATAGATAAGTGTCATCTGTGCAACCTCTCCAAATTGAAGTTCCCGAAGCAATTGTTTGAGCCATATAAACTCCTGACTGGCTATAGCCATAGCACGGTACTGTGCCTCCGCATTGGACCTAGCTACAACATGCTGCTTCTTGCTCTTCCAAGATACAAGATTACCTCCGATAAAAATACAATATCCAGAAGTGGACCTTCTATCAATGGGAGAGCCTGCCAAATTAGCATCAGAGTATCCAACAACTTGAATATGTCCTCTATCTTCATATAACAGGCCCTTTCCAGGATCTCTTTTGACATATTGAACAATACGGGTCACTGCATCCCAATGTTCCTTACAAGAAGAGTTTAGGAACTAACTTACCACACTAATTGCAAATGCGATATCTAGGCGAGTGTCAGTTAGATAGTTCAACTTGCCAACTAAATGTCTGTATCTCTCAAGATCTGGAAGAGGCTCCCCCCGATTTGGTAGGAGCTTGACATTGGGATCCATGGGAGTGTCAACTGACTTGGAGTTTAACATCGCCGTTTCTTCCAAAATATCCATTGCATATTTCCTTTGGGATATGACGATTCCATTTTTGGATTGCGCTATCTCTATCCCTAAGAAATATTTGAGTCTGCCAAGGTCCTTCGTCTGAAAATGCTTGAAGAGATGTTGCTTTACCTGTGTAATGCCAAGATGATCACTGCCAGTAATAACAATGTCATCCACATAAACCACCAAGTAACTACAACCAGCAATTGAATTACGACAGAAGACAGAGTGATCGGCCTCGCTCCAGATCATGCCAAACTCCTCACAGTACTAAACCTGCCAAACCATGCCCTAGGAGACTGCATAAGGCCATATAGAGATTTCCGCAGGCGACAAACAAGTCTAGAAGACTCCTCCTGAGCAACAAAACAGGGAGGTTGCTCCATGTAAACCTCTTCAAGCAGGTCACCATGAAGGAAGGCATTTTTGATGTCCAACTGGTATAGAGGCCAGTGGCGAATGGCGGCAATGGAGAGGAAGAGGCGCACTGAGGGCATTTTGGCAACAGGGGAGAAGGTATCTCCATAATCCAAGCCATAGATCTGAGTATAACCTTTGGCGACAAGTCGGGCTTTGAGGTGGTCAACTGTTCCGTCTGGGCCAATCTTTACCGTGTACACCCATCGACAACCAACAACGGATTTCCCTGGTGGTAGAGGAACGAGATCCCAAGTTCCACTGCTTTATAAAGCACACATTTCATCCATCGTGGTGTGTTTCCATCCTGGATGAGTAAAGGCATCTCCTGCATTCTTAGGAATAGAAACAGAGGACAAAAAAGAAAGACAAGAGTAATATGATGGAGATATGCGATGAAAACTCAAAGCAGTATAATGAGGGGAAGGATTACGAGTAGAACGGATACCTTTGCGAAGGGCAACGGGAAGATCTGACTCAGGAGACGGGACTGGAGAAGAGGTCGGATGAGTGAGCCCAGGATGTGAGTCTATAATCGGGTCGGTTGTAGGTTGTGGCAGTAAAGGACGAGGATGACGCTGATAGACCTGCAAAGAAAGAGGAGGAAGGGGATCTGGAGAGGAAGGAGACTCCTCTAAGAGGAGAAAAAAGGACTGTAGGTGTAGTCGCAGGAAGAGGAGGCTCGGGTGGAGATACTCCAAACTCAAAGAAAGGAACATCTTCAAAGAATGTGACATCTGAGAGATAAAATACCTGCGAAGAGTAGGAGAGTAGCACTTTTATCCTTTCTGGTTACGGGGATACCCAACAAAAACACATTAATCGATCCCAGGACCAACGACATGAGAGAAACAAGTAGAACCAAAGACTCGAGGAGGTAAAGAATGAAGAGGATGATGTGGATATAAAACTTGATGAGGAATTTTACCTTTAAGAACAGATGAAGGCATACGGTTGATGAGATAGCATGGAGTAAGAACTGCACCACCCTAAAACTAAAGAGGAACACTAGAGTGAAGAAGAAGAGTCCAAGTGATATCTAGAAGATGTCTATTTTTACACTCTACAACCCCATTCTGTTAGGAGGTATGAGGGCAAGAGGTTTGATGCAACAGACCTTGAGATGCCATAAAAGTCTGAAATTGGTTAGACAAATATTCACGTGCATTATCACTTTGTAAGGTATGAATGGAAATCCCAGATTGAGTTTTTATTTCATTAAAAAAAGACTGAAAAATAGAAAATAAATTAGACAATCTTTCATTAAATATATCCAAGTACAACGGGAAAAATCATCGATAAAGGTGACAAAGTACCTAGAACCTAAAGAAGACTAGGACCCCAAACATTCGAATGAGCCAAAGCAAAAGGGGACGAGGCCCGATTATTAATTCGATTAGAAAAAAAGGTACAGGTATGCTTACCTAACTGACAAGACTCACATGACAAAGATTCTAAATTAGAAAAACTAAGAACTAATTTCTTGAATGCATCTAGACCTGGATGTCCTAACTGAGCATGAATGAGAAGAGGGGATGCGGAAGCTAACCGACAAGGGATGGCCTGTTAAGTTGATAGAGGCCGTGAGACTCATATCCGAAGCCAATCATCTTCCCCATGTTTCGATCTTGCAGAGAAACTGAATCTTTAGTAAAAGAGATGACACAATCAAGAGTACGAGTAAGTTGACTAATGGATAACAAATTAAATGGAGCACCAGGAACAAAAAACACATTATCAACTAAAAGAGAAGGGAGGGGATGGACAATACGAATACCCTGGGACTGTGTTTGGGAACCATTGACCATAGTAATAGAAGGTAAGTAACCAGTGGTAGAGATAGAAGAAAAAAGAGATTTATTACCTGTAATATGGTCGGTGGCCCCTGAATCAAGGACCCAAGGACCCAAAGAATGGGAGATGCCAACGAAAGAATTACTGTGCAACAGCAACAGTAGAACCGGAGGCCTGACATTCTTCACACCACTTCAGGAAGTCATTGTAAGAGGGCGATGGAGACGGATCTGGCAGCAGCGGAGGAGCAGAAGACGGTGCAGGAGGAAACTGAGCAACTTGAGCAGTGCGCGGAGGTCGACCATGAAGTTTCCCGCACTTATCAATGGCGTGGCCTGGTTTGTGACAGTGGTCACAATGAGGACGTGACCTGCCCCCTTTTCGAGGTGCAGTGTCGCTGTTGTGTGAAAGCAAAGTGGAAGAATCGAGAAGAGAAACAGCCAGAGCAATAGAAGGAAGTATGGAGGGAGAGACAGGTCCATGAATGTTAACCCGAAGGATAGTGGCCTAGGCACTATCCAGAGTAACCTCTGTGGGACAACCCAAAATTTGATAACGAGTAATTTCTTACGGTTCTTAAGTTTAGCCTCAGGAGTAGCACCGGGAGGAAGCATCTCATTAAGTTCACACAAGAGAGTAGTCACCTTACCCACATAAGTAGTTATAGAGCCCTGAAATTGACGAGAGCCAAAAGTGGTCATAAAGTCCTCACCAATCTGGTAGAGTCGCCGAATATTATTGAAGAGTTGCTTGGCATGGTCCCAAACTCCCTTGCAACATCTTTGACCATGGAAACAATCACAATGGGATGGAGCAATAGTGTTCCTCATAATGGCAAATAGTTGAGCATCAACTTTCCTCCATCGCGAATGTTCTGGTTCCAGGATTTCAGATTCTAACTGTGTGAGGTGGTTCTCATAGCCTAACCCAATATTTAATGTTAGAAGCCCAATAAGAGTAGTTGTTGTCATCCAACAACTCAGAAGAGAGGAGGGTAGTGAGGGAAGTTCCCAAATCAATGTATCAGACTTAGTATCACCGGGGCAGCCATGGGTACGCTGGAGGAGAGAGAAAAACAGTGGCAGCAGCGAAAAAGTGCCAAACAGAGGGGAAAAAATGCGCCAAACTGAAAACAAACACCAGATCGAGGAAGAGAAGGCCGAGGCGAACAAAACCCAAGAGGGCGTGACGTCGCCAGAGGTCGGATGTGCCGTCACGTGTGGCGGAGAGTGGCGGCGCGTGGGTTTCACGCGCAGAGGCAAGGGTGACATGTGGGGGTGCGTGCGGGCAACGTTGGGGATGCGCTGCCCATGAAAGGCCGATCTGGGAGGGAGAAGGCCGGTCGTAAGGTTGCCGGGGGAAGGGGCCGTTGGAGGTGGCTGGACTGGTGGGCAAGCACGGAAAACAAGGTGAGAGGGGGGGGGGGGGAATTTTACACAGTGAGCAGTGGCTCACCGGAAAATCACGGAAAGGAAGGAACTCTTGTTAGGCTTTGGATACCATGTTAAAAGAGGAAAAACGAGAAGACATATGAATTCCGTGTGTTTTGTGATCACCCGGAGCTATTGTATTTATAGGGATTTGTACATAAATACAGAATATACAGTTTCCTATTTTACATTAAAATAGGATCGATATATTTAATCCTAAAATATATCGTTACTATATTTACATAATTCTAACAGTATGAATATTGGATTTTTTGAGACAATTATAGATCCTGGGAGGAAATTCTATTTGGTCAATAAAAATGGATATTCAAAATAAAAAATGAAAGTATACAAATCAAAACAAAAAGGAAAAGAGATGGTTGAATTAAAATAATTACCTTTCAAGTTCTATTTCTTTTAGAGGTCAGGACAATATGAATGTTATATTATGTTCCATCAATACATTAAAAAGATTATACGATATATCTGTTGTGGAAGACCAAAGCAAATCGTCAATCAGCTATCACCACATCGTTGTCGAGAATGGCATAGCGATCAAACTAGTGACTGTCTATGGCTTATGCCTTCACTCGGGGGAGAGCACCCATCCAAAAAGCAGAAAAGTGAAGAAGTGAAGTGATGTCTAAACCCTTGGATGGACCTAAACTAGACTCAGTCCGAGCTCCTGCAATGCAAGAGGGTCCAAAAAAAGTGAGCCACCGGTTCAGGTACTAAATACTATCACTACCGCCTAGACAATTAGACATCAACTAAGAATTCTAGAAATCATATTCTTCATCTTCATCTCCAAGTTCCAATGAAGAAATAGAAGGTACCATCACTGCAGTGGCTGTCGGGGGCCACCGGAGTGTGTAGTTGCTGGGACAAGGTCTTGACAGAGCTTGCCGGAGTGTGGCAGTCACTGCAGTGGCTGTCAGAGGTCACTGGCGTCGCAGACGCAGGGAGCAGACCTCACAGGAGACGCAGGGGCTGTCACACGGGGCTGTTGCCGGTGACTGGGTCTTGACGGAGTGGAAGAAATGAATGGCATGTGGGAGAGAAAGAAGAGCAAGTGTCGAATGAGGGTGAAGTGAGGACGGCCAAGTTCAAAAACCCTAAACAAAAGGAGAAGGAAGAGCAAAATCACCTGGGTGCCCTTCATTAAGCCAAAAATGATGCAGTTTTGAGGCCCATTTCAAATAGCGTCCACTACAGGCAGTGATTGGCCACGATTGCGCTTGTAGCGCCGCGAAGGTAAAGTGTCCTGCATTTGCAAGAGAATCGAAGCAGCAAGCTGCGACACAATTTCACATTGTGATTTGACAACTATGGACTAATGGTCTTCCGTACACTAATGCTATGAGTATGTTGGTGGATATAGCATTAGGTGTCTATGTCTTATTTAATCGAGATAATTACATAGACCTCCCCTGATGTTAATGTCCATTCACCTAAAGCCTGCTTGTTTTTGAAATTACATTTACCTCCCTTGTCCATCCCTTTCTTTATTTTTAAAGGGACAAAGCATGTGATTCGTACATTTATAAGAGAGGTATGAGTAACTTTTGATAAAATAAAGGGTGTCAATGTGTAAAAATAATATGTAAACTGAGGAATGTAGGTGTAATTTTTGAATCAAAAAGGGTCCAAGTGTCATTACCGCATACCTCAGGGGAGGTTAGTGTAATTATTTCTATTTCATAATACCTATGAAGTACATAGGTAGTATGAATGAAGCTTTGGCATTAATCAACTCTCAGTTTCATTAACAAATAAACTATTTCTTTTGCATGGACAGCCAAGACAGCCGGCTACCTGCAGAATTTGAAATCACTGATTTTTGTCATCCATGTGGTTCAGACCTTAAGAATGTTTTAGCTGTTCAAGTGCTTAGATGGAGTGATGGCTGTTACCTTGAAGACCAGGACCAATGGCGGTTATCTGGTATCCATCGTGATGTTCTTCTTATGGCAAAGCCAAAGGTTTGTTTTCTCTAAATTGCTCCACACATACAACTGCTTTCTCTCATTTATCAGAAGCATTCTTATTAGAGTTCTGGTGATGCATATTATGAAAGTTGAAAAGGAAGCCATTCTTGTTAGGGTTCTGTTGATGCTGACATTTTTTATTTGAATTATGATGACATTTTGTGATCTTTTGTAGAAGAAATTATTAGTTCGATTAGATACTAGATGTGCCTAAGCCTAATTTGTGGTTTGAATGTCCTAGAAAATCCAACTACTACAAGAATTATTTAAATGTATCTATCTATTTTCTTTGAAAATAGAAAATCCATTTGTTCAGCTGTTTGACTATTTTTTTCCCTGCTTGATGATTCTAACATTTTCAAAAGATTGGGTGTGTAGGTGTTTATTACAGACTATTTTTTCAAATCAAACCTCGCTGAAGATTTTTCTTCTGCAGAGATATTGGTAAGCAAAAATTTTGCTAAATTACTTGTTATTTTTATGTCATTGATAAATTATGTATCTGTAACTGGTCTTGCTCCTGGAACATTTCACCTATATCCAATTATGTTTTAAGTCTTGATCTAAGTTGTTCCTTTATTTACTAAAAGTGAATGTAATAGCCCAAATTTATTAATGAATTGATCTTTGCTATAGTTTCTTTTTAAATGATACCTTTGTTGCCTTTATTGTACCACAATTGCCCTATTGTGTCATTGATGTTACAAAAACACATTTATTCACATTATTTGGATATATTATCAAACTCATGCATATATACAATCCAGGTTGAAGTGAAAATAGATAACTTGCGAGAGACATCCAAGGATAGTATTCTTAAAGACTACACTATAGAAGCTGCATTATTTGATTCAGGAAGTTGGTATGCTTCTGATGGAAATCCTGATCTCCTTTCATCTAATGTAGCAGACATAAAGCTCCAAGTCCAACCATCAAGTGCCCTATTAGGGTTTCATGGTTATGTGCTTTCAGGGAAACTGCCATCACCGAAGCTTTGGTCTGCAGAGCAAGTGAGAAATTTCAATCATTCTTGTCAAGTGACTCCCTTCCTGTGCATTTTTTCATCTATGACACTTTGTTTTCATAGCCAGTGAATGATAGGCTGATGAAGGTTTTGACTTGAGTTCCTTCAACTTGTATGGAAAAGTTAAAAGATAATATGGAAAAACTGAAGAAATATTTTGACTTCTGAATTCTGATGATGATTTATTGATCATTTTATGTGATTACAAGTTTATTGACATGTTTTGATTTTCTTAAAGCTTCATATGACCATTTTTGTGGAACTGTCTTGGTCAAGTATTACTCTTTTACCTATTTGGTTCTCATGTGTCATCATTTTTGTTTTGTTTTCGTTTCTCACAGCCATATCTCTATACCCTAGTTGTTGTCCTGAAAGATCAATCTGGCCATGTTGTTGACTGTGAATCATGTCCAGTAGGATTTAGAAAAGTATCCAAAGCCCACAAACAGCTACTTGTTAATGGGCATGCAGTTGTAATAAGGGGTGTGAACAGGCATGAACATCATCCACAAGTGGGGAAGGCAAACATAGAAGCCTGCATGATCAAGGTATGACTAGTAATTTTTCCTGTTCAATAAGATTGTTGGTTCATCTCTTTATGATGGCCGCATCCTAGATGTTTTGACTTTTCAGACTAATAATTGCTGTGCTTACAGGATTTGGTCTTGATGAAGCAAAACAATATTAATGCTGTGAGGAACAGCCATTATCCCCAACATCCACGTTGGTATCAGCTATGTGATCTGTTTGGCATGTACATGATAGATGAAGCCAATATCGAGACACACGATTTTGATAATTCTAAATATTTCAAGCATCCTACTTTGGAACCGATTTGGGCATCTGCAATGCTGGATCGTGTGATTGGCATGGTTGAGAGAGATAAAAACCACACATGCATTATTTCCTGGTCTTTAGGAAATGAATCTGGATTTGGACAAAATCATTTTGCTTTAGCTGGTAGGTACTGGCACTTGTGTTCACTTACCCTGATTGTTGGCAAATGCCTAGTTAACATGACTTAGGGGTTATTTGGTTTGAGAAAATGTTTCTGTTTTCATGATTTCCTATATAAACATTTGAAAACAAAAGAACAAGGTGATCGTTTTGTAATTAAAAGTAAAAACAAAAAATATTTTCTCAAACCAAACAATACCTTATTTCTCTGGTAATTTCTCCTCACACCACCCATCCTGGAAATTAAAATCAGGACTTGTCTAGATTTTATTATCTAGATGTGTAAATATAATATCTGGATTTTATGAGTTTGGTAGTTGCAGTTTTTATAGAAGTGTTGCAGGGGGGAAAGAGGGCGTAGGGAGAAATTACCTATTTCTTCACTTTGCCATTTCAGTTTATTTGAAAAATTGCTTATTAATATATTTTTTTCCTTTTCTCATTTTGATGATGCATCAGGTTGGATTCGAGGAAGAGATTCATCAAGGGTTATACATTATGAAGGAGGTGGATCCAGGACTCCATGCACTGATATTGTGTGCCCCATGTATATGCGTGTTTGGGACATGGTGAAAATTGCCAATGACCCAACTGAAACACGTCCTCTGATACTGTGCGAGTATGATTTCATAGTTCCAAACCATGAGTTCTACTATTCCCTGTTGTTTTTTCAATGATATACTCCCTCCGATCCTAAATATAAATCACTTCTAACCGAGTTATCAAAATCAAGAAATGATAGTTAAGTCATTAAATTTGTCCCAAAATAAAAGTGTTTTTCTATTATACCCAGTACATAAATGTATACCCAACAAACTCCACTAGTATCTTAGTAAATGGTTCTCTCTCATTGCATGGGAAACTTTCTACTATTAGTGAAACCATTGAAAAGTGTACAAAGGGTAAAAATGGAAAATTTTTAATTAATGCTATAGTTAACGACTTATATTTAGGACCAAGGGGTTCTTCTAGAAAGTGACTTATATTTAGGGCCGGAGGGAGTATATTATAGCATTTTTTATTAAAGTTAATTGGAATACATTGTTAGTGTAAAAATTTCTTATACTGTCATTCAATTATGAATTGTTATGTAAACAAAAGTCATTGACTCATGTAACTAATAACTATTTTAAAGGTCACATCAAGGATGATTTCTAATTTATTTAGAGTGTAGTGTAAAACTGTTTACTCTGATAGTGTATCACAATTAACATATTTGTATGTCCAACCCAAATTGAAGGTATTCACATGCAATGGGAAACAGTAATGGGAATCTACATGTATATTGGGAAGCAATTGACAACACATTTGGACTGCAAGGAGGCTTCATTTGGGATTGGGTTGATCAGGTGAGTGGTCTTTTGAACATCATGACCAATCGATGAATGGTCAACTTTACTTTATCCTGTAAGTACTCTTTCAATTTGTATTTTGGTTGTGTGTAGGCCCTGTTGAAAGTTTACGCAGATGGTACAAAGCACTGGGCATATGGAGGCGAATTTGGTGATGTTCCCAACGACTTGAATTTCTGTTTGAATGGCCTCACATTTCCTGATCGAACTCCTCATCCTGTTTTACACGGTAAACTGACACAGTATCATTCTTGCACATACCACACCGTTTCTGGATTCAATGCATTCTTGGTTGTTTACTCATTGGACTTGGCTTTACTTTTTGTTTCAGAAGTCAAGTACTTATACCAACCAATCAAGGTGACTTTAAGTGAAGGGAAATTGGAGGTACTCATAGTTTATCTAGATTGTGTTTCCTTAATCAAGTGTACTCCTAATTTATTTAGTTTTTAACTTGCAGATAAAAAATGCTCATTTTTTTCAAACAACAGAAGGATTGGAGTTCAGCTGGTATATTTCTGTGGATGGATACATTGCTGGATCCGGTATTTTGAGTCTTTCCCCGATAAAGCCCCAGAATATTTATGTCATTGATTGGCAGTCAGGTCCTTGGTATTCTCTGTTGGCTTCTTCATCATCATCATCAGAAGTATTCCTGTCCATAACTGCTAAGCTTTTGCACTCCACACGCTGGGCTGAAGCTGGTCATGTTGTTTCATCTGCTCAAGTTCAACTGCCTGTGAGGAGAAACATAGTTTCTCATGTAAGTTCTTTAACATATTTTTTTATTTTAGAATTGAGACAAGTCTTTTTGTTTGGTAGAAAGACACAAGTCTTTTGAAGGCTTAGTAATGGGGTTTAGTACTATAATATGGACTATATACTGATATTTACTTAAATTAAGTGTTGAAAGAGAGAAAACGAGAGACAATATGAATTTTGTGTGTTGTGATCTTAGCAGCGTTGTTGTATTTATAGGGATTTGTACATAAATACAGGATATACAGTTTCTTATTTTACATAAAAGATAAAATCAATATATTTAATCCTGATATATACTTTTACTATATTTTCATAATTCTAACACTCCTCCTTAAGCTAGAGCATATAAGTCATATGCACCAGTTTGTTACATATATAATCAATCCGAGGACCCCTTAGAGATTTAGGAAAAATATCCGCCAACTAATCATTAGAACTAATAAAACTAGTGTATATTTCACCAAACAAGATTTTCTCTCTAACAAAATGATAGTTAATTTCAATATGCTTCGTCCTCTCATGGAAAACTGGATTCGAGGCAATATGCATAACGGCCTGATTATGCATAACAGATATGTGTCATCTGTGCAACCTTTCCAAACCGAAGTTCCCGAAGCAACTGTTTGAGTCATGAACTCTTGATTGGCTATAGCCATAGCACGGTACTCTGCCTCTGCACTAGATGTGGCTACAACATTTTGCTTCTTGCTCTTCCAAAAGACAAGATTACCTCTGACAAAAATACAATATCTGAAAGTGGACCTCTATCAATGGGAGAGCCTGCCTAATTAGCATCAGAGTATCTCACAACTCGAGTGTGTCCTCTATCTTCTTATAAAAGGCCTTTTCCAGGATCTTTCTTGACATATCAAACAATAAGGGTCACCGCATCCCAATGTTCCTGACAAGGAGTGTTTAGGAACTGATTTACCACACGAACTGAAAATGAGATATCTGGGTGAGTGACACTGTGATAGTTCAACTTGTCAACCAAGTGTCTGTATCTTTCAAGATCCGGAAGAGGCTTCCCTTAATTTGGTCAGAGCTTGACATTGGGATCCATGGGAGTGTTGATTGACTTGGAATTTAACATAGTTGTTTCTTCCAAAATATCCATTGCATACTTCCTTTGGGATATAACGATTTTATTTTTGGATTGCGCTACTTCTATCCCTAAGAAATATTTGAGTTTGCCAAGGTCCTTCGTCCGAAAGTGCTTGAACAGATGTTGCTTTACCTATGTAATGCGAAGATGATCACTGCCGATGATAACAATGTCATCCACATAAACCACCAGGTAAATACAACCAGTAACTGAATGACGATAGAAGATAGAGTGATCGGCCTCACTCCGAATCATGCCATATACTAGGCATAGAGTTCTGCATGGTGGGAATGGTAAAATATGGACTAGACTCAAAAAAGGTAACATCGGCAGAAACAAAGTAACGATGAAAACTAGGAGAGTAACATTTGTAACCTTTTTGAGACCTTGTATAATCAAGAAACACATTTAGTAGCCCAGGTAGGGAGTTTATCGGTGCCCGTGCCAAGGTTGTGGACAAAACAAGTAGAACCAAAAATGAGCACAAGATGTTTGATGTAAAATCCCATGAGAGGCCATAAATGATTAAAGTGAATTAGAGAAATATTCACGAGCATTATCACTACTCAAGATACGTATAGGAACACCAAACTGAGTTTTAATTTCATTGCAAAAATTTTGAAAGATTAAAAATAACTCAGAACGATTCTTCATTAAAAACAACCAGTTACACCTAGAGTAATCATCAATAAAGGTAACAAAATATTGATAGCCTAAATTAGACACTATACGACACGGACCCCAAATATCAGATTGGACTAAGCTAAAGGGAGACGCAGCTCGACCTGAGACTCAGTTATTAAAACAAGTACGATTATGTTTACCTGATTGATACGACTCACAAGATAATGTAGACAACTTGGAGCGGGTGGGCACCATTATTTGCAATTTGTGAAGGCTTAGGTGACCTAATCGAGCATGGAGGAGCCTGGAATTCACTGCTGTCCCAACGTGTGCAGAAGGTTGAAGTTGATAAAGCCCATGTGACTCACATCCGGTGCCAATCATCCGCCCCGAACTCCGGCCCTGGATGAAAACAGAGTTTTTAGTAAATGAGACAATGCAATCAAGAGAGCGAGTGAAACGACTAATGGATAATAAATTAAAAGGAGACCCAGGCACATAAAGAACATTGTCAACAGACAAAGAAGGAAGAGGATGAACAGTGTCAAGTCCTTGAGATTGAGTTTGGGACCTATTAGCCATAGTAATGGAAGGTAAAAAATTAGAGTTAGAAAGGGTAGAGAATAAGGACTTGTTATTAGTAATATGATCGGTGGCCCTAGAGTGAAGGACCCAAGGACCAAGAGAATAAGAAACACCAACAAAAGAATTACCCGTTTACACTACATAAGCCGTGGAACCTGAAATCTTACGCTCCTCAAACCACCGGAGAAAGTCGTCGTAAGTAGGTGTGAGCACAATTGGCGGTCCAGATGAAGAGGTGGAGATGGGTGACTCAGTCACTTCAGTAGGTACTTGCACAACATTCGCCATTCGTGGGGGGAGACCATGTAATAAGAAACATCGATCAATATTGTGTCCAAGCTTATGACAGTGCTTACATTTTGGTCGAGGTCTGTCAAAACGATGATTGTTGTTACGGTCCTGAGCAACCAAAGCAGAAGAGTCAGCCTCAATAGGAACAGGCACCGAAGGAGTAATTATAGGAGTGGGAGACTTGGCCTTGGCATGAATTAGAGTTGACCAAGTGGAATCCATTGTAGGGACCACAGGAGAGCCAAGAATTTGCTCACGAACAACCTTATACTCAGGAGGGAGACCATGTAACGCTAACGCCATAAAGAGTTTGCGACGGTTCATAAGATCTGTGGATGGATTGTCAGCCAAGGGAAGAACCTTATTCAAATCATGAAGAACACCACTGACTTTGCCCAAATAATCGGAGATAGGACCAGTAATCTACTGAGGAGTAAAAAGCTGCATAAGAGTCTCACAAACCCCATATAACCGTTAAGTATCATTGGTATGAAGGAGTTTGGCTTGCGCCCAAAGAGATTCACAAGTGTCGTAAGGGCGGAAAATTTGTTTGAGTAGGGGACAGAGTGGATTTCAAAATGCTACAAAGTTGAGCATCGAGATTGCCCCATTTAATACGATCAGCGGCAGCAATAGAGTCTTCTTTGGTTGTAAGATGGTCAAGATAGCCATGTCCTTTAAACCAAAGTTTGACGTCCGAAGCCCATGTGGCATAGTTGGTCCCGTCAAATTTTTCAGCATTTAGAGTATTAGGAATAGTGATAGTGCTAGTAACAGTGGCATCAGCCTTCAGTGTGGCAGCAGCAGCCATAAGGAAAATAGAGGAGAGAGAAAGTACACAAATAGTAACCATAAACGAACCCAAACAGCGTCAAAAAGTGTTCGAAACGAACAACCAATAGCAAAATTTGACTCTAGAGGAGGAGGTGAACCGGAGGCTAGTTGAAGCAGCCACACGTTGTCATGCGCCGGTGGCTGTGCGGCCAGGAGAGAGAAACTCGCGGAAGAAGCAGTTGTGCATGGGAGCGCGTGCGACAGCCGTTAGGGGCGGTGTTTCAAGGTTCGGCCGATCGGGGGACGACGGTCTTGATCTGGTGGTGGTCGTCCGGAAAAGTCGTCAAAAAATGGTTGTGGTAGTAGGCAGAAGCTGGACGGTCATCGAAAAAATAGCGAAAAAGGCGGTCGTAAAGAAACACACGACCGAAAAGAGAGAGGAGATCGAAAACCTGGAGAAGAAACACAAATTTCGAAAAAAAAAATTCACCGGTGAGCAGTGAGCCTACTGGGTAAACATGAATTAGGGTCGTCTCTTGTTAGGCTCTAGATACCATGTTCAAAAGAGGGAAACCGAGAGACATTGGATGAATTCCGTGCGTTTGAATACACAACGGAGTAGCATATTTATAATAGCAATGTAATAAATACAGGATCATTTTACAATCATATACAATCAATCCTAATCAATTCTAATTACATATTTCTATATTTACAATATTCTAACACCAATAATATGGTCGATGGCCCCTGAACCAAGGACCCAAAGAATGGGAGATGTTAGTGAAAGAATTACTAGTGTGTTCAACAGTAGTAATGGAACTGGAGGCCTAACGTTCTTTACACCACTTTAGGAAGTCATTATAAGAGGGCAATGGAGACACATCTGGCAGCAATGGCGGAGCGGAAGACAGTGCAAGAGGTACGGATGTGTGAGCAATTTGAGCAGTGCGAGGAGGGCGACCATGAAGGTACAGATGTGAGAGCAATCATGAGGTCTTCACCAATCTAGTAGAGTCATCGAATATTATTGGTGAAGAGTTGCTTGGCGTGGTCCTAAACCCCTTTGCAGGATTTTTTACCACTGAAACAATCACGATAGGATGGCGCAATTGTGTTCCTCATTATGGAAAATAATTGAGCATCAACCTTGTTCCACCAAGTATGTTCGATCACTGGGTTATCGGTTTCCGATGTGTGAGGTGATTTTCATAGCCTAACCCAATAAGCCAAATTTTAATGTTAGAGGATCAATAGGAGTAGTTGTTGTCATCCAACAAGTCAAAAGAGAGGAGGGCAGTGAATGAGATATTCGAAATCAGCATATGGGACTTGATGTCATTGGAGGCAGCCATGGGTGTGCTGGAGGAGAGAGAAAAACAGTGACAGCAGTGGAAAACGGACCAAACGAAGGGGGAAAGTGAGCAAAATTGAAAACAAATACCAGATCTAGATAGAGGAGACTAAGGCGAGTAAAGGCCAGTTGGTCACGACCTCACCAAAGGCTGGACGCGTCGTCACGTGTGGCGGAGAGAAGCGGTGCATGGGTTCAAGCGCAAAGGACGGTGGTGGCGCATGGTAATGGAGGACGGTTGTGGCACGTGGGAGCGGAAAAGGCCAACAAAGGAGGCGGCTGCGGTGAACAGGGACTAAAACGAGACATTGAAAGTAGACCGGTCAAAGATTTCAAAACCCCAGAGAGAGTTAGGGTTTCAAAAAAAAATACACAGTGAGCAGTGGCTCACCAGAGGAACTCTTGTTAGGCTCTAGATACCATGTTAAAAGAGAGGAAATGAGAGAACATACGAATTTCGTGTGTTGTGATCACAACGGAGTTATTGTATTTATATAGTTTCCTATTTTACATAAAAGATAAAAATCAATATATTTAATCATAATATATACTGCTACTATATTTTCATTTTCATAATTCTAACAGAAAGGTTCTATTTTATGAAATCAGGCTATCAATATTAGTGGTGACACTCTAGTATCTGAAACACATGGAGATACAATCAAAGTCGGCCGGCGGGATGCTTGGGACATAACATTGAACACTAAGACTGGTTTAGTTGAAAGCTGGAAGGTAAGTCTGATCTGTGTATTTATACTCAGTCAAATGTTTAAATTGGATTTTCTTTTCTCTTTAAAAATGAAAACTAGTTAAAAAAACCCATGGAAATTAAACAAACCTAATCATTAAGTTGTATCATATTCACTAACCATCTCGCTCGCCCAAGTGAAGTTTCAAACTATATATAAATAATATAAAGAGAGATAAAGGTTGATGATTATTAGTAGATTTTTTAAAATGTGATCTCAAATTTACAATATAGAGATTAATTTTCCATGAATATGTATACTAGTATTTTAAATTAACTTCAATTTCTAATTGCATTTGATAATTTTTATTAATTTAATGATATTAATATTAATTTTTACATCAACAACCCAATTAAGTAATTGGAGAAATTTAGTTAGGTGTAAAAATATGTATAAAATAATTTTAAAATCATCTGTTGAAATTTAATTTTAGAGGCTGATTCATAATATTCTTTTTTATTAGAAATTTTTAAAAAATTAAATCCAACCAAATCCAGAATGTCATTCTTATAGGATGTGTGATTGACACCATGCATTAAGAGAACAGAGAGAATGTTGAAAGTTGCTGATTGAGTGAGTGAAATCGAATAATCATCTCACTCTTCCATGTTCCAAGTGCAAAATCAAACTTGATATACTGAGTCAGAGGTTGATGATTATTAGTTTTTAAAATGAGAACTCAAATTTACAATATAGAGGTTGCTAGTTTAACATGAATATCAATTCTAATATTTCAAATTAATTTGAATTTCTCATTTCATTTTATAACTTTTTATTAATTTAATAATTGTAATTTTAATTTTTATACCAACAACCCAATCTAGTAAGAGTGTGTTTGAAAACGATTATGATTATAGATTATTTCAATAAGTATTTATTTGTAGATATAATAGATTATAGTTATAATCAATTATTATGTATGTTTGGATCTATTAAGTGAAAAGTGGTTTTAAGTTAATTTAGTTTGTTCGGATTCTTTAAATAATCATTTATTTTATAGTAAAATTACAAAAATGTAGGTATGAAATTATTTGTAGTAGTTAGATATGTGTTTAAATTAATTAATTAATAGGAGGGAACAAAATAGGAAAACAAAAGTTGACTGATGAATAATCTATTAGCTTATAAATATAATCTAAAAAAAAATACAGATTCTGATTATAATCTGTTTTAGATTATAATATGAATTTTAGATTATAATTTGATTTTTTCAATGTTCCTAAACACACTGATTGGAAACAGTTAATTGGATATAAAAATATTATATTATTTTAAAATCAAGGCTAACATTTAAATTTAGAGGTTGTTTCATAATTGTTTTTTATTAGACATTTAATTTTAAAAAATTAAAATTAACGAAATAACATCACATTCATCAGATGTATATGACTGACACCATGCATTGATATAAGAAAGAATGTTGAAAGTGACTAATTGAGAGTCAAATTCACTAATCATTTTACTCTCCTAAGTCAAGACTTTAACATATAGAACTTGATTGTAATTTATTTAGATGTAGAATACTGGACCTTTGCTCTGATTTTGACTCAAATTCACTACAATGGTTAACACTGGAGAACACAGAAACAGCCACTGGGAAATGGAAAATGAAAGGAAAAAAGATAATCTGAGCTGCAATGCTAGACTCTTCCCCGTGGCATAAGCCTCTCAATTGATCCCCAAAATCTGCTATACATCCAACATCTGTCTTTCTCTTTTCCATCATTAGCAGAAGTTTTTTGATATCTCCTAATATTGACAAATCATTGGTATTAATATTATGCTGATAAATGTTAGATTAAAGGAGTACATGTTGTGAAAAGAGGCATACTTCCATGTTTCTGGCGAGCTCCAACTGATAATGATAAAGGAGGAGAGGCAGCCAGTTATTTGTCCAGATGGAAAGCTGCTGGAATGGACAGCCTCCACTTCATCACGGAGAGCTGTTCTGTGCAAAATACGTCAGGGAACATGGTTAAGTTATCGGTGGTTTTTCTCGGTGTTACTAAGAGTGAGGATGGTTCTCTCCCTAACCAAGACAAGTCAAAGGTTTTATTTACAACAGAAATGACATATGCAATTTATGCTTCTGGGGATGTCATTGTGGAATGCAATGTGAAACCAAACCCTGATCTTCCTCCTTTGCCACGTGTTGGAATTGAGCTAAACGTGGACAAATCATTGGATCAAGTAACGTGGTACGGAAGAGGACCATTTGAGTGTTATCCAGATCGAAAAGCTGCTGCCCAGCTTGCTGTCTATGAGCATAGTGTTAGTGAGTTGCATGTTCCTTATATTGTTCCTGGGGAGTGTTCCGGTAGGGCAGATGTTAGATGGGCAACATTCAGAAACAAAGATGGATTAGGAATATATGCTTCTATATATGCTAGCTCTCCACCCATGCAAATGAGTGCAAGCTACTATAGCACCTCAGAACTTGACCGGGCCGCACACAATGAAGAGCTCATTGAAGGAGATAGCATTGAGGTATTTATAGCTTGAATCACTATTTCTGCGTATATTATTTCCAAGTAAAAGTTGGGCATGTTAACACTTCACTGCCCTAATTTCTGTGTCCAATTTTAGACTCTTCTGTATTTTGTGTTTAAACAATGACAAATTGCGCCTTAATTAATTAATGGTATGGTGATTAGTGCTCAAGGTGGAAATTGGTATGATGTTGTAGACTGTAAATATGTTCTCAGTTGCATGAATTTCTTCATACAAAGTTATTCATGAAAATTTAGGTGACTTGAACGTTACCTGCTATGCTGATATGCAGCAAGAGTATTATGAGAATGGCCATATGACATTTTTTGATGCTTTATCTGAAGTTTCATAGAAATTATTATTATGAAAATTCTCATCTTTGATGTTTCATGTATTACAGATTCATCTGGATCACAAGCACATGGGATTGGGTGGAGATGATAGTTGGTCCCCATGTGTCCATGATCAGTATTTGCTTCCACCAGTGCCATACTCATTCTCTGTTAGGTTGTGTTCAGTAACTCCACCCACTTCTGGTTATGACATATACAAATCCCAGCTTCAAAACTCTTGAGTTCTTGGATCATATTATATAACCTTGTTAAAAAATAAACATCATGTAGAAGATCAAAGACTAGTATGTTCATAAAGGACTACAATAAACTTCAGAGCTGTTAATGTAAAGAAGAAAGATTTTCATGCAATCTTTTAAAGCTGGTAGTAGCTTGATGTATTGTGGAAGATGAATAATAAATGTGATCAAGGCAACTTTATGATGGTTCCACATTTTTTTTTAATAAATGTATTGTAACTGTGATGTGATTGAGTTATTCCTCTCATTTCAAGATTAATGACAATGAAAGCTCTGATTGGCAAAATGATTATGGCTTATAGGATAAATTATGGCTTATGACTTTTTAGGATAAATTATAGCTTATAGTTTTTTAGATAGTTTATTAAAATAGAGTTGTTTGATAAAATTTTTAAATTGTATTAAATGATTTTAAAGAACATATAATATTTTAATTATATAAGAGATAAGAATTCTTATTTAAAAAATATATAAAAGTAAAATAATAATTAAATAATTAATGAAGGAGTTTATAGTTTTTGAGGAGTTGTAAGTTACTTTTAGTAGCTTTTCAAAAGTTAGGAATTGATAACTTTTTTAAAAGTTTTTTATTTTTTCCCACTAAACAAATATAGTAATTTTTTAAAAGTCATAAAATCTTAGTAAAATCATAAGTTATCTGCATCAAACAAAAACAAAATAAACGAAAAACAATTAAAAATTCACGATTTAATGGCTTGTCTGAGATTTTCCCTCAATGATGCAAAGTTCGTTTAGGCCTTTGAAGTTGTTTGCATGACATCTACTCATGAAATTGTGTACAGTTCTCCTTAGAAAGATGATAATGATCTTGATAGAAAAATTCTTAAATTAGCATCGGAGATTGTATGTGTTGAATGATTTAATCTTTGTGACTCTTTAACTTTTTAAAATGATAGTCACTATAATTTTTTTAATATAAAATAACTGTAAAATACTATGAAATGAAAGTAAAAAGTAAAATAAAAAAATTAAAGTAATCGTTGTTTGGTAAAGTTATATATCAACAAACTATTTTAAAATTTGAGTAATTTTCTTTTTTTGCGCATAGTATGTATTTATTTATTCCAATGTTAATGGTTGTAACTGATGTATTTGGATTTTGAAGATCTTGTACTACAGAAATAACTTACTGTCTTTAATATTATAATCACATTTAGTTATTGTGATTAGTATACATGCTACACATTTCTCTTATACTTCTATAAGCAATTTTTTAAGGAAAAAAATCTTACTCCTTAGAACAAGTGCTGAATTGAAAATAGAAAATCTGTTGGTGTCAGACTGTAGCTGGATCCTCTGCATTAGATGCATAGGCACTCTAATAAATTCAAACCAATCACCATACCATAATAAATTAGAATAAAAGTGAAAAAATCAAGGAGTGGATCGAGTTGTTTCTCTGACGATAACAAATATATATTCGTATATTAAAATATTATTATTATTATTATTTGTCTATCAAAATAAGAAATACATAAATAATAAAATAGTAAAATAAGTTTTTGTCCCTAGTTACGGTGAAAAAAATAGTTTTACTTCCTATATTTTTTTTCATCGGTTTTGATGCATGTAATTTTTGAAAAATGTATTTTGACCCAACACATGAAAAAATAACTTGAAACAATACAAAAATTAAACTTTTGATGTAATTAAAAGAAAATCCATTTTAACCTTTTATTTCACTTTCACCCCAAGCAAAATTCTAACGAAGCGTCTTTTTAAGTTCCAGCAAAGGGTCAAAAGATTTTACATGGGCTTGGCAGGGTGCAAGAAGACATTTTTTTGAACTCAATAATGTCATTTCGGGTTGATGATGTGTAACTCTATTCGTTGACTCAATAACGTCATTATGTGCAGAGACTAAAGGCATAATTTTTGAAATCAGAAAGATCAAAATCAATGCAAAAATAATATTATGGTTAAAATCATTTTTTGCTATAACTGAATAAGAATTTGATATAAGATACACACCTAATTGGTTTGGTTGAGTAGAGCAAGACAAAATCTCATATATAATATGATATGTTATAGAATTTGAGCCACCATTCGTCTCCTTTAAAAGAGATAAAACATATGTAGTATTATCTTTAAATCTTAAAATGAAGAATATTTAGAAATATATTTAAAATCCTTAATAACAGATAAAAAAAAAGTGGCACAAATATTTTTAATTCACGTGTTTTTATTTTATTAAAAAATAAACAATAACAGAATATTTTTTTTAACTTTTAATTTACCAACAGTCAAATCCACTTGATAGCTTTGTTGCACAATTCTTATTTCAATGGACAAATAAATAATACTCCTTTTGTAAATTTTTTAAACTAACTTTCCCAAAATAAAGTATAGTTAACAACATTAAAATCTATTAATGATTATTATTGTATATTCAAAATTGTTCTTAATATTAATGAAGAAATGAAACTAAAATTTTTATTGATCTTAAGAGAGGGCTAATCACTAAGGATTTGAGGTTAACAAATACAATTTCATTAAATCTTAATAGTAATTTTGTAACAGCAAGTTGTTAGTTAAACTGCTAAATGTTTAATTCTTTTGAGCAATGTTTCGGATTTAACCCTTATAGATAAAAAATCTCTACTAGGAGAGTTAGATCTATCATAATGTGAATATTTATAACTCGAATATGATTTGTCACAAGGTGAAAGATACATATGATTAAGCCAAAAGTAGTAAAAATTTGCTTGTCTTGAATTAAAATAGTATATTTTAGAAAATATACAGTAATTTTATGCTCTTAATTTTCGGAAAGTCAAATTCATATTAGCATATATTTTGGCACGTAACTTTAGGGGTGAGCAAGTACTGGATTGGATTTTGTGCAAAAAACAATCCGATCCGATCAAATTTCATTGGATTGGGTTGGATTGGATTTGTGTAAATTCTTTTTGAAATCCAATCCAATCCGATCCGATCTAAATTGGTTTGGATTGGATTGGATAATTGGATATCCGACTAAAGAAAATTTATTATATTTTTTATGAAACCACAATATAAAAAAACTTCTAACATCTTAAAGTCCATATCAAACATCACAACATAATACTTACTAGTGTTTAATAACACACATAATCAATAAAAATATAAATCAAATCTATTTTAACAATGCATTTAAATTTAAAATAAAATGAGAACAGTAGCTATGCCATATTTTTTTTATTAACGTGGGTATGGATTGAGTATTTCTATTTTTTAACCTTGGATTGAGTATTCCCTTATTTGATCTAAAGGGAAAAACATGAGTATGTGAGAAAAAATATTAATATTAATATATATATATAATAAATAATATAAAAATAGGTTGGGTACTCATCGAGTACTCGGATTTTTAAACGTCAAATCCGATATCCGATCCGATTATAATTGGATCTTGGTTGGATTGGATTGGATTTGATCCGATGACCAAAAAAATACAATCCAATTTAATTGGATTGGATTAGATAATCGGATTAAACGGGTAAATCCGACCCGCTGCTCAGCCCTACGTGACTTTTTATTTAGTTTACTTTGTCATTACAATGGGCTAGGCATGTCTCAATTTATGGAGGTACATTTCAATTCATTATTATAAAGAGATGCATCCAATGATATATGTTGACGCCGGAGACAATCCAGATTCATGTAGAACTTGGACTTGCTGGCATTAGGAGGGTGGTACCTAAACACTATTTTGGCCACATCCAAATGCAAAGCATGATGCACTGGAGGGGGAGGTTGAAAACGAAGACTATGCTGTCTTTAGATCCAAATTATGTTTCTATTTTGGAAGTGACTCTGGGGTTGTTTTCTTTTGTTATTAATAGTTGCGCTTGTAGAATCGTTATATTGGCATTGGTTCAGCATACCCAAGTTTGCGAAACTTTCTCGGATCATTACTCCATTTCTGATTTTAGTTGAGTAAACTTACTTAGACAATTTAGAATTTAATATTTTAAAAAACTTAATTATTTCTTAATGTTACAGAATGAGGGTCACTGTAATCTTTGCAATGTCGCGGTCTTAAGAAAAAATATTAATATATGAAAAACTTGGTTGTCTAACACAATTTCCAAGACTAACTTATAAATTTGTTCCATTATTTAAAGTCTAATACTAGCTTTGCTTGAGATCAAAAAGGTATACTGGCATAGTTAGAGAGACTGCATCTTTTGAGACTGAAAATTACCCATCTTATTTCATAAATGTGATTTTAGCAATGTTTTAAAAATCAGATAAGTAATTAAACCAATAAAGATACTAATTCATGGTTCATTAGTTTAACTTTAGTCAAAAGATAATAATAAAATATACATTTTTAATATAATATAGTATATTTCATAATATATTAATAATAAATTATATAAAAATTAAGTAAAGTGAAAGTTGATAAAAGAGTCATATCATTTATATTTTAAGATTAAACATTTATAATAAACATAGTAAAAATTGAATGTAAATATTTTATAAGAAATATTTTAAAAAAAGCAAAGTATGGGAAAAATCAATTTTGACTAATTTTGGCCGCTTTGACTAGTTCTTGTCTGGTTTTGAATTTGTCCAATTTTCTAACTTGTTCATACTAATGCTAGGACTAATTCCCAGTTCAACCGGCTGATTTTGTTCGGTTTTTACAACCATGGATTTTAGTAATCTACATAACAAACTTAAAGACCTGTTGAGTTTTCAATTAAGGTTTTCTAATTGAGGTTCATCAAAGGTAACTTTCAAATCCATAGTTTAAAAACCTAAAACAACATATGAAATCAATATTAACTACTAAATAGTTCTATTTTCATAACTGATTACCAAACATTACCTACACTTAGTAATGGACATGGTTGTTATTCTTACCGTACCGGGAATTTGTTATTCTTCAGACTTCGGTTTCCCAAAACTTCAAGCTACTCTTCTCCAATCTCTGAAACACATCTTTCTTTCCAAATGCAGCCAAAACTGTGCTGATTTAAAACTATGAAGAAACAATTCCAAGTATACTACATATTCAGAAACAATTACAGGAGCATTTTTCCATTACGAAAATCAAAGAGCTACATCTTAGTGCAGCAAGGCCTTCTCAAACCATAAAGGAGGTAGCAAAGAGATACACTACCTAAAAATTGACTACATGAAAAACTACACCACACAGCCGTTAAGGATTCTCAATCAAGAAATAACCATGACAAGGTAAGAATTAAACAACTTACAATAATCCTTCCAAAATCAACATTTTGAGAAGGAAAATCATCCATGAAGCAGGTATCACATATCCACTCAGTTTCACAAGTACTGAATTTTCTATTTGCTCAAATGCACTAGAAAACCCACCACTGGAAGTTAATTTAGCTAATTGAAAGTTTCACATTACATTCATAGACATTATTTGCCGAGCAAGACCGGGATCTTGTTGTAATAGCTCTCTCAAATTGTTTTCAACCTCTGCCATCTGCTTTTCCAAGTATTCTTTTGAGCTCTGTTCAAAGCCACAGAATAATAACTGACTTTCACTAAAGATTATAGAAACTCAAATATACTATTTTAATAATTTTAGCTAAAACAGTTCCATTTGTTTCAATTATTAGGTATAGTAGTCTTTCTTACAAGTATAAAAATGATGGATGACTAGAAGTTTCCACACAAATAAAGGAAGGATATATACCTGCAATGTGGAAATTGAAGCTTCATTGTCCTTGAACTTGTTCTCCTGTTCATTCATTAAAGTTGCCTTGGTCTCCAACACAAACCTGGCCATGATGTTAATAGTGCATTAGAGCATGTAATATATATATGTTTTCTAAACAGCCAAGAAATTAAGCTTCCCTAAGCCACAACTCACGTTCTCCCTGCAAAGCAAAATAAAGGGAATCATCATGTGTCTGTAGAAAACAAGGGCATCACTAGTTACAAACAGCAACCCAATTATTCAAATTTGTAGTGTTCTTTTAAAAACAGCAGGTAAAACAAGCTTATGATTTTCTCAACATACCAATAGATTTGTAAACATTAGTATCATCGGGAACCTGTTTCAGCTCCTCCATGGTCAAAAAGGCACGCTTCTTCTCAGCTTCTTTGGAACGCATCTGGTTCTGCACCTACACGCCAGCAGATAATATAAATTTCAAGAGTCCTGGCCAAGCCCTAATAAGTACATAAATTGCCATATGCAAAACACAACCATCAAGGATTCAATTTTTTCCCTGCTTCTAAATATATAAAAGCACACTCTCTTTCAAAACTCACATGAAAGTATTCTCACACAGATTTGATACAGCAAGCAAATTCTAGCATACACTAGTAGTACTACTACTTAAAAACACAAACAGGAAATGTCCAAGAATCAGCAATATATACAAGGATTGTGTTAATAAAATCATTCTTCTTGACAACTACTCCAAGCACATTAATTAAAACCTCCAAATCATTATGAATAGAGCCATGAAACACATGCTGGAAACACACCATCCGTTTATGAAATTAAAATGGAATCTGATTCCGTTTGAATCCTCCCAAATTCAGCCCCTAATAAAACTAGAATCAAAAACAGAAATTCCTTCTGCCCCCTTTTTATTTACAAAGATGCCTATACCTTTACCAATTAGTAGCAACTAGTAAATGGTCACTATAATTGAATTGAAATGCAAATACAAATCAACTTCATAAATTTATATTTATATTTCAAGTAAAATAGATAGTCAGTAGATATCATCTACTGATTGCTAGAAGAAGGTACTGGTACAACATTCAAAAAAAGGTACCAGAAAGCAGGGATACCCTAACTAAATAAAATTAAATTATTTATCTAGGTTCAATCAACAAATTATTATTATCATTGAGTAAATACTAAAATTGGTCATTAAGATAATATTGATAGGATATTTTAATTTCTGAAATTTAAAAAATCCTGAAAGTCCTCCATTGGTCCATTTTGGTTATCATTTTGCTTAATGAACTAAAATAATGTTCGTTTGCAATGTCACTTGAAACTAAAAATCTCCGATCTATATTAACTTAAACTAATGATATCGAGTTTTAGCATCCAAAAATCCAGTTGAGTTAAATTTCAGTAAAAAGAGCTTTGTCAAATGTCATGTATGGTATTCGTGTCCAATCAGAATATATTAACATACGAAAAACAGACCAAAATGTCTTTTTTATGTAATTTCAAAAATTAAATTACGGATTTACTCTACTAGTACTACTACTAGTATTATTGTTACTATTAATATTAAGGAGGATTATGACAAACCTGTTTTAGTTTTCCAGTAGTCTCAATCATGTGGCTTTGAATTTCAAGGAATGCCTGCAATTGAATTTGATGATCAAGCAATTGGAAGAAAGAAGACTCGTTAACATTACATAAAAAATTTGGTAAAACGAAATAGAGAGAGATATTGCGTTGTTACGGTTCTGTTGGCTTCATCTGCCATCTCGGTGCCAATGATTAATCTTTCACTGTTTTCAGAAACAATTCAAGTGCTCGCTGCAAAACTCAAACAAAACCCTATCATGATTTAAAACCGAGAATGGAAACAGGCCAAGCTATGAAGGGTCTAAGCCTGGTTTGATAGCCTGTCAAATACTTTTGTTTTTAAGGTGTGACCAGTTTAAAAGTCTATTGAATGGCCTAATTACATAAATGCTTAGAAATCGGCCAACAAGCACCCAAAAAACCTCCTAATCTAAATAACCTACCAATTCAAAAAGCCTCCCATTAGTAATCAGTAAACTATGAGAACACTGAACTATTTAAAACTCAACCCCGATAATAACATAAATTATCCAGTTTGAACATTAGCTAAGGCATTGGACCAAAATCTGACACAATTTTTCGGTCCTAAACCCTTGTGATTCCTTGTCTAGCATTCCATTATCATAAATTACATTAAAGCAATGAAAATCCTTCCACTCTAGGAACCCAAGTGTTAATTCCAGGGTAACAGTAACACAACCTTGTTCCATTTGGGTTTGTCTAAATTTAAAATCAGTTAAGTTTAGCACTATTCATCTAGGATGTTAATTGCCTTCGTAGTTCAGACCCAAACAACGGTCAATTGATACCAGAAAATGAACAAGAGAAAAGCCCAAGTAACTAACCACAATAAGACAGCGCAGTGATAAGGTAAAATCATGATAGATTCATTCAGAAAGGTCTCAAAAGTCAGAACAGGTGCACTAAAATTCAAGTTTAAGAATATTCAAACTCGCTAACTGAAAAATGAAACAAAATCCAGAAGAACAAACTCATGGAAAAACCCAGTTACATTACACATGAATTTTCGAGTCATCACAATTGCAAATAATATGGGGGCATAATTCACAGTATCAAGCTAGCAGTTAATCATAATGTTTCTGAACATAGAAAATTGACGAGGAATTTCTTAAGCTGTGAAATTTGACAGAGAATTAATAAACGAAGATGGATTGAAAAACAAAATGTTTCTGAACATAGAGAAAAGAAGAAAGATGTCTGGTGGTGACTGGAGCGGAGAGGGAACGAACCTATCCTTGCTTTGAGAAGAGAGTGGTAGCCGGAGATACGGCGGAGAACGGCGTCTGGTGGTGACGATGAGGTGAGGGCGGAGAACTCAGCGGACAGCGGCGCAGCACTGAGAGGGTGAGGGTTCTTCGAATGAATCTGATATTTGTTTCTTCTTAGTTTGAGGTGTTTTTTTTTAATTTAAAAATTTTAATATAATTTTAACCTTCCTAAATTTTTCATATTAAATTTAATTCCTTTAAAAAAAAAGTTTCCTTAGAGACTTATTTAAGTCTTTTGGATAAAAAAAATCTCTACTAAAAGAATCAACTTCCATCATAATATAAATATTCTTAACTCGAACAAGATTGTCTGATTTCATTTCATATCTTCCGAGTTAAATGTTGGGTTTTGCCACCTCCACTACCACATGTCACCATTTTAATTTTCTAAGGCTTAAATATACCATAAGTCATTTTAAAATTTTAGAGTTAGAGATACAATTTAAAAAAATTGTTAGTTTTAAACTCTATAAAATTTTCTTTATATAAAATAAGCCTTTTATGTCAATTTGTTATCTTTTAACTAATCATTTCAATCTTCTTTAATTTTCACATGAAATTGAACACTTTTAGTGGTCATTTTTATTGTCGCTAAAGGACATAACAAATATCATTAAAAGTTAAAGTTGTCAAAACGGGCTACCCAACCCTGTCTGTGATAGGTTCGGACTTTTTTTTGGACAGGTGAAAAAGGCCGCTTTACTTTTGATTTTTAATTATAAGGCCTGGGACCGGCTCGCATCGACCAAATGGGCTACCCGTTAGGACAGGCTTCTATGTGCTTTGGTAAGTCTGCATTGTTTTTTATGCTTTTTGGGTAAAAAGAAAGTTACAAAAAATACAACCACTAAAAATATACCAAAAGTTTTGCATATTCTAAATCAACTTTAAGATCTAATTCAAGTAAAAAAAATATAAAGAGTAGTTTTTTGTTGTGCTAGCGAAAAGAATATAGTGAGCTACCTACAGCTTGGCAAAAGTCTGACCAAGTATAGGCTTTCATGGGTGGACTTAAAAAGACCCGGTTTTAATTCAAACACTTTTTTAATGCCCAAGCCCTCTGCCTTACCTATTTTGACAGCTTTAGTAAAGCTCTTTTTATTGTGCCTGCTTCATCTTCTAAACAACACCTCATTCCACCCTCCCATAGGTCTTGCTTGTTTTGACACAAGTCCTTTTTGTTGTGTCTGCTCCATCTTCTAAACAACATTACCTCAATCCATTATTCTTCATTACCAACCCCATAAATCCTCAATCATTCGCCATATACCAAATTAAAGAAACAATTTAAAGAAATGACAAAAGAAATATCAACATAACAAAGTAAATAGAACCAAATACAACCTCTTCCTTAAACCAACAAACTAACAATAAAAAAGAAACTCCACTACTAAGGATTTCTATCAAATACTTGGCAAGTAATAAGGCAAAAAAGATTCAAGGTTAGGAGAGCACACATCACCAAGAGGAACAGTGGATGCTTGAGAAGGTGAGTCGCGATCGTGTTTCTTTAGTGGTCAAATAGTGAGGGTTCTGCATAACAAAAAGGAAATGCTTGATAAATTGTCGGTGGTTGGGTTAATGGATAAGGTAATGAGAAGCAAAAATGGGAGAGGTTAGAGGCGATTTATATATTCTAGCCATTAATAGTGACAAATTGATGACATGAGCTTATTTCATAGATGGAAATTTTATGGACTCAAACCTAACAAATTTTTTAAACGGAATATCTTTAACCCTAAAATTTTAGAAGGACTTATGGTCTATTTAAGCCTTAAAAAACTTTAGGTGTGTGACATGTAGCGTTGAGGTGACAAAGCATTTGCTACCTCGGCAGTTAACTCTGAAAACTTAAAGCCAAATGGTGGAAGTCAACTTAGTTATTTGAGAGGTTAAAACTAAACATTTTATTATAGGGATTAAGTCTAATCTGAAGTTTTTAGAAGAGTTAAAACTTTATATATTAAAACCTTATTTGTAGTTGGTGGTAAAAAATCTACACCTGTGAGTACTCGTGGATATAGCCGTAATAGGTACCTGTAAATTTTGTAAACAAACAGACACAATATTATACTACCCGCCCTGTGGGTACCTACATAAGTATTCTACATTTTTTTTAAAATATATTTAAGACATTTTATTATTTTATAATAAAATAAAAAATTAATATTATTCATGATATTTTTATTGTACAAAGTTGTAATCATATCATATAATACTAATTTATATCATATTATAATGAAATAATATTATATTTAGTATATGTTCCTTATTAAAATTATTATAGTTTTAAAAATAACAAACATAACTAAATACTCGTACGTATTTGTTCCCCTACACACAAATACTTGTACTATTTCTTATACCTAGGGGTACAGGTAGCATACTACATGGACTCGCGTTGCCCAGTTGACATCCCTATGAGTGTGATCTTTATAATCTATTGACGTTTTAGACGAGAAATTCTAGAGCCAGCCTGCAACATAGTTATATATACATTTGAGTCACAGTGTTGCAAGCAGGTAGTTCGCTTTGGTGTCGATAAATAGTGATATGAGAATTATTATATTGCTTTGAATTACCCGCCATTTAGAATGGATCCATCATGACATCATTGGTTAAAATGGAAGATTATTTAAATGAACCAATATTTCTTAGCATGTGCATAACATTGCATTTTCTTTATGTTTGGACTTGGATGAATTTGTGTTGTAATTGTGTATGTGTAATTCTAGTTCATTGTGTACTTATTCTATACATAATCTCACTCTTCCCTACTTGTGGTTTAGTGAATATGAAATAGGAAAATGCATGGCGATGCCTTTGGAAGTGTTGGTTGGCAATGCAAGGAAGCATAGACATATTTTGATATTTATGTATATATATATATATATATATATAGCTTCTGGAAGTTTTACTTGCATAGTATTAGTTGATATTTTAGGCCTATGCCACTATATGTAAATGATCAAATAGTTATGTGTATAGGCATATTGTATATATGGACTTGAACTTAGCTTGTTTTTATTATGTTGGTTTATTGGCTCGATAATTAGTAGCGTGTAAGTAAAGTAAATGTGATGGTGCTTAACACGTGGGCGATGTACATGATATCTTGAATTTACGAATGATGTGATATACATAGCAGATGAAATGTTTTAGCTTAGAATAGATTATGTAAGTTTACATGTGACCTTAAAGCTTAAATTTCAAATTTTGAAGTGATTACTTTAAAAGGGAAAAATGTTATCCCAATGATGCAACAAGCTACTTTATATGACCAACTCACCAATGTGAATTTGATCACCAAAAATAGTGGTTGCAAGAGTGCTACTATGAAGTAGAGATAACCAATGTGTCCACTACATCCTTGGTTCCATCACCTCAGCCATCAACACCGCGACCACCACAAACAAGACCATGACCATGGCTAGATCTTCAACCACGTTTGATCATCTGTTGATATAATGAATTAGAAACAATGAATATTTAACAAACAAACATTTACATGCAATGAATTTTGATAATTTAAAGATAATGTATATCAGTTTTAGGCTCAAATTCATCCTCACTGTCACATTCACTATTTGTTTCATTTTCGGTTTGGTCTTCATTATCTGATTCACCTTAACATGGTTGTTTATGATAGGAAGACTCTATCATTTTATTCATCCTAAGTTTATGCAAGTGTACCATTGTATGTCACCAGATCAATAAGTAACATAACATGAAAGTCATGAAGTTCAATTAGAGCAAGTTGATAAACATCATCAACCTCATTGGTCACATTGTCAGTAATTTGACTTCGTACCTTAGTTTTGAAAATTGCATACTAGTATCAATGACCTTATGGGAAGTTTATGTAATAAACTTGTTATGCTTGTTGGGCATAAATAAAAGGATCATACATATTTGTTGTTGACCTTTGTCCTTAGTCAATGATGTTGTCAAACTAATCACACTTGAATAGAACAACTTTTTTTAGTAAGCGATCCAGTAGGCTCAACTTCAATAATATCTTTTAATGAGTCCTCCTCTAACTGACCGGTCATACCTTTAACATAAACCTCATAGTTATTCATTCGCATCCCTTGACTCCAATTGACAATGTTAAACTTGTAGTTGTTTACAAAGTAAATAAACCATTTTGTAATACTTTTCATTGGTCCCTAGGACAAGGCAATGAGTAGTGGAACCTCAATTTGGTTTATAATGTCTTGAATCTAATTAAATAAACTATAATGGACAATTAAATTAATACATAAATAAAGGTTTTGATAGTAATTGAATTGTAAAAGACATATAAATCTAATTCAAAATGTCTTACATGTTATGCAAACCAAGCGGAGAAATGAAATGATATGTCATATCTTATTTGATCATTGGTTATATGAGGTTGCATACTATTAAATTAATTGAAGTTTAGTGAGAAATATATGTATTTGTTGTTAAAAAGAAACTGAAACACACCCATATGTAAATGAATAACTTACTCAAGATGCGCTTCAACTTTCTCATAATTTTAAAGAATGTATGAGTGAGCAACCATCATGTCTCTGTCATCCATGTAACAAGAGGTGACCTTGCCTGTAGGTTGATCAAGATAGTTAAATATTGAAATTTGTTCATTCAAGTCAGAAATTCCACCAACCTCAAGGTTGCAAGGGATTCTAGTTTGTCCTGTCTCTACCTCGGTTAGAAAGTAGAATGAGACAAAGGTGATCATTTCTTCTAAGTATGCCTCATAAATAGATGCCTCAACTCGTGCTTTGTTCTTCACTTTATCTTTTAAAAAATGGAGGAATCTAACACATATAGGAAAATCAAATTATGTAGTCGTGTTTGACAAATATTGAATCATTATAATCGATAATTTAGAAAAGGAAATTTGAATTACCTTTCAAATGGGTATATCCAGTGATATTGTACAAGATGGTGATGTCGTTTGGTGTGACCAATGCCCCTGTTGTGTTCATAAACTATATGAGTAGTATATTCCATCCATATTTGGATTGATTTGTAGTAATTTTTATTAATGACATCCTTATTTATTCCAAGTCACCTTGAGAACATGAAGAACACCTTCGTTTGGTACTTCAAGTACTAAAGGAGAAACAATTGTTTGCTAAACTGTCTAAGTGTGATTTCTAGTTGGATAAAATCTAGTTTTTGGGACATGTTATCTCCAAGGAGGGTGTTACTATTGATCCTTCCAAGGTCAAAGTCATTATGGCTAGAGAGAGGCTTAAATCTGTTACTAAGATCAGAAGTTTCATGGGTCTAGATGGTTATTATAAAAGATTCAATGAAGGATTCTCTAAAATTGCATTGCCAATAACTAAGCTAACCTGAAAAGGTGTTCCTTTTATGTGGTCTCTTGAATGTGAAAGGAGTTTTTAGGCTAAGTTGACTTCCACTCTTATGTTAGCATTGTCTAACTTGCAGGAAAGTTTTATGGTATATTGTGATGCATCCATGTTGGGCCTTAGGTATGAGTTGATGCAAAATGGCAAAGTGATTGCTTATGCATGAAGAGAATTATCCTACGCATGATTTGGAGCTTACCATTGTGGTCTTTGCATTGAAAATTTGGAGACATTACTTGTGTGGTTCCAAATTTGAAATGTTTAGTGACCATAAAAGCCTAAAATATCTGTTTGATCAGGAGTTGAACATGAGGCAGCGGAGATGGATTGAGTTCCTAAAGGAATATGATTTTGATTTGAAATATCATCCAGGAAGAATGTTGTTGCTGATGCCTTAAGTCAGAAATCCATTCATGTTGCAATTATGATGGTAAAGGAGATAGAGTTACTTGAGCAGTTTAGAGATTTGAGTCTAAATATGGATGTTTCTTCACCTGAGAAGGTGATTATTGACACTCTAAAGATGACACAAGAGTTCTTGAAGATGGTATATGTACAACAATTGAGTGATGCTTACCTAGTTGAGTTGAAAGAGACTCAGGTTGGAGGTAAAGACCTGTCCTTGACGGAAGGTTCTGATGGCATTTGGGGAGTGAAAGGCTGAATTTATGTACCTGATTCTGGTGATTTGAGAAGAATGGTGCTTATTGAACCTCACATGTTGAGTATCCACTCGAGTACTACAAAGATGTATCAGGATCTTAAGTTGCATTTTTGGTGGCCTGGTTTGAAAAGAGATGTTGTTGATTATGTTGCTCGTTGCATTATTTTCCAGAAGGCAAAGGTTGAACACCAAAAGTCATTTAGTGGTTTATAGCCTTTTAAGATACTTATGTGAAAATGAGATGCAATTGCTATGGATTTTGTGATGGGATTTCCTTGGACATGCAATGGTCATAATGCTATTTGGGTTATTATGGATAGATTGACGAAGTCTGCATATTTCTTGCCTATTAGTATGAGGTATTCTTTGTAGAGACTAGCACAATTGTATATTAGTGAGATCATTCGACTGCATGGTGTTCCATTTTCTATTGTGTTGGATAGAGATTTGAGGTTCACTTCCCGATTTTGGGGAAGCTTACACCAGGAGTGTTGAGTTCAACCTATCATCCCCAGACAGATGCGCAGTCTGAACGTACCATTTAAAGTTTGGAGGACTTGTTGAGGTCCTATGTGCTAGAGCATAGTGGTGGTTGGGAGCAGTATCTCCCTTTGATTGAGTTTACATATAATAATAGTTATCATAATAGCATCAGTATGGCTCCATATGAGGCTTTATATGGCAGGAAATGTCAAACACCTCTTTGTTAGTTAGAGACAAGTGAGAGCTTGATGTTGGGGCATGAGATTATGTAGCAAACCTCAAAACAAATTCAGATGATCAGAGAAAAGGGGAAGGCATCCCAGGACCATAAGAAGAGTTATTATGATAACAAGAAGAAACCACTTGAGTTTCAGGTTGGTGATCATGTATTCCTTAAGGTTTCCTCTCACTAAAAAATTGGGTGAGTGTTGAAAAGCAGGAAATTAAGCCAGAGATACATTGGATCCTATGAAGTATTGAAAAGGGTTGGTTCTATGGCCTACCAGATTGCATTACCTCCGCATTTGTCAAATCTGCATGATGTATTCCATGTTTCTCAGTTGAGAAGGTATCTACCTAATTCTACTCATGAGATGCCTAATGGTGATGTTGAGATTAAAGAGAATTTGACCACTATAGTTGAGCTCACTAGTATTGTGGATAGATCTGTAAAGTGCTTGAGAAGCAAGGATGTATAGTTGGTAAAGGTGGCATGGTAGCAGAATCGTTGTACTACTTATACTTGGGAACACGAGGATGTGATGAGACAACATTATCCTGAGTTATTTCACTAAGGTAAATGATATTTAAATTTCAAGGATGAAATTTTCTATAAGAGGAGAGAATTGTAACTTCCTGAATTTTATTATTGGTTAAATGATTGGCCAATAATTAAATTTATGAATCTTAACTCATTTCAAGTGGTTAAGTTAATTTTTAGAATCTCTGAGGTAAATTTCAAGTAACCATTAGTTCCTTGGTTAGTTTAAAAGTTAACATAACATACTAAATAACATAAATGCCCTTAATACCATAAAATTTCAATTTCACTCTCTCACTCATATGGGCTAGAAAAGAAAAATAACATCCTCACCCTTTCTCTCTCTCGTGAACCACATGCAACATAGGGAAAGAAAAAACTGGTTCAATTCCTCCTTCACACCCATGGTGCCATCACTCAATCTACTTCTTTCTCTTTATTTTTCATCAATTAAGGGCAGGTGTACTATTTCTTCTTCATTCTTCTCACTTGCTGGAGCCATGGGTTCCCTTGGGGAAGCTTTGATTTGTTAAAATTGAGGTAAAAATCCCACACCCAAATTCTAATTGTTGTGCAAATTCTGAACCCCACTCCCTAATTCATGCAAATTTGTGAATTTGAAGGTTGTTTGGGTTGTTTTCTATTTGTGGGCAGCTTTCAGTCATCGTGGGGGTTTCCAATTCTCTCAATTTGGTAAGCTCGAATGGTACCCATGGTGTTTAACTTCCATTCTCGTGAATTTGAACCTTGGTTGTGTGATTCCTTTGAATTTTCGAAGATTCTAAGTTAAATTTATTTAATGGGCAACTTGTATACCTCATGGGTTTTGGTTCTCTCTCATTTCAAAAGTGATTCGGAGTCAGTGTCTTGTAGAGAAATGTATCGAAGGTTATCAGTGTGATCCAGTAAGTTATAAATTACCAAATAAGTGTCGATTAGCGAGTTTGACATTAAATTATGAATTTAATAGCTTATGAGTTATTAAAAATTAAATATTGATGTTTTAGGAATTTCTAAAGCTACGAGGTAGCAATCGAAAAGTGTTGGAAGACCTTCAAGATTCTAGGATTATCTATACCAGGTAGGGGAAGCAATTATATTTTAAATGTATGGTTTATTGACAGGTTAGGGGTATATTGGTCTATTTATGAATTATGGACTTTGTGAATTATGATGATTTGATGTGTTTAATTATGAGATGATAGTGATATACCTCTCCTTGTATGATAATTGAGAATTATTGTTAAGTGTGATAGATTCCGTCCATAATGTTATTACTAAATTATATAAGATGCTATAAATGATTAAATTGATGTTAGTATGTTACATGAGATGTAATGAATTGATTGAATTAATGTTTTCTATGCATGATATGTGACAAAATAATTAAAGAGATACTATTATTAATGCATGAGATGCAATTAAGTATTTGTCATATTGAGATATTGCATAAGATGCAAGTAAATGATTAAATGAATAATATTGTATAGCATGAGTTACTTATTGTTGATAAGTGTGACATCCCGAATTTTATAAAAATGAATAAATATGTGAAATAAATATTAAATAATTATAAATGGGTTGATAAATATCCCAAAAATATTAAAATGATTAAATTGAGATTTATAAGAATTACTTATGATTTATTGGGACTTTAAGAGTTAAAATGGTACCCGAATAGAATATGGGTGTCGGACCAAGTATCTCCGATTAAGATGCCGTTGGTCAGGGCTGTTAAGAATATTATTGGGAATCCGAATCTATATTCGGAATAATTTTTGGAATTAGTATTGAGCCCGAACTGTGAGCCTGTTTGTTATAAAACGATGAACCTTTATTGGATAATTAAAAATTAAAACCAAAAGCCTATTCTTCTCTTCCTATTTTTCGTTGGGTTCTTGCTCCCATTTGGCAATGACATTTCTTCTTCTTCTTCTCTTATTTCCCTTCTCCATTTCCTTTTTCTTCTCTCCAAAAACCAAAGCCATGTGGAGTCTTCTTCTCCTCCACCATTTTCGATCTCTTGGGAGCGTGAAGGAAGCCATTGGAGGTTAGATCCTCTTCCCCTCTTCTCTTCCATTTTTGTGTGGTCCACTCCCTCCATTGGAAACTCAATGTTGTCTCTTGGGTGAGGTAAGTTCCTCATCATTCTTTATGAGTTTATGCCCTAGATTTTGGGTTCTTGGTATTTGGGGGAGTATTTATTGCATATGGGTTGTTGGGAGAGCATTAATGTAGAAACCCTAAGGTGGGGTGGCTTAAATGTGAGCCTTTATGAGTATTTGATAGGGTACTTAAAATTTATATTGGAAGGTGATGAGACATAAATGGGTATTAATGAGTGTTGTTGGGTTTTAGTGAAACCCTAACTCTAATAAATCAGGAAAAGTGTGAAATATGAATAGAATGTAGGTTTAATGATATTGGAGAACGATATTAATGAAGAAAGATGGCCATTTATGGTGATTAATAAGCATTGGTAATGGTTGTTGGGTTTTGATGGAAACCCTAGCCATAAGAATTTGGGGAAATGGATATAATATAGCTTGAAAGGTTGAATCGATTATGAATGAGTGATATTTAATATGTGTGTTGTTAATCATAATGATGAATAATGATGAACATTGGAGATAACCCTTAATGGTAGAATTAATGGAACATACATATTGGTTGGTGAATTGATAGACCATGATTTGTGTCATTAGAGTTTTATAACTAAGGATGGTTTAAGAGAAGCAAGGACGAATTGTGTGAGCTTTAAATGATAATGAGGATATTTGAAGAGTTGAGGTGAATTGGGAATACATCATGTAATGGAGGAGATGATGATGATGTTGGGTTTAGTTAGCCTTTAAGATCCAGAGGATCTTGGCTTTGGGAAAGGAATTCCTGAAGCCTAACACAATTGCATAAGTTGGTATTTAACGAGTTTAGGACTTGATATTAGGCTTTATCATAAGCTAGCAAGTGTTTGAAAGTATGATGGTTATTGATTATGTGAATATACTTGTATATGGTATGTAGATCGTATTTCAGGTGATGCGATAGAGCATTCAGAGCATTGGAACCGTTTCGGCTCTTCCCTTGAGGTAGGAGAGGAGTTAACATTCAAATTGCATGAGTAAAACAATAGTGATTATTGTATATGATGGATACTTATGCTTGCCTTGCCATGTATTTATTGAAGTGACATGAATGGCAAGTTGATGATTATTGGGAATGATGTGAGAATATGTGGAATCGTTGTGGCAATGTATGAATATATGTATATAAGATGATGATGAGTTTAAATTTAACATGATTAATATGTTGGAATGAGAATTTTATAAGCATGACTGTTTGAACAAGTTGTATATGCCTTACATGTTGTATATGATATGTTGGATGTAATTAAATTGGCTTATGATGAGGTTTCATATGATGGTCTGTATGAATTTTCGTTTTCTACCTAAGATCTGATATTCTCACTCAAGCGAGATGGGATCTCGCCCAGGCGAGAATCCCCTGTCTCGGTATTATGGCCTCTGGGCCAATTTCGCCCAGGCGAGTGAGTGTTCCGCTCGAACGTGTTGAGTGTGATGTGATCAGGTAAGATTCTAGACAACGCGAACGAAAGAGGAGTCGGTTTGGAGTAATTTAACCCGAGTAAAAGACTGAGTGCTAGGAAGCCTCACTCGAGTGAAAGAGATGAGTCGATTTTGGAATGATTTGCCGAGTGAAAGACCGATCAAGAGATGAGTCGGTTTTAGAATGATTTGCCGAGTGAAAGACTGATCAGGAGATGAGTCAGTTTGGAATAATTTGCCGAGTGAAAGACCGAGCGAGAAATGAGTCGATCCTGGAATAATTTAGACGAGTGAAAGACCGAACGAGAGAGGAATCAGTTCTGGAATAAGTTCACCGAGTGAAAAACCGAGTGTTGGGAAGCCTCGTCGATTGAGCGAGTGTGGAAGGGAAAGATGGCCTTTGGTCGGTTTTCGCTTAAGCGAGTGGGTGCCTCGCTCAAGCGAGTGTTAGTGGGATTCGTTACTGGACAATTCTCGCCTGAGCGAGTGGCTAGTTGAAGGGAGCCTCGCTCGAGCGAATGCTTGAGGAAATAGATACTGGCATGATTACGCCCGAGCGAGATAGGCTCACTCAAGCGAGACTGAGGTCTGATGCTTAAAACCTTTTTGCTCAGGAAAACTTGGGGGCGCTTAAGTGAACTACCCTCATCTCGCTCAAGCGAAGGTGAATCTCGCTTGAGCGAGATACCCAAAACTTGGGATTTCGTTATTTCCCTTAATAATTGATGCTGAACCCATTCCCTTATATTATGGGATATTTATGGAGATGTATATATGGTATTTATTGATGATATGCTACCATGGGGAAATAAAATAAATTGATGAATTCAGAATGAATTATTTGTGATGTTTTCACCACTAAGAGTGGGATATGAGGGAATGATGAAGAGGCTATAAGATACACTTTAAGACCATGGTGATAAATAATGAGAGGAAAGCCCACTAAATGAATATGTGGTAACATTGACGAATATTACCTAACGATGTAAACATAATATGGTTGAATACAAGTGTTAACTTGCCACAAGATATGAAATAGATATATGTGATGTGTTGAGATGTATATTCAAGAACATGATTGTGTTGGGCATAAGTGTGATTGCCATATGTGGAATGATGAATATGCCTCGAATAATTCTGTGTGTGGATTAATATTATGATGATTGCTATGCCTTTTGATATCCATGTGTGGATTGTTATGAATGATGTTTGTGGCCATTGAGATGCCAATTATATGTATATTATGCCTTGAGGGGCCTTGTGATTGTTTGTATGCCATTGATGATAAAACTAAAATATACAATGTACCCCTAATTGAGAGGGTGAGATATCCTTGCGAGGTTGTTGGGCGTATGCATTATTGCATTTTGCATTCATGGCATGGCATAGCATTGATGTTTTATGGTTGCAATCACAGTGATAAAAGATCCTGCGGGATTCCATGAAGGGAGTACCCCTTGCGAGGCGGGAAACCAACGTGATGATGATATGATATTGTGTCGGTGGTTGCGATCACCTGGTTGTGGAATGTGAAAGACCCTGCGGGGACCATTGTATGATGATGAGCCAGTAGTTGCGATCACTTGGTATTTGATATGATAAAGGGCTTGCGAGCACCTATGATGCCCATGGTTGCGATCATGAGGCGGGAGTACCCCTTGCGAGGCGGGAAACCTATGAGAATTGTTGAACGTGGTTACGATCACGAGAAAGCACCTTGCGAGGCTGCTATAGGGAGTACCCCTTGCGAGGCGGGAAACCAATGATTATGAATGATTGATTATAGTGGTTGCGATCATCCTTGGTATGAAATCGGATCCGTTGCATATGCATTAAATAGTTGACATGTGCATTAGCCATAAGAGCATGGCATTTAAGATGGGATGACCACGAGTGATGAGAAACCCCTTGCGAGGAGGAATTGAGTGAAGTCTTAATGAATTGATGATGATAAATTGTGAATGCCCTCGTTGATAAGTGGCAAAGTGATTGTGTATGTGTTTGTGTATGTGCTTGTGCTTATTTATGATATAAATTATGATTCATGAGGCTTGTATGCCTATTATAATAATGAGATAATGAATGAATGATAATTTAATGATTTTGTAGCAAAGCACACATGACGTTGTGTGCATATACACATGATCACGATATATATATTATTCGTCATTTTGAATGTATAACTCACTCTCCCATGTGGTCTCCTTTTTAACATTGTGATGCAGGTTGCCATGGGATGAGTTCAGATTTTAAATTGAAGCTTTGGTGAAGGTAAATAGTGGTAATGGAAGTGCCTTGGTCGGCATCATTTATGAGTTCTTATGTAATGAACGAATTGGTTATGAGAATATAGATGATTTAGAGATTTTGGATATGTATAAGATAATCCTTTGAATTTATGGATGGTGAATATATATGTAGAATGTAAGAGATGATTTGATGTGTATTAGAAGGATTAAAATTGAATGATGTTCATTGATGATTGAGATAGTCGAGAGAATATCCCCGGATGTATATGTATACATATATATATAATTATGTCTTAGGCAATGCATGTGTATATTGTGAGTGAATTAGACGGGCTTGCTTTATTAGGCTTATGTCTGGTTTTTGCATGCTTTATCGAGCCTTTCCTCATATCATCATATATGGATGGGACTAGGCGTTTGCCCAATATACACATTCTTCTTCTGTTGTATACTCTATTATTTTGTATATCGTTATGGGCATTTTATTTATCGATCCAGCTTTAATCTATTAAATTGTACGCTTCGGTTTTCTGTGGTTCGGGTTTCGGTGTGACACCGGTATTATCTTGGAACACGAAAAATTTACTCACATTTTATTAATCATTATGTTGATCACATCGAAATTTGAGTCTAGAAATTCGGGGTGTTACAATAAGAACATGTGAAATAAGATTTCTATGATAGTGGTTTGGAGGATTCCACAAAAGAAGAGCCTATGTTGCAACTTTGTATTGTATTATGTGTTTAATCAGATCCGTACAAATATATAAGCATTGATATGTGTTATTAAGAATAACATAACTTGTGATAGCCCTATGTGATCCGGTCCCAACACCGGTCCCCAAGAGCATGGTTTTAATGCTTTGCCAGATCAGCATTTTGAACAGGAGAAGTACGTCTCAAATACCTTATAATTACTTTTATACGGAGTACATACCGCCATGGCATGTAACCCCGCCAGGTCACGTAACTCCGCCAGGGCACGTTACTCCGCCAAGGCACGTTACTCCGCCAAAGCTTATTACTCCGCCAAAGTGGAAAACATTGAATATCTTATACACATGCATAAAGTATTTCCAATACATATTACTCCGCCAAGCCATAGGCTCAATACAGGCGGAATATTGAATTTCCCATACTGCGTAGCGAGCCCATACTTGTAACCTCGGCACGAGATTGACTCTGTCTTGAGAGGTTGAAAATGGGAATCACGCTGTCACGCATAAAAGGGAACAATGAATAAAAAAAATAAAGCATTAACGCTTTCCAGGCAAGTGGAAACACCCACTACAGTGATGGTGCTCGTGAACGACACTGGGACCCACTACCTTTCTTGCATTATGCCAGAAAACAAGGAACGGGTCCTACCAATAATGAAGCACCAGTAACAGGTATATAAACCTCAGCAAAAAGGTATAAGGGAGCCCCCCTCAATTCTGAACCTTACATTTTTACTTGCATAATTCTCTCAGATTTGCTTTCTAAGTCTTACAGTATTTCAGAATACTGACTTGAGCGACGGAGAATAATTACAGGTACCACCACCAATTGTGTCAAGGCAAAGGAGGTTACTTCAGCTATATGTCACACCGCCCAGAGTGCATTGTATTTCGCCCCAGTATACAAGGATACTCCGTACTTGCACATTTACAAATATCTCCTTGTACCAGATTGACATTACATATACATTTTGAATTGTTCATCAACCATACTTTTACACCCCCAGTAAAGAACAGTTCATTGGCACGTCCAGTGGGACCTGTAAAATTGGTAATCCCACAATCCTTGAGCAATCCCCATTACATTCATCATTAATGGAAAGACCAGGACCAGAAATGCAGATAGAGGATTCTCCTCCACGCAATCCTAGACGTCTCAACTTTGACAACGATGCTCACAAAAAGGCAACGCATGTTGACTCTCTAGATCCGAGAGATGACATGATCAGAATACTGAAAGAAGAAATTGCAGAGCTTCGTCGTGAGAAGGCAAATCCTATGCACGAGAGAGCAGGCCCTGCAAACCAGCCTCGCCATGAATCGCATACACAGGAGGAATCGAGTACTCCAAATTACTCTCGCATCCCTACTTACATGGAAGAGCAACGAAGCCTCCCACTGGCAAATGCTCAACATCATGAGGGGAGAAGAGCAGTTTCAAACGCATCCCCCTCGGGATACAAGATGAGTATCCCATTTTCCAAAAGACTCATGAATGCGCATGTTCCTAGACATTTGCAAAATATGCAACCCATTTCCATAGGAAAATACACTGGGGAAACAGATCCTTCTAAGCATTTAGATGCTTACATCTACGAGGCTATGTTCTTAGGTGCAGAAGAAGATGTCATGTGCAGAATGTTCCCCAGGACCCTTACAGGTGAAGCTCTTAGCTGGTTCAAGAGTTTACCTTCAGGTTCCATTGATTCATGGGAAGACTTAGCCACAGCTTTTGGCAGTCACTTTGTAATCTCTAGGGATACACCTAGAACCTCCCACACCTTGGCTCAGATCAAACAAGGTGATAAGGAGTCTCTAAAAGATTTCCTGAAGAGATTTTACAAAGAGGCGGCCATGGTCCCTGACTTGACGGAAGCAATCCAGTTGCACATCCTCATCGAGGCCATGCAACCGAAATCACCTTTTGCTTTGTCATTGGCAAAAGGACCTCCATCCACCATGGAGGAGTTTCACAGAAAGGCATCTAAGTACGTAGGTATTGAGATGCACTTGGAAGCCACTGCATCTCGCATTAAGCCACCTCCTTCAGCTCCACACCATGACAAACTGAAGGAAAAATCATCCAGGAATGATAAGTTCCCTCAGAAAGACAAAGCAGGGAACCAACCCTTCAAACAGCAAGATAAACGAGTGTTCAATTTCGCTCATTATGCACCCCTGAACATGACATATGAACAAATCTTGCGTGAAATAGGATGGACTACCCTTAACGTTTATGGGATTCAACGTCCACCTCCAATCAGACGCGGTGGGAACCCAAAGAAATATTGTGAGTTCCACGAATCAGTTGGCCATACCACGGAGGAGTGCAAGCAACTCAAAAATACCATTGAGGTGCTTATTCGTGAAGGCAAGCTGAAACATTATTTGTTTAAGGGTAAATCTCATGATGAGCCAGAGAGGTTTGAGAAAAGATCTCGCGATCGTTCTCCTGATCCTGATAACACTTGGGAGCCTAAACACACGGCGGCAACAGAAAAACAAAAGGGCGTTGTTCTGGAGTCCGCCCAAAAAGAACCAAGCCCAGAACCCAGATCGAGGGGAAAAAGGCAGGTTGTAGACATGATAGCTGGAGGCTTTGTCGGGGGCGGACCCTCAAACTCCGCCAGGAAGAATCATCATCGCATGATCTTGTCTGTGCAAGGCAAGAGCAAAGAATATCGCCCATTCAGAAACAGGGTCCAGACTCCACCTATAACCTTCACGGACGACGATTTTGGCCCTACTATTCCTGAAGGAGATGATGCAGTAGTGATTATTGCGGTAATCGCTAATATGGATGTAAAACGCATCCTAATTGATCAGGGAAGTTCCTGCGATGTTATCTTTTATGACTGTTTTAAACGTATGGGACTAACTGATGCAGATTTGCAGCCATATACACAGGACCTTACAGCCTTCAATGGTGCCAAACAACCCACTAAAGGCTACTTAGATACGAGAATTACCTTTGACGGCGAACCTGGAGCAAGGACTGTGAAATCCAGGATTCTTGTCATTGATGTGAAGTCTCCCTACAATGGCATCATTGGGCGGCCTACCCTGAATGCCATGGAAGCCATCGTTTCAACTCCCCATTTGTTAATCAAGTTCATTGACAAAGATAATCAAGTCTCATCTATGAGGGGTGACCAAGAAATGGCTCGCTATTGCTACAACTTGAGTCTTAACATGGTCAAGCTGGAAGCCGTGTCTAAGAAAAGAAAGTTGAATGAAGGGGGCAGTGCGGTGGCATCCGTCAATTTGGTGGATCTCGACCCCAGGGCGGAGTCTTCTATAGACCTACTGAACCCTTTGAAACCAACTCCTGATGACGGATCCAAGTCTATTGTTTTGGGTAGCACCCCGGAACAGATTACAAACATCAATGACAAGCTTGAGGCTAACATGGAGGCAAGACTAATTGCACTTCTCCATGAGTATAAAGAAATCTTCGCTTGGACCGCTGCAGACATGCCTGGCATGGATCCCAACTTTTGTTGTCACCGCCTGGCGGTGTATCCTGAAACTAAGCCCGTGGCACAAAAGAAACGGCGTATGGGTCCTGCTAAGCAAAAAGCTGCTTGTGAACAAACAGAGGAGCTCCTCAAGGCGGGGTTCATCAGGGAACTCCGTTACTCCTCCTGGCTCTCTAACGTGGTCATGGTACAGAAAGCCAATGGCAAGTGGCGTATGTGCATAGACTATGTTGACTTAAATAAATGTTGTCCCAAGGATCCATACCCTCTCCCCAACATTGACAGATTGGTTGACGATTCCTCTGGATACAAGTATCTATCTTTTATGGATGCTTACTCCGGGTACAACCAAATTCCAATGTGTGAGGATGATCAAGAGAAGACAGCATTTGTTAATGACAAAGGAGTCTTTTGCTACAACGTCATGCCATTTGGGTTAAAGAGCGCCGGGGCAACCTACCAGCGTATGATCAACAAAGTTTTTGAGGGTATGCACACAAAGCTGGTAGAAGTGTATATTGATGATATTATTGCCAAGACCCCGGAAGGAGGAGATCATGTTGAAGATCTACGCCTCATTTTTCAACGCCTACAACAATACGACATGAGACTCAACCCATTAAAGTGTACATTTGCTGTCCCTGGGGGCAGATTTCTGGGTTTCATGCTAACACAAAGAGGTATTGAGGCTAATCCTGATAAATGTCGCGTAATCCAAGAGTTGCAGAGCCCCAAAACATTGAGAGAGGTACAATCCCTCAATGGCAAAATCACTGCTCTAGCACGGTTCATGCCAAAAATGGCTCATCGCTCTCTTCCCTTGTACAAAATGTTGAAAAAAGACAAAAAAATTCAGTTGGGGCCCAGAGCAAGAGGCAACTTTCCAAAGCTTGAAAAATGTCTTGGCCAGCCCTCCAATCCTGGTAAAACCAAGCCTGGGTGAGCAACTCATTGTTTATTTGTCTTTTTCAGATGAAGCTTTGGCAGTAGCCATGGTCAAGGAAATGACTGAAGGCCAACGACCAGTGTATTTCACTGGTAAAACATTGCATGGTGCAGAGTGCCGTTATCAGAAGATTGAAAAGGCAGCACTTGCAGTTGTTTGGGCTTCACGACGTCTAAGACCATACTTCCATGCCTATCCTATCCTGATTCGCACAGACTTGCCACTCCGTACTATACTGTTCAAACTAGACCTAGCTGGAAGAATGATCAAATGGGCCGTAGAACTCTCTGAATTTGATATATCCTACAAACCAAGAACTGCTATCAAGGCACAAGTCCTAGCAGATTTCGTAGTTGAGTTAACAGGTTCTAGCCCAGATGCAGATCACTCACACTGGACGGTATACGTAGATGGGTCTTCCAATAGCAAAGGATGTGGAGCAGGAATTGTTATGGAAAGTGATGACGGGGTACACCTTGAAATTTCACTGCACTTTACCTTCACTACGTCTAACAATCAGGCGGAGTATGAAGCCTGCTTGGCCGGACTCAGAGCAGCACAAGATATTGGGGCCAAAACTGTCACCCTATGTAGTGATTCTCAATTAGTAATCTCACAAATTCTTGGTGAGTATCAGGCTAAAGAACCTCTGCTACAACAATATCTAGACTGCGTCAATGAGTTAAAGCAGCGCTTCGATGAAGTCACTTTCAAGCATGTACCCCGTGAAGAAAATACACGTGCTGATATCCTCTCCAGGTTGGCTAGCACAAAGAAGGCAGGATGCACAACTACGGTTGTACAAAGTACCTTGGCGGAGCCAAGCATTTCCTTTCCTTCCTCAGCGTATATGATTAAAAGCCGCTCTTTTGATAATAATTCCTAGGTAGCACCGATAGTTCGTTACCTTGTTAATAGATAATTACCCATGGATGATCTTGAGCGACGAAAACTGAAGAAAGAAGCACCTTACTATACACTCCTAGACGGACAGTTATACCGCCGAGGAATCTCTGTTCCTTACTTGATATGTATAAATGAAAATGAGGTGCAAGCTGTATTAGAAGAAGTCCATGAAGGGCAATGTGGACACCATCCAGGGGCACGTAGTCTTATGCGAAAAATACTCAGGGCGGGGTACTGGTGGCCCACCCTGAAGCATGACTCCGCCTCGTATGTTCAAAAGTGCGATCAATGTCAACGATTCGCAAATCTCCACCATACTCCGGCGGAAGAAATGTCATCATCAATAACGCCTTGGCCTTTCTATCAATGGGGCATGGATATCTTGGGTCCATTCCCAACTGCGCCCGGCGGTATCAAATACTTGATAGTTGGTGTTGATTACTTCACCAAATGGATTGAAGCAGAGGCAGTGGTGCATATTACATCAGCCAGGACTCGTAGATTCGTATATGAAAATATCATTGCACGTTTCAGAGTCCCTAGATGCATAGTCACTGATAATGGCACCCAATTCACAGATCGTAAGTTCACTAAACTCCTGGAAAATCTCAGCATTACACAGATTTTCTCTTCTGTGGAACACCCTCAAACCAATGGCCAAGCTAAAGTTGCCAACAGAGAAATCTTGAAAGGCCTTAAGAAACGCCTTGGTGAAGCAAAGGGAGATTGGGCAAATCAATTATGCCACGTTCTATGGGCATATAGAACAACCCCTCACTCCACCACAAATGAATCTCCATATCGGCTGACATATGGAGTCGAAGCTGTTATTCCCATTGAATTGGCAGCCCCATCAGCTCGAGTCCTCCATTTCAACAAAGAAGCCAATCAACAGAACCTCGCCCATGAACTCGAGGTCTTGGCGGAGTTGAGAGAGGAAACCTTTGTGAGAGACCAAGCTGTTAAAGCAAAGGCCGCCAAACGGTATAACACACGTGTTTTTGAACGCCGTTTCAAAGAAGGAGATTTGGTCTTGAGAAGGGCCAATATCGGTAACAAATTTGCACACCAAGGAAAATTGGCACCAACATGGGAAGGTCCATACCGAGTCGTCGAAATTCTGGGCAAAGGCACATACCGCCTAGAAAACTTAGATGGCACTACGGTCAGGAATAAATGGAACATTTTAAATTTATGCATATATTACAGCTAGTTGGGTAACATGGTATGTTCTTTTCTTCCTAACTCAAGGTTTTTTCCAGCTGTGCTTTCCTTGAAAAGGTTCTGATGAGACATATCCCAACTCAGCTCCTTATGTAGTTCCATCATTAATAAAATGCCTTCCTACATTCAGTCTTCATTCTAACTTTCAGTTAATTATCCATGGCAGAACTTGTTCCCATGCAGATAAGACACCGGCTCCAACAATTGAAGCATAATGGCATAACTCTTTATTCCATAAAGATCATCCAACATGCAACAAAGCTTCATAAACGGAGTCAAAAAACTCCTTGGGGGGAAAGGATTGGTGTCACAGCTATATGCTGCACCATATCGACCCTAAGGTCCAAAAAACTCCTTGGGGGGAAAGGATTGGTGTCACAGTTATATGCTGCACCATACCGACCCCAAGGTCCTGCAGGCTTCCTGTGGAAAGGATTGGTGTCACAGCTATATACTGCACCATACCGCCCCCAAGGTCCTGCAGGCTTCCTGTGGAAAGGATTGGTGTCACAGCTATATGCTGCACCATATCGACCCCAAGGTCCAGCAAAATTCCTGCGGAAAGGATTGGTGTCACAGCTATATGCTGCACCATACCAACCCTGGATTCAACAATTTTCACATGATCAGGGATGAACGCTCCATCCAAAACTTGACTCCGCCTAACTGCGAATGTTTAACGGAGTACATAATCAACAAACCCAAGCACTATCGACAAGTTCAAGTAAGTATACTACTTGTAAAAACTGTGCTTCATTGAAATTCCTAAGAGGCTACTACGCCTCATTATTGAATTTACTTCATTGAAATTCTCAAGAGGCTACTCCGCCTCCTTGCAGAATCTACTTCAATGAAATTCCTAAGAGGCTACTACGCCTCATTATTGAATTTACTTCATTGAAATTCTCAAGAGGCTACTCCGCCTCCTTGCAGAATTTACTTCAATGAAATTCCTAAGAGGCTATTACGCCTTATTATTGAATTTACTTCATTGAAATTCTCAAGAGGCTACTCCGCCTCCTTGCAGAATTTACTTCAATGAAATTCTTAAGAGGCTACTCTGCCTCATTATTGAATTTACTTCATTGAAATTCCTAAGAGGCTACTCCGTCTCATTATTGAATTTACTTCAATGAAATTCCTAAGAGGCTACTACGCCTCATTATTGAATTTACTTCATTGAAATTCTCAAAAGGCTACTCCGCCTCCTTGCAGAATTTACTTCAATGAAATTCTTAAGAGGCTACTCCGCCTCATTATTGAATTTACTTCATTGAAATTCCTAAGAGGCTACTCCGCCTCATTATTGAATTTACTTCAATGAAATTCCTAAGAGGCTACTACGCCTCATTATTGAATTTACTTCATTGAAATTCTCAAGAGGCTACTCCGCCTCCTTGCAGAATTTACTTCATTAAAATTCCTAAGAGGCTACTACGCCTCATTATTGAATTTACTTCATTAAAATTCTCAAGAGGCTACTCCGCCTCATTATTGAATTTACTTCAATGAAATTCCTAAGAGGCTACTACGCCTCATTATAGAATTTACTTCATTGAAATTCTCAAGAGGCTACTCCACCTCCTTGTAGAATTTACTTCAATGAAATTCCTAAGAGGCTACTCCGCCTCCTTGTAGAATTTACTTCAATGAAATTCCTAAGAGGCTAATACGCCTCATTATTGAATTTACTTCATTGAAATTCTCAAGAGGCTACTCCGCCTCCTTGCAGAATTTACTTCAATGAAATTCTTAAGAGGCTACTCCGCCTCATTATTGAATTTACTTCATTGAAATTCTCAAGAGGCTACTCCGCCTCCTTGCAGAATTTACTTCAATGAAATTCCTAAGAGGCTACTACGCCTCATTATTGAATTTACTTCATTGAAATTCTCAAGAGGCTACTCCGCCTCCTTGCAGAATTTACTTCAATGAAATTCTCAAGAGGCTACTCCGCCTCATTATTGAATTTACTTCATTGAAATTCCTAAGAGGCTACTCCGCCTCATTATTGAATTTACTTCAATGAAATTCCTAAGAGGCTACTACGCCTCATTATTGAATTTACTTCATTGAAATTCTCAAGAGGCTACTCCGCCTCCTTGCAGAATTTACTTCAATGAAATTCCTAAGAGGCTATTACGCCTCATTATTGAATTTACTTCATTGAAATTCTCAAGAGGCTACTCCGCCTCCTTGCAGAATTTACTTCAATGAAATTCCTAAGAGGCTACTACGCCTCATTATTGAATTTACTTCATTGAAATTCTCAAGAGGCTACTCCGCCTCCTTGCAGAATTTACTTCAATGAAATTCTTAAGAGGCTACTCCGCCTCATTATTGAATTTACTTCAATGAAATTCCTAAGAGGCTACCCCGCCTCATTACTGAATTTTACTTCACCAAATTCCTAAAAACATTATTCCACCTCATTATACTTAGTCATATTTCATTAAGTCCTCAAATGATTACGCTGCCTTCTTAATATCGTTTTACAAGGCATAAATCTGACGGACTCAGACATTGTTTGTATGAACAAGTATAAATTTATAAAAAATATACTTTATTGAATATTGTCAAAGATTGATAAGGGTCTAGAGCCTATCCTGGAACAAGGCAATATTATTAAAGTATAAAAAACAAAATTAGAGAAGAACTCCGGAGCTAATCCTTAAGGCTCGGGTGGCACTCCTTCTTGGCGGGCGGAGCTGGGCTGACTCTCACTGGGTTTAGACAAACTTTGTGAGGGAGGCAAGTCCGCCAGAACATACTCTGCATTAGGCGCAGGAACATGACCCCCCCGAGCAGGCACCATCAATTCACCATTGATAAACTCATAGTAAGGATGAATGCCTGTAATGTTGAGAGCAACGCCTGGGTTACGATGACGGAGTTGGCGAATAGCCATGCTGAAAGCATCATCAATTACCGCCTCAGCTGCATCCAAAGTCATTTTCAACTCCTGATCAAGCCTCTTATTGGTGGCATCTGAAATAGCTTTTTCAGCTTGCAGCTCTTCAACCTGTTTTTCAAGGTTGCTATATGAAGTGGCCGCTACATCCAACTCCGTCGCCCAGGCGTCTTCAGCAAGAGTCTTATCAATTTCAAAGGAAACCAACCTCTGCTGAAGCTCGCTCACACCCTCGCCCAGTTTTTGGTTCTGCTGATTCAGATTTAAAACTTCCTGTTTCAGCAGAACATTGTCAGCCTTCACTCGGGTCAGCTCGCCCACCTCTTCGCCCAGTTTTGTATTTTGATCTCTCAAACCCGAGACTTGCTTTTCCAGAAGGGCCTTGTCAGCTTTGACCCGGGCCAGCTCCTCTTCCAGCTTCTTTATATTAGAGTCGGCGGTGTCAAGATGTTTATCTTTGGCCTTGATCACCTCTGACAACTGTTCGTTATCATGCTCTAAGCTGTGGATTTTTTCAATGAAATCATGATATGATTCTTGAAACATTGCAGCCTCCGCAGCAACCTCAGCGATACGCGGCATAGAAGCAAGGAAACCATCAATTTCCGCAAGGTGCCACCTTGCAGCAGCAGCGGCGTCTGGAATCTCCTCAAAGTCGATGTCTGGGCGGAGAATGAAGTCCGGATCACGCCTCTCTGACTGGCGGGATCCCACATTTATGTAATACAAAAAAGGGTTCAGACGAGACCCCGCCGCAGGAAGAGAGATGGATCGCCTGGATGCTCCCCTGGAACGTCGATGAGGAAAACTGTTGTTCCTCGAGTAGTCAAGTCCAGGGCAGGACTCTCAGCTTGGCGGACTGGAGAAGCTTGAATTCCCTCCATCTCCTCCCCCACAACATCTTCTTCAGGAACTCCCTCCACACCGCCCAACTTAGCAGTGATAGCCACAGCTGGTGTCTCTGGAATCTCTTCCACATCAATGGCAGCATCAGATGATGCCCCTGCCACTTCCCCAACCTTCTCCTTGCCCTTGGTCTTCCTCTTTTGCAAGGGGTGGGGGTCCACTTCCTCCACCTCAACAGTTTCTGGTTCTTGGCATTTTTTAGATCGCCTTTCAACCTCAACCGTCGAGGACCCTGCAACACCCTCCAACGTCACTACGTTAGTGGAGGCAGGGAAAGGGAGAGTTTTTATCAGAGCAGCAGCCAGATTCCTCCTAGGCTACACATTATTTTCCGCATCAATTTCCTGGCGACTCATGCGAATTTGCTTGATACGCTCCATCCCAGGAAATTCAGCGATCTCTCCTGCAAAATAACATACATAAATACAATTAGAAGCTGCAGGAAACAACAGGAGTAGTATTCAAGCAACATTGGAATTGTTAATGATAAAGCATTACTTAAGTATCCCTCAGCATCCCGCCCAAGCAGCCTTCGGCATAAAATCTGCTTATGGACGGAGTTGTACTCCTTCAATGTCCGTAGGACTTCCACGGAAGTAGCTGATAGGGCACTCTCCTCAACTTCATAAGCTTGTTTGGTTAGGAGGAAGTGCTCGTGGGTCCACGCTACTGGGAATTTATCAATTCCCTCCTTACTCCGCTAAAAGACGGACTTGTTCTTCCTGACAGAGACTTTTACAAAGCTCACTCTGAAGTGAAGTCCGCCTTCCTTGGCGGAGTCAGCAAACGCCTTAAAGTTCACAATCTTCGGCTCCGCCCGAAGAGTTACAAAACCCATACCGCCAGTTCTCGCATTCACCCTCCTCATGATGCGACAGAAAGCAAAGAACAACGCCACAGTAGGCGTAAATTCCAGATGTTTAGCCAACACTTCAAAGCTGTGAACTATCCCCCAACCATTAGGGTGCAGCTGAGAAGGGGCGCAGTCCAGAAATCTGAGTACGCCCATCTGGAACTTATTCAGCGGAAATCGTACCCCCAGCTGGGTAAACAAAATATCGTACATGTATAATGTACGTTCATCTTGAGGACGATGGCATATACGTTCAAACGTCTTCGGCGAACGGACGATGAACCTCCTTTCAAACCTTTCATCCTTCCAGATTGGCACAGACAACTCCATCACCCCACCACTTGTTGTTGCATGACGAGAGAAAGCATCTTTAACATCTTCCTCAACCCAACAATAAGGGTCAGTTTCAAGCATCTTTTCCCAGTCCAACCCATGCAACACAACATTCTGACATTCTGCCATCGTTATCACTTGTATTTGGGAAATACCTCCTGATACAAACGAATGTACAGTATTACTAAAACACTCCACGCTGCTGTAAAATGTTGAATCCCTTCTAGTATAGAAAGCCTCATCTTCACTCTCAATATCTGAAAACATGGGGCGAACAGAAACCCTAGAGCATGACTCTGACTTTTTTCCTCCCATCCTCCTTTCAAAAAACACACATATAAAGAAAACAAAACCAACCCAATAACAGTGAAGACAGAAAACAGAGGAACAAGAGAGTTACCTTAAATTTCTGAAGAAGTGAAGAACTGCAACAACAAACAACTCGAAAGAAAGTAGCGTCCCAAAAGCAGTTTCAGCACAAAAACGCAAGGTAGAAGATGAAGCAAAACATTTCCTCTCCCAAGAGTTTACCTATTTATAGGCATGGCTTGGGGGGAAATAAGCGAAACCTCAAAAACTTCAAAGATGAGTTTACAGCCATTGGATGAATCTCACTGACGATTCCTTTGATTCTGAAACCGATAGATGAATCTAAGGGCAGGTATTTCCTGGGCCGCATTTTCAAAATCCAAGGCCCATGGTAATAACCTCGAAAACGTATTTCAACTGCCATCCCACGCATTTATGTCCCATCATTGGAATGGCAATCGTTACGAGGGCATACGTGGCAATGAGATATTGAAGCGGCAAAACGTGGTTTCAAGGTGCTTTAATGACAGGCGTGGCAAGTAACGACAAAAGCAATAAATGCATGAAAACACTTATCCGTAAATCCTGAACTAGCAAACGCCGCCTAAACCCATGCCTATAAAAGCTAAAAGTGTTATAGCTTATTAAAGTAACTCCGTCAGTCACTATAACAAGCTAGGGGGCATATAATCCGGTCACAACACCGGTCCCCAAGAGCATGGTTTTAATGCTTTGCCAGATCAGCATTTTGAACAGGAGAAGTACGTCTCAAATACCTTATAATTACTTTTATACGGAGTACATACCGCCATGGCATGTAACCTCGCCAGGTCACGTAACTCCGCCAGGGCACGTTACTCCGCCAAGGCACGTTACTCCGCCAAAGCTTATTACTCCGCCAAAGTGGAAAACATTGAATATCTTATACACATGCATAAAGTATTTCCAATGCGTATTACTCCGCTAAGCCATAGGCTCAATACAGGCGGAATATTGAATTTCCCATACTGCGTAGCGAGCCCATACTTGTAACCCCGGCACGAGATTGACTCTGTCTTGAGAGGTTGAAAATGGGAATCACGCTGTCACGCATAAAAGGGAACAATGAATAAAAAAAATAAAGCATTAACGCTTTCCAGGCAAGTGGAAACACCCACTACAGTGATGGTGCTCGTGAACGACACTGGGACCTACTACCTTTCTTGCATTATGCCAGAAAACAAGGAACGGGTCCTACCAATAATGAAGCACCAGTAACAGGTATATAAACCTCAGCAAAAAGGTATAAGGGAGCCCCCCTCAATTCTGAACCTTACACTTTTACTTGCATAATTCTCTCAGATTTACTTTCTAAGTCTTACAGTATTTCAGAATACTGACTTGAGCGTCAGAGAATAATTGCAGGTACCACCACCAATTGTGTCAAGGCAAAGGAGGTTACTTCAGCTATATGTCACACCGCCCAGAGTGCATTGTATTTCGCCCCAGTATACAAGGATACTCCGTACTTGCATATTTACAAATATCTCCTTGTACCAGATTGACATTACATATACATTTTGAATTGTTCATCAACCATACTTTTACACCCCCAGTAAAGAACAGTTCACCATGAATTGATTAATATTGAGAATATCTGATGGTTTGTGGTTTATATTGAATGACAGTATGATATGAGTTGAATTATGATATGAGGTATGTGATGTAGAATTGGATAGGTTGATCCAATTCAATAACTATCATTTGACATATGACATGCTCACCCTTATTTTGTGGCTATTTTCAGTGAGTTTAGACTGTGATGGTGATTGGTGAGATGTTACCATGCTTGTACCAGAGGCATATTGTGTATATACCTTGTATAGCATTTTGGTGATGTAGCCTTAGTCGGCTTTTGTATATAGTTATTTTAATGATGTGTATATCTTGTTTAGGGGATTATAGGTAGTTGGAGGCTTTAATGGAAACCTAGATTATACTTTGATTATATATGTGTGATGATAATATAGATGGTGATCTAGATTGTGATATTTTATTGTGGTGGCCATGGATGGTCCCATATTGTGCATGAGATGCCTTATGTTCAGGAAATGTGGTTGTGAACCCTTGATTCATTGTATAAACATTATGGGCATGACTTGTCATGCATTGCAATTGAGATAGATTATGTATTAGAAGCTAGTTTGATGATGGATAACTAAAATTTGATGTTTACATGTGACTTTTATGCATAAACATGGAAATGGATAGGCAATTTTCATTTTGTAAAGTTTGGATGCCATGGGATGGTTCCAATAACATATATGCATGAATTAAGACTTGTAGGATTTGGAATGGTCCAAATCTATTGAGAGATGACCCTTGAATTGCATTTTTTTTCCTTAAAATGAGTAAAACACACTTTTGCGCATAAGTATTTCATTTTTGGGTATTTTTGTGTGCGGCTGGTGGCTACACGTCATAAATGATGCATATTAAGTGGTGTCAAAGTTTGGTAGTGATTGGATATCATATAGAGAAGTTAGGGTGGTTAGAAGTTGGATTTTGTGCCATTTTCTACAATCTGCTGCACTATAATCTGATCGTAATCAATTACCATAATGTGGTAATCGATTACCAGAGAGCTATTTTTCTAGGAAATGTGTTTTGCTCCCAGATGTAATTGATTACACCAATTTGGTAATCGATTACTAGAGACCCAAATCCACCCTTAATGCCCTGATCGTGTGTAATCAATTACAGTGGGGCTGTAATCAATTATAGAGCATCCAGACTTGTATTTTTCATGCTTTTAAGCTTCTGAAATCCATCATGCTTATGTCTAATGCTCCTTTATGATTGTGAATGATGTTTTAAGGTCTCTAAAACCCAGTTTTGGTATTGATTTAAATCATGAAAAATTTACTTTAAATTTTTAAGGTTATTTTTAATAGTATGATGTTTTAACATTCGAACCCATTAACTTAACCATGCGATTAGAACACCTTTCTGACAAATTATAGTTTGACTTCAAGATCAAAGCAAGTAGGGAGGCAGATAACACAATATAAGTGTCGTATCATCCCATAATGGATTTTGAGCTACTGTTAATATATCTAAAACTGTTGAACATCTAGTGTGGTGTGTTACTGGCCTTAGTTTTTAGTGTGAGAAACACTGTTGGCCTGAAGAAACTTTTGAAAGAATACTTGGGTTATTGAGTTGGGCGTGGCTTGTTGAAAGAATACTTGGGTTAAGCTAGAAGTGGCTAGAGTCAAGAATACTTAGTGCACTAGTCTGGCGTTGTTATTGTAAAGGAGATTTTACAATAGTGGAAATCCTTCAAGTTTGAAGGGACTGGATGTAGCTTTTGTATTGGAAATGAACCAGTATAAACTCTTTGTATTGCTTTCTCCTTCCTTCTCTTTAAAGTCTGATTATCTGTATTTAAATTGGTCCATTCTGCGAAAAGAGTCCTTGATTTATTCAACCCCCCTTCTAAGTCAGACTCTGAGCCATCACCAGCAATAATAATTTTTCTGGAGGTGGCTTTCCCAACTCTTAAAAATTAGCTACAAAGTCATTTGGTGGAATCAATGGGCACATTATTCAGCATAGCATGCAAAAAGTATAACTCAGGTGCCCTAATAGTACCGGGCGATCATATCGCCTAAAAATAGAGCAAGTTATAAATCTCTGCAAGTATATAAGCATAGGATGATGCATAGAAGAGGACTTAAAGGCCAAAGCATCATAAGGACATTTACATGAAAGGTCCATCTTAAAAAAACCTTGGTAAAACTTTTGGGGAACACTAGCAGCGCCCCCATGAGGGAAGCCATAAATGTCAGCTACCTCCCATAGATCAAGCCTAAAGTTGGTGTTATTAAGCCTGAATTTCACTTCCCAGCCAGACATACCACACCATCTCTTAATTTCAATGGAACTTAAAAACTTTAGAGAGGTCCTCTCATATATGGGTTCATACAATTGAGTAAATACTTCTCAACCCATATTTGTAACCAATTTTAAGGTATCCTCAAATAGGCCTAACTCCATTAAGGTCTATAGGAAAATCTTGAGGGAACAATTTCCCTCTCTAGCAAAGAGTTCAACCTCATGCATTACTCCTCAGCTACACACTCAATGTCATTAAGATTGGCATAGTCAAAAGACTTATCTTTAGTTATCCTTTTCTTGGAAAGAGCTTTTACAGCTTTAGATGACATGATATTGGGCTAAAACAAGAGATAGAAATGTAAGTTAGTAACCAAAAATTTGATAACCTTCAAGTATGCCAAATAATATGCCAATTAATATTTATCACACTTGAAAGTAAGGATTCTAACTTGTACAATAGAGCAATTGCCAAAAATGCCTAACTAATGTCAAACAAAATTGCATCTATCAAAATGGTGAAGTTAGATGGTAATAAGTGGATAAAATTTAATGTGAGACCATATATACACAGTGAATCATGTAAAGATGAAGAAAAATGGTCTCAGGCATTTTCACAAATACTTGGTGGGCAAGGATACAATGCCCATAAAGAACCCAAATTTGAATCATCAAGATTTCCCCTTTTTCTTAATTCATGCTAAAACACTTTCATTTAATGTCAAACAATATGTAATTATCCAAACATGGCAACAAAAATGAAGAAGAAAGCAAGTATGAGCGTAGAAGAATGATGAACTAGCATTAGTAATTATGAATAAATTAAGAATTTAAGAGCATACCCATTTGAATGCAAAGCATCAACAAGCATCACATAACATATTTAAAGGTACCCAATGAAATAATTTGAAAGAATCCTAAATATTTTTCAAATTTGAAAAAACCCTATCAACATGAAAAACCCCAAACTTTTAGAAGAAAGTTATGATCACTTACTTAATATGATGAGGAAGAAAGGAGAAAGAAGTGGACATGAAGTGGGGGTTAAGAAGAATGAATAGGTAAGAAAATTTTTCTCAAAGTATTCAAAGTGCACTTATGCTTTTTAGAGAATGAAAACGCACAAATAGAAGAACAGGGGGAATAGATTTGGGTTTCAAATGTGAAAATCAGTTTTTAATGTGTCGATGGCCTGTGGTAGCAAACCCATGGCCAATGGATCTTTCTGAGTTGGAAAAAATAATGCGTATTAGATCAGGCCTGGCTCCACGGCCTATGGGAATAACATAGCCCGTGGAACCCTCTGTTTTGGCCAAAATTTTATACAATTGAAAATACAACCCGTGGAAATTTTTGGTGCACAATCAGGTCTCAATCCATGGCCTGTGGGAATTTCCCACAGCCTGTGGATCACATTATTTTGAGCAAAAACTTTTACGCAAAATCTAGCATGTATCAGTTCCAGTTCCATGACCTGTGGGAATTTCCCACAGCCCGTGGAACACACTGTTTTGGGAAAAAATGTTCCAAGCCAAAATAAAGTTAATAAATGAACAAGATCCACTAACTTAGGCACTTATTCCATCTAAAAAAAAGGAAAATGAAACAAAACTCAAATAAAAAATATTCGTTTTTGTTTTTTTATATATGCAAAACACATATAGAAATTCTAAAAAGAGGAAATTAAGAACCATAAATGGGGTTACCTCCCCATCAGTGTTAAGTTTCAAGTCTTTAGCTAGACCATACAATCAACCATGTCAAGAATCATAGGAATCAAGCAAGTCCAAGACACTTGTTTGCTGAATAGGCTCACCTACAAAATAATGGTTAAGTCTCTGTCCATTTGCTTTTCGAAAACACCAAATTTTTCACTCCACAACTCAACAGTGCCATAAGGAAATACTTTAGTTACCTGAAAAGGTCCTAACAATCGAGACCTTAGTTTACTTGGAAACACCTTTAAACGGGAGTTAAAAAAAAGAACCATGTCACCAAGAGAAAATGATCTCCTCAAGATATGTTGATCATGCCATCTCTTTGTTCGTTACATGTAAATCTTGGCATTCTCATAGGCATCAAGTATGAGTTCTTCAAGCTCATTCAACTCCAATATCCATTTTTCACCTACAATTTTAAGATCCATGTTAAGCATTTTAATGACCCAAAATGACTTATATTCTAACTCAACAGGTAAATGACAAGACTTTCCATAAACTAATTTAAAGGGTGTAGTTCTAATAGGGGTTTTATATGGAGTTCGATATACCCATAAGGAATCATCTAATTTAATAGACCAATCCTTACATGACGTATTAACTGCTTTAGAAAGGATAAATTTAATGTTCCTATTCAAAACCTCAACTTGTCCACTAGTTTGAGGATGATAAGACGTAGCAATCTTATGCCTAACTTCATATTTCTTTTGGAGGGTTTCAAAAGATTTTTCAATAAAATGAGAACCTCCATCACTAATAATACATCTTGGGACCCAAACCTTGGAAATATTATCTTTTTGAAAAGTTTAATAACAGTCTTAGCATTTGAATGAGGTGAAGCAATGACTTCCACCCATTTGGATACATAATCAACTGTGACCAAAATAAATTTATTTCCAAAGAATGATGGGAATGGTCCTACTTCAAGGATATTATTTAGAGGCATTTCATGTCATTTAGTGATACTACCTGAACGTTGACATGAATCACAAGTTAGAACATACTTAAGAATATCCTTGAATAGATAAGGCCAATAAAAATCCGCTTGAAGCACTTTTGAAGCAGTTTTGGAAGTGCTCATGTGAACAAAAAAAGAAACCAAGCTCGTAGTCTACCTAGAAACCAAGCTTGTAGCCCAAAAGAAATGAAGGTTAGGCCTAGAAAAGCAACAAGCTGCATATGAACAAACGAATGAGTTGTTGAAAACCGGTTTCATCCGTGAACTAAGATACTCGTCCTGGGTGTCAAATGTCCTCATGGTTAAAAGAACAAATGGAATGTGGTGAATATACAGATTACACTAATTTAAACTGATGTTTCCCAAATGACCCTTATCCACTCCCTAGTATAGACCAAATGGTTAATGATTTATCTCGATATTAATACCTTTCATTTATGGATGCTTATTGCGGATGTAATTAAATTCTGATGTAAGAAGATGGCGAGGATAAAACTGTATTTGTTAATGACCAGGGTGTCTTTTACTACACCATAATACCTTTTAGCTTGAAAAACACAGGGGCTACATACTAGCGCATGATGAACAAAGTCTTCAAAGGTATGCACTCTAAAATCGTCGAAGTGTATATCGACAATATCATAGTGACAACATCGGTCGAAGGGGATCCTGTGAACGACATAAGGAGCATTTTTCAACTCCTACAAGAATATAACATGCTTTTGAATACTTTAAAATGTACTTTTGATATCCAATCAGAGAGATTCCTGGGTTTTATGCTTACCCAAAGAGGCATAGATGCTAACCTGAATAAGTGTCGGGTGATACAAGAACTTTGAAGCCCACCAAACCCAAGGGAAATATGGTCTTTGAAAGGAAAGATAATAGCCTTATCACGTTTCATGCCCAAAATGACACATCAGTCACTCCCCTTATATAAAATCTTGAAGAAAAATACGAAGTTTGAATGGGGGAAGAGCAAGAAAAGGCTTTCCAGAGCCTGAAGGATGTTTTAGCTCACCCACTAATATTGGTAAAGCCAGATAAGGGGAACTATTATACGTATATGTCTCAGTGTCAGATGAGGCTTTAGGAGCGGTTCTAGTTAAGGAAACCCTTAAGGGATAGAGACCGATTTACTTCATAGGAAAGACTCTTCAAGGAGCAGAGCTCTGATATCAGAAATTAGAGAAAGCAACAATCAATGGTGGTGTGAACTTCATAAAGACTTTAATAATATTTTTATGCATATCCCATCATAGTTCGCACCAACCTACCCTTACTAACCATCTTAACCTAATTTGGTGGAACAAATAATCAAATGGACCATTGAGATATTCAAATTTGACATCTCATACAAACCAAGAACAACTATCAAGGCCCAGGTTCTAGCTGATTTTGTGGTTAAACTCACCGGGGAGCCCCCAGCTCTACCCTGGACACATTGAGATATATACATTAACGGGTCGTCTAATATAAAAGGTTTTAGGGAAGGCATAGCAATGGAAAGAGAGGATGAAATGCACATTGAAATATCTTTAAGGTTTGATTTTAAAGTGTCAAACAACCAGACAGAGTATGAAGCATGCCTAGCCTATTTACGAGTAGCTTTAGACATCAGAGCAAACTCAGCAACACTTTACAATGATTCACAATTTGTAGTGTCTTAAATAAAAGGGGATTACTAGGCCAAGGAACCCTTGTTACAACAATATTTGGTAAAAGTAAAAGAGCCAGAGGTAAGTTTTGAGCAAGTGGAATACAAGCACATTCCAAGAGAAGAAAATACCCATGTCGATATACTATCAAGATTGATCAATATAAAATAAGCCAGATCAATGGATACCATTATTCAAAGTACTTTGGCTACCCCCAGTATTTCCACACTGGTTAAAGTGTACAATATATAGGCTAGGTCATTTGTAGATAACTCATGGGTAGTACCCATCATTTGGTATATTACTAATGGGTAGCTTCTAACTAATCTGATCGAAAGAAAGAAATTGTAAAAGGAATTTCCAAATTATGTCTTGATGGACATATAACTTTTTTGTAGAGGTTTTTTAACCTCATACCTCAAATCTTTAAATGAGGTAGAAATCTTCGATGTCATGGTCGAGGTCCACCAGGGGACTTATGGACACCATTCCGAAGGGAAAAATTTAGTGAGGAAAATCCTTCGAGTGGGAAATTAGTGGCCTACAATGACAAGGGACACTATGGAGTATGTAAAGAAGTATGATCCATGTTAGAAGTTTGCTAATTTACACCACGTTCCTGCTAAGGAATTATTCACCTCGGTAGTACCATGGCCATTTTCCCAATGAGGTTTAGATACTTTAGAACTATTCCCCAAAGCTCTAGGCAGAGTCAAATGCCTAATAGTTGGCGTAGATTACTTCACCAAGTGGATTGAAACAGAATTCATGGTCCATATAACATCCACAAGAACCCATTATTTCGTTTATGAAAACATCATTACCTTCCTTGTGTAGAGCGACATTCTTCTTCTTCAAATCTTTCATTTCATTCTTTAGTCGCTTGATTTCGCTCTTGCACGCCGCCTCAGATTTCTGAAGGATCAAATTCCTTTCATTTAAATCTTTCACACGACCTTGAATTCGACTTTGATCTTCTAGCAACCAAGTATTCTTATCCTGGAGGCTGTCGATCTCAGCCAAAGGCCCCTCAATCGTAAAGGTGCGGGGGATGAATAAACCTTTTAGAGTGGATCACATCGCCCCATTTAGAGTATAGTCCAACTCCTTCAAGTTTAATCCTTCCTTAAGCTTAAATGAAAGAGTGAAGTCTGACTCAAAATGACCAACTCACTCCATAAGGTGCAAGTAATCCTCCTCACTAGCCATATCGAAAGGGATAATGAAAGGTTCATGACTGACGAAGACTTCAGCCTTCAAGATGACGAGACCCTTGCCCCTAACAGGATCCCAGACAACCCCCTCGGTGACCTATTATTTTTTCCATTGCCCCTCGATGACAACCTTCTTTCTCTTCTCCACTTTCAGAAGGGGCATATCTTTTTATGGCAAGGTTGCTTTTCTAAGGAGGGTAGTGACCCTGTTCTCCTGGTCGAGGTTGGTTTCCATACCACCCTTAACACCCTAGAGTTGATCCCAACTCCCGCCTTTCATGCTCCCTGCATCAAAATAAAAACAATTTTAGTTCAATTGCCAAATAAATTAGAATGGGTATAAGCTGATAAAGATGATACATATACCCAGAGCGGCAAGGTATTTCTTCCTTGTTGACTCTAAACCCAGCAGCGATCAAAATTTTAATGGCGCTAATTGGGATATTTCATGGAGGGCATCCATAACTACTCAGGACCCATCGTAAAGTTTCCCTTCCTCCAAGGCATAGGTTGAGCTCTCCATCAAAATTTGGTGTTATGTCCAGCTAATATAAAATAAAAATGTCCCTTCATCATCCTTCCAAAACAAGGAATGGTCACCTTTCACAAAAACTTTAAAAGATGAATTTTTGAAAGAAACACTAGTTGTCTTTGCCAACTCAATGTAGCTACAAAATTGATGAGGCCATTATGACATCAGAGATTTACAAAGCCCAGTCCTCTACTAGGGCTCCATTGACGTAGTACATAGGCATATCAAAAGAATATGGCAATAATGGGAGTAAACCCAAGGTGCTTGGCCAATATCTCCAGTGATAAGACCAAACCCTAACCGTTGGGATGCAATTAACTAGGGGTGATGTCCAAAAATCTCACCATTCCTATCTCAAATTTATTAAATGAGAGCTTTAGTCTGACCTTGGTGAATAAAATTTCATACATGAAAAAGAATTTCTCTCAGGACACATGGCATATACCCGGTCATTGTATAGCGGTACAATTAGGGTAAACTAATCTTTATGTTTGCTAGATTTCCATATCCGCCTCACATCTATCTCCACCCAATCAGCAACCTCAACATGTTGGCTTAGGATGTTTAAAATTTCTTTTTGAACCCAAAAATATGGGTCTTGGGCCTTGCGGGCCATCCAATTGATCTTGTCTGCCACTATAATGGTGTTTTCAAGATTGGTTATGATATATGAACTTCCTGTTGCCATCTTTTTCACTGTATGCTGAAGAAAAGTAACATTTTTGTAAAAATCCACATCTTCTGCATAGTAATGCACCACACTTGAATCCGTGTCATGAGTAGGTGATGACTCCAACATCAGGGAGTTGGCCGATGTTGGGTCAAAAGAAACGGTTGACGATTCTGACAAAGACGTGGGGACCCCAAGTTCCACCACCTTAGAGTTTCTAAGGTGGCTTCCCTTGGACCTTTCTGAACCTACCTACGTATATTCGCTTGTGCAACCCGCAGCTTGTGTTAGGTCCCATAGATGGCCATGATAGTGGCTTAGAGAAGATCTCCACAGAATTGTCTCTCACGCGACTGTCCCCTAAATCTCGGTTTGATATTTTCTAAAACATTAAATAAGTACAAAAAGAAAGAGGCTGAGATTAAGAGGCTACCTTCAGGGATTATGCTTATAGTTTTTCTGGTATGACCTAGGATATTACTAGGATGAGAAACAGTGCATATTGGAGGAGCAAAATTTCTCTAGAGCATCAAAAGCAAGTGCTGCTCACTTAGCCATCGCCCTCTATTTATAGAAGCTTTGGGGGAAACAGATCGGAAGGTGAACAGATGCGGCCCGAATGACCTAGTGGAATATGAAACGACACGGCCCATAACATTCGAAAGGATATGTCGTTTAATCATAAAATGACATAACTGCTCAGGCATCCTGAAAGACTAAACGTCACACAACTACAAGGACACAACGTATCATTATTTTACATTTAAATTTTTTTATTTTTTTATTTTTATTTTATTTCCAACTATTCTTTAAAAGCCTATTATAAACTGACATATTGGCCAAATGAGCCACACTATAACTTAAAATGCACAAGTTGACATCAGATATAACTTATTACAACAATACCATCATTGTAACAAGCTAGGGGGCAAATGATCTGGTATCAATACCAGTCCCCAAACCAAGGGATGACACATGCTGAAGGTAAAGGCAAAAGGCACAGATCCAACAAGATTACACAAATCGGTTGTCAATATGACCGGTATGATAATTACATGGATATTGGATAAAATCTAGCAAGCAAGTTAGTATCTCTGAACATAAGTTGCAACTTGACTACAAAAGCAGTCTGGTCACCTATCACATGCCAAATCATGAGTTAGACTTCCACAAAGGCTATAAATACCATCATTTATAATGAATCAAGTAAGTCATTTTATTATTTTGAAGGCTTCAGTATTGTTAAATTGTACTGACTTAAGCTTTGGAGAATCTTTGTAGGTACCACCATTACCTGTTCTAGAACAATAACTAAAGAGAACCTCAAACTTTAAGATTGAAGACATTAAGCTCCCACTGAGTCACTGTTTATAATACTGAATTCCCTATTGGATCGACGTAATATGAAGGTGAGAGTGAGATTCAATACTGATTAAGAGAGTAGTCAAGCTACCCCTTACATACCAGACGTTTCAATAACATAAACACTGTTTAATCTTTAAATTATATTTTTAAAAATATAATAAATAATTATTATTTTAAAAACAGTCGTAGGTCATTCCCCTTTTGTCCATAACGTGGCATGTGGCTCCCCACTACATCTTTGTCACACTAAGGACTGTGGTTGTAAAAATCGAAACAGACCGGCTAGCTCAACCGGTTGGGTTAAGAACTAGTTAAGATACCGGTCTCGTTTCGGACAAGTGAGAAAATTAATCAAGTTCAGAACCGGTCAAAACTAATTGAAAATTGATACACAAAATTGGAGTTGAACTAGTCTGTGTTAAAAAAAAATCATTTTTTGCTATTTTTAAAAAATATTTATTATAAAATATTTTTAAATAAATAAAAGACCCATAAAATATTTATTTTCATTTTTTACTATTTTACATTTATTATAAATGTTTCATCTTAAAAAACATATAACATGACTTTTTTTTATACAACTTTCAACTTTGACTTAACTTAATTTTTATATAATTTATTATTAATATTTCATAAAATATACTATATCATATTAAAATATATATTTTTTACTATCACCAGTTTAACTATAGTTAAATTAATGAATCGTGAACTAATGTTTTTATTGGTTTTTAAAACTGATATTTGTCGATGACCTAACACTCGAATATGTTAGACTCTATTAAAAATGATGGAGCTAACAACCCAAAAGTTAGTTGAGTTAAAAGTTGTTTCAAATATTATAAAGAGTATTCTGATCATATTTTTAGTAAATGTGAAACTTATCTTAAACAATTGAATTAACATAGAATAAAAATAAATGAATGAAACCAATGGATGGTTCATTCAAGTGATACATGTTTTATTCTCAATTTAAACAAAATTATATCAGAAAAAATAAATAAATGAATTTCACATTTATCATGGAAGTGATAATTTTTTGGTGTTGATACATTTATGATTTTCAAGACTGTTTTGCACTTATGCACAGTACTATGTATCAAGCTTTAACGATTGATTTACTTTAATTTTAATCAGGCTCGCATAGCGCATATTACTTTCCCTAAAATTTTGAACCTTGGTTTGTTCTTCATCTCTTTGTTGAACCAAAACAATGAAAATATAAAAGCTAAACCAACAGATTCTGAAATAGTAAAAGAAAGAGACGTAAATTGAATGAATTAATATGACCATTTTTTTCACGTCTTGTATTGAATCATGCAAAAGGAAGAAACAGTGATGTTCACTCACCCAGCCACATATTATATATAGAGACAAGGAGAATAAGATTAATAATAATAAAAGATAGATAAGGAATAGCTCATTGTGGCACATCTCAATCAAGCCAGTTGGCCAAAGTGCATAAAATGCAAGAGTGGGGGCCAACTTTCATTGATCCAGGGATGAAAGAGGCACCAAAAGGTTTTATAGGCCATAGAGGATACGGGCTATTTTATTTCCAATAAGGTCAATCTAAGAGGCAAGTAGACTTAGGCTATGATGATGACCTATATATGTAGACTCTCTAGTCTCAAACCCCACATAGACTCTCTAAGTTGGCCCCTCCCTTGCCTACCCCTTTTACATTTTGAGTTTTTCATTATTGTTACCCTATTAGAATCATCTCACTCTTTCTCACCAAACCTGCTCACCTTGTCCCCAAATTTAGTTACACATGTGTCATTGCCTCTCCAATAACAATCCTAGAGGGTACGTAGACTAAAATTATTATGCTATAATTAAATTATTTAAATTTGAATTTTAATATAAATTTGATTCTTTATATGTTAAGAATAATTTATTTGTTTTACTATAAATAAACGAGCTTTAAGTTTGACTTTAACCTATTTTTTTATGCCTTTCACCTAAACCCATTACAGCGCTAAACTTTAGTGCTTACTAAAAATAACATTGGAAAAATCAGAAAACATAGGAAGGCAAAAAAAATTCGGAGGAATAGAGAACACCTCCATATCTAATTGACTGTGCTGACCATACTTACGTTTGTAAGATTTGTTAATTCACAGTGTGTATGATCGATGTGTATATAAAGATAATCATAAAATATAGTTTTATGTTAACCGTTGTAATTTTTTTATTACTTTTCTTATGTATCATCTCAAAACACAAAAATATCTATCTAACATAAATTAACAAATTTTTAAAACACTTTAAAATTAGATCTAATTAATCAATACGATAATAAAATTATAGCTAAATAAATCGAACTCGAACCAAAAAAAATAATGCAAGCTAAATACATCTAACGATTTTAGCTTAGCCTTAATAACTACACTAGGTTAGAGATGAATCTAAGGAGGGAGATACCTCATAAAGTAAATCCTCCCTAATAAAATTGAGTAAAGAAGCATGACAGGAACCATGCACACACGGTGCATTCTAATTTATGAGTGATTTAAGCTAATAAAATACTTTACACTACGATTGTCTTTCCTGAAAATGTAATTGATTGAAATAAACTTATCATTATAGAGTAACTAAAAGATTTCTCTAAAATGGGGGTAACAATGGTGTTCCTTGAGACATCCATCCTTGTAAAATTAACAACAATTTCAATAATTAATTTGGTTGTCTTAATCTTTTTAGAAATCTATAAACCATTCAATAAAGACCAAGTCCCAGTCTGCACTATGGACTAGAATCTAATTATGCAAACAAAGCCTTTGATCCATTTTCCTTCTTGATTTCATAGCAAAGCACCCTCAGCACCATTGGCAAAAAGGCCTTTAACACTATCATAGGTGTTTAATTTCCAATATCTCCTTCAAGAGACGGGTGCCATTTAATGTGAACTGGACTTTTCTTCAAACCAGGGGTAGTCTTTTGCAGAATACCAAATTCCCTGCCAAGAATATGGTAGTAATGGATGATTTTCTGGATTAGACTTGATTCCAAGGTAGACTTTTGTTAAAAACCAGTTTGTTTCTATCCTTCCAAAATAGCCAAACCACTACAAGAACAACAATGATGAGTCAACACCTTGATCAAAGAAATTTTGTGACAAGTTTATATGAATCCAGTTATCTTGACCCAAATTAAAAAAGGTTCTCCACCTCAAAGGATCACTAAGCTTATTCCAAATATTCATGGTTTGTTCATGGTCCCTAAGCATATGCCTGATTAATTTGTTAGAACCTATGAGTTCTTTAGTCTCTTGCACTAAGGAATCAGAATTGAAGATTAATGAGGAAAGCAATACAGAGAATTTGGAATGGAAAAGTATATTGATTCATTTTATAACAAGGTATTTATAGGAGGATTAAAACAGAATTTAACCCTTAACCTAACTAACTTCTAACAACAACTCTTGGACAGTTACCAAACTAACTTACTTCTATTTAGGAACTAAACCAAAATTGGTTTTACACATCAACACTCCCTTATAAAATCAATTCTACTCAGCTACACACATTAGCTTGTTTCTCAATGCTTCAAATCTGCTTTTCTTCAATGGCTTGTTAAACAGATCAGCCAAGTTATCCTCTGACTTGTAGTATAACAGTTTTATCTTTCCTTTACTGACCTTATCACGAATGAAGTGATACTTGGCTTCAATGTGCTTGGTATTGCCATGATCTATTGTATAATTTGCCAGGCTAATAACAGACTTGTTGTCCACAAACATGGTTACTGGTTTTCCCTTTTGAATCTTCATTTCTTTCAGCAACTTCCTAAGCCATAAGCCTTGACAAGAACCAAGTGCAGCAACTATATATTCAGCCTCACAAGTAGATAGGGCAACCAGATCCTCCTTTTTTGAGCTCCATGAAATTGGTGCACCACCAAACATCCAAATGTGCCCTACAATGCTTTTCCTGTCATCATTATCCCTTCTTTAATCTGAATCAATGTAGCCATGCAACCAGTCTTCTTCTTTGCTTCTACACTTAGGAAGTATAACACCATAATTGATGGTGCCTTTGATATACCTCAATATCCTCTTTGCAGCCATTAGATGAGAGACTTTAGGAGCCTGTATATACCTGCTAATTAATCCTACACTGTAGGTTAGATCAGGTCTTGTGTTGCATAAGTATCTTAGTGAGCCAACTATCTATCTGAACAATGTGGGATCAGCAAGTTCTCCTTCGTTATTCAAGCTCAATGCGAGTCCTGTCTCAGCTGAAGTAGTTATTGGATTGCACTTATTCATCTTAAATTTCTTCAGGATTTCAGCTGCATACTTGCTTTGGTGCATCAAAATTCTTGCCTGCTTCACTTTAGCAATGTCTTCATCATTGTCTCTTGTAATCAACAGATCATCCACATAGAGGCATAAGATGATTAAGTTTGTATTAGTATCTCCCTTTACATATACACCATATTCTGAGATACACTTTATAAAGCCTATCTTTACTAGCACACTATCAATTTTCTTAATCTAGGCCCTTGGAGCTTGTTTCAAGCCGTATAGGGCCTTCCTCAACTTGAACACCTTCCCTACATGGCCTGCAACCCTAAAACTTGGTGGTTGTTCTACATAAACTTCCTCCTCAAGAAGTCCATTTAGGAAAAGACTTCAGATCAAGTTGGTGCAGGGACCAGTTTCTTACACAGGCTATTGCAACCATAAACCTCACTATTTCAATCCTTGCTACAGGAGCAAAGACCTCTACATAATTAACTGATTCTTTCAGCAGGAAGCCTTTTGCCACTAATCTGGCCTTATACCTCACGATCTCACCATTTGAGCTTTTCTTCACTTTGTACACCCACTTGACTGTAATAAGCTTCTTTCCAGTTGGCAATGTCACTAGATCCCAGGTATGATTTTTTTAATCGAATTCAGTTCATCCTTCATGGCCATAATCCATTTGTGATCCTTTAAGGCTTCTTCTAGGCTAACTGGTTTAGTACCTGCAAAAAGTGCCAAATGGACTAAGTCACCCTCATCTGTGATCTATTTATCAAAGAATACCTCATACTCTCTTAGCCTTTGTGATGCTCTTCCTGATCTTCTAGGTCCAACATCATTAGTGGTTGCTTCTTCTTCTGTAGTTTATTGATCATTTTGACCTTCATCATAACTATTTAATTCAACTGAGATCCTAGCCAAGCTGCCTTTAGTGGCTTCATTCCATCTAAACTACTTTGATTCATCAAACATAACATCTCTGCTGATCACTACTTGCTTTATCTTGGGATCCAATAGTCTATAGGCCCTAGTTGCATGATATCCAAGGAAAATCATTGGTACTGTCTTATCATCTAACTTTTGCCTCAACTAATCAGGTATGTGTTTGTAACAAAGTGAACCAAATACTTTGAAATGCTTCACATCAGGCTTCACTCATGTCCAAGATTCTTCTGGTGTAGTACAACCCAATATACTTATAGGGCACTTATTTAGAATATAGACTACAGTTGTTGCTGCTCTACTCCATAGTGAATGAGGTAAGTCATTTCCCTTCAACGTGCTCATTACCATGTTCATAATGATTCTATTTCTTCTCTCTGCTGCACCATTATGTTATGGGGTTTATGGTGTAGTAACCTCGTGTACTATACATTCTTTCTCACAGAATTCTTGAAATTCCCTGGATGTGTACTCACGTCCCCATCAGTCCTCAGAATTTTGATATGGTTGACACTTTGCTTTTCAACCATTGCTTTGAACTTCTCAAAGGTTCCAAAAACATTACTCTTTCTCTTCAGCATATAAATCCATACTTTCCTTGTTAAATCATCCAGAAAAGTGATAAAGTACCTGCTTCTTCCTAGTGATTTAACTTGAAGGGGCCCACAAACATCAAAATAGATGACCTTAAGTTTCTATTTTGACTTCACTGGAACAAACTTCTTGAAGGCTCTTCTAGGTTGCTTGTATTCTAAGCACTCCTTGCATTTTTCTAATGGCTGATTCAGCTTTGGTACCCCTTTTGTTAACTCATGTAGCTAACTAAGATCTCTGAAATTCAGGTGGCCAAATCTGTAGTGCCACAGCCACTCATCCTCTTCTGTAGATGCCTTTAAACAGTGCTGATCCAGTATATGAATTCCAACATTAAATGTTTTATTCCTGGACAATGATGTTTTGATGATCAACTTTTTATTTCTGTCATAGATCTTTAACATTCTATTAACCATTATCATCTCATACCCCTTCTCCAAGAGTTGATCGAGACTAAGGAGATTGCACTTCATCCCAGGGACATAGAGCACATCTTCTATGAAGGATTTCTTCCTATATTTTCTTTGAATCATCACTCACCCAATGTCGTATGCATACAAGATATTGTTATCTGTAAACCTAACCTTATTTTTGACTGATTCATCAAGATTGTAAACCAATCTTTATTACCAATCATGTGTATTGAGCACCCTGTGTCAAGGTACCAGCAATGATCACTATCACTTATTACTTTTGTGGTCACCATTAGTAATACTGGATCAGAATTTGAATCTTCTTGTGCAGCCAACTGAGCTTCATCATTAGCATTTTTGTCCTTAAACCAACATTCTTCAGTAAAGTGCCCTTTCTTTCTACAGTTGTAACATTCAAGGTTCTTCTTGTCCCAACTTTTCTTGCCACTTCTCCCACCACCTTTTCCTCTAGAGCTATTGAAGCTTCTTTTCTTTTGATATCCTCTTCTACTTTTCTGATCATCCTGAGATTGATAGCTTTCCTTTGAGTAGTTGTGTCTGCCTCTTGCATTCTCAGTGTTGTTCTTGCCCCTTTTTCCTCTGATGTTGTCAGAGAGACACTTCTCTGTTTGATTTTGGGCCTGCAGAGCTTGTTCTGTAGAGACTTTACCATTTGTCCTTTCTTGAAGCCTTTGTTTGTGTGCCTTGAGAGAGCCTTACAGCTCATCAACTGATAGAGATTCTAAGTTCTTGGACTCCTCAATTGCAACCATTATGTGGTCAAATCTTGGATTCAAAGTTCTCAGAATTTTCTCAATCAACTTCAAATCATTAATTTTCTCACCATAGTTATTCATAGAATTGACTAAGATCTACAGCCTTCCAAAGTAGTCAGCAATACTCTTATTGTCTTCCATCTGCATGAGTTTGAATTGCCTTCTCTGGGTCTGGAGATGAACTTTCTTCACCTTCTCAACTCCTGCATAGGCCTTATTCTGAGTGTTCCAAGCTTTTTTGGCCGAGGTGGCAATAGCTATCTTCTCAAAATTAGCATCATCAACATATTGATGCAATATCACTAAGGCTTTGCAATCTTTCTTCTTTAAATCTTTAAGGTGTGCACGTTGTGCCTCTGTATCTTCCTTTGGTTCTGTGATTCCCGTATCAACAATTTCCATTAAATCTTGGAAACCAAATAGTGCTTTCATTTGCACACTCCATCTGTTGAAGTTTTTTCCTGTTAGGACTAGAAAGTTGGTGGGGAAATGACCATTGGCAGCCATGATTTAATGCAAAATTTCCTGGATCGAATCTTGCTCTTGATACCACTGTTAGAATCTAGGAGTTCTTTAGTTTCTTGCACCAAAGAATCAGAATTAATGATTAATGAGGAAAGCAATAGAGAGAATTTGGAATGGAAAAGTATATTGATTCATCTCATAACAAGGTATTTATAGGAGGATTAAAACAAAATTTAACCCTTAACCTAACTAACTTCTAACAACAACTCTTGGATAGTTACCAAACTAACTCACTTTTATTTAGGGAACTAAACCAGAATTGGTTTTACACATCAACATAATTCATGGTAAGTATGACATTTAGAACACAAACCAAGTTTGATAGATTTCTCCTTTTTCTTTCCTCATGGGAGTTATGTAAAATTTTCCAAAGAACAATCTTAATCTTAGAAGGGTCAGGCTAACTCCAAATTCTAAGAAAGTCTGGATAAGGATAAGGAACATATACGAGATTATGTAACCAATTATAAGAATATTTAATATTAAAATTTCCATATGAATTGAGCCTCCATGATAGGATACGATTATCACTATTCTCTTTTATGGCAACAGAAAATAACAATGTAGACATAAAAGACAGATAGGAGTTATAAAAATATATATCTCTCTAAACATAATTACAAGATATGATATATACACAGAGCTATGGACCTAAGGTTGTCCAAAATAGAAAGATATAGGGAATAAAAAAAATTGCACTATAATGTTATAGTTGTATAAAGAATTGGTAAAAGGACAAAAAGGCAAAAAGGCAATGAAGTGACAACGCCATATTTAACGACACCATAGGCGTTGCAGCAGTAAAATAACAGGTGTTGTAGCAGCAAAATAGCAATGTTGAAATAACAAACTTGGCTAGCTCAGCCCCTTTATACAATATTTGAGTCCATATCATTTGATACCTACCGCAAGCTGGGGAGCAAATGTTTGTGAGACCCAAGTTGGAATATATAGATCAAAACAACTAAATAGCTAAAACTTTAGTGTGTATATCTGCAAGCTGTTTTAAAGACCGAATAGGAAGTAATCAAATTAAACCTTGTTAAACCTTTTTCCTGAATAATATGGTAATCAATTTTAATGTGTTTGGTACGTTTGTTGAAAACTAGATTGGCTACTATGTGCCAAGAAGAATCATTATCATAATAAAGAATAGTTGGTTGCTTGAAAGGGATCTTAAAATCCAGTAGGAAATATGTAAGCCATTGTATTTCACATGTCACAGTAGCCATAGCTCTATTTTTTACTTCATAGGAACTTCTGGACATTGTACTCTGTTCTTTGATTTCCATGATATGAGGGATGAGCCAAGATAAACACTGAAGCCAGTGACTGAACACCTTGAATCTAGACATCTTGCCCAATCACTACCATTGTAAGCCTTTAATTGAAGTTATAAGCTACTAGGAAAGAACAGTCCAAGACTTGGTGCCTCTTTTATGTATCTTAAATTCTCAAGGATGTATTATAATGAATTCTTGAAGGTTGAGAGACGAATTAAGCTAATTGTTGCACTAAGAATGTAATGTGTAGGCGGGTATTTGTAAGATACATAAGCCTCCCTATCAAGCGTCTATAGGCTTGAACGCCTATGAATTGTTTGCTTGATTATTTTATGAAGGACTGATTACTATCAATAGGTATGGTTACTGGCTTGCACCCTAAAAGACTAGCTTCAAACAATAGTTCCAGTGCATATTTTCTTTGATTTACTATTATTCTATCCTTGCTTCGAGCTACTCTAAGCCAAGAAAAATCTCAATTTTCCCAAATATTTGATTCTAAAAGTATTATCTAAGGCTTGTTTGATGTGTTGTATTTCATGGACATCATTTCTGGGTAAAATAATGTCATCTACATAAACTAATAATGTTGTGAAAGAGCCAGTAAATGACTTTATGAATAGAGAATAGTCATTTACAAATTGAGAATATCCAAAACAAATCAAGAAAGAGGCCATATAAAGCTTTTTTTAATTTGCATACTTGACCTTGTTTGGTGGAATTAAGACCTGGTGGTGTAGCCATATAAACATCTTCCCTTAATTTTCCATGTAAAAGGCATTATTTATGTCTAATTGTTCAAGATCCCAATTTAGAATAAAGGCTAAAGAAAGTAGTAATCTCACTGTTGTCATTTTGGCAACTAGGGAAAAATGTCTAGGTAATATATCCCCTATGTTTGAGTGTATCCTTTAGCCACCAATCTTGTCTTATATCTTTCAATAGTTTCATCAGTCTTGTATTTTACCTTGAAGACCCACTTGCAACTGATTGGAACTTTGCCCTTTGGAAGATCAATAATTTTCCAATTTTGGTTTTATTCCAAAGCAGATAACTCAGCTTGCATGGCCTTTCTCTAGCAATCATCTTTTATTGCTTATGCATATGTTCTCGGTTCAGCATAAGAAGACAAAGACATGACAAAAGCTGAGTAAGTAGGTGATAAGGAATTCTAAGACAACACAAAAGATAAAGGTGTGAACATTTATTATCAAAGTTAAGATTGCAGTAATCACTACTACAAAAAAGGCTATTGTCAGCGGTTCCGCTACTGCTATTGTCTGCGAAAGAAGCACTAACAATAAAGGTGCTGATAATAGCACTAAAAACAACGTCAACGTTTAAACCGCTAACATTATCTATATATTGTCAGCGGTTATGGTGCGGAACCGCTGACAATAGTCAAGAAATGTTAGCGGTTCTACTTCAGAACCGCTGACAATAGTCAAACAATGTCAGCGGTTGTACTTCAGAACCGCTGATAATAGTCAAACAATATCAGCGGTTGTACTTCAGAACCGCTGACAATAGTCAAACAATGTCAGCGGTTGTAGTGCGGAACCGCTGACAATAGTTTGGTTTTTTTTTTAAAATTTTAGTTTGTTTAGTTTACTAACCCCTACCCCTGTATTAAATATTTTAATAAACAGATTCAGAACTATTGATATAGCAATATGAATACCTAAAGAAAAGTAAAACACCAACTAACAATTTTTTAAAATTGGTTTAGTTTTATGTACCTATATTACACACTACAATACTAATTCAATACTAATTCCTACATATAATAATTACCAATGAACATTGTAGCACTAAGTGATACCAAAAACATAATTCATGAACTAATGGTTACAGTATCATATACCTATATTAAAGACAAAAATATACTAATGGGGCTAGATACACATCAATATCATTTCCAGGTTGTTTGGGTCCAGAAATTAGCATCGAGAGCATTAAATATTTTCGCTTCATACATAACCATGGAGGTAGGTTATAAATCATCAAAATCACATGCCATGTACTATGGGTGCTGCTTTGAACTCCATGTGGATTAATTCCATCAGTTGATAATGCAAGTCATAGATTTCTTGGTTCATTTCCAAATTCTGGGTATTCATCATCAATTTTTCTCCATTGAGGAGAATCTGTAGGATGCCTAAGTTTCCCATCCCTTATCCTTTCATCAGCATGCCATGTCAAGTGTCTTGCATCTTCTACATCATGAAACATGCGCCTGAATCTTGGTATCATAGGAAAATACCATACAACTTTAGCAGGAGAAGAATTTTCCTTCTTATATCGCAAGGAATCACATTTAGGACAACTGGAGTATGATGCATATTCATTTCGAAACAAAATGCAATCATTGGGACATGCATGTATTTTTTGGTAACTCAACCCGATAGAGCATAACATCTGTTTTACCTCATAAGCTTTTCCTGGGAGCACATTATCTTCTGGAAGCATCTCTTTCAGAAGAGAAAGTAGAGCTGTGAAACTTTTATCACTCCAACCATTTCTTGCTTTCAAGTTATATAACTTTAACACCGCTGACAACCTTGTGAATTTCGAGCAACTAGCATACAATGGCTTCTTTGCATCATTTCTTAAACTATCAAACATTGCAGGGCAATCTCGAAGATCATCCTTAAGAACCTTTGCAATCCCTTCAACATTATCGCCCATATACATGTTATCTGTGTCAGTATCCATCGCTGTCAAATTCACAGTACTTCCTAAACTGTCACTACACCCAGCTCTTAGCTCACCATGCTTTGCCCAACATGTATAACTTGTAGCAATTCCGTTGCACATAAGATGATCTTTTAATTCATTAACATTAACCCGCCTCACATTCAAACAACACCAGCATGGACAAGGAATGCGGTTGGGGTCTTTGGCATGTTCAATTGCAAAGTTAATGAATTCTTTCACTCCATCCTCATACTCTTGGGACAAACGATTAGCATACACCCAACGTCGATCCATTCTTAGTAAATGTGGTTTATAGCATTACTATCAAGTATCCATGAGCTAAGAGGATTAGGAAATGGATTACCACTGAGTAGGTTCTCTAGAGGTGGAAAGAATCACAAACTTGATTGGAGACTTTATTGGTGTTGGATTGAGATTACTGAAGAAGGGCCAGTAGACCTTGATATTGCTCTGTAGTTAAACTAAACAGTTGAGGCTGCTAGTCAACCTTAGGACTTTCAATCATTTCATGATCAACATCGGACCCATAATTCTAAAAAATTGCATTGGTATGAAACTGTTCACAATTCTGGTTTTTGAATTTGAAGTGTGGGGGGAACCCATGATTTCTATAGCATGTATAAATGGTATGGACAAATTTTCCATAATGGGTGTAGACTTTTGTGTTATTTCCTCACCCAAAACCAACATTAAATTGAGAAGAATTTCCTCTTCTAGTTCCGCAGTTACTTGGAAAATTTCTTCCACTAATAAGAGCTATAATCTTTGATTGGTTAGGTGCTTAAGAGAACATTTGTCTTTCTTGTTAGACAACTAATGATTCAGTCCCGATACTGGTCCCTGGGGACAATAGTAATTTGACAAGGATCTGCCCTTAAAATCGATGTCCCATAATATTTGACGTCCTAACACCGGATCTCCAGAGTCACGTGTAAGGTCTCTGAACTGACCCTGGTGTGAGCTATTCTCTCAACACTAGAAATTCATGATTGACCTATGTATCATCGTGTTAAACAAGTAATCTACAAATTGACTGACTAGTAGGTAGAGTCGTTTGAACATGTGCTTTTCATATGTCAACTTTTCTGTAAGGGACCAAAAAAGTACTAACATAGCGTACGAAAGACTTAGTAAACAAGGAGACTCTTTCACTACCTTCAGGTATAAATCCTCATGCATAAACATAACAAAGGTAGAACATTCTCTCTCAAACTCACGCTTAAGCTCTGAAATTCCCTCCAATATTCACTGACTTGAGTGTTGAAGTGTCCTTGCAGGTGACCCTATTTTGCCACACAACGCGTAAGGCTAGAGTTGTTACGTGGAATCACTCCAAGACCTTTATTGTAACATCCCAAGTAAACTAATATTTGGGAAAGTAAAGTTAGCATTTAATTAAGTTAAATTAAAAAATAAGTAAGGATTTTGGAAGGAAAATAAGATTTAAAATAAATTTTAAAGAAAATGGAATCAGGACCCTGATGCGTAGCGTCAGGTGCAAATTAATGAGCTGACGCGTAGCGTTAGCACCGCGATCAGCTTTTATAGTGGCATACAAAAATAGAACCCGCAAGCATTTTCCTTTTCTCTTCCTCTCATCCCTTGCGGTTCTGGCCTAGGACTTGGTGGAAGCTTTAATTTTTGGTGATGTTAGGCATTGAGAGTTGAGGTAAGCCATGGGGGATCTTTGATTTCAAGTTTTATTCTCTCCTCTTCCTTCCCTTCTTCTAAACCGAATCTTGCATGTTGATGGGGGACCTTAACTCTACGCTTTGGAGCCATGAGGAATTTGAGTATGGTTCCTAGGATGATAAGTGCAAAGGAAAACTAATGGGTTTTGCATTTTGGCAATTGTAGATTTTAAAGTAATGATCGAAAGGTCGTTCGATGTGATGGAGCTTGGAAATGAGAGTCGAAAATAGAAATAGTGAGTTTCGATAACTTAAAATTGAGGTTCAAAGTTATTTAAGGATTATGGGTTATGGTTTTGGTAGTTATAATATTTATTGAAGCTTCGTTAAATTTTATTTTAGAGTTTTAAGGATTTCAGAAAGGACTCGACAATCGATTGGAAGATCTAGAAAGCTTAGAATCGAGGTAAGGGGGTGTGCTAGGTTAAGGTTAATATAGAAACGTATGACATCGATGGCGTATAGGAAAAAGATATATTATAGCTACTTTTGATCACTTTAAATTAATTTAGATAGTCTATATATAATGAATTGTCAAGTATGTGAAATGGAAGTAAATGAAATCATTAAAGTAAAGAAGGTAGGATAACTGATGAATTGCTAAACGGTTAAGTGGTATATTAGTATTATGCCAATGAGAGACTTGAAAATGAGGAAGTAAGGGTAAATTATAAGCCTTGAAATGATAAGTAAGAAATAAATAAATAGATGAGCAGGTAATCGAATATGTTGACATGTAACGATCATAAAATTATAGAATAGTTTGCATGAACTAAGTAAAATTTGTGACGTATCGGGATATAGGGTGAAACAGGGATATGGTAGGCTATGAAATAGAGGGCGAGTTAGGTGGCTTGGGTGTATCTATGAACACATGTATATGTATTAAGTGAGAGAAGTAGAACCGGTAGTGGAAAATAGGATAATTGGTAATTGATAATATGTGCAGGAATGATAATGGTATGATAACAAGACTAGGTGAGGAGATGTGAGGTTATAAATTATAATGGACGACTCGATAAGAAATTAGTATGGATAAAACTATAATGAATTAATGATGGTAAAACATGAATAAAAGGATACAGGATTGAAAGGTAGTTTTATAATACTAATTATTTTTGGAATTTAGTAATTGAGATACGATGATATGTATATATATGTATGTGTAAAGTCTATAAGCATAATGATTCAATTTACTATATATAAGGATATAAATTAAATGAGTTGATACGATTAGAAGTGTATACATAGTAATGGTAATGAACAATACGATTGATGTTGATAGTTGTGGTGAATTGATGATTGTATTGATATAATACATTGAAGATGTGATAGGTGTATGTGTGATGAGATGATTTATGATTATGAATTATGATGAGTATTAATGATATGTAGTATGGTGTGTATTATTTTAGTGATGCATAACTTGATAAGAAAAATGAAATGGTGATTATGAAAAGGTATAACATGGCTTGTGTTGATGGGTTTGGCAAGTAGGCCGGCCGAGTGATGATCACATGTTAGTTCTAATATTTGTGTATGCGATTGATGATGTTTTAATTATATTAAGTTACATATTATGGATGAGATACCCTGGATAATGTTGAGGGCGAGGAATGATCGCCGTGCGTTACACGGACAAGAAGCGGCTCCTGATAGGCTTCCAGTAGAGGGATTGTATCATCATGCTTATAGTGATTATGTGATTATATGGTAGAGGACGACCGACGGTATGTGTTACCCTCGTTTCTGGCTCCCGTGATTTTTGTGCCCAGTTAAGCTACCTAGTGGTTGAGGGGGAGTCAAGTAGGACTCGGTGAACCAAGTCGAGTTCACGGGTGTTAAGTCGGACCCCCAGCTGAAGGTCGATCCTTTTAGTATTCTGATACTAATATTATGCTGTGTATATATGAGAGTTAGTTGTGTTTTACACTCATTGACTAATGTGTATGTTGTTGAGTTGATATAATATTGATAGAAATGGAATAATGAATTAAAGAATAAGTAGCTAGGCCTGTATGAGTGGATTTAATGGATCACGATATGATGAAGATGGTATTAGGTTATAATAACCAACATAATTGTGCAAGTATATCAATGAGAATGGCAAAATATGAAAGGATGTGAAAGGTAATGGCGTGAATGTGTATTGATGTAGTATAGTAGCATTTTATTATGTCGTGTGTTAGGTGGCACAGAGCCACTGCATGATTGCATGATATGGGCAGGTCCTATAATATCTATGTGTTTAAATGATATGGTGAGTGTGATTTCACATTGAATTGTGGATGTATACAGTGATTTATATGTTATAGTTGATGAATTAACTATGTTATGATTAGTAAGATAGCTAGATTGATTTAATGTGATGAAGGTGTGTGATGATGGTTGATGATAATGAGTAATTGTAAAATGATGAATTTAGAGTTAGAATATGTTATGTGCGATGATGATATATAATAATGCTATTTTTAGTTAATGTGTGAATCAAATGTATGTTGGCACAAAGCCATTGTGTGAATGATTGTTATAGGCAAGTATTGTTCATGTGTATGACTGATTGGTGATGTGATCGTGCAATTGAGTGATGATTTGATTGATTTTAGAAGTTATGCATAAGTGTATGATTATGAATATAAGGAATTGAATAGGCAATTTTGAGATCCGGTGGGTTTTAGGACCACCAAAAGATACCAATAGGTCCCTTAGGATATTTAGGAACTGTGTGTATTGGCCTTGGGCCAATTGGAATCCATTTAGGATGTTTGGTGCAAGAGTTTTGCACAAAAAGGGCTTAAACTGCATATCACGTATAACTTGCGCATATGTTGGAATTTTGGCGAATAGACAGCACCAACAATTTTGAAATGGGGAAAACATGTGGCCTGCGAGGCTTCGTGGCAATTAGACCTAAAACGGGCCAATTGGGTAGGTTAGAAGTTAGCTGATTGGCCTAAAATTCATGACAGCAGCAGTTGCTACTACTGTCTTGCTCACGCTACGCGTGGGACTGACGCGTAGCGTGAGGTGCGCAGCTTTAGGATGACACTACGCATGGGGCTGGTGCACAGTGTTAGGCCCCTTGTTTCAGGTTTTTGGTTTCTTTTTTTTTAAATGGTTTGGGGGTTTAAATTATTAAATATATTTTATATGTTAGGGATTTTAAATGAAAATAGTCATTTTCTTAAATTAGTGTTAATTAAATTATTTAATCGTGAAAAATTTATTAAGAAAATTATAAAATCAGGTAAAAATAAATATAAAATGATGAAGGCCGTCACATTTATTCCCCACTGGAATTAAAGAGATAATATCAGATCCCCACTGGACCGTTGTAAGACTCGAAGTATTTTAACAGTTTTAAGGACAGTCGTGAGATCGACCCTTGAGCAAAATTTGCGTTTTAATAGTAGAATAGTTATCATTCAGCTCCTCCAAAAACATAATTGCTTGATCTTGGATCTTATACTTGTTAACACTAGCAACAACATTACATATGCATTTGATAGCACAAGTGCAAGTGACTGATGGACAAAAAATATCAAGCTCATCCCAGAGTATTTTTAGCTCAGTAAAATAATTTGTAACACTCAACTTTCCTTAGTTAAAGGAGGAAATTTGAACACATAAAGTTTTGATAATGACAAAAGGAAGTAAGCTGTAAAAGGCATTAATCATGAAGGCCTAGATTAGAAGAAAAATGGATCAACAAAAAGGCAAGACCAATAAGTCAAAGAAATAAAGCATCAAAGCTCAAAAGGTCATAAAACATATGTAAGGTTTTAATCAAGTATCAATATGGCCTTAGGATTAAATTAAAACCTTGATAACATGTATTTGAAAAGTATTTTCTTAAAATTAGAAAGCATATAATCGATTACCACTTAATCGTTGGGTTAAAATTTCTTTTTTAAATAAACATGGTTAAAATTAGAAAGCATGTAATCGATTACCAATTTGGTGTAATCGATTACACACTTAACCGTTAGGTTAAAACTACATTTTAAATAAGCGTGATTATATTTTGAAATGTTGTAATCAATTACAAGAAAATTGTAATCGATTACCACAACATCAAAATGCATGAAAAGTTGTATCTCTTCATGGAGACTTGCATGGAAAGTCATGTTCTTTCATCCAAACTTATAAATGAACACATCTATTTGAAAAGACATCTTTCCAACATCAAAAGGCATCTTTTCATCAATCAAATACATCTCTTCAGTTTTTATGAATAGGGAGAGCATTAATTATTTTATTTCATGGATTTTGATAAGCATTTTAACATTCTTTACAATCCAAAATACTTTATCATGATCTAAGGTCATTCTATCACTTAAGTAAACCATAGTGTATTTCAAGTTGTATTATCCACTCTAAAGAGAGATTCTCACATTTGTATAGTTTTGTTATTGAGTTTATCTTGTAGGTAAGGCATCCCTCATTGAGATTATAACTTGGGTGAGACATCCCAAGGGTTAAGTCAAGGGTGAGGCATCCCTTGCAAGGTTGGAGGCTCCACATAAGGATGGGCTATCCTGGAGGTATGGGAGTGCTCTATATTGTAACTTGGACAAGTTATAGTGAAAATCTCAAAGGGATCTTGAGGACTGGACATAGGCAGGTGTTGGCCAAACCAGTATAAAATCTTCTTTTGCATTTCTCTATCCCTTAACTCTTTACATTTCAAGTATTGTTTTAAATTACTTGATATTGTATAATAAGTTTTTGAAGACAAATTTATTAAGTGAAAATTTTTCAACAACTCAATTCACCCCCTCTTGAGTTCCTTAGAGGCCACTTAGGTAACAAGTGGTATCAGAGCTAGTCTCTTATACAAAGTTTAAAAAGCTCAAGAGAGATCTATGGCCTCTACAAATCCTTTCTTCCTTGAAGAAAATTCTATATATATACCACCTGTGTTCAATGGAGAAGGATATCAATATTGGAAATCTAGAATGCAAATATTTATAGAAGCTATAGACATAGATATCGGGGATGCTATTAAAAGTGGTCCTTTCATTCCCACAAAAGTTATTGATGGCAAACCTGTAGAGAAATCTAAAAGTGAGTGGAGTAATGAAGACAAGAGGAAAGTCCAATTTAACCTCAAAGCCAAGAATATCATAACATATGCCTTAGGAATCAATGAATTCTTTAGGATATCTACATGCAAAAGTGCTAAAGAAATGTGGGATACTTTAGAAGTTACACATGAGGGAACAAATGAAGTTAAAAGGTCTAGGATAAATACTTTAACTCAAGAGTATGAATTATTTAGAATGCACAGTAATGAGAATATTCAAGATATGTAAAAAAGGTTCACCCACATTGTAAATCATCTTGCATCTCTAGTAAAAGTATTTTCAAATGAGGACTTAATTAACAAAGTCTTGAGATGTCTAAACAGGCAATGGAAACCGAAAGTTACAGCTATCTCTGAATCAAGAGATCTTGTCAGTATGTCACAAGCCACTTTGTTTGGAAAATTGTAAGAACATGAAATAGAGCTTACAAGGTTGAATCAAAATGAAGAGAATGACAAAAAGAAGAAAAGTATTGCTCTCAAAGCATCATCATCAACCATTAATGAAATAGATGAAGCTAATGGTGATGAACAAGAAGGTACAAACAATAATGATGGTTTTAATTTATTTATTAGAAAATTTAACAAGTTCCTACGAAGAAAAGAAAATCAAAGAAAGATGAAAATTAAAGAACCAAGATGCATCAAAAAGATGAATAAATATGAAAATAGATTCCTCAAGAACAAGAAAGAAAGAAAAGCATACATAGCATGGGATGACAATGATATGAGCTTATCCGAGGAATCTAAACAAGAGAAAGCTAATCTTTGCTTCATGGCAAACAACGATGAGGTACATGATCTAAACTGGACTTGGTTTTGATCCTTCTAAACAACAAAAATTACATAAAAATTTCTTCATTTCTCAAAACAACTTTACTAGTCCATCTATTAAATGTCATTATTGTGGTAAAAAAGGACATATTACATCTACATGTAACATAAGAATGGAATCCAAAGTGGAACCAAAATATGGATTAAAAAGGAATTTTACCTTCTACTAACATTCCAAGACCTAAGAAAATTTGGGTCCCAAAATCCAAAGCCAAATTTAAAATTTTAAATAAAAAATTTAAAATTTAAAATTTAAAATTTGAAAGATTAACATGAAACTTTATGTCTTTTCAATTGAAATAACCAACTTCTTAAGTCTCTCAATTTCAAACTGAACCATTACACCATTTTAAACTCTATTCAAAATTTTAAAAAAATTTAAAATTTAAAATTTAAAAAGTTAAAAATTTAAAATTCAAAATTTAAAAATTCTTTTAGATTAAAAACTTTCATCTCTTCCTATCAAATCTCACAACTTTCTATTTTTAAAATTTAAAACTCAAAAATTTAAAATTCGATCTTTTAATTAAATACTTATACCTTTCAACAATCTTTTAAATTTTAAATTTTAAATTTTAAAATTTAAAATTCAAATTTAAAATTTTTAAAATTCTTTTAGATTAAAATCTTTTTAATTCCCCATCAATTCTTTCAATCTTTCTTTTAAAATGCAAATTCCAAATAGATTTCTCTTTTAACTTTTGAAATTCTTAAATTTCCATAAATAATAACAAGTGGTATCATTCTTGCATTGCCATAAATTATAACCAATGAAATACAACAAGCGATATCAAACTTCCTTTAACTAATTTTTTCACTAGAATAACAATTGGTATCACATCTTCTTTGCATGGATTCATGTTTCTAATACAATAACATGTGGTATCAATGACATCAATATAACAAGTGGTACCAAAACATAAACCTCATCTAAACCATCTCATGATATGTGATATTTTATTGCAAGTATACACTTTTGTATGTTTTGACTAACAAGTAATATTCAAACCAGTGTTGACTAACAAATAATATTCAAATTGGTTTCTGAATAACAAGTGTTTTCTACTAATGGTATGAAATTTCTTTATGTAGAATAAATGAATTTAAAATAATAATATTGTCTCTTTCATAACTATCTTTATATTTGATATTCACAAAGGGGAGAACATACATGTGATTGTTATTACTAGCATCTGGTATCTTATATTTTTTGATCAATAACATAGGGGGAGAAAATACACATGATTGTTATTACTATCATTGTCTCCTACTCACTTATTTTGTTCTAATTATTTTTGATAACCAAAAATAGGGAGAAATTGTCATTGTCTCTTGCTTATCTATCAAAATCTATATATAGTTTTTTTGATCATGATAAAAAAGGGGGAGAATATTTGAGAAGATAAGAGAGGATAACATTGAGATTTCTTTTAATCCTCATAAATTCTAAACAAACAATTAGAAAGAGGGGAACACATATATGCTTGAATTGTTTGTATTATTTGTTTGTGTGTGTTTATTTTTCTTCTTAGGTTTTATCATTATCAAAAAGGGGGAGAATGAAGACAAAGTTTTGATAATGACAAAAGGAAGTAAGCTCTAAAAGGCATCAATCATGAAGGCCTAGATTGGAAGAAAAATGGATCAATAAAAAGGTAAGACTAACCAGTCAAAGAAATAAAGTATCAAAGCTTAAAAGGTCATAGAACATATATAAGGTTTTAATCAAGTATCAGTATGGCCTTAGGATTAAATTAAAACTTGATAACATGCATTTGAAAAGAATTTTCTTAAAATTATAAATCATGTAATGATTACTACATAACCGTTGGGTTAAAATTTCATTTTAAATAAACATGGTTAAAATTAGAAAGCATGTAATCGATTACTAATTTGGTGTAATCGATTACACACTTAACTGTTGGGTTAAAATTATATTTTAAATAAGCATGATTAAATTTTGAAATATTGTAATAAATTACAGGAAAATTGTATCGATTACCACAACATCAGAATGCATGAAAAGTTGCATCTCTTCATGGAGACTTGCATGGAAAGTCATGTTCTTTCATCCAAACTTATGAATGAATACATCTATTTGAAAAGGAATATTTCCAACATCAAAAGGCATATTTTCATCAATCAAATGCATCTCTTCTGTTACTATGAATAGGGAGAGCATTAATCATTTCATTTCGTGGATTTTGATAAGCATTTTAACATTCTTTACAATCCAAAATACTTTATCATGATTTAAGGTCATTTTATCACTTGAGTAAACTATAGTTCACTTTAAGTTGTATTATCCACTCTAAATAGAGATTCTCACATTTGTATGCTTTTGTTATTGAGTTTATCTTGTGGGTAAGGCATCCCTCATTGAGATTGTAACTTGGGTGAGACATCCCAAGGGTTAAGTCAAGGGTGAGGTATCCCGAGCAAGGTTAGAGGCTCTACATAAGGATGAGGTATCCTAGAGGTGTGAGAGTGCACTGTATTGTAACTTGGACAAGTTATAGTGAACATCTCAAAGGGATCTTGAGGACTGGACATAGGCAGGTGTTAGCCAGACCAGTATAAAATCTCAGTTTGTATTTCTCTATCCCTTAACTCTTTACATTTCAAGTATTGTTTTTAATTACTTGATATTGCATAATAAGTTTTTGAAGACAAATTTATTAAGTGAAAAGTTTTCAACAACTCAATTCACCCCTCTCTTGAGTTCCTTAGAAGCCACTTGGGTAACAAAATTAACTCTTGAAGATCAGCAATACAAATCATGTCCCCTTGAGAGAACCTCTCCTTGAGGTCAGACCATATTTTAAAAGCATTTTCCATCTAGACGACACTTTGAGAAATAAAAGGTGATAAAGATTGGAGAATCCATGAAACCACCATCATATTGACTCTTCCCTGTGCTGGAAGCAAAGAACTGGTGTGTCTAGGAGCTTGGATAGTTCCATCAATGAAACTTATTTATTTTTTGAGATGCGTCTCATGTGAAAAGAACGAGACCATTGATGATAATTTGGTCCTTCAAGAAGGCTGGGCATAATGACATTGGTTGGGTTTTCGGATGGATGAAGGTAGTAAGGTGAGGTAGGATCTTGTGAAGGATCTGTATTATGAAATTTCTTCCATAAGTGAATGCAGTAATCAGAGCTCTGAATTTCAAAGCTCTGATAGCATAACAAAAAATAACAATAGAGAGGCAAAAGGCAGATAGGAGTCATAAAAATATATTCTCTTTGAACATAATTACAAGAGAAGAGCTATTATATATACACATAGCTATGGACCTAAGGTTGTCCAAAGCAGAAAGATACAGAGAATAAAATAAATTCCACTATAATGCTACAACTCAAAGAATTGGTAAAATGACAAAAAAGCAAAAAGGCAATGAAGCGGCAACGCCATATTGAACGACACCATAGGTGTTGCAATAGCAAAATAACACGCGTTATAGCAACAAAATAGTAGAGTTGAAATAACAAACTTGGCCAACTCAACTCCTTTCTAGAATACGTGAGTCATATAATTTGATAGGAATAACAGTAATGTAATTGATAGTGTGTTGAGAAAGTAACATGGATAAACTAGTCCATTTTTTCATGGACAGAGATGGAATTATCTGAGACTCAGGAATTGTGATTCCCTCTTGATCGGCTAAAATGTCAACTGAAGCCATGAACAAATTAAGCCAAAATAAAGTAGACTTTCCATTCCTAATAATCCAAGTAGAGCATTTTTTTAATATTCTTTCACTGATTTATAACATTTCGCCAAACAATAGAATCAAATTTAGATGCTTTGATTAGATGAAAAGTCCATGCATCCATTTTGCATTTGCTTTCAAGATTTTGACTCAGAGAATGAAATTTTTTTATGAAAAACTAGGCTAATTTCATCATGTAGGACATGTGCAGGTCATGAAGATTTCTAAAACCTAATACACCTTGGTCCTTACTTTTGCAATTTTTTTCCCAGGATACCAAATAGTTTAAAGTGGAGCCCTATATAACAATCTTTATAAATCTTCTCAGTTTGATTACATACACCTATTGAGGTAACATAAGTTTGCATGGTATAGCCAGGTATAGACATGATAGAGGCTTGGGTAAGAGTGATATTTCCAACAAATGATAATGACTTCATTTTCTAATTAGTTAACATTTTCTTCACTTTGCCAATTATAAAAGTAAAGGTGTATTTGGTGATTTTAGAGTGCACCATGGGAATTCTAAGATAAGAGTCAAGATTATCAGTGATCTCAGTCCTTTAAATTTAGTTTAGTCTTTAAATTGAATTTAATCCTTTAAAGAGGATAAATAACTACTTTAACCCTTATATATATCATTTCAAATTAGTTTCTTATTTTGTTTTTCTATTAAATTTTTCCTTTGATTAAGTCATACTAATAATTATTTATTTATCATTCTCTCAAGAATGTTAAGTAATATTTTTTATATATTTCAAATTAGTCTTATTTTTATGATGTTTTAAACTAGTTCATGTTTTGTTATGATGTTTAAAATTGATCTCTATCTAACATTTATCTATTGACACATCTTTTCCCTCACTACATACCATCTCACCACCTTATTCACATTCTCCTTTCTTCTATCACCCTTATATTTTTCCCTATCCTTGATTTTCCAACTACATTTCTTACCTTTATTAACCTTTCACCACTCTTACTTTTTCCCCTCATTTCACTCATTGCTTGAGGGATAACTACAACTAACTAAACACAACACTTTACCATAAAAGAATGCACTTGAAGGTTCTAAAAAAACTAAGTATCTTAGGATCCATATCTCGCTATGTAGAGTCATACCTTGGAGAAGATGTAACTCAAATAAAGCTACATACACTCAATACCTCGCTAAAAGCTAAATTCTTATTGTAAACATTACTAGAGGCTATACCTGACATGTTGTGTACCATGACAAGTTAATTAGGGAGAAATGTTATAACCCATGATCCCATATATTAGGCTGGATAAACCCAAATGAACTTAATAGATGAGTCAATTATCCTAATTCATATAATTTATTACATAGAAATCTGTTTCTTATAGACATGTGTACATGTGTAACATATTATGAGCTAAACCCCATTTAGGATTCTATAAATACAAGTTCACCCCTGACAAATAAAATAAGTTATTTTAAATACTCTATCTCTCTTAACTATACTTATTAACTTGAACATCAAAGTCTTTTCAAGTACACACCATTTTTTCATGGTCTTGGAGCACATATGGAACATATGTTTGAGTACTCTAGCATGGAATGAGATTAAAGACAACCCTTTATATTGTTAGGCTGAATATCCCAAATTCAAGTAACAACGTTGATCATTAGTTTGTGTTAATCTTAACTATCTATGTATTGTTATATAACCTAAATTTATATGTGTTAATCTTAACTATCTATATATTTTTATACAATTTAAATTTAACCATCTTACTTTCACACATATACATCCAATTTATTTCTTGCTAACACTGACTTCATTTCTCATACTACAATTCTAGACAAAATCAAAATTTAATGACTATCTATTAAATAAATTAATAGATATATACATATCATAATGTAATCAATTGTTTTAATATAATCATATTAAAACTTATTAATGTACTTATTATTGTTGTCATATAATTTTTAATATATCGAAGTTTAATATATTATCATCATCATTTACAATATATATAAATATATAATCATATTAAATCTTATATTGAATATAATCTTATTTTTATGATAATATTAAATTTATTTTATAATAGAAAATATTTTATGGATAACTTTCATTTGAATCTTTATAATCATAATCAATCCTAATTTAAAGTTAAATTTTAGGTTAAAATATATGTTTGATCCCTTATATTTATTTTAGGCCTTTTGGTATCAAATTTTTTATATCTTAATTTGGCCCGTTATGTTTTAAATGATTGAAAATGATCATTTGCATCAAAAAAAGTTAATGGAAACTTATATTTTTAATTGATTTTTCTATTAACTAATGTAAAAGGCTCAATTAAAATTAAACTTTTTAAATAAGTTATTAATAGAAGTTGATTTTAAGTGTATATTTTAAATCGCTTATCCGTTCATTGGTTTAAAAAATATAAATTTCCATTAAATTTTTAAACAGAATGGACCATTTAAATCCGTTTCAAAATATTTGGGACCAAATCAAAATCTAAAATAAATGTAAGGGACCAAACATATATTTTAGCCTAAATGTTAATAATATATGTGATGATTTTAATAATAAGAATAATCTAACATCATGTATGATTTTATCAAAATTATATAATAAAATCAACAATTTATAGTTATAATAGTTACCTATAATGAAACAAATATGTGAATTGGTCTAAACCAATATGGAGGATCCGGTATGAGAACCAACCCTTAGATCTTGTAGTGCGTGTTATTTATGTTATATCGGTCTAGTGGGGATCCGGGATTATATCTTCTATTCTAGTGTGGAGGTAGAAGTCTTAGAGTGTTTTCCATGAAATCTCACCAGTCCTACGTATTGTAGGGTGAAGGAGGGTGTTGTAACACCCTAAAAATTAATTAGAGTTAGACCCGGGATAGGGGAAATTTTTCCCAAAATAAAACATGAAGAATTGGGTCAATTAATTAGTGATCCGGTCTAGATACCGGCCCCCATTCTTGTGACGTCAGACTGGCCTCATATAAGGAAAACCGGTGTCCTGGTTCAACGTTGCCACACCGGATATCCGTTGTCTGGCCGTCCGTCCTCACTCCACCACAGCATCATTCATTTTCTCTATAACGGTTCTATGTTCATTGTTACAGGACATTTATATAACTGTTGGCTTTTCAGTCACAGCAAGAGAAGAGTCCCTGATAACTTATCAACGAAGACACTGTTTGTAGCAAAATACGTCACATCAATGGCTTCAGAAAGTAAGTGGGCGTGTCAGCAGATTATGCGGAAAAGGTGATTATCCTCTCCTCTCCCTAGAGGATCGTACTCTGATAATTGACCTACCCTCCTGACACATTCTGAAAGTCGAGCCACTTTGATTGACACAATATACACGCAATCAGAGCTAAGGGACCCACCTGTATCCAACGACTCATTCTTTGACGTGCAACTATAAGTAGTATATTTCAATACAAATGCATGGTATCGTTGTTCTATCTCACACTTTTACTATTACTTCGCTTAAGCATTCATTGAGTTCTTACACTCTTCTAACTTGAGCGTCGGAGAATCTTCGCAGGTGGCACCACCTTTCACCCCCTACAACGCGAAACGTTGGTGTGAAGGATCTCCAGGACAACAAGACCGGCCTCTCCCACTGAGAGACCGGATTAATACATCGGATATACACTGTTCCGGTGTGCAAACCCTAAAAACACCTGCATTCTTGTGGCTGGTCCCACACCGGATCCTAGACCCCGGTCCAGACCAGTTCATTGGCACGCTCAGTGGGACTCGATAGAGTTATTCCCATTTTCGCAGAAGTTTGGTTGTCATAATGGAAGGTGATGGGAGAGATTTCGTCGAAGGTCACGTGGAGGATGTGACCCATCAACAGGCTGGGAGGAGACTCGTCTTCGAATCCCCTATAACTCAAACCCGGAGGATGGTGCAAGTGCAGACGCCTGACCCTCGCGATGAGGTTATCAGGCAACTCAGGGAGGAGCTGATGGAGTTGAGGCGGGAGAGAGGAGGAGCTGGGGACAGAGTACTGTCTCATGCAGAGGATGCTCACCATGCATCAGCGAGGGATAGATCCAGTATTCGAAGATCCCCACATATGAAGAGAGGGAACAGACGCAGGACTCTGGTGATAGAGTCAGCACCAGGAGAAGGGAGCAGGCGGTGGTAACTTCAGGGACATACAAGCTCAGTGTCCCTTTCTCAAGAAGGCTGATGAGTATTGTCATCCCAAAACACTTGCAAACAACTCAGCCATTGTCGATCGGGAAGTATAATGGAGAGACCGACCCCACTAAGCATTTGGATGCTTATGTTTATGAAGCTATGTATCTGGGAGCAGACGAAGATGTCATGTGCAGAATGTTCCCAAGGACGTTGACGGAGGAAGCTCTCAGCTGGTTTATAAGTTTACCCTCAGGATCTATAGACTCTTGGGAGGAAATGGCTGCTGCATTCGAAAGCCATTTCGTTATTTCTAGGGATATTCCAAGAACATCTCACACCCTGGCCCAGATAAAGCAGGGAGAGACTGAAACTCTTAAGGAGTTCTTGAGAAGGTTTTACAAGGAAGCTGCTTTGGTCCCTAACCTCACGGAGGCCATACAACTCCATATTGTCGTGGAAGCTCTTCAGCCTGGGTCAGCCTTTGCCCTATCTTTGGCAAAGAGTCCACCAACAACCTTCGAGGAGTTTCGAAGGAAAGCTTCCAAGTACGTGGGCATAGAGATGCATCTAGAGGCAACTGCAACAAGAATAAAGCCTTCTGTACCCGCTCAGCAGCCACGGAGAGAAAAGGAGAGAGTGAGGCCTGAGAAGCGTGCCTTTAGAGAAGACTTTGTGAACGCTCGTCAGCATCCACGAGATAGGCGTGTATCATCGTTCGACAACTACGCTCCGTTGAACACTAGGCATTCACAAATCATGAGGGAGGTTGGTTGGCCAACTTTGAGCGTCTTGGGGATAAGAAAACCAGCCCCAGCCAAGAGGGGTGGTAACCCGCGTAAGTACTGCACTTTCCATGAGCAGACAGGGCACAACACTGATGAGTGCAAGGCGTTGAAGAATACGGTGGAAACTCCTTCGGGAGGGAAAGCTGAAGCAGTATTTGTTTAAAGAGAAATCTGTGGACGAGCCTCACAGGATGGAGAAAAGGAATAGAGATCCTGATGATGAAGATGATAATACACGTAACCCAGCAAGGAAGTTCACTACGGCTGAGAAGCAGAAGGGGGTAGTGATTGCTGAAGGTGCCCAACAAAGTAACATGCCCCAGCAGCAGAGGCAGGGCAGACGAGAAGTGATTGAGATGATAGCTGGAGGATTTGCGGGGGGAGGAACATCAATCACAGCACGAAAGAATCACCACAGGATGATTCTGTCAGTCCAGGGTAAACCGAGGGATAACCGCCCTTTCAGGGACGGTATGACAGCCCCGACGGTGTCATTTACTGATGATGACTTCGGCCCAACAATTCCAGGAGGTGATGATGCGGTAGTTATTGTGGCCGTCATAGCCAATAAGGACGTCAAGAGGATCCTCGTCGATCAGGGAAGTTCCTGTGATGTTATCTTTTATAATTGTTTCAAACGAATGGGTTTCAGTGATGCAGATTTACAACCCTACACACAAGAACTCACAGCGTTTAATGGAGCCAAGCAACCCACCAAGGGATACCTTGACACTTTGATTTCTTTTGAAGGGGAGCCCGGTGCAAGAACGGTCAAGTCAAGAATTCTGGTGATTGACGTGGAATCCCCGTACAATGGTATCATAGGCTGTCCAACACTGAATGCGATGGAAGCAATTGTTTCCACTCCTCACCTCTTGATCAAATTCATTGACAAGGACAACGGTGTGTCCTCTCTCCGCGGTGATCAGGAGATGGCTCGATATTGTTATAACCTGAGCCTCAACATGGTTAAGTTGGAAGCATTCAACAAGAAGAGGAAGTTGAACGACGGGGGAACAGTGGCAGGGTCAGTCAGTCTCATTGACCTGGACCCCAGAGCGGAATTGAAGATTGATCCACTCAATCCCTCTAAGCCCACACCGGATGGTGGTTCCAGGGACGTTGTATTGGGAGATTCCCCAGAGAAGGTCACGCACATCAACGATAAGCTGGAGTCTGCTATGGAGCAACGCTTATTAGCCCTTTTGCAGGAATTCAAAGACCTTTTCGCATGGACAGCAGCAGACATGCCGGGGATGGACCCTGATTTCTGTTGTCACAAGCTTGCAGTGTATCCTGAAACCAGACCGGTGGCCCAGAAGAAGAGGAGGTTGGGACCGGAGAAGCAGAGGGCGGCTTGTGAGCAGACAGAGGAGTTGTTGAAAGCAGGCTTTATAAGGGAGATACGCTACTCATCTTGGCTTTCTAATGTGGTAATGGTGCAGAAGGCTAATGGCAAGTGGAGAATGTGTACAGATTATGTGGATCTTAACCGTTGCTGCCCCAAAGATCCATATCCCCTGCCTAACATCGATCGCATGGTGGATGATTCATCTGGTTACCAATACCTCAGTTTCATGGATGCCTATTCGGGGTACAACCAGATTCCGATGTGGGAGGGAGACCAAGAGAAAACTGCCTTTATCAATGACCGCGGTGTTTTCTGCTACACCGTCATGCCTTTTGGATTGAAGAACGCTGGCGCTACCTATCAGCGCATGATTAATAAAGTCTTTGAAGGGATGCATACAAGGCTGGTCGAAGTCTATATTGATGATATCATAGCCAAAACGCCCGCTGGAGGAGACCACATTGAAGATCTACGCCAAGTCTTCGCTAGGCTTCGGCAGTACAACATGAGGTTAAACCCTTTAAAGTGCACCTTCGCCGTTCCAGCAGGAAAATTCTTGGGATTTATGTTGACCCAACGAGGCATTGAGGCTAACCCCGGGAAATGTCAAGCAATCCTGGACATGCAGAGTCCTAAATGTTTGAGGGAGGTCCAATCATTGAATGGGAAAGTGGCCGCTTTAGCTCGTTTCATGCCTAAGATGGCGCACAGGTCCCTCCCCTTGTATAAGGCGTTGAAGAAACACAAGAGTTTTGAATGGGGAGAGGAACAAGAGCAAGCCTTCCAGCAGCTCAAGGCCGTTCTCTCGAGTCCACCAATTCTGGTTAAGCCTGACCCTGGAAAAACGTTAATTTTATACTTAGCAATCTCTGATGAAGCTCTAGGTGTGGCCTTGGTGAAAGAAACCCCTGAAGGGCAGAGACCGGTGTACTTTACTAGTAAAACATTTCAGGGGGCGGAAGGAAGGTATCAGAAGATTGAGAAAGCCGCCCTGGCAGTTGTGTGGGCGTCACGACGGCTGAGGCCTTATTTCCATGCGCACCCAGTATTGGTGAGAACGGATCTGCCACTCCGTTCAGTGCTCAGCAAGCCAGACCTCGCCGGAAGGATGATAAAGTGGTCTATCGAGCTGTCTGAATTTGAAATTTCATATGAGCCTCGAGGAGCCATCAAGGCGCAAGTGTTGGCCGATTTTGTAGTGGAAATGACTGGGGCGGACCCGGCCACCCCTCGAGCGCATTGGACCATCTACGTTGACGGCTCATCGAACAGCAAAGGTTGTGGAGCAGGTGTGGTGGTAGAAAGTGATGATGGTGTGCACTTAGAAATTTCCCTCCGATTCAATTTCAAAACCTCCAACAATCAAGCTGAATACGAAGCATGCTTGGCCGGTCTCCGTGCGGCGATTGACATCGGAGCATCAGCAGTTACGCTCTGCAGTGATTCCCAGCTGGTGATTTCGCAGATCCAGGGGGAGTACCAGGCGAAGGAACCACAACTTCAATTGTATTTGAATTGTGTTAATGAGTTGAAGGGAAGATTTGAAGTTTTAGAGTTCAAGCATGTGCCCAGGGAAGAAAATACCAGAGCGGACATCTTGTCAAGATTGGCAAGTACAAAGCAGCCTGGTAGCACAACAACGGTGGTTCAAAGCACTTTAACATCGCCCAGTATACCTCTGTATCCTTCTCTGAATGCTGTCATGGTGAGCTATCCATACGAGGATTCTTGGGTCATTCCCTATATTCGCTATCTGGCTGATGGTCAACTTCCCACTGACGAGAAGGAAAGGAGACGAGTGAAGAGGGAGCTGCCATATTTTACTATGGTCGATGGTGTTCTCTACAGAAGGGGATTCTCTGTCCCATATCTTTCATGTTTAAGAGAACACGAAGTTCAAGCGGTCTTGGCTGAGGTGCACGAGGGGCAATGTGGGCACCATGCTGGAGGCCGAAGCCTAATGAGAAAAGTCCTCAGGGTTGGATACTGGTGGCCCACTGTGAAGCAGGATTCCGCAGATTTCGTAAGGAAGTGCGACGCTTGCCAAAAATTCTTCAATCTCCACCATACACCGGCCCAAGAGTTATCTTCATCTGCCGTGCCTTGGCCGTTCTACCAATGGGGCCTTGATATTTTGGGTCCATTTCCCACTGCGCCAGGAGGTATCAAATACTTGATTGTGGGGGTAGACTATTTCACCAAATGGATCGAGGCAGAACCTGTAGTGCATATCACTTCTGCACGTACAAGACGTTTCATGTACGAGAATATCATAGCTCGGTTCGGGGTGCCAGGGCGGATTGTAACTGACAACGGCACCCAGTTTACAGACAAAAAGTTCACGGATTTGCTTGAAGGGCTGGGGATAATCCAGATATTCTCATCTGTTGAACATCCCCAAACCAATGGACAAGCAGAGGTAGCTAACCGAGAAGTGCTAAAGGGGTTGAAGAAGCGTCTGGGAGAAGCGAAGGGAGGATGGACTGACCAGCTATGCCATGTTTTATGGGCTTACCGCACTACGCCTCATTCTTCAACTAACGAATCCCCATACCGGCTGACGTACGGGGTTGAGGCGATGATCCCAGTGGAGTTACAAACAAGATCAGCTCGTGTGGAGTATTTTTCAGCTGAAGATAACAACGCCAACTTGGCATCAGAACTGGACGTCCTCCAGGAGTTAAGGGAAAAGGCTTTCGTCAGAGATCAGGCAATAAAAGCAAAGGCTGCACTCCGGTATAATAAACGTGTCCAGCACAGAGCTTTTAACACCGGAGACCTCGTTCTGAGAAAGGCCAGTGTGGGGAATAAGTTCGCCCACCAAGGAAAGCTAGCACCGACGTGGGAAGGTCCTTATAGAGTTTCTGAGGTGACTGGAAGAGGGTCATACCGGTTGGAAGAACTTGATGGAACTCCAATCCGCAACAAATGGAACACTCAGAACTTACGAGTTTATTACAGCTAGTTGGTAAGACGACGTGTACTCTTTTTCCTTACTTGAGTTTTTTCCCATTGGGTTTTCTCAAGAAGGTTTTAACGAGGCATGGCCCCAACTACGCTCTTTGTGTAATCTATTTTCAATTTTAATGAGAATACACCTTAACCGCCCTATCATTCTCACTTTTCTTATGTGTTGTGATTTATAGCCGTAGTTTAATACGCATACACCTCAGGACGGATGAACGCGACTACCCATTCTGTAGTTGATGAGATAATTCCTCGAGGAACGGAGGAAGACCCCTCGGGACAGACGATCTCAATCACACAATGTGTGTTTTGACGATGTAACTCCTTGAGGTGGCATGGGTTGTAGGGCTGGTCCTTTTTCAAGGCCACAAACCGAACCCCATTCGAAGACTACATGGGTTGTAGGGCTGGTCCTTTTTCAAGGCCACAAACCGAACCCCATTCGAAGACTACATGGGTTGTAGGGCTGGTCCTTTTTCAAGGCCACAAACCGAACCCCATGTGAAGGCTTGGGCGCAGTAGGCCGGTTCATACTGAAAACCGCGCTGAACCCCGAGTAACGGGCGCAGTAGGTTCAGGATTAGCCCTGATCCGAACCCCGTGTTGAAGGCTTGGATTGTAGGATTGCACCGAACGCCAAGTACGGTTAGTAGGATCGAACCGAACACCGTATGAAGACTTGAGGAGTAAAACCAAAACGAACCTCAAGAGAAAGGCGCAAAAGCTTACCCTTGTCAAAGCTATACTAAAATTCAAAGGCAATGTCCGTCCTCAGTTGTGGAACATCCACCCCGGAGCGGTTGAACGTTAACGTACCCGCTCTACATCTTCAAGGACAGATAAGCATTTCTATCTTTTTAAGAAGTTAAAAAGTAATCCTTGAGATAAACTTTCCTTTCCCAATGTACTTACACTTGGGGACAGGGCATGCTTTCAATTAATTGTAAATTATTCCTTACAATTTATTATCTTAATCCGGTGTGATAAGTACGCTCTAAGCAGCTAGGTAACCACGCAGAACGGATTCGCAAAGCATTGAAAACAATAAAGTGTTTTGTATAACGCAAAGTTATTCAACAATCACACATTCGACGCAAGCAGTTGAAGAAAAGCAATAGTGAATTTTATTCTAAAAAATAAGAAAATATGCAGGATACAAAGTGTTTTAAAGCTGGAGCCGATCCCAGAACACGGCTATGAATGAAAGCATAAAATTAAGAGGCCGGTGCTTGATCCTCTGCAGTAGGCACCCCTGCCTTCTCCGTTTTGTCCTCCACTCCAGTTTGGGCACCTTCTTGTGCTTCGGCTCTAGAGGCAGCGGTGGACGCTGTGGGTTCCATACTCTGACCTTCTGGAAGGGGAGGCAATTCATATAGAGATGCATGGGGTTCATGGTGCGATCCGTCCTTATGAACTTCGACAAGTCTTCCCCCATGGAACTCGAAGAACGGATCTAATCCGTACAAATTCAGCTTCACTCCAGGGTTACGATAGTAGACTTGACGAAGGGCCAGGCCGAAAGATTCATACGCCACATTTTTGCATATCTCCAAGGCTTTGGCAGCCTTGGCCTTTGCAGCAGCTAGTCTTCTTTGAACCTTGGCATAATCCTCTTCTGAAGGCCCAGCACTCACACCACCCTTTTTGAGTTCATCAATTTGGGCTTGCATCTCCTTCCGAATGGACTCCCACTCCCCAAGGTCCTTGTTGCGACCGTCCTACATAACTTTGAGATCGTCAGCAAGCTTAGCCGATCTCTTCTTCTCCAGTTGTAATTCTTCTTCAAGGAGGGGTATGGATTTGTTCTTATTCTGGAGGTCGGCAACTTCCCGCTCTAGGGCCTTGTTCACAAAATGAACTTGGCTTGCCTCTTCAGTTTTCCTCTGGAGCGTTTCTTTAGTTTTCTTTAATTCTGATTCCACCCCCCTGTGAACTTCAGCTTGCTTGGCCGACCATTTCTCCTTCACCGCGAGTTCGGTTTCAAGTTTTTCAACTTGATCTATATAGTCAGCTTTCTCGCTCAGGGACTCAAGTAGGCCGGACAGTTCATCAAGCTGCCAACGCCCAGCCTTGCAAGCACCTCGGACCCCAGCAGCGTCGAGGGAGGGGCGGAGGCAATACCGTGTCTTTGGAAGAGTAGGAGGCATGGACCCCTGAAACCACAAGTAGGGGGAGAGGAAGGAGTCACGCGGAGGCTCAAATGCTGGAGGGGGACCAGTCCCAGAGTCCGGTTCTGAAGCGTTCTGTGAAGAAGGGACAGAGGACTCAGGAACGGGTTTCTTTCCCTTGTCCTTTTTCAATTCAGCTTCTTCGGCCGTCCTCTGACGCTTCTTCACAGGGTCATCAGAGGAGGGCTTTTCTTGATCTGCCTTCTTTACTAGATGCCTTTTCTTCCTCTTCTTCTCTGGGACGGCTTCCTCGCCACCCGCTCCAGTGGCCTCAGCCGTCTCTTCGGTTTCCTCCTCGTCGAAGAGAGGAACCTCATCTCCTACCGCAGAAGTCAGAGGAATGAGGGGAGTTTTGGTGGCGTTCCTCTTCGCCTGGATTTCATTTTCTTCAGAAGAGGAGTCATCGTCAGCCATCATGGTCCTTAACGACAACATCTCTGCGCAGGCTTTTTCAATTTGTTCTGCAAAACAAGAAAAGTTGAATAAGCATACAAGAAGGAAAAAATAACCAGAGCGGAATAACCATACAACACAAAGAGAATAAGAGCGGATGTTACGGAGGTAGGTGTTTTTGATGCCATCCTCGGCCAAGAGAAGACGGCTGGAAAACCCTTTGAGGGTCTTTGAGGCTGTCTGCATGGCGCTCAAGACCTCAACAGAATGAGGGGAAAGTTCGCTCTCATCTGTATAATAAGCACGGCTCATAAGGAGAAAATGCTCGTGCGTCCAGCTAAGGGGAAACTTGGTAAACCCCTCTTTATTCCGCCAGAAGACCGGCTTATTTGGTTGAATCCGGACCCGCGTGTAGTAGTGTTTGAAGGAGCGCCCATCCACCTTTGCGGATTCTATATAAGATTTGAAATTTACCACCCTTGAGTCACTACAGAGAGTAATGAACCCAAGACCGCCCTTCTTATTAGCTCGGCGGACTACTTGGCAATAGTAAAATAGCTTAGCCACAATGGCGGAGAAGTTGAAGTGCTCCCCCAGAACTTCCAGAGCCCGGACAAGACCCCAACCGTTGGGATGCAGTTGTGAGGGGGCGCAGTCTAGGAAACGCAGGACGGCTATCTGGAACTCCGTCATGGGGAAGCGTACTCCCAATTTCAAGAAGACGAAGTCGTACATGTAGACCGACCTCACATCAGGGACGCTGTGGCATATTCTTTCAGAGGGATGTGGTGCCATCACAGCGTATCACGCTTTGTACTTCTTATCCGAATATATCTTGCAGCGGAAAGAAACCGTGCAGTCCTCCTCACTTGCATGGTGCGAAGGGATCTCTAGGAATTCCTCTTCCACCCAGCAATAAGATTTTTCCCTGTTGAGTTTCTCCCAGTCAAGCCGATGTGCCACAACATTGACACACCCTTCAGCAGAGCAGAGAAACGGTGTTTTTCCACGTCCTGGAAGATCCATGGTTGTGCAGGCGCGGTGGAACGCGTAGGTGCTGTGATAAAAAGCAACATCGTCAGAGAGATAACCTTCAGCACTTGACCCCTCATCAGAGCGGCTGGTAGCCCTCGAACCAAGGGGAACCTCAGAGCGACGAGGGGAAGAAGACGCTCGTGAGGAAGAAGCTTTGGCTCTCTCTGAGCGATGGCGCCCAGCCACAGGAGGATTCGCTGGAATCCTCCCACCACGGTGGCTAAAGGGGGCACGAGAGCCAAACCTCCCCCTGTTTGAATGACCAGCGTGGCCTGCTCTAGGGCGCATGATGGAAATAGAATTACTAAAATTACAAGGAGTTGAAGGAAAGGGAGGTTACCTAAAGGAAGAGGATCTTTGAGAAGTTGGAGACGACAGAGAAATTCCAAGGAAATTTGAGCAGAGTTTCACTAAGCTTGAGAACAAGGATGGATTCCAAAATCTGCTAAGAGTTCCTTTTATAGGTAACGAAGAAACACAGTGTTTCATCGAAGGTCACAAGGCTTGCGTCAAAACGCAACCTTTTCAAATTGAAACGACTTCGTCGTTTCATTACGTACGGGCGCAAAAACAGTAACGTTTTAGCAAACATTTTGACAAAATGGGCCCCCATTCATTTTGAATCCAGGCCCAATAGCCCAATCGACGGTTACACTCTTGGGTAATGATGGTTCTTGCGTAAAAAAGGCATTTACTGTCCAAACATGCTGTGCGCATTTAATGCTTCCCAACCACTTTTCGAATACCAAGGGTCTCGATTTCCAAAGACTCTTGGGATTTCCATTACTCATTTTATGCTGTCTAAATTCGTTGTACACAACGCAAGAAGAGCGGTCACCCGTTTATTAGAGCGGACGCCACAGAGCTCCCATTTGAAGACTCAATCCGTACTCTTACGATTGAGATACACTTCCCCAATCCGACCTCGATATTGATCACGCCGAACGGGTTATTAAATGCCTTCCTGCATTCAATCTTCACTCTAACTTTGAATTGATTATCCATGGCAGAACTTGTTCCCATGCAGATAAGACAACGGCTCCAAAATTGAAGCACAGATGTATAACTCTTTATTCCATAAAGATCAACCAACATGCAACAACGCTTCGCAAACGGAGTCAATAAAAACTCCTTGGGGGGAAAGGATTGGTGTCTCAGCTATATGCTGCACCATACCGACCCTAAGGTCCAGAAAACTCCTTCAAAGGAAAGGATTGGTGTCTCATCTATTTGCTGCACCATACCGCCTCAAAGGAACAATAGGTGTCACAAGCTATATGCTGCACCATAGCCATCGTGGATTCAACAGTTCTCATTCGATCAGGAGTTACACTCCGGTCCAAGTTCTTACGGAATCCAAATCCTTGGAAATTCCTAAGAGGCAACTCCGCCCTCTTACGGAATCCAAATCCTTGGAAATTCCTAAGAGGCCACTCCGCCTTCTTACGGAATCCAATTCCTTGGAAATTCCTAAGAGGGCACTCCGCCTTCTTACGGAATACATTTCATTGGAATTCCTAAGAGGCCACTCCGCCTTCTTACGGAATCCAACTCATTGAAATTCCTAAGAGGTTATTCCGCCTTAAAAGCACGAAAACACTTGTCCAAAAAGCTAAACCTGAGTGTTGCAGCTTATTAAAGTGACTCCGCCAGTCACTATAACAGGCTATGTCACCAGAATGTGTTACCAGCATCCAGACTTCTCTAAGGAGTTGTGTAGCTCATATGAGCAACTTAACAGTCCCTCATACAAGCTAGGGGACAAATGATCCGGTCTAGATACCAGCCCCCATTCTTGTGACGTCAGACTGACCTCATATAAGGAAAACCGATGTCCTGGTTCAATGTTGCCACACCGGATATCCGTTGTCTGGCCGTCCGTCCTCACTCCACCACAGCATCATTCATTTTCTCTATAACGGTTCTATGTTCATTGTTACAGGACATTTATATAACTGTTGGCTTTTCAGTCACAGCAAGAGAAGAGTCCCTGATAACTTATCAACGAAGACACTGTTTGTAGCAAAATACGTCACATCAATGGCTTCAGAAAGTAAGTGGGCGTGTCAGCAGATTATGCGGAAAAGGTGATTATCCTCTCCTCTCCCTAGAGGATCGTACTCTGATAATTGACCTACCCTCCTGACACATTCTGAAAGTCGAGCCACTTTGATTGACACAATATACACGCAATCAGAGCTAAGGGACCCACCTGTATCCAACGACTCATTCTTTGACGTGCAACTATAAGTAGTATATTTCAATACAAATGCATGGTATCGTTGTTCTATCTCACACTTTTACTATTACTTCGCTTAAGCATTCATTGAGTTCTTACACTCTTCTAACTTGAGCGTCGGAGAATCTTCGCAGGTGGAACCACCTTTCGCCCCCCTACAACGCGAAACGTTGGTGTGAAGGATCTCCAGGATAACAAGACCGGCCTCTCCCACTGAGAGACCGGATTAATACATCGGATATACACTGTTCCGGTGTGCAAACCCTAAAAACACCTGCATTCTTGTGGCTGGTCCCACACCGGATCCTAGACCCCGGTCCAGACCAGTTCAATTAGAAAATACCAGGATCAATAATCAAAAGCCACTCCCATATATGAAGATATGAGAGCTAGGTCCAATGACCAATAATAAAAGGAAAGGAGGGCAAGAAGGAGGAGAAAGCTGGGAAAAACCGATCAAATCAAAGGAAAATATTCACAACAGAAGAAGAAAACAGCGCCAGAGCGACCCAACAATACGGCGTGCACTCGCTCAAGCGAGATCCGACTCCGCTTGAGCAAGGCCGATCAACACGCTCGGGCGAGCACACATGCGCTTAAGCGGACCCACAACAAAAGCTCTTCCAATCACATACTCGCTGGAGCGAGATCTCACTCGCTGAAGCGAGAAGCCACACTCGGCCAATCCACCACTCGGTATACGAGACAGCCAATCATTCGGTAATGACTTAGTCCACTCGGTATAAGGGAATTCCAATCACTCGGGAACCACCCCAACAATTGCCTCACTCGGCAACCCATAACTTAGTCTCTTAATTTTATCCGCAGAGTCAACATAATGATCCACTCGGGAAATGAGGGGTATCTCACTCGGATTCCATAAGCCCTCACGCTCGGATATTATCCAATCAAACCACTCGGTGTAATTCAACCTCAAGTCATTTGAAAAACATCAACCCTTAACACTCGGCATAACAGAGCTCCCTTACTCAGAGAGTACATAGGCTTCCTCTCAGCCATAAATCACTCGATTAAATCATTCATAACCAACTCATCATCAGAGTAGTATTCCACTCGGTAACCAATATCATTGTTGACCAATACTCATTCGGCCTCACACTCGGCATTCATGCCTATTCTCACTCGGAGAATCCCTTAACCATTAATTACTCAGAAATAGCCTACAAAATCAATTCCACTCGGAATGATCCAAACTCCTCAACACTCAGAGGAATTACCCAAGTAATTCACTCGGACATATGAAATACTTAACCACTAAGGGAAACCAATAAGTCAAGTCCCGCTCGGACTCATTCCATAATTTAGCCACTCAAATTACATATTACCCTATTCACTCGGAATAGGTCCCCATATTCACTCGGAATACATTCATAATTCATACCCTTAGAATATAATCAATCTGAGTCATTACAACAACACTCCTCTTGGAAGAGGATCACTCAGATTTCCACTCGGATTACTCGAATCATTCCCCACTCGGGGTTCACCATATATTCTTCACTCGGAATCCACACGAGCCATTATCACACAGTAAGAGGCTCACACATGAGTTACACTCGGATATGGAGTCCCATACATAAGACTCACTCGGAAAAACAACTAAGCCACATATATTCCACTCAGGATTCATCGACTTAGTGATATTCATACATCATCATTTCCTAGTCGGTAGGAAGCATCAAATCAACATAAATCACTTGAATAGATATATTCTCTAATTCCAAGTTCGACTACTATTACAGCTATACACTTCCACCGATTCATAACCATGTTATCAACATAACATATATGTATATACTCATACGCATACACTCGGATTCTTATCTTTATACTTTCCATTCACCAACACATTCAATCGATATGCATATAATACCATCACTTGAAGTATATATATATAAACATGCACTCGGATCCCAATACATATATTTCATATTCATGGTTATGTTCATCCACTCGGATTCTATACATACATATTTGTATACGTTATACAACATTAATATTATGAACCGGCCAAGGCTTTAGTACATCAAATGTACTCGGAATATAACATTATATACACAGCCATTATTATAAACACCCAACACTCGGGTTTAAAGCCATCACATTATCCAATCCGACCTGCATACACTGAAAAATAGTGTAGGGGTGAGCATTACATATTAAGTGACAGATATTGGCTCCAATTAATCACAGAATCCACAACATGCCATAACACACAACATCAATCAGCATATAAACACTGCCATTCAACATGAACAATCACAAGCATCTTTCGATCGGGATTTTACCCCTTTCACTCGGCTATAAAGCTCAATTCACCCAGTACAAGTATACTGACTCACTCGGATTTCTCTCAACCCCGAGACTATATCAACATTATTCATACTCCGAGCCATGCTCAAGGAATCTGTCTGAGCCCAGCTCCAGAACTTAGCCATATTCACCATATGTGGTCATCTGATTGTCGATCGGTATACAAGTCCAACGTATTCCAGTGGCGAATCGGATGCATACGGTTTCATTCACTCGCGTTCAATGCTAATGCACTCGGTATTTCATCAAGCGTCTCATTTCACGCTTAGTGCCCCAGGCACTGCCCGAGTCCAACCCAGGTCTTTCATCATATTCAACATTAGGACCCCGTCCTCTTCACTCGGGATTACACCCTTGTGGCACCCCGCAAGGTGTTCACATTCAATACTCAATAACACGTATGCATGTAAATTCACTTATATTCATTTGATTGCCCACTCGGAATATGCGTTCAACATCATGTGCACTCAGCAATTCAACAACAATCAGATGACTCGGCTTATACCACATCCGCCCGGCAATCCTATGCCATCCACTCGGATTATCATCGATTCACTCAGATTATCCTATATTCACTCGGATTTATCCTTTACAGTAAGCATTTCGTGCCTTCCTCTATAAAGCCCTCTCGGCATTCATCATAACAGTCCCAATTCATGCATTCAGCATATACATATGCATCAATAACATTCACATGCATTCAAATGTACAACACATCCAGGGACAAATAGAGGGTCACCCATGCACTCCATATCAACATACATGCATCTCAAGCATCATAATATAATCATCATCACAATAACATCATGCATCTCTTGGACGGATAATCATGCACCATTTAAATAACAAACAACAATCCGGATTCAGCTTAACAACATACAACAATCCAACAAAACATAACACAATGCAATGAAGTCACCCGGAAGTCTGTCCATAAACTATACACTTAAGATGCAATAGCTCCCCTTACCTGGATGAAGCTTCCAGTAGTCATATGGCCACTCGGTCCAGCTATAGCAGCTTCTGCTCGGCATTCCAACGTAGGAAGAGCCAACATGGCTTCCCTCGAAGCAGATCAGCTACCAAGCACACCATGCCAAGCCTCCAAGGCACCGCAGACCTCACTCGGCCCAGTAGAGGTCCCAAACGCTATCTCCACTCAAGCCTTCAAGCCATCGAGTCAGTGGAGAAACCTCCCAGCACAACATGAAGCTGTTCCATACTTCCCACAGTACCGTGAGCTAGTCCTCACCAACAGTGGAGGACAACCAAGCTTCCATGCACCATCTATGCCTTCCTCTTCACAACAGCAGCACAGCACGGCCTCAACAACAGTGAGCCACTCTTCTCAAACGAGGCACACCACCCGCGCTGCAGCAGGCTCCCAACCGAGCCCCATCCAACCCATCATATGGAGGAACAAGAAGAGGAAGAAGAAGCACCAAAACAGCAAGGTGCAACCCAGCTTACACACACAGCCACAAGCTGTTCCACTCACCAAGCTGTTCCTTACACAGCCACACTCTTCCACTCGGTTCTACACCAAGCATGAGTGGAAGAAGATGATGAAGGAGAAGAGGAAGATGAAGATAAAGGAGACGAAGGAGACGAAGGAGAAGAAGAGTCTCCAGAGAGTTTTTAGAGAGAAGGGAGAGCATTTCTCTCACTCCATAACATGCACCAACGAGGGAAATGAAGAGAGTGAGGGGGAAAATCCAAAGCTGAAGCTTATCAACATACATACACACTCAATCAGCCATCCCATCCTCATTTAATGCAAGTCCTTCAGCATTTAATGCAAACTCTCACAGCAATGATTACTCCCATCCAACCAAGCCATCAACGTGGGGACCACGTGGAAAGGAAGGGAAAGGAGAGAGAGAACTGTGGCCATTAAACCACCAAGGCACACAAGTCATCTCTTGGCCTCATTATTATTATTATTATTATTATTATTATTATTCAATAATTTATCTAATTAACCATTAAATCCTAATCAACCATTAACTTAATTAATCCATGACCTTAATCCTGAAATTTATAATTATTTAAAAAAAATCTGGGATGTTACAGGTGTCACTTGCAAAGACATTTCAACGCTCGTCAACATAATATTCTGAGGAAGAATATCAATGCTCAAGCATAAGTTAGAATTCAAAAATTCTACCTTTCTTCTGTTAATTCGTGGGTATTTATACTAGATAGTACTGGAATGGTCGACTTGGGGGACATTTCGTATGATGTATCAGTACAATTCCGATCTTTGCAGAAAAGTTGACACACGACGTGAGTGCCCTCTAATGGTTGTACCTTCTTATTTGTCGTTTTGTAAGTTACTTTCCAACCTGCAATTTCATAAGTCAACCCTGATCCATCGGTATCGAGAGAATGACTCGTACTAGTATTAGATTGTGAGTCTCATAGCAATGTCAGTACCCAATGTTAGATGGCTTCATGCGAGATGTCGGTCATCCATGACAACTCTAAGTACAAATTACCAGCTTGCCTATAAGCCGATTTGAAGACTAGATCAATATGTAATTAAGACAATACATTACATTCATTTATAATTATGAATGTATTAAGAAACATATAAATTATTTTCAAATAAAATAATATTAACTAGTGATGTAACAATTTAAAAATGTACAACAACCTTTAACTTTGTCATACATGTATATATTTTTATTCGTAAAGAATTGAATTTTTTTTATCTCTACAAATTTGAAATTGTGAATAGATAAAATGATTAATTAATTTTTTAAAAAACTTTATCATTTAAGAATTATGTAAGCTAATAAATTTTCTCTTTTTAATAAATCAATATTGATTTTAAATCTAAAAATACATATATTGCAGCAAATTTAAAGTTTTTTCTCAATAAAATAACATAAATTGTAAAACTTAACAATTTTAAAATATTAAAAGTTTTACAAAACTAAAAGTATTTAGAAGTAAAGATAAAATAACTATTACATGTTGTCAAACTTAAAAAATCTATATTAATTTTAAATCTAAAGATTGGTATCATAATGCGAATTTATTTTGTAGAATAAAATTACATGAATTGTAAAGTTTTTATAAACAACTTATAAAGTTATTATTATCATATTAATTCTTATATTTAATATAATTTATATTTTTTATGATAGTATTCAAGTTATCTCGTGATTGATTCTTTTTTTAAAATTGAATAATGTATGTTTTGTATATTCAAAGGGCCAAAAATGTATTTGATAAAAACTGATATTGTTATTCAAATTTGAAAAATAACTATTCTAATACAAAACTCTATCTAAAAACACACACTATAAAATATAAGTTATTATCTAAAAGCAGTATATCTAAAAAAATCAAAAGCTAATTTTTTTTGACATCATCATGCTTCATGTTCTCATATCTAAAAATTAGATATGGTAGTAGAACGCTTCTGGATCAAGTGTAACATCCTAATTTAAATTTTGAGGGAAAATTAATAAGCCTAAAGATTGGAACAATTATTTTGTTCAAGTTAAATTCAATAGGCTAAATTTATTAAATTCCTTTCCCTTTAAACTTTATTTCAATTAATTTTATTATTAAATTCCTAAAACTCCTTATTCTAACTTTCTCTTTACTTAATTTTCTCCCTCATCTTCTTTCCCCCTCAACCATGCCATTCTTTCTCCTTATCTTGAGCTCTCTCTCTTTCTCACTTCCCTATCTCGTTTGCTCTCTTTCTCCCGCGCCTCTCTTGGCTTCATCACCTCTTGTTGTGCTATCTCCTCTTTTTTCTCCTCAATTTCACTCAAGCTTTCTCTTGATAGGTGATTATGGTTGGACTTCTACCTTTCCTCTTGATGTGCATCCAACTAATTTTGGGTTTTCCTCTCTCCCTTTTTGCTTTAGCCCTAGGTAGCCATGGTAGATAGGTGTGAAGCTTGAGACAATAACTTCTATGACTTCATGGTGACTAGGTGAGACTCAAACCCTCATTCTACTCCTCATTCCCTTTTGAATGAGGAAGCTCATGGAACCCGTTGCTTACAAAACTTGATTTATACTTGAATTGTGGTTGGGCAGCGGTTAGAAATCAATTTTAAAAAGAATTGGTGAAAGGTCAAAGCATTGGAAGCGTTCGAAGGATTGTTGACACATTTTGATAAGTCGTCTTATATCGGAAGTGTACCAAATTGGTTTTAGGGGTTTTGAAATGCCTATTTGTGTTGTTCTAGGGCATTAATATAATTATTATTAATTTTTAGGAAGTTCGGAGTAAGGCGTATTTGAGCATTTTAGAAATTAAAAGCTAAATTGGTGCTTGGAAGGATATGTTGGAAACCGAAATCATTATGAGGTACGTTTTGACGTACAAGGGGATTTATCGCTTAAGTAGTGAATAGGAAATTAGATTCAGGATCGGGTTTTCTATTAAATTAAATGATAATACTTATGATTCTTATTTTATTCTTACATTTTGATATTGATACTTCTTATGGATCATATGAAATTGTGTTATTGTTGGCATTTATTGGAAATTCTTCATATGAATAACGATGTAGCTAAAACTTTGTCCTTTATGTGTATGGTCATGATTAAAGTATGGTGAATTGATAATAATTAGCTGGGGGCGTAACTAGGATAACTGAGTTGTGTTTGATTGTTTCATCAATGGACTGATGGTGAATCTTCTAAATTGTGAATTTCGAGTTATGAATTATAAATGATTGAGTTATAACTTATATCTCATTGATGGATGATGATTGTGAAATGAATGATGTGAAGTGGTTTAGAAGGAGTAGGTTATGATGTGAAGTTGAGTTTTTATTATATGCGCTAATTAAGATTCCTATCATATGCATTATGCATTTTCATGACATCATACGCATTTGGTATTATGATTCGTCTGATACTATGATTTTCCAATGAGACTGTCGCTTATAGTGCTACGATTCACTGAACATTTCTCTAGTACCAATAAGGCTACCGTTTATAGTGCTACAATTCACTGTGTAGTCCTCGAGCACCACCACTTATAATGCTACGATTCACTATATGGTTGCTTAGGGTGCCCCATTCGTAGTGCTACGATTCACTAGGTAGTCACCAAATGCCCCTCAATTATAGTGCTATGATTCACTGAGTGGGTTATCCTTGGTATTGTTGTTGTATTGGAAAGACGAATCTGTATAGCATGCTTTTATGCATTGAAAGAATAATTTTCAAAGTCCATGACATATTGTGATAATCATTTGAAACTCTAGAGTTACATGTTAGTGATGGAGTTATGGTGGTATGTATGCGATTGGTGATGTTTGGCCTTGATCTATGGGAGCCTAGTGCTCATTGATGATGTGGATGTATAATGTAAATTGGTACTAGAGAAAAATTTTATGTGAATTGGTTATACGACTATGATGTTTTATGAAAGAGTATTAGTACAATGTGTTGAATTGATGAATGTATTATGAAGGGTATGGATCCTTGGCAATATTTCCTATCTATTACTTTAAGTGGTACTCACCCCTTTACTTGTGGTCTCAGTGAAGTTTTATGAGGGTGATGAGGGTGCCACCTGGTGATGTTGGAGTGTGGAGATTGATGCAATGCCATTGGGAACAATTCTATTTTGATAATTGGTTTTGATGTTTTTATGCACTTGATGCTATTTTAGCAAGCCTTGTAAATGGTTTAATGTGTAGATACACATATATGTATGTTTTATGAGTTAAATATGATGTATTAATATCCAGGTTATGCTTCGAGATTGGTGTTGGTATGATTACTAGATTGTGGTGTGAAGGAAAACTTGAAATCGTGATGAGTTTACACTACTAAAAAAACACCTTTTAGCGACGGAAAAAGTTGGTCGCTAATCCGTCAAAAGACCGTCGCTAAGTACCTTAGCGACAGCATTTTAGACGGGACAACCACCGTCGCTAAAACCCTCGTCGAAAATAGATCAGCGACCATAAAACCGACGTCGCTAAAATGCCGACGGCATTTTACCGTCGCTAACATGGTCTCTGCTACAATGACTTCAGCCGTCGCTAACTGTGGCCATACAGCAACCTCATCTCTCCGTCGCTAGTAGCGACGGCCAATTACCGTCGATGTAGTTAGTCATATAGCGACCTCATGCCCCCGTCACTAGTAGCGACGGCAGCCTACCGTCGCTGTGGTTAGTCATACAGCGACCTCATTTCCCCGTCGCTAGTGGTTAGTCATACAGCGACCAATAGATCCGTCGCTAATAGTTAGTCATGTAGCGACGCTGTAGTAGCAATTTAGCGACAACATCCTTCCGTCGCTGTGTATATCTCATAGCGACCGTCCGTTACCGTCGCTAAATGGAATTTTATAATTTTTAAAAAATTGGTTCAATATTTACTGGTTTTGTTAATTTAACTTTTAAAATGTATTAATATTTTGTATTTTGTATTGGCTGATAAAATTTTATAATTAAATTTAAATAATTTTTTTAAAATATTAATACATTTTTGGGAACAAAATAATATATTAAATTTATTTATCAAATAGGTTGAATTATTAATGATAGGTACAATAAGGCTTTTTGATTTGAATTTAATTACCAATAAATATTGACATAATAAATGAAGAATGACAAAATAAATACTGAATGAAATATAACATAAAAACTAAAAATCAAATATACAATGTGTATAAATAATAAAAATACAATCATGGTGGTGGGGATCCTGGGGTGGTGGTGGGGGCGCCTGGGAAGTGGGGGGAGGTAGCCTCGCCATCAACTGCATCAGTAGCTCCTGCTGCTGAGCAAGTTGCCAACGAGTCTCGGCGTGCTGCTCCTCGGCCCGCTGTCGGTCCGCCTCGGCCCGCTGTCGGTCTGCCTCCGCCCGCTCCAACAACAACTGCCTCTGACGTCGCTCCTCCTGTAGCTCATCGTTCAGGTTTTGAATTACCTGAACGACCTCAGTCGGAAGACCAGAGGAAGACGAAGAGGAAGGGGTCTTCCCCTTTTTCGCCAGCTGCGTGCCGACGCCACCCAATCCAAATACCCTCCCTTTCTTGTTCACACCGCCAACAGCCTCCATATAGATGGCGTTGTCGTCAGAACAAGATAGGGTGAGAGGAACCTCCCCTTCAGGAGTGGAAGCCACCAGGTCCGCCTCCTTCTCGGCCCTCCTGGCCTGATACGCCTCCTGTAAATTCAAAAACAATGATAGGATTAGTAAGCTGATTTGTAAATTCTAAGCATGTGTCAGTTAAAAGTAAATACCGCTAGATCCATCGTCTTCTGGTTTACCCATGCACCGGCTTTGTTCTTCTTGGTCATTTGCATGACCTCAAACAAAGAAGGCTCCCGGTGCTCCCTCAGCTCCTGTGGTGGACAAAAAACATTGAGATTATTATTTGTAAACATGTCAGATGAATCATAATAGAAATGTTTAACATAAATATACTTACAAATCTTTTCTTGTGCTCGAGGGTTGAAATGCTACCCCTAGTGTAAACCGAGGCTGCAGCATCGGCGGCTCTGTTGGCCCTGTTCCGAGCACTCGCCTGCTGGAACAGGACCCCGCCCCACTTCTGGACCATCCCGTCCTAATGGTCCTCCGGGATCCAACGAGGGCGCTCACCCTTGTCCCTCACCTTCCAAAGGGTACTCTTGATGATTTTGGAGGTCTTTGTGGCAAAGACCTTCCTAATCTCATCAATCATACCCTCCGCCCACTGGTAATCACGCTGTAAAATGAAATAAGAAATCAAAATTAATAAGAGGTCTATTTTACAAATCAAGTCACAACAAATGAGCTAGGAACTTAACGAGAAGGTGTCAAACCACCTATCTTGGACAACCTTCCCAGCATCTGTCCAAGATATATATGGACCATCCCACTGGGCCTTTAATACCTTAGTAATCGCTTTGGTAGTGCGAGGACTATCAACAAAGCTGTAATGACAACAATTATATCAGGAGAATAACAGTGGACAATCTAGGGAGACTCCCAAAATTTCGGCAGAGTCTCCCCTGTAAATGTAACATTTCCAAGTTTAAATAGTTACCCTGTTACAAACAGAAGAGTGCCAAGTACAATTCAATCTATATAAGTACTAATTAAAGTAACATCCAATAAACCAACAAGTCTTTCCACTAAAGTTTAATATAAAGTATCATACAAATAACATAAAAGTATTTGAGGTTTAGTCACTTACTCGTCTCCGGCCGGCACGGGTACCAACATGGGCAGAGGGGATGCCGGAGGTGGGGTGGCCTGATGGCCATGGTCCTCCAAGCCACCAACTTCAGGACTCTGCTCTGGGGTAGTCAATCGGGGTGATGGGGTGGTCTGCTGTGGTGGTGGTGGTGGAGTGGTCTGCTGTGGTGGTGGTGGTGGTGATGGAGTGCTCTGCTGTAGTGGTGATGGAGTGGTCCGCTGTGGTGGTAATGGAGTGGTCTCCTGTCCTGGGGTGGGAGTCCCCAACCGGGATGTCGGGGTCCTGGACCCACCACCCCTACTGAAGGGTAGTCGACGTCCCGTCATCTGTGGATAAAATCATGAAAAGAAAGGTTAGTCTCAGGATATATATAAACCTATGTATATATGTTTAACAACTACATACTCTGTGTCTGTTTCAGTTTCAAATTCCCCCTCAGTTTCAGTGTCACTGTGGTTATCTGTTTGAACAAGTTCATCAGTATCCAAATTAGCCCTAGACCGTTTTGATCGAGAGACAAGGTCTTTGTCAATGTGTTCACCCCCCGTAGTGACGAGTGTCTCATCCATTATGACTGGATCAATGTTGAACAACAAATTGGCATCATTGAGCTCGTGTGGTGCAAGATGATAAGCGTCATCGACCTCCTCGGAGACATTGTCAGTGATCTGACTTCGGGCCTTGGCCTTGATTACTGCATACCAGTCCCGATGTCCTCCCGAGAAGTCGGTGTAATAAACCTGCTCAGCTTGTTAGGCAAAAATGAAGGGATCAAACCCTTTATATCTACCATTCTTCTTGACCTCAACTAAGCCGTAGTTGTTGTCAACCTTTGTTCCAACACCGATTGTGTTGTCGAACTAATCACATTTGAATAGAACAATATCTCTTCTTAGTCGTCCAGAGAACGAAACTTCAACAATCTCCGTCAGCACTCCATAAAAGTCTTCTTCCAACTGTCCGGCGGTGCCTTTAACACAAACCCCATAGTTATGGGTGCGCATCCCTTCACTCCATTGAAGAATATTAAACTTGTAGCCATTTACGTAGTAAATAGGCCATTTTTTAACAGTTTTCACGGCCCCCAAGAAAGGGCTTGGAGTAAAGAATCTTCAATATGGTTGTTTGGGTCTTGTATCTATGTACAACATAACAAGTAGGTCATCGTTAGATATCGGGAGTTAGAAGCAAAGATAAAAAACACCTGGTAAACGGGTCTTACGTGTTGCGTGAACCAACCAACGAACTTGGATGACACCTCACTATGAATTTGGTCATCAGTTAAATCATTTTGCTCAAGTTTTAGCATATCTGTGTATAAGCTATTCAAAGGAAACAAATTTAGATACTATAAAAGCTACGTTTAGAATGTAACATATAAGTTCTATGACTTACTCAATAAAGGGTTCCACTTCTGGGCAATTTAGAAGAATGTACAAGTGAGCCGCCTTTCGATCTTTCTCATCAATGTAACATTTTGTGAGCTTGCCCCCCGGGTGACCAGGATAGTTGAAAATCGATGTTTGTTCATCAAACCCTGTGCGGCTGGCTACCCCAAGATTGCGGGGAATTCTACTCATTCTAGTTTCTATCTCTGTCGGAAAATAGAAAGAAGCAAAGGTTGTCATTTCTTCGACTAAGTATGCCTCACAAATTGATGCTTCAACACAGGCTTTGTTCGACACTTTATCTTTTAAGGAGCGTAAGAATCTTCAACATCATTAACAAGATAGTGTTAAGTTAGAAAATACTATTATAAGAAGTGTTTGCAAGGAAATTAAAGATTTCTGGCGTTCACCTTTCGAATGGATACATCCAACGATACTGCACCGGGCCACCAACCAAGGCCTCGTACGGTAGATGGATAGGCAAATGCTCCATCGAGTCAAAAAAACTTGGTGGGAAAATCTGCTCCAACTTACAAATCAATACCGGGATAGTTTCTTCTATCTTCACAAGTTTCTCCACAGTCAACGAAGTAGCCGTCAACTCCTTAAAGAAGTGACTCAACTCCACCAACGGCTTCCAAATAGGCTTCGGTAAGGCATGAAACGCGTACGGGAGTAGTTGTTGTATAAACACATGGAAATCATGACTTTTCATGCCAAACACCCTGCCCTCCTTCACGTCGACACATCTACTCAAGTTTGAAGCAAATTCGTCAGGCAGGGTCAACCCATTCATCCAAATACACACAGCAATCTGTTGTGGTCTAGTTAAAGCATATTTTGCATGGGGTTTAAACATTCTTCCACGGCCCGCATCCCTCAACTCCAACTCCTTCCTAGACCACCAAGTCGGAAGGTCTAGACGACTCTTCTCGTTGTCCTTTGTTCTCCCCTTGATGTCCATAACAGTGTCAAAAATATTCATGAAAACATTACGTTCAGTATGCATGACATCAATGGGTACACACACGACTAAACCCTACATTATTAAAGTTGAGTTTCATTTTTTAAGTTCCCTAAGAAAGGGAGTCTGCCGAAATTTTGGCAGAGTCTCCCCTGTAAACTAGACATTTCCCAAATTTACAAACGGCCTGTTACATAGAGAAAACTTCCCAGTATAGATAAATAAACATATCATACGCATTGTATATGATATTCAGAGTTATGAACACCAAATCATGTTATCAATATATAAAATCAATGCCTAATGAGCTCTGCTCTCCACTAACAAACAACATTACACATGCATCGTAAATCATGTTATCAGCACACAAAACCAATGCCTAATGAGCTCTGCTCTCCACTAACAAACAACATTACACATGCATAAAAAATCATGTTATCAGCACACAAAATCACTGCCTAATGACCTCTGCTCTCCACTAACAAACAACAATCAACATACATACACTTCAACACATACAACACACATAGCCAGAAAGTTAGCGTTAGGGGATTACCGTCGAAAGAGAGATAGCGATGGAGACAAAGCTGATGAGAGCCAAACACAGACCACGCGTAAAGTGTATTGGTCTGCATGACAAAGTTGATTGTTAACAGTGTTAATCAAAGTTCCCAACATTCAACTGGTTTCCATAATGAGGTTTCTAAAGATGTAATAGATAAGAATGTAATAACTTTTAGCTTTACAACTTACTAAAAAAGAGATAACTGAGAAACTGAATCCTAACTATCTTTAGGAAATTAACAATTTCTGTTCACATCAATACCATATCTTATGTCAGACGAAAGAAGCAAATTACATTAATTAAAAGAAACAACACATTTTATAAAACTATACAAAATAACTTTAAAAAGTATACAAAATAACTTTAAAAAGTTATACCATTACCATGTCTTAGGTATTTTTTTTGTTTTTCTACCGTCCTTGTTAAATTGAATCTGTCAATGGAAATTTTTTCTTGGAATTGTGCTGAACTACTAGAAACTACTGTACATCTCTATGAATTAAGTTCAAGGTTGATTGATTATCTGAAACAATAATATTCATACAATGGTTTCCTTCCTAGCTTCTTATTACAGAAGTCCTGTCTAAGCTGTTTTCAGTTACATCATTAATGATATTGAAGATGTACCTGTTTATTGTCAGACATACAGAGTCGTCACTATCACACTATAACACTATAACACTAATATTGATCGTTCTTACTGCACTTATTATTACTAGTATCTTGTATCATGCATAGTAGTCAATAGCAGTGTAGCGGAGTGGCTGGGTGCCGTGATGGGAGGATTTGTAGAGGCTTGCCTCAGGTCGTGGAAATAGAGGTGTGAATATTAGCAGAGAGGGACTGGCAAATAGCAGCGCCATGGCCACCTGCCTGAAATCCGCTTTCTGGGTCAGTGTTTTGACCCTTTTGAAGGGTATTTTTGGTCTTTCAGCCCTAAGAGGCATATGCTTTGAAAACCTTAAACAAAGACTGCCGTCACCCCTCATTGTACTACCCTAAACAAAGAGAGAGAAGAGATCTCTCGTGAGAGAGAAGAGAGAAATGGCGAGACTGCGAGAGAGAAGAGAGGAACGATGACTCCCACCACTTCTCTGGCGACACCTACCCCTTCTCTGACAAACCTGGTTTTCTTTGGCAACTTGTCTGGTGATCATCATTCTCTATTTTGAACGAAAGAGTGCTGTACTTCTATTTTTTTCCGGTCATCTTCATCATCATCTTCTTCGACCTCCGATGGCTGAAAATGCACAGGAGAGGTTCAAGGGAAAGGATATTATTCATGTCCAAGAAGAGGAAGAAGATTTGGAAGGTGAAGAAACTGAGTTGGAGGAGGAAGATGTTTACCAAAATGGTGATGATGATGGAGACGAGGAGCCAAATCTTGAACATGAATTATGGTGTCATGTGCTTAGAAGTTAGTTTATACTGTACTCTATTTTGGTACGTTGGAAATTTTAGGCTGTACTCTAGGCAGAGATCTGTAATTTAGTTTGTTCTTTTCTAGGAGTAAAATTGCAATATGTACTGAATTTGTTTGTTACCAGTCGAGTAAACATGATAATAAGAAAACAATTTAATATGATCAACATTTTAAGATATTTATCACAATTATATTTGATTTGGAAATTGTTACTTACTTACGAGCTTTTTCTCAACATCTTATTAAAACAGGTGGTTGTTGACAAATTTTCTGGCCGTTCTCGTGGTTTTGGATTTGTCACATTTGATGAAAAGAAAGCTATGGAAGATGCTATAGATGCTATGAATGGAATGGATTTGGATGGGCGAACTATTACTGTTGATAGAGCCCAGCCTCAACAAGGATCATCACGAGATGATGGTGATCGCTCCCGAGAGCGTGGTCGTGATCGTGGTCGTGACAGAGATTATGGAGGGCGTCGAGGATCTAATGGCGGTGAATGCTTTAAGTGTGGTAAACCTGGTCATTTTGCTAGGGAGTGCCCTGGTAAAGGGTCAAGAGGGGGAACGTATGGTGGCAGAGAAAGTAGATATGGTGGAGGCAGTGGTGGTGGTGACTATGGTCATGACAGAAATGCAGATCGTTCTTCTGGTGGGCGCAACAGGGATGCTGGTAATCATGGAGACTCTGGAAATGCCCGATATCATCGTGATCGTGCTGGACCATACGAGCGAAAGGGATCAGGAGGCTTTCGTTGATATAATTAGTCGTTTCATTAAGCTTCTAAAAATGACATTGATCAACTCAAGCATTCCAGCATAAAGCCGATAGTTCTAAAATAAACGGTTCTTTTCTTTTAAATATTGAGAAAATGGAATGTCAACAATGGGGTTTAGGTTCTTTAGAACAAAGATGAGAAGGCCTCTAGAATAAAACGGGGGAAATATTTTTGTGTGAGAATTGGACGATACACTTTCTGTTAAATAAACCTGACCTAAGCCATAGCAAGTTGTGAGTTGATTTGAATCACCAGGCTAGTCATTTTATAACATAAGAACCCCAGTTGTCTTATATAACCAAAAACAAAAATAATAAACATTTTAGGTGACTGTAACAAAAATTACAAACGTATACCCCAACCAAAAATAACAAAACACACATCGGAAAAAATCTTGTATACCATATTAACAAATATAACTCAACATTCAGCAACAATCACATGCATGCTAACAGCCATGCAAACATGCATACAGGGTAAAGCATGGAACAAATACGCAGCAGCCAAAGAGTAGCAAAGCATAATACGGTTGTTCACTTCTATGTATTTAGGAATTAGTATTCGAATCATAAAATAAAACAAAATTCATTGGTTGACAACAGACAAGTTAACATTGCGGATGAAGCACAGTCGATTATAACACAATACCGGCAACATAAAATACGTTAAATTAAATTCTAATCTATCAGACAAATAAGTTAACCTAGTATCCTTTGATTTCAGACAATTCAGTTTTCGCCTCTCATGCTTTTAGAAGTGTATCTATTGTTAAATAAGTGTATCCTCATAATACTATTTACTTGTAAAAATCAAAAAATAAAATAAGTGTATCCTCATAATAAGTGTATCTATTTAATAAATATTTACTTGTAAACATAGCTCTTCTCCATCTTCCAATCTCATATACACATTACACATCACCAAAAAGCCATTCCAAACTACCCCCTCTTTCTAATTCACTTCATCTTCAATCCATTATTCATTTTCACCCTTAAAGTTTCCACTTTGTGTCTTGGTGCAAAATGGGGATGGCTGCTGCAGAGTCACAGTTTCATGTGTTGGCTGTTGATGACAGCCTCATAGATAGGAAACTCATTGAGAGGCTCCTACGAACCTCTTCCTATCAAGGTACTGTTTTTCAGGCCAAACACACCAAAATATGAGGCAGAAAATTTGTCTCTTCTGTCCATCTTTGTATATATGTTATGTGATCAGAAATTCAGAATGAATGAACCATGTTTTGTTTTGAAAATATAATACAATTATTTAATGAAACCTCATCAGTAGGCATCTAAAGGCAAACTATCAAACTAATACAGGAAAATTAAAGTAACTGTCCTTCCTGTATGTAAACATTAAGATAATTGTGATGAACTATTACTCTAAAATTTGTTATGGCTTGTATAGATTCTAAGTCTGTTTCTTTTTAGTTTCATATGATCTCATCCAATAAATCTTTACATATAGACTAGAAGACACTCTGTAACAGTTGGAAGAAATGGATTCGATGCAATGTACCAAAGATCAGAGTGTCACTCACTGGAAAAGCTGCAGGGGTAGTCGGCGGAGACTCCTCGCCCGTTGTGGCAACTCTGCCTGGCCGGAGATGGTCACCTGAACCAGTGGAACACGGAGGCTCGACGGAGGAAGAAAGGAGCAGACGTGAGAGAGGGCTTCCGAGGGAGGAGAGGGGGACGGCGGGTGAGAGAGGCAGGCACACGAACAGCGAGACGGAGGGAGGTAGCAGGTCCGACGAAGGGAGGGAGGAGAGGGAGACGGCGCTGCAAGAGGAATGGGAAAGATAGGGCAACTGACAGGGAAAGGGGTTGCTGTCGAGTTTGATTAAATACTTAGCGACGGCTAATGACCCGTCGCTAATAACGTCACTACAATTAAAATGATTAGCGACGGTGACTACCCACCGTCACTACCTTAGCGACGGCACTCCAACTCCGTCCCTAATCTCCTGAAGATTAGCGACGGTAAGACAAATCCGTCACTAACCTCCTAAAAATTAGCGAGGGTTTCACCCCACCGTCACTAACTTAAAGAAAATATGGAGGGAAGACGAAAATTATAGCGACGGTGACTCTACTCCGTCACTAACCTCCAGAAATTAGCGACGGTGCCGCCCCACCGTCACTAACTTAAAGAAAAATATGGAGGGAAGACGAAAATCATAGCGACGGCGAAGTTACTCCGTCACTAACCTCCTGAACATTAGCGACGGTGTAGGCGAACCGTCACTACCTTTCATTATTAAAAGAAAACTTATGGAGGGAAGGCGAAAACATTAGCGACGGACGAGAATCTCTGTCACTAAATTAGCCAAACAAATAGCCACGACGGAGGTTTCCGTCACTATTACAAACCCTAGCGACGCGTATGCTCCGTCGCTACTATTTGGCGCCAACAGAAAATCCTGGCGGGAAACCAAAACAAGGTGGAGCTAAACATAGCGACCGTACTAGCGACGGTTTTTACAATTCGTAGCGACCGCGAATTCTGTCAGTCGCTAAAGGAGTGGCTAACATATTTCAGGTCCCTTTTGTTATAAAGCGGTCGCTAAGGCGGTGGCTAATTAGCGACGGGATTCGGTGGTCGCTAATGTCAGGTAGCTGTTTAGGGTTTTTTTAGTTGTGTTATGTGCTTGATAAATCCTTTTGGTAGAATTATAGTTAGGTTGTGATTACTGAAGCAAGGTGTGCATTTGTATGACTATTATGCTTATTGATGGTTTGATAGTTTAAAATTAGTGTATTAAACACATTTGATGAATAGATGATACCTTTAGACATAGTACTTGTTGGTTGATGTGGTTAGGTAATGAGATCAAATGCATTTTATGTAGACTTGAGGAACTGAACAAGCGATTTTTGGTTCCAGGTGGTTCTGGGACCTCTGGACCAGTTCCATATCTTGTATGCACCATATGTAATGTGTTTGTAGTGCCTTGGTTCCATTTGGTTTGGTTTAGGATGGTTTGGAGAGACATATTGCATGAAAACGACTCATATGCATTTTTCTGCATATCTCATTTAGTTTTGAGAATTTTTGAGTGCGGACTGTTTCAACAGTTTTTAAATGATGTATTTATGTTGGCATCAAAATTTGAGATCATTCGAAGTTGAAATGACCAGGTTAGAGGGTTTAAAAGTTGATCTTAGTACATAAATCTGCATAATGTAGAATTCTGATAACTTAGTAATAGTTTAGCTAATCGATTACTAATTCTCTATTTGTCTTGTAATCGATTACAAGCTCTCTGTATACCCCTTTGTTTGCCTTGTAATCGATTATGAGTCTTCTGTTTGCCCTCTCTATTCATTCTATAATCGATTACTAATTAACTATGACTCTTCTGTATATCTTATAAACAATTAGGCTAATCGATTACCCTTTTGTTGCATTTGATTAATGGTACTCTGATGAGTTAATAATCGATTACCTGTTCATGGTAATCGATTATTAGGCTCTATATTGACAATTTTATATTGTTTCCATGACTTGCACTGTTGGTTTCCAAGGTCATCGTCAGGAAGGTTTCCTACGCGAAAAATTTACCCTAGTTTGGGTCAATCTCTGAGATAAACATTGGTAATCAATAAGGGGATGTCGCAATATTCATTTCCAATATTGTGCATCAATCTTTATTTTCATTCACAAAGAATTTCTTTAAAATTTATATTTTAATCAAACATTGCAATCTTCATTTTCTTTCCCAGATAATTTCTTCAATCAAACATATTATGTTTTCTTGTGATAGAGGCCATTTGTATTTCACAATCATCAATATTATTAGTGATACCAACAGTTTCAAAAAGACATTTCATTGCGACATTTCATTGCATTCTATATTGATTGGAATAACTTCAACACCCGTTTCAAAATTCTCCTATATTTCAAAATAAAAGAGAATAAAATTATTTATAAAGTCATGAAATTACATAACATCTCAAATGAAGAAATTGACCCCAACAATTATTCTATTAAAAAAGTTATCACCAAAAGAGAACTAACTTCGATAAAACACGAAAAAAAGTTAGATGTACAAGGAATAACCAATAAAAAACAATTGTGTCAATAAGATGGATAAGTTATCCTCAAAATAGTATATACTTTTATAACCAATCATAATTATAATAAAATCATCACATATAACTAACAAAATTATTTTATTATTAAATGATTTTTATTATTTTTACTTCATATAAAATTATTGCATTTAAAAATAAAATAAAATAAAATGAGAATTACATAAGAAACTAACATGTATAAAAAATTATTAAAAATAACTCCTTAAATACTTCCTAAATATGTATAATATAGATATAAATAAATATAGATTATTGAATAGAATTATTACGCGTGATAAAGTTTTATTTTCTCAGTTTTAACTATACTTACTTTTTAACCTTAATTCAAGATTACATATTAAGTTAAGTTAGAATAAGTTAGAATATGTCCTATTATGCAATCTATTTACTTGATGTTTAATACAATGATAGTTTGAGATAATAAGGGATTTACTAGTCTCAATAAATTTTAGTTAATAAATAATTATTTTTTTCGTTTATTTCTAAGTGTGTGATAAGAGAAAAAAACATATATTAAAAATGATTTTTGTAATATGTATCCAATACTATATATTTAACAATTTAAAAATAATTTTTTTGGGAAAATATATGATTGACGTAATTCTATACTCAATAAATTTATTTTCTAATACTTTTTTTCACTCTTAAATTATTTGACATGTAACTTAGAAATACCTATTCCGTTTTCTAACAAATTAATTTCCTTTTTTTGTTCTACATACCCCTCAATTTCTAAACATCCACTCCCACCAAAACAGAAAGCCATGATGACCCTTCTCCCACCACACTGAATTCAGAACAAAAAAACGTGGAAGAAAACTCTTGAAGTTGAACTCCACACACAATTGCAGTTGCAGGCACACCAAAAATTGCTTAGAGAGCACATAACTCCAACAATAATTACTCCCCTTTTACCAATCCAATATATAATGTGTTAAGTGGAGTTTCAGTGTCAGATACCCGTAGCACCAGTGCCTTTTTGTTCAAACAAAATCTCCCCTTTTCCTCTCTCAACACACCCTACATAACACAACCACCAAATCATATCACACATCATCACAGTTTTCATCAAAGTGGATATCAACATTCAATACTATATATCTACCTCAATTTCAGTCTCACCCTCTCCTTAACATTCTCTCCATCTTATATAAAATCCTCTCAACCACCACCACCTCAAAAACTCAAACACCAACAACATTAAAAAATTCAAAACCTTTTTCATCCCTAATATTAAAAAGACCTCCAAATCCAATTAATCTCAAAACCTCTGAGACCTAGTTAATCATTGCAAGATGAACATGTTAGGCCTTAGAGACCTAGTTCTCATAGCTCCAACCCCTTCTTCACTTCACCACCATCACCACCAACAACAAGGCCAGCCCATTTCATCAGAACACCATGCCGACCTCCCTCTACCTTCTTCAGGTTCCCTAAGTGTTGGTCTTGGCATTTTCCCTCTCTTAACTGCCACACCCTGCATGCCACAAAACAATGATGTTCAAGTCCAACAAGAGGGCCACAACAACAACAACACCAACTTCTGGAACCTCAACATGTGTGGCTCCGAAGTGAATTCCACTAGAAAAGGAGTCGTGGTACACGTGGCAGCAGAAGATGGAAGGAACAACAACAACAACAAGCACGTGGTGATGGAGAGTGAGGAAAGTGGCGATTTCAGGGTGTGCCAGGATTGTGGGAACAGGGCCAAGAGAGATTGCACATACCAAAGGTGCAGGACTTGTTGCAAAGGACGTGGCTTTGATTGCAACACTCACGTGAAGAGCACGTGGATCCCTGCATCGTCGAGACGCGCTAGTGGTAGTGATGGGGACGGTAGCGCTTCCAAGAGGCTAAGAGGGTCTACACAGAATGTCACTGCAACCTCTCATAGTTCCACTTCGAATGCCACCACAACAAAGAGCTTCAGCTTAGATACTAGCTCTTCTCATCAAGGTCACTTCATTTTATTTTCTCTTCTAATTAAACACTTATTCAATTCAACTTTATATCTCATTCCTTGCTTGTTATTTATTTCTAACTTTAATGGTCAAGTATATCAAATAATACAAAATTGGTATTTTGATAAATTTCTTTTTCAAGTTCTTCAAAAACGCCTTTGGGCATCGTTCAGTTTGAATTTTCACTCGTCGATGCATTTGTTACTTAAGCTGTTTTCAATATCTTTATAAAAAGTTTTAGAAATAAATATTTTATATATGATCATTGAAGGTAATTCATCTAATAAGTAAAAAATTATTAACTTAACAAGAACAATTATATATGGAATCAATATTAATTATTAAACATTTTTATTAATTATCAAAAGAGACAGTCCGAACCTGACTTTTTTTAACCGATTGAAAATGTGGAAAGAAAGTTTAAATATATTTTTCGACATAAGTGAAATACCTTCACCGGGACTAAGCTGGGTTATACTAAGGATTAATTAACATCTAAGAGAAAAAAAAATTGTGTTTGAGTGTGAATTCTTTCTGACACGTATCTATCTTAAGACTGCTACTTCTCTGAGTAATTTTCATGTTTAGAAACATGTTTACTGGAGTTTTGATTTGTTTAGAAAATGTACTATATAAATATAGTTTTTTTTAAGTCTAAAGGAACAAGCTTTGCAAATGTAACGTGGTGTGGTGAAATTTTAGAGTTTGGAGGTTGAATTGATGAATGATGATTCTCTTGAGTTGCAGATGCAGGTTTCAAGCAGTCTTTGCCACGAAATGTTCGTGCACCTGCAGCGTTTAGGTGCCATAGAGTGTCTGCAATAGGTAGTGGTGAAGATGAAATTGCTTATTTGGCCACGGTGCATATCAGTGGCCATGTGTTTAAGGGGTTTCTCTATGATCATGGTGTTGGTGGTGGGAACGATGAAGCGCCCAGTGTTTCAGAATTGCAACTGGGAAATCATCGCAGTGGAAAGACTATTAATAATAACAGGGAATGTTCTTCTGAATTTGGGGTTCCAACCACTGACTACCCTGCTTCTGCTTGCTGATGAGATTGCTTAAGGTACAAATATTCACCAAGCTTAACCTAAAGTATACACTGGAAAAAATTATCATTTATTATTGCACAAAATTTATATAATTGTGAGAATAATCTTCATTAGTATAACTTTTAAGAGTATCTTTGGTGAATATACAAAAATATTTTAATAATCAAATAATTATGTAAATTCATTTTGATGTTTAAATACAGTAATGAAAAAAAATTATTTAAATAATCTATTTTGTTTTGATTGTGTTAAAAATAGTTTTAAGTTAAAAATTATTAAAATAGAAATGAGAATTATGAAATTGAGAAGATATAAAGAGTAAAATAAAGAAAAAATGAGTGTATAACATAAATAAATATTTTTTTATAATCAGAACCCAAAAAAGTTTAGATTATATTTATAGTTATTTTTCTTTAGAAAAGATAATCTAAAATATTTTAATATGCTTTTTATAAAATTACCCAAACATACTAAGTACTTTTCCTCAAAATTAAGAAAATAAGTAATTAAAATCAACATTTCTAAACATACATTAACTAATAAAAAATGTTAATATAAGTAATTTATATATATATTGACAATATATTGTATTGTTACCAAAATCTTACTGAATCAGTTGATCCGGCTAGTTAAGTCATGAATTGGCTAAGTAACTGGTATTAATTAATTCTTTGTTTTGATTCAACTAATATTTGATTCCCATTTGTTCATGGTTCGGTTGAACTAGTACTTTTATGAGTTTAATGATTGGTCTAATTTTAAAAATATTGATATTTTATAATATAACTAGCTAAAAATTTTACCAATATAAAATTTATTCATATTAATATTATATCAAATTAATAAACCTAAAATATACTTAATAATATTTTTTGGGAGTGAACATTGGGTACCATATTGATTACATATAGATAGATTCTGTAATTAGCCCTCGTTAACCCGTAGAATCCATGCATAAAAACATTCTCATACAATTTGGTGAAAAAACTAAATTAGATGTGTCTATTTTTGATAAAAGACATCCTTAGCCCTCATTAATGCACCCTTTATAAGAGTTAGATATGAAGGGTATAATTAGTAATAGCAACCTATAATTTTTTATTTATATAAATTGTTTGTCGTATTTTCCTAATAATCAAACATAACTCCAAAACATAATTTCATCATTTTTATAATCTTCTTTAACGAACCAAATGACACCCCATTTATCAATTTTTCTCATACTTTCTTTCTCTTTCAAAAGTAGTGGTGACGTCAAGGATGTCAATTTCAATCAAAGGACAAGTAGACGAGCATTGCACGTACACTTTCTAATGTCCATTGAGAGTGTGCGTTGTTACATTTCCACTACCACATTACAATCCGTGTTACATTCATGCGAGTATCGATGATGGTACATTCATTGGCTGTATTAGGGTGAAATGAAAAGAAAGATATAAAGAAAAAAAAAGATAGTTACAAATCTTACAAGTATATGAATATTCTCCTCCATCTCAAATATAATCAATAAAAATTTTAAAATATTTTAATCTGAAATATTAACAAAACTTAATTAAAACATATTTAATGGTATAACCTTTCTATTAATGAAAATAAATAATATAAATAACTTATAAAATAAAGAGAGAAATGATAAGATAATTTAAAAATTATAGTTCACTTTTTTTTATTTAATCACAAATAATCTCCTTCAAAGGAATTTGGTTGGGATAAAAACAATCATGTTATTGTGAAGCTAACTATTTTAACAATAATTTTTTATCTCGGTTGATATAATGTATTTTTAATAATATTAATTGAGATAAATTAAAATATTTAATTAACATAAATTAATTATCTGATTTTTATATTTGAGATTTGAAATTTTCTTAGCATGCCATCTCACATCTATCAATCCACATCAACGTTTATTTTAAAATTTTAATATACTTTTACTCTCGAGTCTTGACTTTTGCTACTTGCCGCAGGATACAACTCTATTCTCCACCAAAATTTTGGTACTTTTAATAAAAACATTCTATGACTCTAGTTTTGTCCATATATTTGATAGATTGTCTCCTATAATAAGGGTCTAACTGTGACTGAATCATATGTAATATATAATATTTTAAATTACTTGAAAAAGTAAATATTAACCAAATTATTGTGTGATACAGTAATAAATCATTTTAACAAAAGTTTATTTATAAATTTTTTATTAAGTCCATAGACCACATATACGCAAAAAAAAAAAAAACTTTTTAAATATGTTTGGAATAAAATAATCATCAATATTGCTCTCATTTTAATTTTTTCGTGTTGATTATTGTCATGACAATTAGTTATCTAAATATACTATTGCTCATTAACATATGTAATGGAAGCGATAGTTATGTAAATGGGTAATGATATTTATAAATAAAAGTTAATGTATTTATTGCTACGGGTCCCTCTTAGTGAAAATAACCACTTAGCAATAAATTAATATTGTTTTGTGGCTAATTATGATAGCATATGTGGATGGATGGTAACCACATAATTATTTGTGGTGGAAATCAAAACATTGGGCCTATAAATTGGCCTTGGAGCATTGCAGCAAATGCATCAGGAGGAAAACCAAGCAATTGAGAGCAATTGCATTGAAACACTAGTGAGAGTGTTTAGGCCAAAGCAATTAGTTAATTGCTTTGATGAGTTGTTGAGTGAGGGAAAAATAATTAGTGAGTGACAAAATAGTGAGATTAATTGGGGTGTTGGGAAACACTTGAGTGCCACTATTTTGGGTTAATCTCGGGTTTGTACCTCTAATATTTTATTAGAGAAGTCCCTCTTGTACGTCTACTGATTTTATTAGTGGAAGAAATTTCAGAGTTTGTCCCGTGGACGTAGCCCAAATCAAAAGGGTGAACCACGTTAAATTGCTGGTGCCATTTTAATTATTTATTTACTTTGCTCGTATTTAATTTATTCTATAACCACCTATTTTATCGGTCAGCCATTCTGCTGCGCCGGGAAAAATTATCAGTCAATTTATGCAGATTTTTCCCAACAACTGGTATCAGAGCGGTACCAGGGGGAACTAATATCTACTTATCGTATGCTCTGTGGTTGCCACTAAGGTGGACCCTCCACATCAGAAAATAAGTCAGATTATTATTTACCCTTTAAAAGTCTAGTTGGGGCCATGGAGGTGAAGACGAGCAAAATGATTAATTTAAATGGCATGAATTACCATATATGGAGAAACAAGATGAAGGATCTCCTATTTGTGACGAAGATGCATCTACCAGTGTTTAGTACAACTAAACCTGAGGACAAGACAGATGAAGAATGGGAATTTGAGCATGAACGAGTCTGTGGCTTTATCCGACAATTCGTCGAAGACAAAGTGTACAATCACATTTGTAGTGAGACTCATGCTCGAACATTGTGGAACAAGCTAGAGGAGCTGTACGCTTCCAAAACCGGCAACAATAAATTATTTTATCTAACAAGGCTACTCCAGATGAAGTACCGGGAGGGTACACTAATGGCAGATCATTTGAATGAGATGCAGGGGATCGTGGAGCAGCTGTCAAGGATGGGTATTAAATTTGACAATGAAGTACTTGCTCTTTTGGTGCTGGCTTCCCTACCAGAGTCTTGGGAGACTTTGAAGATTTCAATCACAAATTCTGCACCAAATGGTGTAGTAAATATGGAAAATGTCAAAAGTGGTGTCCTAAATGAAGAAATGAGAAGAAAAGCACAAGGATCCACATCATCGCAGCAGGATGTTGTTGTTGCAGAGACAAGGGGGAGGAATCAGACCAAAGGTTCAAAGTCCAGAAGCAAAAGTAGAGGAAAGTCAAATAGATATGCAAATGTGGAATGCCATCACTGCAAGCAGAAGGGCCACATAAGAGGTTCTGTCGGATGCTCAAGAGATCTCAAAAGAAGAACAAAGGCAAGGAGAAGGTCCAAGATGACAGCAGTGATGATGAACAAACCAATGCTGCCGAGGAGTTCCACATCATCTATGAAGAAGACATTGTCAACCTTGCAACCCATGAGACCAGTTGGGTAGTTGACAGTGGAGCTACCATTTATGTGACATCTCAGAGGGAATTATTCTCCTCTTACACACCAGGTGATTTTGGTGTTGTTAGAATGGGAAATGAAAATTACTCAAAAGTTGCAGGAAAAGGAGATGTTTGTTTGGAGACACAGAATGGTACGCGGTTAGTCCTGAAGGATGTCAGGCATATTCCAGACATGCGCCTGAACTTGATCTCAACTGGAAGGTTAGATGATGAAGGTTACTGCAACACCTTCAACAACGGCCAGTGAAAGCTCACCAAAGGATCTTTGGTGGTGGCCAAATGAGACAAGTGCTCAAGACTGTACATGATGCAGGCAAAGATTTTACAGGATGCTGTGAATACAGTGGAGAATGATGGTACAGTTGAATTATGGCACAAGCGGCTCGGTCATATGAGTGAGAAAAGTATGACCATTCTAACCAAGAAGAATATATTGCCTGGATTGGATCAGGTCCATCTGAAGAAGTGTGCTGATTGTCTGGCGGGAAAGCAAAACAGAGTTGCTTTCAAGAGTTCCCCTCCTTCCAGAATGAAGAATGTATTGGACCTAATACAATCAGATTTGTGTGGGTCAATGCCAAAGTCACTCGGTGGTGCTCAGTACTTTGTGACTTTCATTGATGATCATTCCAGAAAGACTTGGGTGTATCTTTTAAAGACTAAAGACCAAGTATTGGGTGTCTTTAAACAGTTCTTATCTATGGTGGAGAGGGAAACTGGCAAGAAGCTTAAGTGTATTCGTACAGACAATGGTGGAGAGTACACAGGATCATTTCATGCTTAGTGTGAAGAGCATGGTATTCGACATCAAACGACACCGCCAAAGACGCCACAATTGAATGGTTTAGCTGAGAGGATGAACAGGACTTTGATGGAGAGAGTCAGATGTATACTCTCACATGCAAAGTTGCCAAAGATGTTTTGGGGTGAGGCTATACAAGCAGTCGCTCACGTATTGAACCGTTCACCTTGTGTTCCTCTCCAGTACGACACTCCAGAGAAGGTATGGTCAGGAAAAGATGTTTCCTATGATCATTTGTGGGTGTTTGGCTGTAAGGCCTTCGTGCATGTACCGAAGGATGAAAGATCCAAACTTGATGTCAAGACACGACAATGCGTGTTTGTCGGCTATGGTCAAGATCAGCTTGGCTATAGATTTTACGATCCAATCCATAAGAAGCTTGTCAGAAGCCGTGATGTAGTGTTTGTTGAAGATGAGACCATTGAAGATATCGAAAAAGCCAACGAAAATGCTTTCAAATCCAATGATGGTTCAACAAACATAGAGCTAGTTCCTTCAATGATGGTGCCAAGAGAAATTGAAGATGAAGCTCCTAATGATCAACCTGAGGCAGGTAATCCGATTGCTCCCTTTGAGATACCATCAGATAATTCTGATGATGAAAGTGTTCATGATCAACCACTAGCTCCAACGGGTTCTCCAAATCTAAGGAGATCTGATAGAGTCAGACAACGCTCTACAAGATATCCTGAAGAACAGTATATGTTACTGACTGACGGGGGAGAACTGGAAAGTTTCCAAGAAGCTATGAATGATGAACACTATAAAAGGTGGATTGAAGCCATGCAAGATGAGATGAATTCCTTGCATAAGAACAAAACATTTGAGCTAGTGAAGTTGCCAAAAGGCAAGAAGGCTTTGAAGAACAAGTGGGTGTTCAGGATCAAGCATGAAGAACACAGTCCCCAGCCACGATTCAAAGCTAGATTGGTTGTCAAAGGATTCAGTCAGAGAAAGGGGATTGACTTTGATGAGATTTTCTCACCAGTGGTGAAGATGACATCCATCAGAACAGTGCTAGGGTTAGCAGCAAGTCTCGACCTTGAAATCGAGCAGATGGATGTGAAGACGGCCTTCCTTCATGGTGACTTGGAGGAAGAGATATACATGGAGCAGTCAGAGGGTTTCAAAGTAAAAGGTAAAGAGGACTATGTTTGTAAGCTTAATAAAAGCTTGTATGGCTTAAAGCAGGCACCAAGACAATGGTACAAGAAGTTTGAGTTTATGATGGGGGAGCAAGGCTACAAGAAGACCACTTCAGACCATTGTGTGTTTGTACAGAAATTCTCTGATGATGATTTTATTATTCTTCTGCTCTATGTAGATGACATGTTGATCGTTGGCTAGAATATTTCCAGAATCAATAAGTTAAAGAAGCAATTGAGCAAGTCTTTTGCTATGAAAGACTTAGGGCCAGCAAGACAAATTCTTGGCATGCAAATAACTAGAGACAGGAACGCCAAGAAATTGTGGTTGTCACAGGAGAAGTACATAGAAAAGGTGCTTCACCGGTTCAATATGGACAAGGCTAAAGCGGTTAGTTGTCCTCTTGCTAATCACTTTAGACTAAGTACCAAGCAGTGCCCTTCCTCAGAGGATGAGAAGGATGAGATGGATAGAGCTCCATATGCTTCAGCAGTTGGGAGTTTGATGTATGCCATGGTATATACACGGCCAGATATCGCTCACTCTGTAGGCGTGGTGAGTCGTTTCCTTTCAAATCCTGGAAAGGAACATTGGGCTGCAGTAAAGTGGATTTTCAGGTATCTCCGTGGTACCTCCAAAATGTGTTTGTGTTTTGGAGATGGAAAACCTATGCTAGTAGGTCATACAGATGCTGACATGGCTGGAGATGTTGACTCAAGAAAGTCTACATCAGGATACCTAATCACTTTTGCAGGGGGAGCTGTGTCATGGCAATCAAGACTACAGAAGTGTGTTGCTCTCTCAACAACTGAAGCAGAATTTATTGCGGCCACTGAAGCCTGTAAAGAGCTGATATGGATGAAGAAGTTCTTGGAAGAACTTGACATGCACCAGGAAAAGTATGAGCTGTTTTGTGACAGTCAGAGCGCAATTCACCTTGGGAAGAATTCCTCCTTTCATTCTCGATCAAAGCACATTGATGTGAGATATCACTGGATCAGGGATGTATTGGAAAAGAAGTTACTACAACTTGAGAAGATCCACACAGATGAAAATGGATCAGATATGATGACAAAGACTCTTCCAAAGGAAAAACTGGAGTACTGTCGACAAGCAGCAGGACTGGTAGAGCCTTCCATCTAATCGGGAGGGGGAGATTGCTACGGGTCCCTCTTAGTGGAAATAACCACTTAGCAATAAATTAATATTGTTTTGTGGCTAATTATGGCAGCATATGTGGATAGATGGTAACCACATAATTATTTGTGGTGGAAATCAAAACATTGGGCCTATAAATTGGCCTTGGAGCATTGCAGCAAATGCATCAGGAGGAAAACCAAGCAATTGAGAGCAATTGCATTAAAACACTAGTGAGAGTGTTTAGGCCAAAGCAATTAGTTAATTGCTTTGATGAGTTGTTGAGTGAGGGAAAAATAATTAGTGAGTGACAAAATAGTGAGATTAATTAGGGTGTTGGGAAACACTTGAGTGCCACTATTTTGGGTTAATCTCGGGTTTGTACCTCTAATATTTTATTAGAGAAGTCCCTCTTGTACGTCTACTGATTTTATTAGTGGAAGAAATTTCGGAGTTTGTCCCGTGGACGTAGCCCAAATCAAAAGGGTGAACCACGTTAAATTGCTGGTGCCATTTTAATTATTTATTTACTTTGCTCGTATTTAATTATTCTATAACCACCTATTTTATCGGTCCGCCATTCCGCTGCGCCAGGAAAAATTATCGGTCAATTTATGCAGATTTTTCCCAACATTTATTAATTGTTTCAGTAATAAAGAAAGTATTTAATTTCATACTTCCTCTTGTAATTATTTATATACTAATGAAAAGTATTTATTATTTTTCTGCTTTTGAGACAATAATTACATTTATTTTGTCAAAACAAATGTATTAAAAAGATTAATAAAAAACATATATTTTAGGAAGATGTAACATTTTTTTTCAACAAAATATGTTTCTCTCCTTTTTTAAAAAAATGGCAAGGTATATATATTTCAATCATGATGAAGGGCAAAAATCTATGTAGCCACACTATATTTTCTTTGCAATACAATCTATATTGAGTTCCAAAATAAGTAAATCTTCGTTTAATTTATCGAGATTGTATGAATTGGATTTCTCTCTAAATTCTTAAAAATTGCACATTACTCTATGAATTTGTAAAATGATATTCACTAAAACTGTATTTTAATTGTCATTTTTTTTTGCATTTACATTAAAAATGACTAGTGTAAATATTGTTTTTCAATATCAACGGCTAGATTAAATTTTAAAAATCTTAACTAAATTGTCAAAGTTTACTCGCACCATAATTTTCATTTCGATCATGTAAGGTAAACACAATTGATACATGGGATGCATAAAAAATGTTGAGGCTTAGGTCGAATCCCCAATGCTTTCACTCACTAACACTTATCCTTTGTATTTTACTGTTATTTTAAAAAATGAAAAAAATTCTCAATTCACATCTTAGCATCTCTTTCCAGTTTCCATATGAAATGCCAACCCACTTTTTGGTTGTACGTTTCAGTTTTCTGCATATACAAACATTTCACCAAGTTGTTAAGCTTTCCCATCACGCACATCAAATTATGGAAGAGGGTTATGTATTTTGAACGCATAGTTACTTAATTTAGAAACTGAATATATATATCTTGACATCATTCTTGTCCTTGTTTCCTATTGCTATGAAGTTCAATGTCTGGAAAAGAAAAGAAAAGAAAAGAGTAAAATAAAGTGAAAATTAAGGATGTGAAAGAAAGTTGTTGGCAAATGAAGAAGTGGGGAATCCTGAAATAAAGAGCATAACAAAGCACACGGCATTACAACTACATATTTTATAATTTGTTCATATTGGCTGTCATTTTCTTGGTTGCTTTATTCCTCTTACTTAGAGCTTAACTTCCTTACTTTTGTCCAGTTTATTTCTTGACATACTTTATATTAATTATTAAGCAATTGACTTTGAGAGTGTAATTACTAATTGGCCATGATTATTTCAAGATAAATAATTACTTTTTCTATTTTATATTTCTCTAACAATATACAAACCTTTTGTTTACCAATGACAGGTGACTCTTTATTCTTGCTGTTTTCCATGGGAAATTAAGCTGACAATAATGCTCTTTTGTTATTATGTAAATTTCTCTTGAACATAATGTTTATATGCATACATAGAGCTAGGGACCTAGTTTTCAATTTGCATCATGACAGAGACATTGATGTTGCGGGATTTTTATACTTAATGCTTAACTAAAATTTTACTTTTATTATGTCAATATATTCAAATGGGTTATATGTATGTCTGCATATAGCATGGTCCAGAACCATGAAAGAAAAACAAAATACATATTATGTGGAGTCTTTCACTTGGTTTCTGGTATCATCAAAGAAAACAGAGCATGGACAACATTTGAGATTAGTTTTTCAAACCATGAGGCCAAGTATCTAAATATGAATTTTGGTTGAATAGTGTGGCATTCTAATGTGTCCAAGGATGGAATAAGTATGAATTTGAAGAAGGTAGAAGTAGTGCAGAATTGGCCTAGACCTACAATGGTGAAAGGGATTTGAAGTTTTCTTGGTTTAGTGGGATATTATCATCGATTTGTGATGGATTTTTCAAAAATTGCATCCCCTTTAACTAGGCTAACACAAAAGAAAGTGGAGTTTCAATGAATAGACACATGTTAACAGAGTTTTCAGTAGTTGAAAGATTATCTAACTTTTGCACCGATTCTAGCACTACCTTTTAATAGTGAAGGTTACATAACTGTCTATTGTGATGCTTCTAGAGTAGGTTTTGGTTGTGTTCTTATACAACATGGCATGGTTATTACCTATGCATCTACCATTTAGGCAACTTAAGAGGCATGGACAAAATTACCCTATACATGATTTAGAGATGATAGTAATGATCTTTGCTCTCAATATTTAACAACACTATCTTTATGTTGTGACTTGTGAGATCTACACAGACCATAAAAGTGTTAAATATATATTTCATTAGTGAGACTTAAATTTAGGACAGAGAAGGTGAATGAAGCTCTTGAATGATTATGATTGCACCATCTTGTATCATCATGTCAAGGCAAATATTGTTACAGATGCTTTGAGTAGAAAATCTATGGGTGATTTGGGCCATTTGGCTGAGTTAAAGAGACCAATAATGAAAAAATTCCAGGAACTTGTCAAAAATGGAGTTCAATTTGAAATTTCTCAATCAAATTCATTGTTGGCTCATGCGTAAAGTTATTTTAGTTTGACTAATGAAATTAAGAAGGCTTAGGAGCAACATTCTCAACTAATAAAGGTGGTGGAAGATGTTAAGAAAGGTAAAGCTTTTGAATTTTTAGTGGATTCTTATGGTGTTTTGCGGTTTAGATCTAGGCTATGTGTTCCTAATGTTGATGGTTTGAGGAGAAAGGCTTTAAAAGAGGTTCATCATTCTTCTTACATTATCCATCTAGGTGCTAATAAGATGTACCAAGACTTGAAGGAACTATATTGGTGGGAAGGGATGAAGAAGAATGTAATAGAGTTTGTGTCTAAATGTTTAGTGTGCAAACAAGTGAAGGCAGAACACCAAAAGCTCACAGGGTTACTTCAACCTATTATTGAGGTACCTAAATGAAAGTAGGAAGTATTGTTATGGATTTTGTGATAGGGTTACCACAAACTCCAAAGGGTTATGATTCTATTTGGGTGATTATAGATTGATTAACCAAGTTTGCATATTTCTTCCTAGTGAAAACTACATATTATGTAGCTTAATATGCTAAGTTATACTTGGATGAAATAGTTCCCTTGCATGGTGTATATTTTCAATCATCTCTGATTGGGGAGCTTAATTTACAACTTGAACTGTTCTTTACAGGGGGTGTAGAAGTATGTTCGTTGAACAATTCAAAATGTACATAAAATGTCAATCTGATACAAAGCAATGTGCGTAAATGTACAGATACGTAGTGTCTTTGTATGTTGAGGCGGAGTGCAATATGCGAAGACGGTGTGCAGTCCGCCTGACGGGATCTTCTTTGTCTTGACCCGATTGGGGGTGGTACCTGCAATCGTTCTCCGACGCTCAAGTCAGTATTTCAGAATACTTAAAGACTTAGAAAGCAAATCTGAGAGAATTATGCAAGTAAGAGAGTGTAAGGTTAGAATTGGGGGATCCCCCCTATACCTTTTTGCTGAGGTTTATATACCTGTCACTGGTGCTCCATTATTGGTAGGGCCTGTTCCTTGTTTTCTGGCATAAAGCAAGAAAGGCAGTGGGTCCCTGTGTCGTTCACGAGCACCGTTATTGTAGTAGGTATTTCCACTTACTTGGGAAGCGTGAATGCTTTATTATTTTATTTGTTTTTTCCTTTTAATGCGTGACAGCGTGATTCCCATTTTCAACCTCTCAAGACAGAGTCAATCTCGTGCTGGGGTTACAAGTATGGGCTCGCTACGCAGTATAGGAAGTTCAATATTCCGCCTGTGTTGAGCCTATGGCTTGGCGGAGTAATATGCATTCTGGCGGCGTTACATGCCTTGGCGGAGTTATGACCCTTGACAGGGTAACATGCCTAGGCGGAGTAACATGCCTTGGCGGAGTTATGACCCTTGGCAGGGTAACATGCCTAGGCGGAGTAACGTGCCTTGGCGGAGTTACTTGCCCTGGTCGTATGTACTCCGTATAGAAACAATTATAATGTATTTGAAGCGTACTTCTCTTGTTCGAAATGCTGAACTGGCAAAGTATTAAAGCCATGCTCTTGGGGGCCGGTGTTGGGACCGGATCACAACTAATTTTCAGAAGTCTTTTCAAAATGCATTGGGAACTCATCTAAATCTTAGCACAACTTTTTACCCACAGAAAGATGGTCAATTAGAGAGAACTATACAAATTCTTAAGGATATACTCCATGCTTATGTAATGGATATTAGAGGGAGTTGGGATCAACATTTACCTTTGATGGAATTTGCTTATAATAACAGTTCCAATTTAGCATTTAGATGGCATCTTTTAAGCCCTTGTATGGTAGGCGATGCTGGTCACCCATAGGATAGTTTGAAGTTGGAGAAGCTAAACTTGTGGGTTCGGATTTGGTCTATGATGCTGTTGAGAAAGTTAAATTGTTAAGGACTGCTTAGTTACAAATTAGAGTAGACAAAATTCTTATGTAAATCAAAGACGATGCCATTTAGAGTTTTCTATTGGAGAGCATGTGTTCTTTCATGTTTCTCCTATGAAGGAAGTGTTACAATTTAGTAGAAAAAGGAAGCTAAGTCCCAAATTCAAAGAACCATTTGAGATTCTAGAGAAGATTGAACCTGTAGCTTATTGATTGGCTCTTCCTTTAAAATTATTAAGAGTTCATCTAGTTTCATGTTTCTATGCTTCAAAAGCATCTTCACAATCCATCTTACATGATTCACCTTGAAGATGTACAATTAGATGAGCATCTCTCTTATGTGGAGCAACTAGTAGCTATTAGGGATAGAAATAGGTCAGGTCAGGCTTTGAAAGTTCTGAGCTTGACCTACTTTCAATTTTAACACCTGAGTCTGACCTATTAGCCGTCATAGGCTTTTTTTAAGGTCTGACCTGCCCCGTTTGCAGGTCTAGCTCGTTTAAAAACCTATTTAAATAGCTTAGTTACAATTAGGCCTTCAAAAGGCCAAGAACCACCTAAAAATCCTACCAAACTAATAGGTTGATGAGCCTATCATTGTAAATAGGCTTATCATTATAAACGAGTCTATCAATATAAATGAGGCAAATGTACTTGATTTTAAATTCAACAAGACAAATACAACTTCTCATACAAAGCAAAGGTAATTAAATCCAAAATAATCACCACAATTGATCCAAACAGTTATAAAACAAAATTTGATATTATAAAAAATTATTATAATTATAATTATAATATTAATTTATATTATGTAAATATATAATATATATTATTTTATGTAATAAATAAATATATAAATAATTTGTAGTTAGGCTAATTAGATAAGCCGGTCTGTTGAACTTCAAACACTTTTTAGAAAACCGATGGCCTGACCTGTTTACTTAAAAATGCCTTTTTAAAAACCTAGGCCTAGCCTTCTAGCCCGACAAGCCTGACCTATTTAGGCTTTAAACAGGCCAGACCACGGGCCCCTGATAGACGACCTGACATTTTTCCATCCCTAGTAACTATAGTTGATAGAATAGTAAAATGTTTACACGTTAAAGTTATTGCCTTAGTAAAAGTACTTTGGGGAGGATCTTCTGGTGAAGAAATAACTTGGGAACCGTAATCAATAATCTGTGAGAAATACCATTGTTTATTTGAGACTATAAGTTAGTATTGCATTAAATTTGAAGATAGATTTCTTTTAAAAGGGGAAGACTGAAACTCATAGTGCCTTTAAAAAAAAGACAAAAGTGAAAGCACCGTTTCATTTATGAAAAATAAAGAGGGAGAGAGAATGTTAAAAGAAAGGGGGACATTGTAACAAAACCGCAACATTTTCCATTTCTTTCTTTTTTCTTCTCGTGAGTGACAAGCATCCCCTCTCTCAGGTGTAATGTTCAGTTCTTTTTCTCTATTAAGTACGTCAAACCTTTATCTTATAACATCTATTTTTATTAAGGAAGAAATATTTTAGTCCTATTAATTTTATTATGTGTTTCTATAGCATAATGGTATGTTTTGAAGTTTAAGGAATTTTTCTAAAAGAATAAAAAGAGTGCTCTAGGACTTGAAAAATACAAATTAGAGTTCTTGAGATATACCCATAACTAAAAATCTTGAAGATGGTGGTTCCTAAATTATTTTTCTCTCCTGGTGGATGTACATCTAGTTTTTAAGTATAATTAAAAGGACTTTTTTATTAGTGTAATTTTCCAATCCCTGTTGTATGTTGTGGTGCTCAAATTTGTAGGATTTTGATGTTTTTGAGGTTCCAGAGCAGTTCCATGAACACGTAGTGGGTCTCTATTGTTGTGAGTGGATAATAATTATGATGACTTAATTTTTATTTAATTCATAATTATTATTTTTGTTTAAAATTATATTTTTAGGGAAACAAGACTGTTGAAGAAAAGTCTGGTAGGAAAAGGAACAAGAGATTATTATCGGACCAAACCCCAGATTACGTTATCTTCGAACCTTGGATTTATTAATAACATATCAAGAGACTAAAAGTTAATGAATTCTGTAAATATGGAAACTAATATGTGTATTCAAGTGTTTCAGGACTTATAATGCACAGACTATAAGACAAATGAGGAGTCTATAAAATTAAAGTTTGAATCTTAACACTTGGTTGCTGACCAAAAGTCTGTGAGAAGAAGCCTCAGTTACACAATCAGACTTCAGACTTATAGGCATCAAAAGTAGAACTTTATTCCAGAAACTCAAATGCAATGTTCTGAAATCTATTTGCGTGATTTCTTGGAACTCATGATCTTATAAAAATATATGTGCTTATCACCAAACAAAACAAGAGAAGAATAAGCAGAGCAGCCAAATTTCAGCATCTTGAAATCCTCAACATACCAACACTACACAAAGTCAGAAAAAGCTGAATCAAGTCAGCATGTGTGTTAGCTACAATCAAAAGGATTTTAGCATTGACTTCTACTCGTATACTCAATTAGATAAGGCCAACAAATATCTTTATTTGTTGAAGATACACAGAATGCTTGTTTCATGCAAGAATAGAAATACCTAGCTACCAGACTCTAGAACATCCTTCATAATTAACAAAGGCCTGGTACTCGAAGCTCAAAGCAAACTTCTTCACATGATTTCTAACGTTTATGTCTCCTTTCACGAAGCAGCAACGATCATATTCCAGCATCTATATATGCTGAAGAAGATTGACTTGAAACAAAAGAGAGAACTCTTAAGAAAAATCAATTTTACTCTGTACTGTGATCAATCTTTCTTTTCAGTTCTTCAAAGACAAAGACCTTTGTTTGTTCTGCTTCTAGCAGACCTTGGTTGTAACGCCCCAGCCGCTTTTCGGGAATGAATGACTGATGATGCATGATTTATCTCTAATTCTCCATTTTAAATGTGTATAATTTGCCATCACTTAGTGTGTAACATATTGCATTTTAACACATTTTTATCATTTGATCTTTATGTAATATTTGATTGTTAATTTGTGCCAAAAGAAAATAGATCAAAGAAACTCAAGAATGCCAATCCAAAATGAAGATCAAAGTGCCTAAGGATCAAAGGAACCAAGAAATATTCAAAAAGATCTCAAGAAGGGTGAAAAAGTATGCAAAACATGGAAAATCAGGTGTATGAATCGATTCATCCATGCTTGAATCGATTCATACGAATAAAAATGCCCAAGAATTGAAATATTTGAGCTATGAATCGATTCATTCTGATTTGAATCGATTCATACGTCTGAATCTTACAAAAATTGGCTTTGAATCGATTCAGGAGGAGTTTTAAAGGCAATGAATCGATTCTCTCCCATCAATGAATCGATTCATGAGTGAATAATTGGCCCAGAAACACGTTTTCAAGCTTCTGGAAGGTGGGCAAAGCACTGAGATGGTGGGAAATGCACTGAAGATGATCATGGAGCACCATTGATTTGATTAATGAAGAGTGCTCCTTCCATTGAAATATTTTATGGCAAAAGCTTGCTTTCTAATTCCTATAAATAGGCACAAGAGGAAGGCTTCAGACACACCATTCTTCATTCAATTCTTCATCTCCCTCTTTCTCACGTTCTGCCTTTCTTCTTCTCTGTTGGAATTTTCCAGCAACTTCTTTATTTCCGGGTTAGTTTCTTTGTTTGTAGTTGTAATTATGGAGGGCTAAAACCCTTAGATTGATTTTCTTGGAGAATGTTGTAATGTAATTTTGAGGTCATTAATTTTAATATAGTATGCTTTTATTATTGTTATTTCTTTATAATCATTCTCTACTTATTTAATTCCATTTTGTTTAATTGAATTTGTATGCTTAATCGGTTTAGTTATTCAAATGGAGTTAAATAAGATTTCAAATTAGAATGGATTAAGGAAATATACATGCTTAATGAATATTTTCATAATCACTTTTAATAATTATGGTTTGCTTAATTCCATAAATTGAGAATAGATTATGTATATAGGCGATGTTCTTATGTATGCTCAATAATTCCTAGATTTTAAGATCTTGACTCCTTTTGCTTAATTAGGATGCTTGATTAAAATATTCATTTTTAAATGAAAGTAAAGGAATTGTGAATTGAAAAAGACGCTTAGTTGATCAATTCAAATTGAGCTAAGAAATTAACATTAATAAGTATACAAGTTATCTTTAGTGAACCAAGGATAAATTTATTTACAATACTCCAAGAAAATCAATCGCTTGTTATTTATTGTTTCAAATCCTTTATTTACCTTGTTTTAATTTTAATTGTCACAACAAAAATCAATCAAACCCCCCCCCCCAATTGTATGTTATTGAACTTATGTTTGTAAAAAATTTTAGTTGTTTAGTTTTTATTTTTAATTGTTAAAAATTAGTTTAAGACTTGATTTTTCCTAAATTTCTGTGTTGATCCTTGAGAGAACGACCTAGGTTGACACCCTAGTACTACGTTAATTAATTTTAATGTACTAATTTGACGGAATCACGACTGCAAAAATATTCACGTCAATGACTAGCCCCACAGACCAACACGAGACCTTTCCAATGTGCTTTTGTCCTCACTCACACATTTCCTGAGAACTTCCCAGGAAGTCACTCATCCTAGAATTACTCCAAGTTAAGCACGCTTAACTTTGGAGTTCTTAAGTGATAGGCTACCGAAAAGGCTAATGCATTTGTTGGTATAGGTAGTACGAATTCATTTCTTTAAGCTATCCTCGACTGTATAGTCCCATACCTATACAGTCTTTGGATCCCTCTTATTCTGGTATGTATTCGGTTCGTTCATGTGTCCCTTCCACTGGAAGCCTGCCAGGAGCCGCTCCTTGTCTGTGCCCATGCACCGGCGATCACTCCCCGCCCTCAACAGTGACCGGGATATCACATCCCCCGCTGGAAGCTTGCCAGGAGCCGCTCCTTGTCCATGCCAATGCACCAGCGATCACTCCCCGCCCTCAACAGCGCCGGGATGTCACATTGGTCTTTTATCTTTCATAACTTAGTGGATACACTCTTCATTGTATATCCTTATACACTAGGTTCTGTGAGATTCCTTACAATCTTTTCAAACAACTGTATTGTGTAAAGTCTGGTGTGTTGCCAGCCTTAGTTTGTGTAGAAAACACTATTGGCCTAAAGAGGCTTTTGAAATTTTATTTTGCAATAGTCTAATTACTTGTCATTCTTTGGTTCATTATCCCATGAAAAAGTCCAAGACTTATTCAACCCTTATTCTAAGTCTAACTCTGAACCATCAATTGGTATCAGAGCTTGTCCTTTGGGTTGATCACTCCCTCAAGGGAAAAAGGATAAAGATCTATGACAACCTCTCAAAGTAATCAACTGATTGTAGAAAGATCATTAATCAACAGGCCTTTAACTTTCTTTGGAGAAAAATACCCATACTAGAAGGATATAATAGAAATGTTTATAAAATCCACCCAGTACAGCATATGGACAGTATTTATAAATGGTGACTATACAGGTCCTGTTGATGAAGATAGAAAGCTCAAGTCTAAAGATGAGTGGACCTTTGTAGAAATAAAAAAGATGGAGATAAATGCCAAGGACAGATTCTTACTTGTGCTCTCAGCAAATCAGAGTATAATAAAGTATTCAGTTATAAATCAGCTAAAGATGTCTGGGATGATCTTCAACACAATTATGAAGGAACCTTCAATGTCAAAAGGTCCAAGAAAATATGGTTAACCAAACAGTATGATACTTTTAAGATAGAGGAACATGAGACTGTGAATCAAATGTTTGGAAGATTCTAGACTTTGTTGAACAAGCTCAAAGCTCTTGGAACCACACCTTCTATAGAAGGCATCAATGTAAAACTTCTTGGAAGTCTGTTAGAAAGGTTTGATGTCAAATGCTCAGCCCTTGAAGAAGCTAAGGATCTGAGTACATTCTCCTTGGATGAATTGCTTGGAGCACTCAATGCATGAATTAAAGCTGAAGCTGAAGGAAGTCAGTAAACCTTCCTCCTCCAAGAGCATTGCCTTAAAGTCTGATGTATCAGACAAAATGTCTAAGGCATTGAAAGCTGAAAAATCCAAGAGTTCTGACCCAGACTTTAAGGAATCAAAAGCTAATACTAATGAGGAATTGGCCCTTATAACTAAGAGATTTCTCAGGCTGTTAAAGAAAAAGTTCAGACCTGACAAATTTCAAAACAAGGACCATAAAGGTAAAAATCAATTCAGATTTAAAACTAATAAATCTGTTCTAGAATGTTTTAATTGTAGGGAACCAGGAAATATAAACATAAAATATCCTCTTCTGAATAAAGACAAGAAAGACAGAAGAGGAAAAAGAAAGTTCCCTAAGAAACAGAAAGGGTTGATCACGTGGGATGATAAGGGATATCAAGCTTTGAAGAGTCTAATAAAGAGATGGAGTTTGCTCAAATCTGTCTCATGGAAAATAAGGAACCAGACTCTGAAATAAGCTCAAGTAACTTAGAATCTGAGGATGTAAGTTATTCTGAACTAAAATAAAATTATGATTTGTTGTTCAGTGATTTTTCTAAACTTTTAAAAATTTCAAAAAGCTGAAAGTGAAACATGTTGACATGGTCACTGATTTTGAAAATCAAATTTCAAAATTAAAAGAAGCAAATTTTGACAAAAACATTATAAAAGAAATGGAAGAGAATGAAAAGATGCACTTAGAAGAGTTAAGCAGACTCAAAAGAAAATATTATTTTGAAAACGAATTTTAAAAATTTCAAAGTCTGCTGCAACTCTCATAAGTAAACACTTTTACCTCAGACCTAAGCAAGTTTGTTAATGGTATTGAAAATTTGAACAAACTTTTTAGAAAATCTCATGGTAACCATAACAGACCAAGTTTGGGATATGTAGAGGATAATGATTTCAAGCAACTTTCACCTCCTATATTTGTTTTAAAGAATCAAAAGCATGTCAAATGTAATTACTACAAGAAGCATGGTCATTTAATTAATGATTGCAAAATAAGAAAAAGAAGAAATGAGAGAATTGCTAACAATGCAAGACTGATAAGTCTTGAAAAGACTTAATTATTTCACCTTTTATTTAACATAATCCATTAAATATTGTTTAGTTTGGCTTTATTATTTAATAAATTGTCAATAATTCTTATTTTATTTATTTATTTCAAAGTGTTTAATTTATGCAAGAAAATGATTAAAAACAATAATTAGTTAAGGAATTATGTTTATTTATAAATTCACTAACCCAGCGTACAAATGCCAGGAAACTATTTGTTTGCATGTGCAGGAGCAAGTCACGCTCAAGCTTGAAGGCTGCAAGCTCAAGCGAGAGCCATGCAAAGAACGTGAAAAAAGAAGAAAGGAAACCACGAGCTCGCTTAAGCGTGAGTCCAAATTACCATCCACGCTCAAGCGAGAATCCATACTGCAGAAATAACTCGAGCTCGCTCAAGCGTGAGTCCTTCATGCTCAAGCGTGAAGGCAGTTATTTAAATGCTTTTGTTCCCTCCAAAAGACGCTCTACACCATTTCTGTTCCTGTTGCCTGATCTTTTGCTTTTGTACATTAGTAATTTAAGTATCAAGTTGTAATTATTTATTTACTTCTAATTATATAATTAGTTTAGTTAGCTTAATTATTAATTAAGGTTTCTTTATAATTAATTAAGTTAGTTAGTTAGTTATTTGCCTATATATACTTGCACATACTCTGTAAAGAAAAACGAACAGAGGAGACATAGCACAGTAGATACAATACGATTCATTTTTCCATTTTCAATCTCTCTCTAATTCCTTTCTCTCTCTAAATTCTCTCATCCATGTCTCTCCATATTCCTTCGTCAGAATCCATTTCCATGGGTTTCTAAGTCCCTAAGGTTGGGATTACGAAGGTTTGCAATGAATTCTTGAAAGTGTATTGAGGAAGTCAACTTCTAAATCAAGAGAAGAACAAGCTGAGGAGTGGATCTACTTTGCTGGATTGACAAATCCAGATCTGATGAAGAAACTCACCAGTGCGGAATCATGGTTGAGGCTTAGGTAACTTCTCGCTTCCTAACTAATTCAGGCCTAGTAATTAGGTGAATAGTTAGGGTTCAACCCCCAATTTCACATTAGATTTTTCTGTTAATTGAGCACCTAAGGGATTAGGGTTTAATGCTTAGCAATTAGTGTTATTCACCTAAGGAATTAGGGATTAACCATCTGTGGATTGTCCTCTTGAATCTGAAGATTGATTGAACCTTAATTGCATGTTTCTTGATGAAATTGTAAACTGAAGCAATCCTAACCTATCTTCCATTAATCACATTTCACCTTTCATACTGTCTCTGAAAATACAAAAACATTAGAAATATAAAACAACAAAAACAGAATGAATCCTATCTGCATTGTGTTGGTTCAGCTTGTACTAGTCTAAGATTGCGGTAATTACCACAATCCCTGTGGGAACGATCAAATATATTACAAATTTAATGATTGGTGCACTTGCCAAAAGAATAAATCCTCTGAGAATTTAGCATCAAGTTAATGGCTCAGGATTTACACACCAAAGACCTAAAATGATATGGGTACCAAAATCATTAATTATTCCAATTGCAGATGTACTTAAAGATAAAGACAAAGCCTCTGCACTAGTATCTGGGCAGTGGATGCTCGCATTATATGACAGAAAGAAGGTCAATGTTCCTAGACCTGGAGCAGTTTAAAGGTGCAACTGTCACCTTTGGAGGAAACCAGACTAGAAGAATCATTGGGTCTGGTAGAGTGGGTAAAATTCCTTCACCTGTTATTGAAAATATATTTCTGGTTGAAGGTCTGAGACATAACCTATTGAGCATTAGTCAATTTTGTGACAGTGGGTACAAGGCATTTTTTTTATAAGGAAATGTGTACTATTATCAACCATGATGGAACTACACTCTTCAATGCAAACAAACATCATAATCTATACAAGGTTAACTTGAATAAAATAAATGATCAAAATGTAACCTATCTGTTTTCAAACTCAGAAGAGAGATGGATCTAGCATAAAAAGCTTAGGCATATAAGTTTAAAGCATATTTCAAAACTTCACAGAAAAGGGCTTGTTAAGCGATTGCCAAAAATTTCCTTTAACGGCTCTTTACCTTACAAGGCATGCCAAAGAGGGAAACAACACAAAACCTCATTTGAAAATAAAAATGTTGTTTCCACCGCTAGACCTTTAGAACTATTTTATTTAGATCTGTTTGGTCCATCTCAAGTGCAGAGTCTGGTAGGAAAAAAATATAGAATTTGTCATTGTTGATGATTACACAAAAATGACATGGGTATACTTCCTAACTCATAAGGATGAGTCTATAAAGGTATTTAAGATTTTCTATAAGACAATCTAGAATGAGAAAGATTTCTGCATTGGTGCAATAAGAAGAGATCATGCCAAAGAATTTAAAAATGAAGTTTTTGAAAAATTCTACAATGAGTCTGGTATAACTCATAGTTTTTCTTCTCCAAGAACACCTCAACAAAATGGTGTTATGGAAAGGAAAAATAGATCTCTGCATGAGATAACCAGAACAATGCTTTGTGAAAATAATTTTCCAAAATATTTTTAGGCAAAAGCTGTGAGTGTAACACCCCGAAAATAGGGTAAATTTTTCATGATTTAAAAATAATTATAAGTAGAAGAAATGCAATATATAAAATATTAAGTAATTACCCTGGATCATTAAATAACCTATCTCATATACGAAGATATGAGGAGGTTCCAAAGTGCTCCTTGGACAATCAGACACAAGATCGTCACAAGGAAAAGCGGAAGATTGGATAAAATTTAAGAGTTATCAAAATATGTGAGGAAGGGAAGGAAAGATACCTCATTAATGGGTTAAGCATTTGGAATGAAATTTCATAATAGTAACGTCATTTCTATGATGTATGGATTCCAAAACAAGCAAGAAAATTGAGCCAAGAAGTAAAAATGACGAAACTGGATACAAGGCAACTCGCTTAAGCGAGTCCTTGTCTCGCTTGTACGAAACCCACATGGGTCGCTTGAGCGAAGCCAGCGAGCGTGAGCGAAAACGCTCTAGTATCAAAACCACGCTCGCCTGAGTGAAAAAGGGACAAAGCCTCACTGCCCACATTTCGCTCGAGCGAGGCCAGGCCCGCTAGAGCGAAATCCATCCAGTAATAAACCACATAACGCTCGCTTCAGCGAAGGCAAGCCGCTCGAGTGAGGAACGTCCAGAATGCACACGCCAAGTGCAGAGTCATTTCGCCTGAGCGAGAACCACTCTCGCTTGAGCGAGATTAGGCTAGAGGCCATACCACTAATACAGGGGATTCTCGCTTGAGTGAGAATCCATCTCGCTTGAGCAAGATTATCAGTTCATGCACAGAAAACATGAAATTCTCATAACCTCACATACAAAAACTCATCCCAAGCAAAATTGATCAAAATTAACATGTCACATACATCATATTAAGCATTTAAGACTTGTTTCAAGTAATCATATTCAACAAATTCCATTTCAATTCATTAATCATATCATGATCAAGCTTATCACCTTATATACTTCATTGAACACAAAATCTTAAGAAATACTTCATTCATTCATCAATTCTAATAGCATTCCACCTCATGTTTGTCATCCATACATTGTCAAGGTCATTAATGAAAATTAGTCATACATACAAGGGTCTAATTTTCCTACATGACCTCCAAAATCATCATTCATCATATTACATTACAAAATTGGGCATGTATACATTATATACCATACAAAATAACAATATGCCGGCCAAGGCTCACCCACTTTCTTTCCACATTTACCTTCATCAACACTCAACCTCCAAAAGAGTAGAATTTACTTCACACCTACATCAAACTTAAAATGGCAACTAGGAGGTGAGTAACATAATCCAAATGTCTCAAAGTCATACATTATGATGATACTTATACATGTTTATATATGATACATTTCTCAAGAAACATCACAATTTTCATTTACATACTATATCATTTCATTTCAGCATAATACATACTTGAAGCAATACAACCACAACACACGTATCCAAATCATTGGCATTCTCAATAACATCATCATACACCTAATGTTAGTACCACATTTCTTTCCTCTTTATTTATCAATCATCCATCGCCACCACGAGCTATCAACTAGGCATATCTCTGGCTATATGCAAATGCTCTTATAACTAATGCATATGCACAAAGGAATTATTATCAAATGCAGATCCAACTGTGGGAAACAACAACATACCAAATGTGGGTTAAGAATAGGTGTGCTACTATGCCCCTACTGTAGTAGAAAAATATGTACACATATATCTCAATTGATGCATGCTTAATAATATATTTTACTGGTACCAAACCGCTCTCGCCCATTTATAGCACTAGTTACCCCATGATTTACAGGTCAACATCATGGCCTTACTTGCCAAAGTGCTATGGGCCCCTCCCGAACACACATCGAGAGAGCCGTGTCCCGTTGGACACAAAGGTAACTTGCTCATCACAGAGCCGCCCACCCACTGGGCCCGCCACATAGGGTGCCTCGTCATCAAACTATGGACAGCTTCGTGATTCCCAAAATCACTAGGGAAATACAACAATATACCTGTGCACTGGGTCGCCCTCCCACTGAGCCCGCTTAGTGGAACCCCTAACGTTCTACATAGACAGCGTATGATATGCCATGGATGCAAATGACAATCAATGCATTCTCACTCTATGCATCCTATCATGCCACTCCATATTCAACAGTTTACCACAACCACTTAGTGGATTTTGTATACTCATCATTCTCTACCACCACCAACATTCATTGGACTTCATACACACTATTAGTTAGTGGCAATCAACATTTATTAGTTCATACATTATGGGATGTTCAACCACATATCAAACAATACAACTATGGTCTCAAGTCATTCATAACAAATTCATTAACATGAATCAAAACAACACCATACTCATCATCCCAAAAGCATATGCCACATGGCATCAATCATTCTAAATGCATTTCAATCATAAAATCATCACATCATCCACTCAAACCAATCTATCATAACATAATCATATACATTCACATCATCAATGGATGAAATCATGCATTTAGAATAGTTACCCCCTTCTACCTCAAGAGAAGTAGAAATCAACGCGGTCCGAAGGTCCCGCCTCGTCAATGGGGTTGTTTCCTACATTAACATACATGTAAAATTCCAGTAAATCAATCGTTCAAAGCATGATTTAGGTCTCTAGTCGTTACTCATTACACCTATAATTTCATGACATGAATAAAACATGTCATAGGTACCATTTTCCTTATTTGTTAGGCTTCGAGAATTCCTTCTCATCAAACCTCATTCATTATACTAAATGTTACTAGGCAACCTTAGGCCTTAATATGCACAATAATTTATCCAATATTCATACACTCATTGTCATATATCTCCTCCCAAAACATATTATTCTAGCATCATTTATCATTTTCCCCAATTTATTAAGGTTAGGGTTCCACCTAAAATCCAATAACATTCATAAATGCATCATTACTCTTCATCACCTTCCCACCATACATTCATCTACCTTATTTATTTCCTTCAAGGCTTGCATTTATGACAACCCATCTTAGTATTTACACATTTATGGCTCTCCACCAACCCCCATTCAAATACATTACTCTTCCAAACCATAAAACTCATAGCCATAGTATTTAACCCAACAAAAATGATGAGAAAAGCTTACCTCACCCCAAAACGAAAATAGGTATTAAAGAGGGATAGGGAGCTGCGAAAATGGAAGAGGGGAAGAGATATCTTCAAGCTCCAATGGCTTCCTCCAAGCTCCCTCAAGAACGAAAATGGAGGAATGGAATGGGTCACCACCTTTTTGCTAGGGTTTTAGATGAGATAAAGAGAGGAAATGAAGAAGGAGGTGAGTGGTAAAGTAGAAGAAGAAAAGAAGGAAGAGTGTTTGCTGAGAAAGAGAGGGCCAACGTGAAGTGTAGAGGAAAATAAGAGTTTTAGTGTTTTATTTCATCTCCTCATTAAAGATTCTCCGTTTTAAATCAAACAGGATCTCAGTTTGGGCTCGATACTTTATCTAAAAATTATTCCGAATACATATTCAAGTTCCCAATAATATTCTTAACAGCCCTGACCAATATCATCCCAATCGGAGATATTTGGTCCGATACCCATATTTTAATCGGGTATTATTTTAGCTCATACAGCCTCAATAAGTTATAAATAATCCTCAAAATTCGAGTTTAATTATTTTCAATATTTTGGGATATTTCTTAATCCCACATATAATTATTCAATATTTACTCTCCTCATTTAGTCATTTATATAAAATTTGGGATGTTACAATCCACCCCACCAAAAAGAAAATTTCGTCCCTGAAATTTAACATACCGGATTCGAACGCATCAGGGTATCGTGCTCTTATATCGTCTTCACATTCCCATGTGAACGTCTCTACATTTCCATGCTTCCATGCAACATTCACCAAAGGTACCAATTTGTTCCGTAGCTTCTTCACGGAGTGTTCAACAATACGAATGGAAACATGAGGGATAGTTAAGTCATCTCGCACATCAACATCATCAATTGGGATTACATGCAAGGGATCAGGAATATACTTCCTCAACTGCAACACATGAAACACATTGTGTAGATTTGCAAGGTGCGGAGGAAGTACAATCTGATAAGCCACATCACCAATTCGTTCAAGAATCTCATAAGGTCCAATAAACTTAGGACTTAATTTCTTGCTCTTTAAGGCCCTTCCAATACCCTTATCTCTTGATACTCTCAAAAACACGTGTTCGCCAACTTGAAACTCGAGTGGCTTCTGTCTTTTATCATAATAACTCTTCTGACGATCTTGGGCCATTTTCATCTTTTCTTGTATCATCTTAATCTGTTCATATGTCTCCGCAATCAATTCTGGCCCCAAAGCCCAATTTTCACCAGTTTCAAGCCAACACAACAGAGTTCTACATTTCCGACCATACAATGCTTCATAGGGAGCCATACCAATAGAACTATGATAACTATTGTTGTATAAATTCACTTAGTGGTAGGAATCTTTCCCAACAACCACCATGCTCCAATACACAAGCTCGCAATAAATCTTCAAGGCTTTGAATTGTTTGCTCGGATTGTCCATCCGTTTGCGGATGATACGCTGAACTAAGCTTCAACTTGGAACCCATTGCCTCATTCAAGCTTCCCCAAAATTGAGAAGTGAACCGCGGGTCGCGATCCGATACAATTCTCGAAGGTATACCATGTAGTTTAACGATCTCCTTAATGTACAATTGTGCCAATTTCTCCAAAGAACTCTTCATGTTCATGGGCAAGAAGTGGGCATACTTTGTCAATCGATCCACGATGACCCATATAGCATCATTTCCAATACATGTCCTGGGAAACCCAGAAACGAAGTCCATAGCGATGTCATCCCACTTCCAAACAAGGATATCAAGAGGTCTCAAATAACCAGATGGCTTCTGATGCTCGACCTTGACCTTTTGACAAATAATGCAAGCGGTTACATAATTAGCCACATCCCGCTTCATATCGGGCCACCAGAAATTCTTCTTCAAATCCTGATACATTTTTGTGGAACCAGGGTGTATACTCAACACACATTTGTGAGATTCTTCAAGTACCAACCTTCTTAAATCACCACCAGATGGGACATAAATTCGGCTCTTTACACGCCAAATACCATCATGACCTTCCATAAAAAATGAATTTTTCCCATTAGCTTGAGCTTCCTTCATCTCATTCAAGTACTTATCCTTCAGTTGTTGCAATTTCACGGTTTCAAAGAACACATTTGCTAACGTCAACACCTCAAGGGACATCTTCTTCGGGGTATATATTTCTACACCCACGTTCAAGTTTCTAAATTGCTCAATTAGCTCCATTTCTTTCGCCATCATAGCAGAAACATACAACGATTTCCGACTCAAGGCATTGGCAACCATGTTTGCCTTCTCGAGATGGTATCTCAAATCAAACTCATAATCCTTTAGAAACTCCATCCATCGTCGTTGGCGCATATTAAGCTCTTTATGATCAAATAGGTATTTAAGACTCTTGTGATCACTAAAGACCACAAACTTTGACCCGTACAAGTAATGTCGCCACAACTTCAAAGCAAATACCACCGCTGCTAATTCAAGATCATGTGTGGGATAATTAACCTCATACAGTCACAACTGTCTTGACACATAGGCTATCACACGCTCTTTTTGCATCAACACGCAACCAAGACCAAGCTTGGAAGCATCGCAATACACTATGAAGTCATCCAATAAGTAGGGCAAAGCCAACACTGGAGCAGAAGTGAGTCCTATCTTCAACTCTTGGAAACTCCTCTCACAGTGGAGATTCCACACAAACGGCTGATTCTTACGGGTTAGCTTTGTCAACGGCAAAGCCAAATGGGAGAAACCTTCAATAAATCTCTGGTAATAATTGACAAGACCAAGAAAACTCCTTATTTCAGTTACAGACGCTGGTCTTTCCCAAGCCATCACGGCTTCAATCTTAGATGGATCAAGAGTAACACCATCTTTAAAGATGACATGTCCAAGAAATTGGACCTCCGACAACCAAAATTCATACTTGGAAAGCTTCGCATACAACTTTTTCTCGCGAAGAACACTCAACACAAGGCGAAGATGTTTGTCATGTTCTTCATGGCTCTTGGAATAGACAAGGATGTCATCAATAAACACCACCAAAAACTTGTCAAGATATTAGTGGAAGATGCAATTCATGTAATCCATGAAAATCGTAGGTGTATTCGTCACATCAAATGGCATCACCATATATTCATAGTGACCATATCACGTTCGAAAAGCAGTTTTAGGAATATATTCAGTCTTCACCCGGATTTGGTGATATCCGGAACGTAAATCAATCTTTGAGAACACCACAGCATCCTTCAATTGATCCAGAAGATCATCAATGCAAGGTAGGGGATATCGGTTTTTAATGCTCAACTTGTTAAGTTATCGATAGTCCACACATAACCTCATACTTTCGTCCTTCTTTCTTACCAATAAAATAGGTGCACCCTAAAAGACACACTTGGGCGAATAAACTCTCGCTCTAATAATTCTTCAACTTGCCTTTTCAACTCGGTTAATTCCATATGAGGCATCTGATACGGTGCTCGAGAAACAGGTTCCACTCCCAAAACAAGATCAATGGAAAACTCCACCTCTCGTGGAGGAGGTAAACCAGGTACCTCATCAGGAAATACATCCAGAAATTCGAACACAATGGGAATATCAAGGGATTGAATAGTATTTTCTCCATCCACCATGCATAGCATAACAAGAATTTGAGATATACCCTGCACATCAAAGCACTCGGTATTCAGAGAAGGAAGAACGATGCTCCGATTATGACAATCCACCAAGACCTTGTTGGCAGATAACCAATCCATTCCCAAGATAATTTCTAAGTCCTTCAAGGGAAAGCAAATAAGGGATACGACAAATCTTCGATCCTCAAGAATCATCTCAACATCACTACATCGAGTGACTGCCCACAAACAAGTGCCGGTCGACGTAGACACCATGATAGAACCTCTCATCATGCTTATTGGTAATTTTAATCGCCTCACACAATCTTTCGAAATAAATGAGTGCGTCACACCCGAATCAAACAATACATCAACATAATTACCATGTATTTGGCACTTACTTTGGACAAGATCTCAGCCTATGCAGCTTCTTCACCGGTCATGACAAAGACTCTTCTAGTAGTTTTTTGGTTAGCACCATGATTGTGACCATTCCGGCCATCATTACCATTACCTCAGCCATTCCCATTACCATAACCGTTGCCACCATTTCCATTGCCATTACTATTACGACCACTATTACGGCCGCCATTACCGTTTCCACGACCACGGCCTCTAAAAGCGCCATAGCCTCCACGGTTTCCATCATTACGTGCCACCACATTCGTGGCATTCAAGGGACAATTGGTACGGATGTGCGCTGGTTGGTTACATCTATAACATACTACCGTCTCCTCATGATTACATTCATAAGCCAAGTGATTTTCGCCACACCGAAAATAATGAAGACCTTGGCCATCACCTCGACCACCATGTCTTCCACCACCACGTCCGCTTCTAGGAGAAGAGGAGCCACGCATAAAGTGTCTGTTACTCTTAAAGTTTCCTTTCTTCTTAAAGTTAGGGGATTGACCCTTCAACTTGTAGTCATGCCCCGAATAATTCTTAGGAGCCACATCATTCTCTTCAAAGATTCAACATTTGTTCACAAGAGTAGGAAAACTCCTAATCTCTTGATGACAAATCACCTTCTTAATCTCTTGGCGCAATCCATTCTTAAATTTGACGTATTTTGAAGCTTTGGTACCTTCCTGTTGGAAAGGAGGGTAAAAGATACATAGTTCTTCGAATTTTAAGGCATATTCCTCCAACGACATGCTTCCTTATTTGAGCTCCATAAACTCAAGCTCCTTCTTGTTCTTGTAGCTCTCCGGGAAATACTTCCTTAAAAACTCCACCTTGAAGTTCTCCCAATTCAACAGAGTGTGAGCAGCAATCATACATCCACGAGTGAGGATCCACCAAGATTCAGCTTCATCTCGGACCATAAATACCATGTACTCAACTTTTTGAGCTTTCGTACACTCTATGCTAGCAAATATCCATTCCAAGTCACGGATCCAAACATAGACGTCTTCTGGTTTATAACCCTCATGAAATTCGGAAGGCTTCCGCTTGAGGAATCGGTCAAGACCATGATTTGGTTGACCCATGGGTTGTTGTTGCCGTTCAAGGATATCGGCAAATCGATTGAAAGCTTCAGCCATAGAGGCTGCGTCAATATTACGCCTATTCGCCATCAATCAATCTAGACACACAACACAAACATAATTAGAAACCTTGTGTTTCTTTCCTCAATATATACCAATCATCATCAATTATCATTAATTCAATTATCATCATAATATATTCACAATTTAAAGGTAAATATGGGAAAGGAAATGCCTAGCCGGGCTTAATAACAATCATAACATTAAGCAACTAGTGCTCTCATGAGGCATAATAATGATTCAATGACCATCAACAACATTTCAATGTCAGACAATCTCAATTCAACAAGAGAGTCACTCAACCTTGGTATTTCATTCATATATAACAAGCAATGAGCATTAACAAGTGCTCTAATACCAGGTTGTAACACCCCAAAAATAGGGTAAATTTTTCACGATTTAAAAATAATTATAAGTAGAAGAAACGTGATATATAAAATGTTGAGTAATTACCCCAAATCATTAAATAACCTATCTCATATATGAAGATATGATGAGGTTCCAGAGTGCTCCTTGGACAATCAGACTCAGGATCGTCACAAGGGAAAAACAAAAAATTGGATAAAATTTAAGAGTTATCAAAATATATGTGAGGAAGGGAAGGAAAGATACCTCATCAATGGGTTAAGCATTTGGAATGACATTTCATAATAGTAACGTCATTTCTATGATGTGTGGATTCCAAAACAAGTAAGAAAATTGAGCCAAGAAGCAAAATGAAGAAATTGGATACAGGGCAACTCGCTTGAACGAGTCCCTGTCTCGCTTGAACGAAACCTATAACATCCTATTTTCATCACAAATAGAAAATAGATATTAATATATCTTTAATGAGAAATACTTACTATTAGTTAGTTTATTATTATCATTTTTTATAAAATTTTGGTATTTATATTTAATTATTTGTTTTTTAAAATAAAATAAAATAATAAAAAAAATATTGATGTATTTTGAATGATAATTTTAAAATGACTTAATTAGTATTCATTGATTAATGAAATTTTATTAAGAATTTTAAATATATTTATTAATCACAACTTTTATTTTATGTTTTTATATTTATGTTTTTACATATTTGTGATTTAACTCTTTTTAGAATTTTAAAATAAAATTTAGAAGGAATTAGACTATGATTCTTTATAACTTTTTGATCTACATAATATTTATAATTTTTTGGAATTTTTGGAATTTTTTGAAATATTTTAATAAAATAATATATTTTAAATAATTTTAAATTCATATAAAGTTACTTAAAATTAAAAATATTTACAAAAAAGTGAATTTAAATTATAAGAAAATTTTCTAAAATCCATTTCAAATAGACTTATCTAAAAATTATCAGTTTGAATAAAATCTTGATTTTTACCAATCGTAAAAAAATCGAAAACATACGAATACATTTTTATTAATAGAAAATTTTAGATTTTTAAAATTTAAACTTTATATTACTTATCATAAAATTAATGAGGACTGATATAATATCACTAAATTTCAAAAAGGACTGATTTTGAATATTTAAAATATATTGAGTGAAATGTTACTATTTAGCTTAATAATTCAGCCGATATTTACTATGCAAAATATTGTGCATGTATGAAATTTTCAAAAGATAAACAGTAATCAAGATTGAATTTTCAAAAAATACACAGTACTTTTATATTAAAATAATGGAATGCATAGAAACTTTCCTTCTTATAAATACCGAAGGAATTTTTCTTTAGAATTCACAGTTTGAGATTAAGTTTTCTTAATATAGTAGTGCTAGTGAGATAGTGGTGGAAGTAAGAGAGAGAAATAAATTTTTTGGAAGAAAGGTTCTGCTAAAATCCTAAGGTAAGAATACCCCTCTTTTATATTTTTTAGGGTTATTTTCATATCGTTTTTAGAAATCTATTATTATACTGGAACTAATATTATTTTAAATTACTATTCTGAATAGTATAATATTATTTCAATAGTAAATTACTATTCTAATAATAAATTACTATTTATTGTTACTATTTACTTTTACTATTCACGTTTTACTATTTACCGTTACTATTCACGATTTACTATTTACTGTTACTATTCATGATTTACTATTTATTGTTACTATTCATGTTTTACTATTTACTATTACTATTCATGATTTACTATTCAAAATTTACCATTTCTGTTTTAAGTAGAAATCTTAATTTTCATCTTATAACTATATTAAAGTGAAATTAGTATATTTTATAACTCGGAGACGAAGCGCGCATGGACTTTCCATAACGAACCAAGATACAAGAGGTAAGAGGGAGTAAGATAGGAATATAATATGAAAAGACATAAGAATAATCGGAGGAGTCCCCTACTTCTTTAAAATTTAATAATATTATTATTTTAAATAATAACTATTTAACTTTAAAAAAATTATAATAAATTTTAAATTGGGTATCTTGTGTAACTTAATCTGAATACCTATGCAAATACCTGGATAACCTATACGAACTGACGGAACCTATGCAAGGACTTGGACTATTATGACATGTATGGACTGAACTATACCTATGTGAAGACTGGATTATATATATGGACTTATATAAATCTGTGCGAGGAATGGACTATAAGAACTCAGAATCAACTCTACTAATTTAAATAACCATTAAAATTTGAATTATATTTATGAGTGATATTTAGTTAATTTGACTTATTTATAATTAACTATATTTGATTTTGATTAATGATATTGTGATTTATAATATTAGACTGTGATTGATGATATGTAATTATGATTGATAATATTTATGATTGATGATATTTGATTATGATTGATGATATTACAATACTTGATTGTGGTTGATAAATGATTGATGACCTTGTGATATGAAGTTTGAGCATATAGCAACCATGACGGAAAGTTAAAACTCAGTAAGAATTTTCTTACCTTACTCTTTAAAGTTTTAAGAGATAGTATTTTATAATTATTTTAGTCTTTTATTTCTTCTTAGAAATTATTTTCATTAACTTTATTTTTAATCTCTAGAATAAAATCTAGTATTAGAAAGAAACTATTTTATGAAAATTAAAGGTTAAGATAATTAATTCTTGAATTAAAGAAAATTTTTATAGTTTTAAGTATTTTTAGTTAATGATTCTAAAAAATTATTTTCTTTTAGTAATCAGAAGTTTAAAGTAAATTATTTTAGTTTCCCTGATGAAATAACTAAAGGATATTTTGTTATAGTTAAGATTTCTAAACTCAATTTAGTTAGGATTCAAATTGAGAAAGATTATGTAAATATGTGAAGTTTTTTAAAAGAAAGTTTTGAGATATTTAAGACTTGGAAACTCAATTTTAGTGAGATCTGAATTCAGAAACTTTACTAAATTTATTTTTGTATAACAGAAGTTTAAAGAAGAACTTAGGGAATGTACAGTTTATTGAGATGATTTTGTAAACCTTTATGGTATTTAATAATTGAGTTTCTAAAAGTCTTAACCAACTAAATATACGAGTAGTTCATGCATCATGAATCATTAAAGAGAAATAAGATGTGATATTGCTTGGGACGGATTATAGAAACCGAGGATACATTAGAGGAGGTTTAATTGTGAGCCTTGGGATGAGAGGGTGTGAAAGGGTGCTTCAGGTGACCTGGGTCGCTCCCTAGAGTCGGTTACTTTCACAATAGAAATTTTCTCAGTCTGACTAGTCTCTAAGTGTTTCCACGCCAGTTGAGCTGTTCATATGCTATAAAGGCATTTATGTTATTATCCGGAATTATGGAACAGTGTAAACTCTTGGTTGGCCCAGTGCAAACTAAAACTTTAAGGGCCCACATGCATAAACTGAATGAGATAGCATTAAAAGCATTACATGTCATACATGTGATTGTGATATTCTATGTGAATGGTTGTGAATGAAAGTATGATTGTTATACGTATAAAAACCCTACAATTATAATTAATTGTGTATGAGATTATGAATGATATTATTTTATTAGATTGTGAAAACCCTTATGCTTATGTCTTAACTGTAAAGTATTATATTCTGTTTCTCACTCTTTCTTGTTTGAATTTTGTGTCCAAAATATTTGTTATATGATATATAGCTAGCAATTCAAGATGAAAGGATGAAATTACAAGAGGGTAAATTGGTCTCATCCTCAGTCCAATAGGAGAAGAGATGTGACAAGAGTAGGATTCAAAATCACATGGTTTGAAGATAAGGAAATTATTGGTTACAGTCGAAGTAGAGGTATTAAATCTTTAGCTTTAGTTTACCTTAATACAATATTAAGTTGGATGATTGTAATTCAAGGTAAAGGTTAAACTTTAATAAACCTTATTCTTTGGATATGATATTGTAATCTTTGATCACTTATGATTTTTTGAAAGTTCATTTTATCATTCTGAATAATTTGAAACTTTTTACTTTCAAAATTTAAAGAAAATCAGATGTATATACGTCCTTGTATAAGCGAGATAGAAAGTGATAAATATGTATATCTTTCTAAAAATTTTAAAAGCAAGAAGAATATATATATCTCGTGTATATAAGGAGGTGTTACAAAGTGGTATTAGAGTAGTTCAATCCAAATCGGCTTGGGGTATGGTCTTACTAGCCTGTTAGTGTACTTTGATGGTTAAGTTAGTTAAAAGATTTTATGATTGACGGAGGAAATCTTATTATTGGAGTGAATGGCAAGAATCGGGTGAAGATAAGTTAGAAAGAAAAAAGAACTAGTTTTTAAGATTGTAAGAAGTATAAGTTAGAACTCTATAGCCTATTACTTGAAAAATGTTATTGCAGGGATTTTCAGAGACTGGCCATTTTGAAGTCTTGCTTGACATTATTTAAGTATGGGCGTTAATGTATGGTGGAATAATAAGGTAAATTAACTACTGCAGTTATTTCTTTTTATTCCAAATGTATTGTATGGTGTTTGATTCTTTGATTAATATGTGATAATGAAATATTCAAACAGTTGTTTCTTTTATAATATGATATAGGACAACAAAGGAGATAAGACAATAGGAGATCTTTAGAAATATTTTGGCATGAATTTTAGACTGGACCTGTCATGACTTTGACTACTTAGTTATGAATTATTGGGACTGATCACCCCAAATAATTTACACTAAGTAATGAAAGACATGTCAAATGAAGGATGTTAAGAATAATGAATTTAACCCTATATTAATGTGGTATATGGAGAAGTGGAGACAGACTCAATAAATCCTATTAGGATGCTCCTTACCATATCCTTAAATTCGTAGAGATACTTGGATGAATTATAATCCAATGGGTAGATAACTGTTGTAATCCCAAACTAGTATAACAAATTGTTTAAGATAGAATCATAGTTTTTTTTTGGATTATAATTTTTCCTTGGATGATATATTTTAAATAAAAATACGTGGATGTATTCTTTATAAAAGAAATATGGTAATTTGTTCACTAATTTGTTTAGTATGACAAATACTTATTCTAGTAATTATATCTCTGACTTTTTGTATTGATTCTTCTTTTATATGACATATAAGACATGTTAATTGTTTAGTTTGATGAAGTTTTTCCTTTATGATGTCTGCAATCGAATGTAATTAACCATATATTTTTGAATTTTTTTAGTGATTTATTGTGATAAATATGTCAATAAATGATCAAAAATAAGTATCATAGATCTTTGAGAGATATCGATATTGGTTTAATATTGAGAAATTGTGTCATAAAATATTTTCTTTGGATTCCCAACAATTTGATACATGTTTATCAAGTTATTTTCTTTTAGTCATCAATTTTGTAAAGTGAATATACATATACCCTATATAAATAATTGTTATGTAATGATAGACTTAAAATAAAGAAATATGTTAGTGAACCGTGGGTAAATAAATATGAACCCTTACTTATTAATTTAGCATAGTTCCTATGAAGTGGGTTACATAAATCTTAGTTATCCATAACAAAAATTTAAGTGAGTATTTCTAAGTCAAAATAGTGATTTATGATCATTTAAGATTAGAGAATTTATCAAATCTATGTAATGGTTGTAGTCAATTATGATGGAATATGCAATCACTTAGTTAAGAAATATTTAATTTATTATAGAAGACAATAAGAAATGATTACATACCCTGGATTGTCATGAAGCAAATAACACAAGGATTTAACTAGATAAACAAGTACAACATGGACTAAGACATATTTATCCTTTCTCACTAGGATAATTTATTATACACGATTATATTAAGGAAAATAAAGTAGAACATCTAGTACATCATAGATAGAGGTCTAAGAGTCTTGACAATACAAAAAATATCCAAACTAGAGAAATCACCATAATAATTATAAGAAGTGAGGCACTTGTTACCACGAACTGTAGTCCATCTTGCCTTCGTTCTTCATCACTTCTAGGGAGGTTGGCCATCGAGTAGTACAATATTACCTGAGGGAAAAGATTGAAGAAATTAGATAGAAGAGAGAAACTAGGAGACCTTAAAGTTGTGATAGGAAGTGAGAATGGATTGGAAATTTATAAGCAAGCAAAGGAGAGTGATGCAACGATCATAACGGCTAGTTTAACGGCTAGTCCAACGGCTAGTTGTCCAGTAATTAATTCTTAGTAGTCCATTTTACTATGTTGCGAGTAGGAATTTTAATTTATAGATGTTACGGATTATATTAAGTGATGTTTTAATGGATTAAGAAATGTAATTATTGAGGTGTTTAGAGTTAATCATCAGTTTAAGATGAGTATGGTTAACAAAATTAAGAGGGTGATATTTTTGAGTTTAGGAGAAATTACCTGATAAGATTGAAAAGAAGTAAGTGGCAACATCAAGGAAAAGATACATAATTATTAATAAAACTAGAAAACATATTAGGATAGTTCACTTAATTTATCCTTGGTAAGATTTAACAATATCAAATTTCGAGGACGAAATTTCTTTTAAGGGAGTAGAGTTGTAACATCTCATTTTCAACACAAATAGAAAATAGATATTAATATATCTTTAATGAGAAATACTTACTATTAGTTTGTTTATTATTATCATTTTTTATGAAATTTTGGTATTTATATTTAATTATTTGTTTTTTAAAATAAAATAAAATAATAATAATAAAAATATTGATGTATTTTGAATTAGAATTTTAAAATGACTTAATTAGTATTCATTGATTAATGAAATTATATTAAGAATTTTAAATATATTTATTATTCACAACTTTTATTTTATGTTTTTATATTTATGTTTTTACATATTTGTGATTTAACTCTTATTAAAATTTTAAAATAAAATTTTGAAAGAATTAGACTATAGTTCTTTAGAACTTTTTGATCTACATAATATTTATGATTTTCTGGAATTTTTTTAATTTTATGAAATATTTTAATAAAATAATATATTTTAAATAATTTTAAATTCATATAAAGTTACTTAAAATTAAAAATATTTACAAGAAAGTGAATTTAAATTATAAGAAAATTTTCTAAAATCCATTTCAAATAGACTTATCTAAAAATTATCGGTTTGAATAAAATCTTGATTTTTACTAATCGTAAAAAATTGAAAACATACGAATAAATTTTTATTAACAGAAAATTTTAGATTTTTTAAAATTTAAACTTTATATTACTTATCATAAAATTAATAAGGACTGATATAATATCGTTAAATTTAAAAAAGGACTGATTTTGAATATTTAAAATATACCGAGTGAAAGGTTACTATTTGACTTAATAATTCAGCCGACATTTACTATGTAAAACATTGTGTATGTACGAAATTTTCAAAAGATGCACAGTAACCAGGATTGAATTTTCAAAAAATGCACAGTACTTTTATATTAAAATAATGGAATGTATAGTAATTTTCCTTCCTATAAATATCGAAGGAATTCTTCTTTAGAATTCACAGTTTCAGATTAAGTTTGCTTAATATAGTAGTGCTAGTGAGATCGTGGTTGAAGTAAGAGAGAGAAATATATATTTTGGAAGAAAGGTTCTGCTAAAATCCTAAGGTAAGAATACCCCTCTTTTATATTTTTTAGGGTTATTTTCATATCGTTTTTAGAAATCTATTATTATATTAAAAATAATATTATTTTAAGTTACTATTCTGAATAGTAAAATACTATTTCAATAGTAAATTACTATTCAAATAGTAAATTACTATTTACTATTACTATTTACCTTTACTATTCATATTTTACTATTTACCATTACTATTCATGATTTACTATTTACTGTTACTATTCATGATTTACTATTTATCGTTACTATTCACGTTTTACTATTTACTGTTACTTTTCACGATTTACTATTCAGTATTTACTATTCAAAATTTACCATTTCTGTTTTAAGTAGAAATCTTAATTTTCATCTTATAATTATATTAAAGTGAAATTGATATATTTTAAAACTCGGAGACGAGGTGCGCATGGACTTTCCATAACGAACCAAGATACAAGAGGTAAGGGGGAGTGAGATAGGAATTTAATATGAAAAGACATAAGAATAATGGGAGGAGTCCCATACTCTTTTAAAATTTAATAATATTATTATTTTAAATAATAACTGTTTAACTTAAAAAAATTTATAATAAATTTTAAATTGGGTATCTTGTGTAACTTGATCTGAATACCTATGCAAATACCTGAATAACCTATAAGAACTGGACTGAACCTATACAAGGACTTGGACTATTATGACCTGTATGGACTGAACTATACCTATGCGAAGACTAGATTATATATATGGACTTATATAAATCTATGCGAGAAATACACTATAAGGACTCAAAATCAACTCTACTAATTTAAATAACCATTAAAATTTGAATTATATTTATGAGCGATATTTAGTTGATTTGACTTAATTATAATTAACTATATTTAATTTTGATTAATGATATTGTGATTTATAATATTAGACTGTGATTGATGATATGTAATTATGATTGATAATATTTATGATTGATGATATTTGATTGTGATTGATGACATACAATACTTGATTGTGGTTGATGAATGATTGATGACCTTGTGATATGAAGTTTGAGCATATAGCAACCATGACGGAAAGTTAAAACTCAGTAAGAATTTTCTTACCTTACTCTTTAAAGTTTTAAGAGAAAGTATTTTATAATTATTTTAGTCTTTTATTTCTTCTTAGAAATTATTTTCATTAACTTTATTTTTAATTTCTAGAATAAACTCTAGTATTAGAAAGAAGCTATTTTATGAAAATTAAAGGTTAAGATAATTAATTCTTGAATTAAAGAAAATTTTTATAGTTTTAAGTATTTTTAGTTAATGATTCTAAAAAATTATTTTCTTTTAGTAATCAGAAGTTTAAAGTAAATTATTTTAGTTTCCCTAATGAAATAACTAAAGGATATTTTGTTATAGTTAAGATTTCTAAACTCAATTTAGTTAGGATTCAAATTGAGAAAGATTATGTAAATATGTGAAGTTTTTTAAAAGAAAGTTTTGAGATATTTAAGACTTGGAAACTCAATTTTAGTGAGATCTGAATTCAGAAACTTTACTAAATTTATTTCTGTATAACAGAAGTTCAAAGAAGAACTTAGGGAATGTACAGTTTATTGAGATGATTTTGTAAACCTTTATGGTATTTAATAATTAAGTTTCTAAAAGTCTTAACCAACTAAATATACGAGTAGTTCATGAATCATGAATCATGAAAGAGAAATAAGATGTGATATTGCTTGGGACGGATTATAGAAACCGAGGATACATTAGAGGAGGTTTAATTGTGAGCCTTGGGATGAGAGGGTGTGAAAGGGTGCTTCAGGTGACCTGGGTCGCTCCCTAGAGTCGGTTACTTTCACAATAGAAACTTTCTCAGTCTAACTAGTCTCTAAGTGTTTCCACGCCAGTTGAGCTGTTCATATGCTATGAAGGCATCTATGTTATTATCCGAAATTATGGAACAGTGTAAACTCTTAGTTGGCCCAGTGCAAACTAAAACTTTAAGGGCCCACATGCATACACTAAATGAGATAGTATTAAAAGCATTACATGTCATACATGTGATTGTGATATTCTATATGAATGGTTGTGAATGAAAGTATGATTGTTATGCGTATAAAAACCCTACAATTATAATTAATTGTGTATGAGATTATGAATGATATTATTTTATTAGATTGTGAAAACCCTTATGCTTATGTCTTATATGTAAAGTATTATATTCTGTTTCTCACTCCTTCTTGTTTGAATTTTGTGTCCAAAATATATGTTATATGATATATAGCTAGCAGTTCAAGATGAAAGGATGAAATTACAAGAGGGTAAATTGGTCTCATCCTCAATCGAATAGGAGAAGAGATGTGACAAGAGTAGAATTCAAAATCACATGGTTTAAAGATAAGGAAATGATTGGTTACAGTCAAAGTAGAGGTATTAAATCTTTAGTTTTAGTTTACCTTAACATAATATTAAGTTGGATGATTGTAATTCAAGGTAAAGGTTAAACTTTAATAAACCTTATTCTTTGGATATGATATTGTAATCTTTGATCACTTATGATTTTCTGAAAGTTCATTTTATCATTCTGAATAATTTGAAACTTTTTACTTTCAAAATTCAAAGAAAATCAGATGTATATACGTCCTTGTATACGTGAGATAGGAAGTGATAAATATGTATATCTTTCTAAAAATTTTAAAAGCAAGAAGAATATATATATATCTCGTGTATATAAGGAGGTGTTACAAAACCCACATGGGTCGCTTGAGCGAAGCCAACGAACGTGAGCAAAAACGCTCTAGTATCAAAACCACGCTCGCTCACTTGAGCGAGGCATGCTCGCCTGGGCAAAAAAGGGACAAAACCTCACTGCCCACATTTCGCTCGAGCGAGCCCAGGCCCCCCAGAGCGAAATCCATCCAGTAACAAAACACATACGCTTGCTTGAGCGAAGGTAAGCCTGTTCGAGCGAGGAACGTCCAGAATGCACACGCTAAGTGCAGAGTCGTTTTGCCTGAGCGAGAACCACTCTCACTTGAGCGAGATTAGGCCAGAGGCCATACCACTGATACAGGGGATTGTCGCTTGAGCGAGATTATCAGTTCATACGCAGAAAACATGAAATTCTCACAACCTCACATACAAAAACTCATCCCAAGCAAAATTGATCAAAATTAACATGTCACATACATCATATTAAGCATTTAGGACTTGTTTCAAGTAATCATATTCAACAAATTCCATTTCAATTCATTAATCATATCATGATCAAGCTTATCACCTTATATGCTTCATTGAACATAAAATCTTAAGAAATACTTTATTCATTCATCAATTCTAACAGCATTCCACCTCATGTTTGTCATCCATACATTGTCAAGGTCATTAATGAAATTTAGCCATACATACAAGGGTCTAATTTTCCTACATGACCTCCAAAATCATCATTCATCATATTACTTTACAAAATTGGGCATGTATACATTATATACCATACAAAATAATAATATGCCGGCCAAGGCTCACCCACTTTCTTTCCACATTTACCTTCATCAACACTCAACCTCCAAAAGAGTAGGATTTACTTCACACCTACATCAAACTTAAAATGGAAACTAGGAGGTGAGTAACATAATCCAAATGTATCAAAGTCATACATTATGATGATACTTATACATGCTTACATATGATACATTTCTCAAGAAACATCACAAGTTTCATTTACATACTATATCATTTCATTTCAGCATAATACATACTTGAAGCAATACAACCACAACACACGTATCCAAATCATTGGCATTCTCAATAACATTATCATACACCTAATGTTAGTACCATATTTCTTTCCTCTTTATTTATCAATCACCCATATTTTAATCGGGTATTATTTTAGCTTATACAGCCTCAATAAGTTAGAAATAGTCCTCAAAATCTGAGTTTAATTATTTTTAATATTTTGGAACATTTATTAATCCCACATATAATTATTCAATATTTACTCTCCTCATTTAGTCATTTGTATAAAATTTGGGATGTTACAGTGAGCACTTCTTGTTGTATACAAAACTGAATTCTTACCAGACCTACATTGAATAAGACTCCTTATGAATTATGGAAAGGAAGGAGACCCAACATCTCATATTTTCATCCATTTAGTTGTACCTGCTATATTCTTAACACTAAGGTTCATCTTGGAAAATTTGATTCTAAGTGTGATAAAGGATTATTCATGGGATATTCAATCACATTAAAATCTTAGAGTTTTTACTAGAACTCAGACCATTGAGGAATCAAGGCATGTAAGATTTGATGACCTTCAAGTGACTAAAAAGAAACTAGCAGATTTAGATTCTGATGATGCAAGTATACTACAACAAGCAGCTGAACAAGAGCAGCAAAGAACAGACCCTAGTCAATCAAAACCAGTTGAACATGAAGATAAAGAGTCTGAGCAAAATTAGTGAATGACTAAACCAGAAAACCCAAAAGACTGGAAGTTCAAGGCTTATTACCTTTCAGATCTCATAATTGGAGATCAAGCAGCTGGAGTTAGAACTAGGTCCAGACTTCTCGATCAATCTTCTATTGCTCTGGTTTTAGAATTGGAACCGAAGAGTGTTGTAGAAGCTCTAGAGGACACATATTGGACCATTGCATACAAGAGCAATTAAATCAGTTTGAGAGAAATAGAGTATGGAGTCTTGTTCTAAGACCCAAAGTAAAGATGCTTTACCTGGTAATAAAACAAGTGTTCTATCCTTATAAAGGTGCCAAGGACACTGTGACCAAATTGGATCGATTCTACATGTACCACATACTGATAAAGGAGAATGTTAGTCTACCAAACGTTATCTTGACCTATCTGATTTCTTCGATGGGAAAGAAACAAAACAAGATACCCTACCCAACAGTTCTAATGAAAGATTTTGCACTATTGAATGTGCAAACTCAAACAGTTAGTGATTTAGTGCAATCTACGTCCTTGGTGAGTAAGCTCCCTGCCTTCTCACCCTTGATTGATCATACCTTGGAAAGGTCTCTTCCTACTCTTCTCAAGAAGAAAAGGTCTGTCCTTGTAGACATAAGGAAACAAAAGGCTGAGGCTGATCCAGCAAAGCCAGCCTCCAAGAAGAAAAGTGGCAAAGTGAAGTATCCTTCCAAGAAGACTAGAAAGATGGTTTTGGAGTTTTCTGATGAATCTGAAATTTCAAATTCAGCTTTAGATATGAAACCCTGGAAAGTAATCCTCCATTCTTCCTCTCCTGCTAAGAAGTCTGACCCTACAAAGCCCATGAAGTTTGTGCCTGAACATGGCAAAGAGTCTTCAAACTCTGATGATAAGATTCCTCTCAGTCAGCTTTAGAGGAAGTCTACTCTCAAACAACCTCCTTAGTCACAACCAAAGCAACAACAACTTCCACAACAACAACAGTCTTAACTACAACAGCAAACCATTTCCTCTCTTAGTGAAAAAGCTCGACAGCAGTTTATCAACATCTTTAATGCTTTTCATCCCTTAGTCTCTGTACATGGTTGGACTGGAACCAAATGGCAGGCCAAGTATAATGACTTAAGGGTTGATTATCTGAAGGTACTAAGGGAAAATAAAGAGGAACTTGTGAAGTATGGTGGTTACCCCAGCTTTTCCAAATACATGAAGTTCATCTCAGGCTATCTCAAGAGCTTTCCTGAGTATGATGTGTTGAAATCGAACCATTTTGATTAGCTGAATAGATTCTATGAAGTTCTTGGTGAACTTTAGAGTGATAAGACCAACTTTAAAACTATTCTTGTTGAAAAAGGAAGAGACGAGCCTCTGAGTGTTGGCCTAGTGCTAAGAAAGCCAAGACTGACTCTATAAGTATCCCAAACCTTCTTTCTTCCCTTCTCTCTAAAACCTCTTAGCTTGAGCCAACCTCTTAGCCAACCCCAATTTCTGTTATACCTCATCTAGACTCTTTAGCCTAGATACCACCAGATAATAACCTTGCCCTTGTTTTACTTCCAAACCCTTCCATTTTATCAACCCTGGTGTCCCTGTGTTCAAATTCTTTTCTACCCTTGATTTTACTAACCGAGGATACGACAGCTCACAAAAATTAGCCATTGTTGCCCATCCTGATTTTGATAGAAAAAGGGTCTGGATCCTAAACTCTGCTCCCAAATTTGTACCACCCACAACCTTGGAGAAACTTATACCTTACCCCTACCTTCTATCACTAGAGGATATTTCCTTCTATCATGCCTTGAAGGTGGAAGAAATGATTTTTGTGAAGGGTATAAAGTTTGGTTTACCATAGCACAAATTTCATATTATGATGTTTCTAAGAAAGAAGATCTTAATTGCACTAGACAGAAGACAAACTGTAGTTATTTAGATAAACTTAGGCAGACTGAAGAAACCTATGCCTCCAAAGCACAAGCCACATTACAAAGGTCCTCTCAGACCTCGTCAGCTCCTTGAAGCTAACCTGAGAAGTATTTTGTCTGCTCCCAATCCTACAGAAGCACATGCAGATGCTCTTTGGTGCCATCACCTATGGACCATTAGAGAAGAAGGATCTTGCTCCTCTTATTCCTTTCCTGACTAACCTATTTTTCTTTACCATTTTTCTGTTCAAACTTTATGTATTGATTATTCATGTTGAATGAAAAAGTGTTTTACTTTGATATACGATACTTTGATATATGATCTTTGCTTATGTCAGTATATTTTGTTTTGCTCTGATATTTCTAATATAAGTCTATTAATATTTAGAAGCTCTAATTTTTGGTCAAAAGTTCTTATTAAAAGCTTTATTGTTCTGAGAAACTGAAGATTATTTAAAACTCTATTATATTTACTCAAAATCAGTCTCTGTTATGATATATGCTCTTGTTCTAAAAAACTTCTTATTAACAGTGCTCTGTTATGAGCTAATTTATCCTCCTTGTATCATGGACTTCATTTATGAAAAAGACTTGATGTTTGCTATCAATAAATAAGGGAAGATTGTTGAAGAAAAGTCTGGTAGGAAAAGGAACAATAGATTATTATTGGACCAGACCCTAGATTACGTTGTTATCTTTGGACCCTGGATTTGTTAATAACATACATTAAGAGACTAAAAATTAATGAATTCTGTAAATATGGAAATTAATATGTGTATTCAAGTGTTTCAGGACGTATAATGCACAAGCTATAAGATAAAAGGTAAGTCCATAAAATTAAAGTCTGAATCTTAACACTTGGTTGGTGGCCAAAAGTCTGTGAGAAGAAGCCTTAGTCACACAATCAAACTTCAGACTTATAGGCATCAAAAGTAGAGCGTTATTCTAGAAACTTAAATGCAACACTCTAAAATCTATTTGTGTGATGCCTTGGAACTCATGCGCTTATCAAAATATATATTAATGGAAATCCTTCAAGTTAGAAGGGACTGGATGTAGCTTCTGTGTTGGGAGTGAACCAATATAAACTCTTGGTGTTGCTTTCCTTTCCTTGCTCTTTAAAGTCCATTTTGCAATAGTTTGATTACCTGTCATTCTTTGGTTCATTATTCTGCAAAAAGAGTCTAAAACTTATTTAACCCCTTATTCTAAGTTTGACTCTAAACCATCAAAGACTTTTATAAAAAAATTCTTATTGATCCGGTCCCAACACCGGCCCCCAAGAGCATGGCTTTAATACTTTGCCAGATCAGCATTTTGAACAAGAAAAGTACGCATCAAGTACATTATAATTGTTTCTATACGGAGTACATACAACCAGGGCAAGTAACTCCGCCAAGGCATGTTACTCCGCCAAGGTGTTTTACCCCGCCAAGGTTTGTTACTCCGCCAAGAAAGAAAAAATTGAATACCTCATGCATGAAATATCCCTAATGCATATTACTCCGCCAAGCCATAGGCTCAACACAGGCGGAATATTGAATTTCCCATACTGCGTAGCGAGCCCATACTTGTAACCCCGACACGAGATTGACTCTGTCTTGAGAGGTTGAAAATGGGAATCACGTTGTCACGCATTAAAGGGAAAAACAAATAAAATAATAAAGCATTCACACTTTCCAAGTAAGTGGAAATACCCACTACAATAACAGTGCTTGCAAACGGCGCAGGGACCCACTACCTTTCCAGCATAATGCCTGAAAACAAGGAACAGGTCCCACCAATAATGGAGCACCAGTAACAGGTATATAAACCTCAGCAAAAAGGTATATGGGGGATCCCCAATTCTAAACCTTACACTCTCTTACTTGTATAATTCTCTCAGATTTGCTTTCTAAGTCTAAGAGTATTCTGAAATACTGACTTGAGCGTCGGAGAATAATTGCAGGTACCACCAACAATTGTGTTAAGGCAAAGAAAACAACTTAAGGCGGACTACTACACCGCCACAGAGTGAGTTACACTTCGCCCCAGTATGGATTATACTCCGCCCAATACACAAGGACACTCCGTATTTGCATCTGTATAACATATCCTTGTATCAGATTGACATTACATGTACATTTTGAGCTATTTCAGAATCATAACTTTACATCCCTTGTAAAGGACAGTTCATTGGCACGCCCGGTGGGACCTGTAAATTTGGTATTCCCACAATCTTTGATCAATCTCCATTACATTCATCATTAATGGAAAGACCAGGACCAGAAGTGCAGACTGAGGATTCTCCTCCACGCAATCCTAGACGTCTCAACTTTGACAACGATGCTCACAAAAAGGCAACGCATGCTGACTCTCCAGATCCGAGAGATGACATGATCAGGATGCTGAAAGAAGAAATTGCTGAGCTTCGTCGTGAAAAGGCAAATCACACTCACGAGAGAGCAGGTCCTGCAAAACAACCGCATCATGAGGCGCATGCACAGGAGGAATCAAGTACTCCTAGCTACTCTCGCATCCCTACTTACATGGAAGAGCAACGAAGCCTTCCACTGGCAAATGCTCAACATCAAGAGGGAAGGAGAGCAGGCTCAATTGCATCCCCCTTGGGGTACAAGATGAGTATCCCATTTTCCAAAAGGCTCATGAATGCGCATATCCCTAGACATTTGCAGACCATGTAACCTATTTCCATAGGAAAATACACTGGGGAAACAGATCCTTCTAAGCATCTAGATGCTTACATCTACGAGGCTATGTTCCTAGGTGCAGAAGAAGATGTCATGTGCAGAATGTTCCCCAGAACCCTTACAAGTGAAGCTCTTAGTTGGTTCAAGAGTTTACCATCAGGTTCCATTGATTCATGGGAGGACCTGGCTACAGCTTTTGGCAGCCACTTCGTGATCTCTAGGGATACACCTAGAACTTCTCATACCTTGGCTCAGATCAAGCAAGGTGACAAAGAATCTCTGAAGGATTTCCTTAAGAGATTCTATAAGGAGGCAGCCATGGTTCCAGATCTGACAGAAGCAATACAGTTGCATATCCTTATCGAGGCTATACAGCCAAAGTCACCTTTTGCCCTGTCGTTGGCAAAGGGACCTCCATCTACGATGGAGGAATTTCGCAGGAAGGCGTCCAAGTATGTGGGTATTGAGATGCATCTGGAAGCCACTGCATCTCGCAGTAAACCACCCACCGCAACTCCACATCATGACAAAGACAAAGAAAGGTCATCCAAGAATGACAAGTTCCACCAGAAAGACAAAATAGGGAACCAACCCTTCAAACAGCAAGATAGACGTGTGTTCAATTTTGCTCATTATGCACCCCTGAACACGTCATATGAACAAATCTTGCGTGAAATAGGATGGACTACCCTTAACATTTATGGGATTCAACGTCCACCTCCAATCAGACGCGGTGGGAACCCAAAGAAATATTGTGAGTTCCATGAGTCAGTTGGCCATACCACGGAGGAGTGCAAGCAACTCAAAAATACCATTGAGGTACTCATTCGTGAAGGCAAACTAAAACATTATTTGTTCAAGGGTAAATCTCACGATGAACCAGAGAAGTTTGAGAAAAAATCTCATGATTGTTCTCCTGATCCTGATAACACTCGGGAGCCAAAACGTACGGCGGCAACAGAAAAACAAAAAGGCGTTGTTCTTGAGTCCGCCCAAAGAGAACCAAGTCCAGAACCCAGATCACGGGGTAAAAGGCAGGTTGTAGATATGATTGCTGGGGGCTTCGCCGGAGGCGGACCCTCAAACACCGCCAGGAAAAATCATCATCGTATGATCTTGTCTGTGCAAGGCAAAGGTAAGGAATATCGCCCATTTAGGAACGGGGTCCAGACTCCGCCTATAACCTTCACAGATGATGATTTTGGCCCTACTATTCCTGAGGGAGATGATGCAGTAGTGATTATTGCAGTAATCGCTAATATGGATGTAAAACACATCCTAATTGATCAGGGAAGTTCCTGCGACATTATCTTTTATAACTGCTTTAAACGCATGGGACTAACTGATGCTGATTTGCAGCCTTATACACAGGACCTTACAGCCTTTAATGGCGCCAAACATCCCACTAAAGGTTACTTGGACACAAGGATCACTTTTGACGGTGAACCTGGAGCAAGAACTGTGAAATCCAGGATTCTTGTCATTGATGTTAAATCTCCATACAATGGCATCATCGGGCGCCCCACTCTGAATGCCATGGAAGCCATCGTTTCAACCCCCCACTTGTTAATCAAGTTCATTGATAAAGATAATCAAGTCTCATCTGTAAGGGGGGACCAGGAGATGGCTCGTTATTATTACAATTTGAGTCTTAACATGGTGAAGCTTGAAACCATGTCTAAGAAAAGAAAATTGAACGAAGGAAGCAGTGCGGCGGCATCCGTCAATTTGGTGGATCTTGACCCCAGGGCGGAGTCTTCTATAGACCCACTAAATCCTTTGAAACCAACCCCTGATGGTGGCTTCAAGTCTATTGTTTTAGGCGGAACCCCGGAGCAAATCACAAACATCAATGACAAACTGGAGACTAACGTGGAAGCAAGACTGATTGCACTTCTCCATGAATACAAAGAAATTTTTGCTTGGACCGCTGCAGACATGCCTGGCATGGATCCTAACTTTTGTTGTCACCGCCTGGCGGTGTATCCTGAAACTAAGCCAGTGGGACAAAAGAAACGGCGTATGGGTCCTGCTAAGCAAAAAGCTGCTTGTGAACAAACAGAGGAGCTCCTCAAGGCGGGGTTCATCAGGGAACTCCGTTACTCCTCATGGCTGTCCAACGTGGTTATGGTACAGAAAGCCAATGGCAAATGGCGTATGTGCATAGACTACGTTGATTTGAATAAATGCTGTCCCAAAGATCCATACCCTCTCCCCAACATTGACAGATTGGTTGACGATTCCTCAGGATACAAGTATCTATCTTTTATGGATGCCTACTCTGGATACAACCAAATTCCAATGTGTGAGGATGATCAGGAGAAGACAGCATTCATTAATGACAAAGGGGTCTTTTGCTACAACGTCATGCCATTTGGGCTAAAGAACGCCGGGGCAACCTACCAGCGCATGATCAACAAAGTTTTTGAGGGTATGCACACAAAGCTGGTAGAGGTTTATATTGATGACATTATTGCCAAGACCTCGGAGGGAAGAGACCATGTTGAAGACCTACGCCTCATCTTTCAACGCCTACAGCAATACAACATGAGACTCAATCCATTAAAATGTACATTTGCTGTTCCTGGGGGCAGATTTTTGGGTTTCATGTTAACACAAAGAGGCATAGAGGCTAATCCTGATAAATGTCGCGTAATCCAAAAATTGCAGAGCCCCAAAACATTGAAGGAGGTACAATCCCTCAATGGCAAAATTGCTGCTCTAGCACGATTCATGCCAAAAATGGCTCATCGCTCTCTTCCCTTATACAAAATGCTGAAGAAGGATAAGAAATTCAGTTGGGGCCCAGAACAAGAGGCGGCATTCCAAAGCTTGAAAAATGTCTTGGCCAGCCCTCCAATCCTGGTAAAACCAAGCCCAGGTGAACAACTCATTGTTTATTTGTCTGTTTCAGATGAAGCGTTGGCAGTGGCTCTGGTCAAGGAAACAGTTAAAGGCCAACGACCGATGTACTTCACTGGTAAAACATTGCATGGTGCAGAGTGCCGTTATCAGAAGATTGAGAAGGCAGCACTTGCAGTTGTTTGGGCCTCACGACGCCTAAGACCATATTTCCATGCCCATCCCATCCTGATTCGCACAGACTTGCCACTTCGTACTATATTGTTCAAACCAGACCTGGCTGGAAGGATGATCAAATGGGCTATAGAGCTCTCTGAATTTGACATATCATATGAGCCAAGAACTGCTATCAAGGCACAGGTCCTGGCAGATTTCGTAGTTGAATTAACAGGCTCTAGCCCAGATGCAGATCATTCACATTGGACAATATACGTTGATGGATCTTCAAATAGCAAAGGATGTGGAGCAGGAATTGTTATAGAAAGTGATGACGGAGTACATCTTGAAATTTCATTGCACTTTACCTTCACTACGTCTAACAATCAGGTGGAGTATGAAGCCTGCTTGGCCGGACTCAGAGCAGCACAAGATATTAGGGCCAAAACTGTTACCCTATGCAGTGATTCTCAATTAGTCATCTCACAAATTCTTGGTGAGTATCAGGCTAAAGAACCTCTGCTGCAACAATACCTAGACTGCGTCAATGAGTTAAAACAACGCTTCAGTGAAGTCACTTTCAAGCATGTACCCCGCGAAGAAAATACACGTACTGATATCCTCTCCAGGTTAGCCAGCACAAAGAAGGCGGGATGCACAACTACGGTTGTACAGAGTACCTTGGCGGAGCCAAGTATTTCCTTTCCTTCCTCAGTACATATGATTAAAAGCCGCTCCTTTGATGACAATTCCTGGGTAGCACCAATAGTTCGTTATCTTGTTAATGGACAATTACCCACGGATGATCTTGAGCGAAAGAAACTAAAGAAAGAAGCACCTTATTATACACTCCTGGACGGACAGTTATACCACCGAGGAATTTCTGTTCCTTACTTAATTTGTATAAATGAAAATGAGGTGCAAGCTGTTTTGGAAGAAGTCCATGAAGGGCAGTGTGGACATCATCCAGGGGCACGGAGTCTAATGAGAAAAATACTCAGGGCGGGGTATTGGTGGCCCACTCTGAAGCATGACTCCGCCTCATATGTTCAAAAATGCGATCAATGTCAACGATTCGTAAATCTTCATCACACTCCCGCAGAGGAAATATCATCATCAATAACGCCTTGGCCTTTCTATCAATGGGGCATGGATATCTTGGGTCCATTCCCAACTGCGCCCGGCGGTATCAAATACTTGATAGTTGGTGTTGATTACTTCACCAAATGGATTGAGGCAGAAGCAGTGGTGCACATAACGTCAGCCAGGACTCGAAGATTCGTATATGAAAATATCATTGCACGTTTCGGAGTCCCTGGACGCATAGTCACTGACAATGGCACCCAGTTCACAGATCGCAAGTTCACTGAACTCCTAGAAAATCTCAGCATTATGCAGATTTTCTCTTCTGTGGAACACCCTCAAACCAATGGACAAGCTGAAGTTGCCAACAGAGAAATCTTGAAAGGCCTTAAGAAACACCTTGGTGAGGCAAAAGGAGATTGGGCAAACCAGTTATGCCACGTTTTATGGGCATACAGAACAACCCCTCACTCCACCACAAATGAATCTCCATATCGGCTGACATACGGAGTTGAGGCTGTCATCCCCATTGAATTGGCAGCCCCTTCAGCTCGAGTCCTCCATTTCAATGAGGAAGCCAATCAACAGAACCTCACACATGAACTCGAGGTTTTGGCGGAGTTGAGAGAGGAAGCCTTTGTGAGGGACCAAGCTGTCAAAGCAAAGGCCGCCAAACGGTATAACACACGTATTTTTGAACACCGTTTCAAAGAAGGAGATTTGGTCCTAAGAAGGGCCAATATTGGTAACAAATTTGCACACCAAGGCAAATTGGCACCAACCTGGGAAGGTCCATACCGAGTCATCGAGGCTTTGGGCAAAGGCACATACCGCCTAGAAAACTTAGATGGCACTCCGGTCAGGAATAAATGGAACATTTTAAATTTACGCATATACTTCAGCTAGTTGGGTAATATGGTATGATCTTTTCTTCCTAACTCAAGGTTCTTCCCAGATATGCTTTCCTTGAAAAGTTTTCGAAGAGACATACCCCAACTCAGCTCTTTATGTAGTTCCATTATTAATGAAATGCCTTCCTACATTCAATCTTCATTCTAACTTTCAATTGATTATCCATGGCAGAACTTGTTCCCATGCAGATAAGACACCGGCTCCAACAATTGAAGCATAAAAGCATAACTCTTTATTCCATAAAGATCATCCAACATGTAACAAAGCTTCACAAACGGAGTCAGAAAACTCCTTGGGGGGATTGGTGTCACAGCTATATGCTGCACCATACCAACCTCAAGGTCCAAAAAACTCCTTGGGGGGAAAGGATTGGTGTCACAGCTATATGCTGCACCATACCGACCCTAAGGTCCAAAAAACTCCTTGGGGGAAAGGATTGGTGTCACAGCTATATGCTGCACCATACCGACCCTAAGGTCCAAAAAACTCCTTGGGGGGAAAGGATTGGTGTCACAGCTGTATGCTGCACCATACCGACCCCAAGGTCCTGCAGGCCGCCTATGGAAAGAACTAGTGTCACAGCTATATGCTGCACCATTTCGGCCCCAAGGTCCTGCAGGCTTCTTGTGGAAAAAATGGTGTCACAGCTATATGCTGCACCATACCGCCTCAAAGGTTCAACCAAGTTTTTGCAGGAAAAAATGGTGTCACAGCTATATGCTGCACCATACCTCTTCAAAAGTTCAACCAAGCTCTTGCAGGAAAAAATGGTGTCACAGCTATATGCTGCATACCTCTTCAAAAGTTCAACCAAGCTCTTGCAGGAAGAATTGGTGTCACAGCTATATGCTGCACCATACCAATCCTGGATTCCACAATTTTCATTTGATCAGGAGTTACACTCCAATTCAAATTCAAAGGGATGAATGCTCCATCCAAAATTTGACTCCGCCTAACTGCCAATGCTTTACGGAGTACATAATTAACAAACTCAAGCACTATCAACAAGTTCAAGTAAGTATATTGCTTGTAAAAATTGTGCTTCAATGAAATTCTCAAGAGGCCACTCCGCCTCATTGCAGAATATTCTTCATTGAAATTCTCAAAAGGCTACTACGCCTCTTTATTGAAATCACTTCAATGAAATTCTCAAGAGGCCACTCCGCCTCATTGCAGAATATTCTTCATTGAAATTCTCAAAAGGCTACTACGCCTCTTTATTGAAATCACTTCAATGAAATTCTCAAGAGGCCACTCTGCCTCATTGCAGAATATTCTTCATTGAAATTCTCAAAAGGCTACTACGCCTCATTATTGAATTCACTTCAATGAAATTTTCAAGAGGCCACTCCGCCTCATTGTAGAACATTCTTCATTGAAATTCTCAAGAGGCTACTCCGCCTCCATATTGAATTTACTTCATTGAAATTCTCAAGAGGCCACTCCGCCTCATTGCAGAATATTCTTCATTGAAATTCTCAAAAGGCTACTACGCCTCTTTATTGATTTTATTTCATTGAAGTTCTCAAGAGGCCACTCCGCCTCATTGCAGAACATTCTTCATTGAAATTCTCAAGAGGCTACTCCGCCTCCATATTGATTTCACTTCAATAAAATTCTCAAGAGGCCACTCCGCCTCAATATCGAATTTACTTCATTGAAATTCTCAAGAGGCTACTACGCCTCATTATTGATTTTGTTACATTGAAATTCCTAAGAGGCTACGTCGCCTCCCTACTGAATTTTACTTGACCAGAATTTCAAAAAGGCTATTCCGCCTCGTTATACTTAGTCATATTCCATTAAGTCCTCAAATGAATACTCTGCCTTCTTAATATCATTTTACGAGGCATAAATACGACGGACTCAAACATTGCTTATATGAACAAGTATAGATTACAGAAAATATATTTCATTGAATATTGCCAAAAACTGATAAAGATCCAGAGCCTATCCTGGAACAAGGCAATATCATTAAATGCAAAAAAAACAAAAATTTGTAAAAGGACTCCGACGCTGATCTTCATGGCTCGGGTGGCACTCCTTCCTGGTGGGCAGAGCTGAGCTGACTCTCATTTGGCTTTGACAAACTTTGTGAAGGGGGCAAGTCCGCCAAAACATACTCAACATCAGGTGCAGGAACATGACCCCCTCGAGCAGGCACCATCAATTCACCATTGATAAATTCATAGTATGGATGAATGCCTGTAGTATTAAGAGCAACGCCTGGGTTGCGATGGCGGAGTTGGCGAATAGCCATACTGAAGGCGTCACCAATTACTGCTTCAGCTGCATCCAAAGCCGAATTCAAATCCTTGTTAAGCTTCTCATTGGCAGCATCTGAAACAGCCTTCTCAGCCTTCAACCCCTCAACCTATTTTTCAAGGTTGCTGTATGCGGTAGCTGCTTCGTCCAACTCCGTAGCCCAGGCGTCTGCAGCAAGAGCCCTATCGATTTCAAAGGAAACCAACTTCTGCTGAAGTTCGCTCACACCCTCGCCCAATTTTTGGTTCTGCTGATTTAGATCTGAAACTTGTTGTTTCAGCAGAGCATTGTCAGCCTTCACCTGGGAGAGTCCACCCACCTCTTCGCCCAGCTTTACATTCTGCTCTTTTAAGCCAGAAACTTGCTTTTCCAGCAAGACTTTATCAGCTCTCACCCGAGCCAGCTCCTCCTCCAGCTTCTTGATGTCGGAATCGGCGGTGTCAAGGTGTTTATCCTTCGCCTTGATCACCTCCGACAGCTGTTCATTATCATGTTCCAAGCTGCGTATCTTTTCAATAGAATCATGAAAAGATTCTTGAAACATGTTGGCCTCAGCAGCAAGATCAACAATACGTGGCACAGAGGCTAGAAAACCATCAATTTCTGCAAGGTGCCACCTTGCAGCTGCAGCAGCGTCTGGAATCTCTTGGAAGTCGATGTTGGGGCGGAGGATGAACTCCGGATCACGCCTCTCCGACTGGCGGGATCCCATATTTGCAAAATACAAGAAGGGATTCAGTCGAGACCCCGCCAAAGGCAGAGAGACGGATCGCCTGGATGACTCCCCTGGAACATCAATAAAGAAAACTAGTGTCCCTCGAGTAGCCAAGCCCAAGGCGGGATTCTCAGCCGGGCGGACTGGGGAAGTTTGAACTCCCTCCGCCTCATCTCCCACAACTTGGTTTGGAGAGGCTTGAATTCCCTTCGCTTCCTCCCCCACGACATCTTCTTCGAGGACGCCTTCAACACCGCCCATATCAGCAGTAGTACCCACAACAGGTACCTCCTGAGTCTCCTCCAAGTTGATGGCAGTGTCAGCTGATGCTCCTTCCCCAACCTTCTTCTTTCCCTTGTTCTTTCTTTTGAGCAAAGGTTGGGGATCCACTTCCTCTTCCTCCTCCTCAACAGCTTCTGGTTCTTGGCGTTTTTTAGAACGCCTTTCAACATCAACTGCTGAGGACCCTGCACCACCTTCTAAATTCACTATAGTAGTGGATGCAGGGAAAGGAAGAATCTTTGTTAGAGCAGCAGCCAAATTCCCCCTGGGCTGCACATTGTTCTCCGCGTCAATTTCCTCGCGGCTCATACGAATCTGCTTGATGCGCTCCATCCCAGGGAATTCAGCAATTTCTCCTGCAAAATAATATACATACACACGATTAGAAGCTGCATAAAAAAACAAAAGTAATATTTAAGCGACAAGTCTTAAAGAATTACTTAAATAATCCTCAGCATCCCGCCTAAGCAGCCTTTTGCATAAGAACTGCTTGTGGACGGAGTTGTACTCCTTCAACGTCCGGAGCACTTCCACAGAAGTAGCTGACAAGGCACCCTCCTCAACTTCATAAGCTTGTTTGGTCAGGAGGAAGTGCTCATGGGTCCACGCTACTGGGAATTTGTCAATTCCCTCCTTACTCCGCCAGAAAACGGACTTGTTCTTCCTGACAGAGACTTTTACAAAGCTCATCCTAAAGTGAAGTCCGCCTTCTTTGGCGGAGTCAACAAATGCCTTGAAATTTACAATCTTCGGCTCCGCCCGAAGAGTTATAAAGCCCATGCCGCCAGTTTTTGTATTTACTCTCCTCATAATGCGGCAAAAGGCAAAGAATAACGCCACAGTAGGCGTAAAATCCAGATGTTTAGCCAACACCTCGAAGCTGCGAACTATTCCCCAACCGTTAGGGTGCAGCTGAGAAGGGGCGCAATCCAAGAACCTCAGTACGCCCATCTGGAATCTATTCAGTGGAAATCGTACCCCCAACTGGGTAAACAAAATATCCTACATATATAATGTACGTTCATCTTGAGGACGATGGCATATACGTTCGTACGTCTTGGGTGAACGGACGATGAACCTCTTCTCATACCTCTCATCCTTCCAAACTGACACAGACAACTCCGTTACCCCTCCGCTTGTTGTCGCATGACGAGAGGAAGCATCTTTAACATCTTCCTCAACCCAACAATAAGGGTCAACCTCAAGCATCTTTTTCCAGTCCAACCCATGCAACACAACGTTTTGGCACTCTGCCATCGTTCTAACTTCAATCTGAGGAATACCTCCTGATACAAACGAATGTACAGCATTACTAAAAAACTCCACGCTGCTGTAAAATGTTGCATCCCTCCCAGTATAAAAAGCCTCATCTCCACTCTCAATATCCGAAAACATCGAACGAACAGAAACCCTAGAGCACGACTCTGACTTTTTTCCTCTCATCCTCGTTTCAACAAACACACATATAAAGAGAACAGAACCAACCCAATAACAATGAAGACAGGAGACAGAGGAAAAAGAGAGTTACCTTAAGTTTCTGAAGAAATGAAGAACTGCAACAACAAACGACTCGCACGAAAGCAACGTTCAAAAGGCAGTTCTAATACGCAAATGCAGAGAAGAAGATGAAGCGAAAAGTTTCCCCTCCTATCTATTTATAGGCATGGCTTGGGGGGAAACGAGTAAAGCCTCATTAATCTCAGAAACGCAACTACAGCCGTTGGATGAATTTAACGCAATTACAGTCGTTGGATGAATCTCGAGACAAGCATCTTTTGGGCCATATTTTCAAAACCCAAGGCCCACGATAATAACCTCGAAAACGTATTCAACTGCCACCCCACGCATTTATGTCCCATCATTGGAATGGCAATCGTTACGAGGGCATACGTGGCAATGAAAGATTAAAGCGGTAAAACGCAGTTTCGAGGCGCATTAATGACAGGCGTGGCAAGTAATGATGAAAGCATTAAATGCACGAAAACACTTGTCCGAAAAATCCTGAACTGGCAAACGCCGCCTAAACCTATGCCTATAAAAGTTAAACTTAAGTGTTATAGCTCATTAAAGTGACTCCGCCAGTCACTATAACAAGCTAGGGGGCATATGATCCGGTCCCAACACCGGCCCCCAAGAGCATGGCTTTAATACTTTGCCAGATCAGCATTTTGAACAAGAAAAGTACGCATCAAGTACATTATAATTGTTTCTATACGGAGTACATACAACCAGGGCAAGTAACTCCGCCAAGGCATGTTACTCCGCCAAGGTGTTTTACCCCGCCAAGGTTTGTTACTCCGCCAAGGAAGAAAATATCGAATACCTCATGCATGAAATATCCCTAATGCATATTACTCTGCCAAGCCATAGGCTCAACACAGGCAGAATATTGAATTTCCCATACTGCGTAGCGAGCTCATACTTGTAACCCCGGCACGAGATTGACTCTGTCTTGAGAGGTTGAAAATGGGAATCACGTTGTCACGCATTAAAGGGAAAAACAAATAAAATAATAAAGCATTCACGCTTTCCAAGTAAGTGGAAATACCCACTACAATAACAGTGCTTGCAAACGGCGCAGGGACCCACTACCTTTCCAGCATAATACCTGAAAACAAGGAACGGGTCCCACCAATAATGGAGCACCAGTAACAGGTATATAAACCTCAGCAAAAAGGTATATGGGGGATCCCCAATTCTAAACCTTACACTCTCTTACTTGTATAATTCTCTCAGATTTGCTTTCTAAGTCTAAGAGTATTCTGAAATACTGACTTGAGCGTCGGAGAATAATTACAGGTACCACCAACAATTGTGTTAAGGCAAAGAAAACAACTTAAGGCGGACTACTACACCGCCACAGAGTGAGTTACACTCCGCCCCAGTGTGGATTATACTCCGCCCAATACACAAGGACACTCCGTATTTGCATCTGTATAACATATCCTTGTATCAGATTGACATTACATGTACATTTTGAGCTGTTTCAGAATCATAACTTTACATCCCTTGTAAAGGACAGTTCGCTTATCCTTTAAAATTATCAAATAATATGTTACAATTATTCTATTGATGAAATAATCTTGGTATAATAAATGAAAATATATTAATTAATTAATTAATTAATATTTTTGTTATTTTATCTTAGAAAATGGTTTGACATATTTTCTATTGCATTATCAAATATTTGTTATTATGTTAAGACACATAAATTATAATGAAAATTACTATTGGATTGGATGAATCTAATTATATTAAGAATTATGTTTCTATGGACTATATACTATTTTTTGGAGATTCGTGTTAGGATATTGTATGCCGTTAGACTTAAGAGTTCATCCTTGAATAAGAACCTTAGTATGTTCTTGATTGAGTAATAGATTGGTGTCTTTATGGCCTTAGCTACTTGGTTGTGAATTTACTAGGACTGATTACCTCGAGTGGTTCACACTTAGCAGTAAAAGGAACGTGAAAATGGAGAATATTAGGACAAATGAATTTGAATATAGATTACTCAGTGTATGGGAAAAAGATGAAAGATTCAGTGACCCCCACTAGGAACTCCCTTATCATTCTCTGACCTTGTAGAGTAGTACATGGGTAGTTGGTCCTTATGTGTCAGGATTGTTATGGTAGGTTTCTCGAAGTTAAACCTAGAGATCATCTTCGATAAGGTGCATAATGAAATAATGTAGCATTGATTCATGTTTTGTGAAAGAAATTGATTGATTGATTCAGCAAGTTCTTGGTGTAGTAAATGGTCACATTGAGACCAAGTTTACGTTGTTTTGCTCTTGTATCTTGGTTAGGTGATATAAGGGGCTTGCTTTGTTGCTAGTTTAATTGATATGTTTTGAATTTAAAATGATTTGTTATGTTTGAGTATCGAATTAATGGTTATTGGAACATATTGTAGTGTGTTAAGTATTTGAATAATTAAGTTTGTCATGAAAGATGAGTAAAGTTGTATGGAGTATGTTGATAAAAATTAATATTGACTCAGATCTGATTAAACTATGAAATATTTGTTTTCTTTTGATGTTTTACTTGCTATACTAATAAAATCTTATCCTTTGGAAGTTTGTTCATTAGTGAAAGAGTGTGGCATGTTTTAGTATAATTGTTCATTCTTATAAAGAGTAGTATGTGAATATGGTAATTGTCAGAAGTTGATAACTAAGCGTGCCTTTGTGTGACCTTACAAATTAGATTATGAATCTATAGGTGATTGTTTAGAAAAAAAAATTTACCTCAGTTTTCCTTATGCCTTGGACAGTTGCCTTGGGATTTATGATCCAAGTGTGTATGTTATGTTTGGAGGTAGAAATTCTACATGTAATTTACCTTGTGTTTTTGACTCTTGTATGTGTTATTGTAACAACTAAGGCACAAGTCTAGTCTGAATTAAACCTAAAGGTAAAGACCTTCATGACGTTGAGCCTCTTGTGTGCAAGAAGGTTTTGTGTGTTGGAGTGCCTTCACTATCAATATGTACCACTATGGATGGTCTTGTGGATGTTAATTAGATGTCTTCTTATGGTTTTACCTTTTGTGAATGATTGTATCTAGTGTGATATGTCATTTTTTTAATTGGTTTAATTATGGGTGTTAAGCAATAACAATGAAGTTTTGATACATGTGTATCATCAGAAATGGTGTTTCCATGGACCCAACTAAGGTAGAAGCAGTATTGTCCCGAGAGAAGTAAAAGCATGTTGTTGAAATAAGAAAATGTGTTAGACAAATGGGTTAATACCGCAAGTCTATAGTAAAGGTTATCTAGGTAGTAATTCCTTGGTACCTTACTCAGGACTAAAGCACACCTTAGTCCATTCATCGAAATGTGAACCTAGTTGTTAGAATCGAGGGGACAAACTAACATCTATGTTGGTGTATGCACTGTAAGCTTTTAATGTATCAATTTTAACTTATCAATAAAATAAGTATTTTTAGTTTTAAAATTGTTTTAGAACTATTTATCCTTGGAATAGTAGGTTATATGAGAATTGTTCCTAAAATGTCCATAGTCAAGTATTTACATGGGGACATGAAAATATATTAAAACTGGTGTGTGAATATATTGATGATCTGATCTTACAGATCATGGATATAGATGATATCAAGTCTTCACACAGGTGCACATTAGGAGTAATGTTGTGCTGGATAGACCCACCATGAGAACGTTGCATGGATCATTACATGAGTGTCATAAATTGTTCTCAATATGATAATGATATATATAGTCCTTCGACCAAAAGTCATAATGATTCCTATATGAGGAGTTTTTTGTTTTAATATAATCAAACGTCATTCGTCATAAGATGACGATAAAGATTGTGGTTAGGAAATAAACAAATTATGTAGAGGGATATGAGTGATGTAGATGAGATTTGTCTCTCCTATGTGACATGAGTGATATCTATGGACCACTTGGTGGTGTGAGACTAAAAAAATGCATGGTCATGTTAGGAAGAATAGATGTTAAATATTTATTCAATAAAGTTCACTCTGGTATCAAGTAAAATGAATTGGGCCATACAAGGATGACGACGACCATGCCTTGGGCCCAATTAGATATCGTGACAAAAGAAATAAATATATAAAATAATTATCACTTATAGGTTATATTGATGATAAATAATATTGGACATAATGACGTATTGCTAGATGTCACTCTTATTTTATATTAATAATAAAATAGTTTATTATTAATATGACCAAATATTTTACCTATTGGGTCACACGCATATAGTAAGCCTACTAGAAGATAGTTTTAGAGGCTGTTTGGTTCGGCCCCTTTTTCTCCGTCTCCCTCCGTTCTCCAGCTCTCCGTCGCGTCCAACGGGTTCCTTCTCCGTCAGCGTGAACGGCCCTGTGTTTGGTGCTGAGGATCGGCTCCGTTCCGTCGAAGCAAACGGCAACGTGCGCCGTTGAGTGGAAGCGGCCCGGACTTGCTTCGATCCAACGCCGTTGGGAGAAAGACCGCAATACCCTCCCAACGGTCATAAGACCCTCTTCCACAGATCTGAAGCCTTGCCATCCGAAGGTGTTGGAAGCCGTCGCCGTCGTCGCCGATCTGAAACGGAGTCCACGAGCCGCCGTCGATCTGAAGAACAGCAACCACCATCGTCGCCATCTGAGGTAAGTTCACCCCGATCCCTTTTATTTTTCTCTTCCCCTGTTTTTCTGCTTGAAATATTGCGCATTGGGGTAGGATCGACGGTGGTGGGAATCGGGTTGGGTGACCTCTATTTGGGGTGGGGTTGGCTTCGGGGAATTTGGGGCTGTTCGGGGATGGGGTTGGGTTGGGTGGGTTGCTTTCGGGTTCTGAGGTTGTGGGAAGGGGGGCTGTTCGGGGATGGGGTTGGGTTTCGGGATCCATGGTGGGGTGGGTGGTGGGTGGTGGGTTGGGGCTGGTTGGGTGGGTTATGGGTGGCTGGGTAGGGGTCGGGTGTGGGGTGTTTGGCCTTTGCAGGTTGGGTTGGTGGTGGGTTATGGGTGGTTGGGAAGGTGGTGGTCGTTGGGTGGTGGGTTGGGGAAGGTGGGTTCGGGTTCGGGTTGGGGTTGGGTTGGGTTGGGCTTGGGCTTGGGTTTCGGGTCCGGTTGGGGTGGTGGTGGTTGTTGGATGTGGGTGGTGGTGGCTGGTGGAAGAAGATGGTGGTGAAGGTGGAAGAAGATGGTGGTGAAGGTGGAAGAAGATGGTGGTGAAGGAGGCATGGATGGTTCTGATGTGTGGTGCATGGGTGTGCAACCACCAGCAGGGTGCACCATAAAATTTTTGAAATTTTTATGTTTTGGTTTTTTTAAATATAATTATTATTGTTGTACCATTTTGTATGCTGATGTAAGCTAAAAGGTTTTGTATGAATTGTAAGGTTTGGCATGTATAGAGGTAAATTTTGTTGAAGTAATATTAGGTTAGGTTATTTAATTTACTTTTGTATTTATTAAAAAAAATATAACTTTAATTAGTTTTTAGCATTCATGTTTATGGAATAATTTCAGTTAGTACGCGTAATGAATGACGAATAACGAGCGATGAGACATTAGAAATGGTTAGCGTTTGCGTTTATGCGATAGTTTAAGTTACGTTGTGAAAAAAATGATAGTAATTAACAATAATTGTAAATTACATAGCGTCAAGAGTGGGATCGTGAGTCGCGATTTGTATAAAGCTGAATTAAAAGTTATATTCGTAGTGAGTCGTGATTTGTGTTTGATGATGTTTTTTAACGAATATATTCTTATTTAATTTTTTAACAATAACCTACTTTTGTTATACAACCAACATGATAAAGTCATTTTTATAGTATTAACTTTTATAAAGCTGAATTAAAATAAGTAATTCAGATAATTTTTAAAATAAATTTAATAATTTGTTATGAACCTGAATTAAAAGTTAAAATTAATTTGATTAAGGAATGTTATTTTTATTATGTGGTTGCTAAAATAACATGGTAATCATTGAATTTGTTAATAATTTTAGTATAATGAATATATTACTAACTTTTATAAAGCTGAATTAAAATATTTAATTAAGAGAGTTTTATAAAATAATTAAAATAATATAATTACTTACCTGAATTTAAAAAATACAATTAAAATAATATGGTGACCGTTTAACCTATTATTAATTTTTTTAAAATGAATGTAGAATTAACCTTTGTAAAGATTAATTAAAATAAATAATTAAAATAGACTTTTATAAAAAATAATATAATAATATTATAGAGCTGAATTAAAAAAATTTAATAAAATATTAAAAATAAAGCTGAAAAATAAAGTGTTTAGGGATGAATGAAAACTATTAATTAACTTATGCTTGGGTAAACTCAAGTTGTTAGTGTTAGTAACTCACTTTAGTTATGATAATTATTAGTAAACATTAAGAGTTTAGTGTGTGATTTTCTTAATTGTTTACGGATGAATTCTTTTAATTTATTAGATAATGGATCGTTAAAGTAAACTTGTTGGGGTGAAGTATAGTATCATGTTGAATGGTTAATCTATTAAGTGTTATGCATGTTGGTTAATATATATCTTGTGCAATGTTGTGACAAATTGTATTGTGTAGCATGTCTACTCAGAACAGAGATAAGGGGAAGACACCCATCCAGTTTGTAAAGGCTTCTTGGGATCGTTATGCTGTAAAAGTTTTTGTGGAGGGTGCTTTGGAACAAATTAGGAATGGAGAGCGTAAGGGTACCTCTCTAACAAAGAAAGGGTGGGAGGGTTTGGAGTGTTATTTTAATATTAAGTATAACAGAAACTACAGTAAAGACCAATTCAAAAACAAGTGGGATAATTTGCGGAAAGAATGGGTGGCATGGTACAATTTATTTAAACATATAACGGGCTTGGGATGGGACAGTCAGAGGCACACATTTATAGCCGATGACGAATGGTGGGATGCTAAGGAGTGGGTAGGTGTTTAATCACTTATGTAGTTTGTTTAGTGTGTGATTTTCATATATATCTAGGATGACTGAAACTTATGATTTATCTGCAGGAAAACCCAGCCTATGGGAAGTACCGTTATGAGGGTTTGCCCCATGCCCATGAGCTAACACAATTGTTTAAAGACAATGTGGCAACCGGTGAATATGCTTGGGCACCATCATCTGGCATTTTACCGCCCCCTGTGTTTGGAAATGAATATATTCCTGAGTTTGACGTAGGTGTGCAGGATGGAAGCGTACCAGAGATACGGGTTGGCAGCATGCCGGAGTCACAGGATAGGAGCAAGGGATCAGGTGATAGTGAGGATCCCACCATAGGTGCTGAGGGGGTTACTGCTGGGGGCACAGGTAGTATGGGACTAGGTGGTATTGATCTAAACCAGGACTCCCAGTCAAATCCATCAGCCAGAAGTGGGGACAAAAGGCAGAGGGCGGGAGGTAGAGGGAAACAACCTAAAAGGAGCAGGAGGGATAGTGTTACAGTGATACAGGAATCAATGAATCAGGTGGCTCAAGCTGTTAGCTCCCATACCTCTGCAGTTGTGGCCAAAACCAACCAGGATGGCAACTTTATTGAGAGGTGCATTGATATAGTGCGCTCGCTGCCTGAGTTCTGTAACGACGAAGACATATTTTACAAGTGCTTAACAGTTCTGAGAGATAAGGAAATTCGAGAGTGGTTTGTACGTTTAAAGACCCCATAGGAGCATAGATGTTATTTACGTGGTTTGCTCAGGGACATGTCATGACTTGTGGACGTTTGAATTATGTTTAGGGATTTGTACGCTTTGCTATGTGTAGGTTGTATTCTTGTTGGTACTTGTATGCTTTACTTATTGAGTATAATGTGTTGCGATACTCTACAGGGATGCATTGTTTAAACATTGTATTGTGTATGTTGTTTAAACATTATGTTGTGTATGTTGTTTAGCATTGAATGATGCAAGCATCTTATGTTAATGATTTAGTTGTCAATGTTGTTGATGTCAAAACCAATGTGTTCAGGGTTCAAATGTGCATGGTTTGTCTTACATTTAATTGTGTTTATCTTGACTAGGTGATAAGCGATTATGTCATCATCTGATGAGGATACAGGATTAAATGATGATCAGGTGACCAGCATTAACTTAGCATTGGCAGGTTGTTCTACAAATCTTTACGGGGAACATGCTATAAAATATATATGTAAGGAACCATGTAGGACAAGTCAACTAACAGGGCATGCATGGGTACAAGAGCTGATCACAGGCAATGACACTAGATGTCACGAAATGCTTAGGATGAGTAAAGATGTCTTGTTTTTATTGTGCGAGGAATTAGCCAATCGCGGGTTAACGTCATCCAGAAATATGGGCATCCATGAAATGGTCGCCATGTTCTTGCATATGATTGGACATGGGGTTGGCAATAGAGTAATTCAAGAAAGGTTCCAGCATTCAGGTGAAATAGTGAGTAGAAATTTTCACCGTGTCTTAGAAGCATGTTTGGCATTATCGGTTGATATGATAAAGCCATCCGATCCAACCTTCCAACGCGTGCCCCAGAAATTTCGCGAAGATAAGAGATATTGGCCATATTTCAAAGATTGTATTGGAGCAATTGATGGAACGCATGTCCCATGTGTAGTGCCCTCAACCGATAATATAAGGTTCATCGGTAGAAAAGGTTTTACCTCGCAAAATGTCATAGCCGTGTGTGATTGGGACATGTGTTTTACATTTGTCTTGCCAGGTTGGGAAGGATCTACCCATGATGCACGTGTATTTAAGGACGCACTTACAAACCCAACTTACAATTTCCCACACCCTCCAACAGGTTAGAATTCATATTATTTGACTTTTACATGTCATTGTATATTGTTTGTTGTATACATGCTAAGCTTCTCATCATTAGGCTAATGTGTTTCATTAATTTCTCAAATAGGTAAATACTATGTGGCCGATAGTGGATATCCAATGCCAATGGGATACTTGGGTCCATACAGAAATGAAAGATATCATCTCCCAGATTTTAGACGTGCACGTGATTTTCGAAATCACAATGAGGTTTTTAATTATTTCCACTCCAGTTTACGGTGCACGATTGAACGAACTTTCGGGGTATGGAAGAGTAGGTTTGCAATTCTTAGGTTTATGCCAAAATTCACCTACGAGACTCAAGTTAAACTAGTATGTGCCACAATGACGATACACAACTTTATTCGAAGATGCAGTTTACCAGATATTGATTTTGACAGCATTAATGAAGATAGCTATATGGCCCAAGAAAATTATTCTCAGTTTGCACCCAATGATGAAGTTGACACAACCTCATCACCGGCCATGAATGCAATTCATGATTCAATTAGGGACCAACTTGTTTATGCACAATTAAGTAATCAGTAATGTTTATCATTGTATTGTAACTTTGTTACTTTTAATATATGTTGGGGGTTCTTGATTCAAAGAAAATAATAAACACATTTACGACATTTTGTTTTTAAATAAATAATTAACGTACCTTATAACCTTTAATATATAAAAAATAAAAAAGGCCCAGATTTATTAGTTTTACTATGAGAAAAACAATCAAATATATTCTTATTTCATAATATATAAAATTAATCACATTAATTAATTAGTTTTATTATATATAACAAAATTTACATTAAATATTATTTAATATATTTATTCATTAATTAAATATATATTATTAAATTTATTCCATTTTTTGGTTTTATATTATACATTTACTATTAATATAAACAAATATACACACAAATTATATATATATTTAAATTCATACCCTTTTTAGTAATTTCACCCTTAACTACCATTTCCCAAACCCAATTCTACTACAAACCAAACAAAATCACTATAACTCAACTCACTTTAACTCAACTCTCAACCAAACAAAACTCCGTTTACAAAACCCCAATTTTCTAAACTCCATTTACAAAACCCCAGTTTTCTAAACTCCATCAACTCAACTTTATACCAAACATCCCCTTATTTTAGTTGGACTAAAATAAAATTTTGGGCCTAACTCATTTAGAATGAGTCAGGCCCAATGTTTATTGAGAGCTTATCAGGTTAAGACCTGAGCCTATATATAGAGTATGAAATACTCATAGGTAGCTGATCAAGAATAGGATTACTCACTGATAATTTGAACTACCATTCAGATATTTAGTCTTTGGTAGGAGTGCTCGTGTGGACTCCTAAAGGACAAAACTAAAATTGCTTCGATGAAGGAACTAGTCTCACGTCTACAAGAGGTAAATGCTAAAACACATATTTTATTTTATTTTTGCATAATGCTTTGAGAAACTCATTTTTGTAATTTCGTTGGGAATCCTTTGTGTTTCCTCTACTTGACCCTGTGGGATTCCTTAACAATTTGTACCTAGTACTATAAGTCCAATATGTGAGAGGTTATTCTCTTGCATGGTGTGTTAGTAAGCATTGTTGTAATTTCAACTCCTAGGTTTACTACGCAATTTAGGGAAATCTGCACTAAACGTGGGATGTAAGGCTCAAGTTGAGTCCAACTCCTTGCCCTAAATCGATAACTAGTGGGAGCAAATAATACGACCCTTGGAATGTTTATTAAAAATTATTTTAAAATGCCAAGGAAACTGGCATTGGTCCTTACCACTTATTGAGTTTACCTATGACGATAGGCTTCATAGTGATATCAACGTGATTCGTTGTAAGGTTTTGGTTGAAACCCATAAGAATGTTGACCATAAAGGTCAATAGACTCTAAAGTATAAAAGTCCTTCCAACTAAGTCACTTGGGAATAAGGCAGTAGTTAATAGACAACCTGGGAATGAGAAGATGTATGGATGGAGAATCCCCTCTCTTTTCTACAAGTGTGTTAAAATTTTGATGATGAAATTTTTGAAGGTGAGGAGGTTGTAACATCCCTAATAGTTAGAACCAAGTCTATTTTATAAAGACTCTAATCATTGATGGTTCTTATCCCTAGATTTGTTAATAACATACATTAAGGAATTTGATTAAATAATGATGTAGGAAGGAGGATCTAGTTCTTCTTCTTTCTCTTTTGATAAAGGAAAAATAAGGATTAGGTAAAAACCAGGAAAGGGGAAAAAAAGAAAAGGGGAGGTGCTACCTAGAGAGGATAAGCCTCAATCTCACCACCCAGGGGAGGAAACCCTAGGATAAGAGTTTGTCAAAGTTTAAGAAACCCTAGCTAAAATGAAGGAGGAAAATTCAATTTCATTAATACTAAAATATTCTCTCAATTTAAGGTGTCTGTAATACAAAGGAAATCATGTCTTATATAGGCTAAAGGGGGCACACCACTTAATCTAATGAGCTTCTTTCTTTCCTAAGCCTAGGGTCTATGATAGGTAAAACGGGCACACTATATTTAATGATTAAACATAAACTAGGGTCTATGATAGGTAAAGCAAGGTAAGAAGCAACTAATTCTTCATGTAAACCCATATGCACATAAATGTCATGAACATGCTCAAATAAGTAAAAGGTCCTAGAAAAGATCTAAGAGAAATGCTATGACAAGAAAATGATAACCCTATATACATTCTAGAAATAAGCAAAACAAAACATGAAATAACTCTTGGAAAAGTTAAGTCAAAAGAAAACAAACAAATTTTAACTCTATAAGATCTTATGGTGATTATGCATATTTTATGACTAATCCTAATGGAACTATACACTATTGGTGACCAATGTTTTTCACTAGGGACAAGAAAAATTGGCAAGGATTCTTCTACCATATTATTGTTTTCATAAGGTCTTTTACTATTATCTATGATAAGAATAAGTAGATTATGATTAAGGTAATTTTCACTTGACACATCATCATTTTCTAAAGACAAGTTATTAAGATGCACCTTAATTTCTTTGTTTTCATTTTGACTTTTAAATTCTTTTTTCTTTAACCTAACCCTATCATATTGTCTCCAATAAGATTTCACTTTTTCATCCATATTAGCATTATGTTTTCTTCTTAATTTTTCATTTTTTTCTTTTGAACATAAACTAATTTCCTCATTTTCTATCTTATCAAAGACTTCAATGAATTCCCACATTTGTATTTTATAAGAAATATCCTCAAGAACCTTTTTTATTTCCTTATTTTTCTTTTCTATGGTATAATTATCCTTAGATTCATAAGAATCTAACTTAGCATAAAGGACACATATTTCTTCTACTAAGAGCTCAAACAAACATGATGTGGGTGTTCTATCTTTCTTACTTGTCCTAGGTGAAGACATGGTTAAAACATTTAAACAAACAAACAAAGACAAAAAAAAAATACTTGATACAAAACTAGTTGAAGGTATAAAAAAAACTAAGTTCTAGGCATACTACCCCTAATCAACTAAATAAACCAAAGTCCTTAAAGTAAATGCCCCAGAATACAAGGGCTAAAGTGCAAAGAAAAAACAATTGACAATATTTTTGTATTTTTTTTTCTTTTACAAGGTTTTGCTTCCAATACAATTGTCTTTAAGTCTTCAAGCTCCAAGACCACCACGACACAAGCTTAAGAACACTCAAAATAAAGGTTAACACAATTAATAGAAAAAGCAATAAAATAAAATAAAATAACAAAAAACATGCATTTTTTTATTTTTTTGTATATTCTTAACAAGAAGGCATATAAAATATGAATAACAAAAAAAATAACCCAAGAAAAATGTAAATTAAAGAGAAGAATAAAGAAAAAGAACCTTAGGCTTTAATACCACATGATATAGGAAGGAGGATCTAGTTCTTCTTCTTCTTTCTCTTTTGATAAAGAAAAAATAAGGGTTAGGTAAAAACAAGGAAAAGGGGAAAACGGAAAATGGGAGGTGCCACTTAGAGAGAATAAGCTTCAATCCTGCCACCTAGGGGAGGAAACCTTAGGGTAAGAGTTTGTCAAAGTTTAAGAAACCCTAGCTAAAATAAAGGAGGAAAATTCAACTCCACTAATACTAAAGTATTATCTCAATTCAAGGTGTCTATAATACAAAGGAAAACATGCCTTATATAGGTTAAAAGGGGCACACCACTTAACCTAATGGGCTTCATTCTCTCCTAAGCCCAAAAGACTAAAATTAAATAAAACTAAGAAAGATAGCCAAAATACAAGGCCCAAAAAAACATACAAAGCAAAGATGACCATGTAAGGCCCAAACCTATAGCCAAAAAGGCTTTCTAACCCTAATCTAAAATAATGAAAAAATGCATAAAATAAACAAAAAAATTATTTTAGCCAAAAGTAGTTCCTCTGGCTGTATCCTCATCCAATAAAGTATACCTATGTGTTATCTAACCTATCTAATTAAGTATTTCAGGTCAAAAGTCTGTAAGTCATAAGCTATAAATGAAAAGGGAACTTACCATAAAAAGTCTGATATTGGTACACAAGTCTGTATGGGACTAAAAAAAAGAAGTATGACCCTAGTTGCACCATCAGGCTCTGATCTACCAAGCTTTGTTTTATACAGAACACATTTAGACTTCAGAATCAAGACTTCCAAATATATAAAGACGTTATTCTTGTCTTTACATCAAATATTATATCCTCCTTAAAGAAAGTTTAGAACTAATTCTTTTTCTCTAAAGACTACTCATATCACCAAAGGAGATAAGAAGACAAGCATTTGCTCAAGATCCAAAGCATTCAACAAAAAGATTAAAGTTTATTTTGATGATGCTCTGAACTATGTGTATATCAAAGAAAATTGCACTTATCATCAAAAGAAGAAATGAGACAAAATAGTGCAAAAGCCAAAGCCCTTTTATGGGAAGAAACCAAGAAGCAATTCTACGTATTTCAAAATTTCAGTACACGTGTCGAAATGCTTTCAGAAGGTCAACTCTTTTTGCTTTGCATAATTTTATGTGGAAAAAAGAAAGCCTACAAAAGAACTTTTGTTCTGAGATTCTCAAAGAACACCACTTCAGTGCAAAGCTCTGATGTTCCTTCACACCAGACCTTTGTTCTCTCTTCACTTCTTAAGGTTTGGTGCTCTCAACGACTAAAACTCCTTCAATGGATTCATAACGGCTATATCTCTTCACCATATTTTCAAACGGTCACTTTTGAGTGATCTATAAATATGAAGAGATTTAAAGTTTTGAAGAGAACTTCTGAGACCCTTGAAGAAATCATTTGCAATCAACTTATAAAGCTTTCTTCTTTATTCTTAGTTTTTATCTTAAGCAAAGACCTTCTTTGTAGTTCTACATCCAGTAGACCTTGGTCTTTGGCTTTCTTACTTGGTGTATCTATTTATATCATTGTATCTTTTTATACACTAAGTTCTCATAAACACCAAACATAATCTATCATTCAAATCTGTATTTGTGTAAAAGTCTAGTGTGTTGCCAACTTTTAGTTTTTGTTAGGAAACAGTTTGTGGCCTAAAGAGACTTTTGAAAGAACACTTGGGATTAACCCAGGAGTGACTTGTTGAAATAATACTTGGGTTTAAGCTAGAAGTAGCTGGAGTCAAGAATACTTGTGGCATAGTTTGGTGCTGAAATTGTAAAAGAAGTTTTTACAATAGTGAAAATCCTTCAAGGTTGGAAGGGACTGGACATAGCTTATGTTGGAAGTGAACCAATATAAAATTCCTTGTGTTTATTCTCTCTTTCCTTGCTTTTAACAGTCTATTTTAAAAGTTTGATTGCTTGCACTTGTAAAGTTTTTAAATTTCGCATAAGTGCCTGAGACTTATTCAACCCTCTTTCTAAGTCTGACTTTGAACCATCACTAATTTTAATTCACCTAATTTCCTAAGGGCTTGTATGTTTCCTGGTTGTTTCTAGTGTTTTACTATCATGATGGCAGGAATGTTCCTGACTCATGGGTGTAATTGCTTTAAATGAATATATGTGAAAGTGTGTGATCCAGATAGGGTTGTAGGTGCTAGACTTTGAGCTTCAGGCATATAGGGACCAAAGTGATTTATTTTGAATGTTTTAATATTCATATTTTCAATCAAATATTTTAGGTTTTTGAAAGATTAATGATTTTGTTCCTATTTATGTTTTTATTTTGTTTACGAGTTTTGAAAACCATTTAGGCTAACAATCAAAGCTTGAGCAACCCCAAACCTCCAAATTTGGATTGACCTCTTTTTAGGTAATGAAGATGAGATAATGTTATGAATAAGTAAGAAATGGGTAGGGTTGTGTTTGGTTGTAGTATTTTGATGATTATTGATAGTTGAAGGTCAAAATATTATTTGGTATGATGATGTATGGAAATATATTGATATGTAGGAATTAAGTGGAGTGACGATTTAATGAAATGCTTAATTGTTAGCTTGATAAATTATAAAGATTGATGGAATTGATGATTTGATGAATTGATAATTTATTGAATTGATGAATTGATATTTTGATGAATTGATATTTTAATGAATTTACGAGTTAAAGGATTAATGATTGAATGTAATTATACATATGGCTTGTAAGGTGTTTATGAAAATGTATGAATGAAATGAGAATAAGGTTAGTGATATTGTTTGATAAGGATTTAGGGAATTAGAGTAGTCATGGACCAAGGTGCTTGGCTATGAAGTTATTGTTTAGATGACAATTGAATATTACAACATATGGCTTGTTTGTAGTGATGTGTTAAAATAGTGCAATGTGAGAATAGAATTGATGATTTGGTGGTTCATGATGTAGTGTATTGTATTATTTCCTTAGAATGAATGAAATGATCATGGTTTAAGTTATAAGATGATTGGCTAGTTGTATAAACATCACCTATAAGTTGATTACCTAATGAAGAGTTAATGCATATTGAGGTAGTATGAATTTTTGAAGTAAGCCGAAAGAATTGATAGATTGGATTGAGTTTAGGAGATGATGAGCACATTCTTATATATATATATATATGTGTTGATATTATGTATGATATGATTTTGGCAATCAAATTACGTAGAGAATGGCTTGAAATGGTTCCATTTGGTATTATTTTGAAGTTGCTATCAAGGATACCCTATTTTGCATAAAAAAAGTTGAAAAAGCATTAAAGGTCGATCCACAACCGTGGACCACTCTAGGGAAATGATAAATTTTTGTGTGGCTTGACAAGGAGTTCCAAAGCCAGGCCGGGGTGGCTACCACGGTTGTGGTTCCCTTTAGGACCACAACGGGTCATGTTTTCTTACCAACTAGATGTTAAGTACTGTGTGATTCCTATTTCCCTTTGTTTTTACATTGTAATTGATGCTTAGCCTTGAGTAATATGTGAATGTATTCCTAGACTTTAATGATCAAGTAATATGAAATATGGATAACTGTTGGTATGTTAATAATCATAATATTGAGATAACATGTGTTTGAATGCCTGGTATGATACCAGATGATATGTCCAATATGTTTGATTGATGTAAATAAACTCTTATAATTTGGAAATGAATATGTAACTATAAATAGTTATTGATATGACAGTCCTCATGAATTTGGTCAAGTACTTGATAATGTATAGTGACACAATGATGTGCATACATGATGGCTTCTGTAAAAGGTTGATATTGATATCCCCTATGAATTTTTATTTGGCCATGTGCTTGTTAAATGATTTGAATATTCCCTTGAGGATGGGAGATGCTTATATGAATGAAAAAGATTTTCCATTTGAGATTGAAAGAAATTATAATGAAATTGTTAAAGACAATTAGCATACCATGCATCATATGCAGTGAAGCTGCTCAAAGGATACAAAGGGTCTTTTGAGGAGGCCCAATGAGGATGACTTTAGATCAGTAACAGACCTTGTGTATGTGGTTTTGCAGTGTGTTCTTAAGAGGAGGCCCGTAACACTATGTTCGCGTATTATTTTTGAGTCATTGATGTGATAATTTTATAGATGGGAATTTCAGTTTGGTACCGATAAAATGATCATGATTTCGAATCACTATATTGATACCCACCAAGAAACGAATCCATCATAACATCATAGGCTAAAGAGAAATATCATTGAATGAGTAACCTTTGTTTAGCATATGCATCGTATTGTATCCTTCATGTGTTTGTATTTGAATGAGTTTGTCATAATGTGATTATATGTTTGGGGTGAATGCTCTAGTTGTGAGTATGTTTATGAGTGATTTTGTTTCATTGTTTGCTTATTCTATTCATCATCTCACTCTTCCAGTATTTATGGTTTGTGTATGTGAAATAAGGAAGACGCATAGTGCCGATTGAGTGTATTGTGGATTTGAAAAGTAGTTTAGTAAATGCCGCAAAGATTACATGATGATTTATATCTCTTAGTAGCCCTTTTTAATTTGTGTCGTATATTAGTTTGGTTATTTTAGTTATTGATGTTCTTAGATGATGATTGTTAATAGATAGGTATTATATTCAGATATGGAACCGTTGCTCCGGATTACTTATTTGGTTTAATGTAAATCATTTTTATGTAGGAGTTAACGCTCTATAAAGAAATCTTTATTTTTGTATTTTTAGAAAATTTTAGAGTAAGTACATGCCTTTATGTATACGAGATTGAGGTTTATGAGGAAATAAAACAAAATTTCATAAAATTTAAAGATTTCATCTTATATATGAGGGGATGTTACAATTATGATGGTATGATTTGATGTGATTGAGGAGATGATTGTCTGTTAGAATAATTGCCTCTAGGGTTGGCCACCTTAAAAAGATAAGGCTATCAATGGGGTGGAACTGCCTTTGATTTAGATTCCTTTATGAGTAACCCCTATAATATTAAATTATCAAATTTAAATGATATCCAGTATGATATATTAAATTGATTTGAAATTGATTGTTGGGTTTGATGATAACACCTATTTTTGTCTGAGAAGATTGGAAAGTGATATTTATTTGTAAGCAGCAATGATTGATAGGATACCGATTGCAAAACACTCAGGCGATTACTTGTTTCCCTTCGTGTTCATTGTAATTGTTATGCCCTCACTGAATCTATGTGACTCATTCTTTTATTGTTTAATATATCTATTTTTTCCAGATCAACCATATGTTGAGGTGCAGGCTACCAGGAGTTGTAGTCCTTCCTAGTAAAGTTTTAGTTTGGTAGGCCTTCATTGTTCTAGTGGCCCTTATTTTGTATTATGTATTTTGAATTTTGTTAAGCTATGTTGCAACTTTAGGAGTTTATATATATATATATATATATATATATATATATATATTATGATTTTGAATTTCTTGTATATATTGGAATCTAGTTAAATGACAAAGATGAAGTGACTATGACTGAATTATATAAATATTGATGATATTACTTTTGAATGTTAAAATTACATAGAAAATTCTATTGAATTTTGTTAGAATATAATGATTTAAATGTTCAAGATTTGAAATTGATAGGTATTGTCAGACCAAGTAATAATTGAAAATTTGAACTGATGCACTGGTCATCAATCCACAAATGGGTTCGTGACATTTACTATTCCATATAAATTAATTCCTTTTTTCCCTCCTTGCCCATGACTCGATTGAATGCTTATCTTCCATTCCATCCCATTGTCCTTCAAGCCATGTTTATCATCCCTCCAACAAACACTATTATGGTCCTTATTTATTACTTTTTTTTATATGCTGATTATAAAAACTAGTACAAAATATTAACTTTTTATATATTTACACAAATTGTTTCAATACTAACCATTTTTTTTACACTTGAAATAACAAAAATAAAAAACATTAACGGGAGGGAATCCGTAGCCTTTTATATCCTCCTCTGGAGTTGGTTTTAACAACACCAAATGAAATCGTTCTCCATCGAAATAAACTTCATTGATAATATGGTCTCATCTACCAATTTATTTTGAATATAATGATTTAAACAGCTGTGTGGAACTCTAACCCCATCCATTCATCATCCCAAACCAATGCACTACCTCGGCAACAAAGTCATTCAACATGTAATCCAATTGACTCATCAAGTTGTGGAAACGCAACACAAATATGTAAGACGGTTTTGAGCCCAAATGCAAATGCTCTTCTATTCCTCTTATCCTTTTTGTTGCTGCAAAAGATAAACATGAAAGCAAAAGAACATTTGTAGCAATTTGAGCCCAAATGCAAATTGTGCGCCTATGCAACAAACTTAATATATCTCTTATCTCTTAAAGTTTATATATCATTAATATAAGAATCCTTTGAGCTATATGACCAGCCTGTTAATATGGGATTTCTAATTAAACACCAAAAAATTGTTTAACCACACACATATCATATTTTAGATAACTCAAATATTAAAAGTGATAACGTATCTATTTAATAACTAGTTGTAAATAAAGTTGTAAAACTATAATTATTTGATAGTTAATATTAATCTTATATATTGTTTTTTTTTTGGGAAAATCTTATATATTGTTTGAAATGCATCAAACTTCATTTAAACTTAAGAATTGGGTTTTGAGTAAACCAACTTAAAACAAACATATCCAACTTTTTATTAGGAAGAATACATTTATGGCACTTTTATTTTTATAATGAGATGCTTTGAGGTGATTTAAACTTAACCTTAAAAAACAAGACTCACGAAATCCTTAATTTTATAACAATAATAATTTTCACACCGTTGCCTTTTTATCCATCTATTTAATGCCTTTGTCTTTCTTTATCTATCTCTTCCTATAACTATCATATGTTACCTATTTCTCCTCCTTTCTTATTTCGCTCTAGTTGATAACCTAGGATGTCTACATGAGATCACTTTTAATCCACTTAAGAACAACAAATGGTGGTTTTTCTCTAGCACATCCCCATTCTATGAAATGTACACATAGGGTGCAAAAACAGAGAAGAGTAGGTTCGTGTTTCTATGAAAGATTCACCAAGCAAATTGTCCCGTGAACTTGCCTTGAAGAGTTAACCGGCTCAAGCCAAGAAAACCATTAAAATAAAATGTGTGCGCTTGTTCAAAGCACTTATATTCATTATAAAAAAGTATCATTGATGTACAAAGTTCCTCCTAAACTTGAAAGTTCATTTCTTCTTTTTTCTTTACCAACCTATTGACACACGGCAACGTTCTGTTAACCATATGAAATACTTGTTTGAAATGGGTTCAAATTAATTTTTTAAATATAGAGAAACAACATAAAAATTAAAGGGTCACAAAATCATAGCATGCAAAAGGTGCACCACTGTACGAAATTTAGTTAACTAAAAATCACATCCTATCCTACAAGGATGATCCATACATTTCAGTACGCAAAAATCTTAGTACCCTTCACCTCATTTTTTCTCTGTACATTTTTATTCCTCCTCTGGGACAAAAGAAGGGGGCAAAAGTTACAAAAGAATAATTTCCAATGTTGTTTGACCCTTTTTGTTGATTCATTTACAATTGGAAAAGGCTTGAGTAAACTCTGAACAACATTGATCTACACTACAACATACATTAGCTGTGACTATAATTAATATAAAATTCACAAACTGAAGAGGGGTGAAGATGGGGGAGGTAAATGAACATATTTCAGAAATATGTAACCCGTCTTTCACAAAATGCCCTCTAACTAGTGTGTGTTGTTGGCCATTGTGAGCAAGGATATCAATGTGCTGGTTAGTGCTGTCACTGCAATTTTTTTGAATGTTTTAGTCCTCTACAAAAACTCTGAAGATGAAATCACGAAACCGTCTTGAGTATAGCCTTGGATCAACTGCGGAGATTGTGGTTGGATCATATTGGAATGATTTGTAAGCATGTTCAAGCTTTTTACTGATGTCATAGTCTTGTAGTATGTCTATTATCCCGAAAAAGATGATGATCTCATATAACTCCCCTGTTGGTTCTCCAACCAGCTGAGGAGTATCACAACTTCTTCGCACTGTCAATTCGGCACGTGCTGGCATGTTGATGCCTAATTGAATCCACCTGAAACATGAAATGAAATTGTAAATATTTTCATTTGTGCATGTAACCTTTCTAAATGAAGAGATTCTAGTTATGATGGTATGAGTATTGGTGCAGGACATACATGCATTTGTGCAGTTTGAGAGGTCAATAAATGGAGTGAAGAAAATGTGAAGTAAAAATATTAACAATGAATTCAGAAACAATGCGTGATATAATGCAGAACAATGTGACATTTGAGTGAAACAGAATTGCTACTTTCAAATTGCATAGACAAAATAGCAACTGCAAAACAATTCTTTGCCTAGTTTGATTCCAATTGACTTGGTAACAACTTAGCTATCAGAACTAGAGCTATTGAAAACTTTTGTCATGATATGCTGATAGGCCATACCGACTAGGATCTACTACAAGATGATCCACATCCACTCCAGAAAGGCGAGGGGCACCATCATCAAAGTAACCCTTGCCTGCAATTTAAGTTCATCTATTCAGAAAAGAAGTTTCATTTTGAAACTAATTTTTAAAAAGATCCATCTAAGGCAAAGATATAACCAGTTGGGGTTTGAACGCCTGAACTACGCTCAGAAGGAGTAACAGAGACAGATTCGCTACACGCAAGTCCTCGAAAGTGGAGACCTACCAGCATACTGTAATCCATAATCCTCTCGTGTTCAAGAAAGTCACAGTCCTTGTCCACTTGCCTGCATGAAAGAAAGTTAGGAAATTTAGCCAGATTTTATAGACATGGAAGCTCAGAGAAGCTAGCAGAAATTCATGTAGTATGACACACATGCATTTCAGCCAATAATGAAGAATGTGTTCATACTCATGGCACTCCTCTAGAAGTTAATAAAATGTGCTTAAGTACCTGCGGAATTCTTGAAACCAAGATGTCCTTAACCGAAATATGTAATTTAGATCAAGGTCCTTCAGTGTTGTTGTAGGCTCTATTTCTGACTCGGGTTTGTCAGTTGTGCGACCAAAGGTCGAACCTTTTAAGTCAAAGCGCCTATGGATGGAATATTGTGAGCAGAATAGATTTCCCATGATGACAAATCGAACCTGAAATTCATCAAGGGTAGTCAATTATAAATTTTTGTCAAAGTACAAGCCTAAACAAACATCGTTACCTTCTTCTGAGAAGCTCCAGGTAGCTTAACACAATGGAGGCCAAAGAACTTGGTGACCAGAGTGTTCTCAAACGCCCGAACATGTTTGTAGTAACCAGGCAACATTCTCAAGAAAACCTGAAATCATTTTATATAGTCCACAATGATATATCTTTTAGTAGATGAATGAAAAATAACCTTTATAATAATGAAATAATGAAGCAACAACAGAAAACTACCATGTCAAAGAGGCATTTGCAATGGCAACCAAAAAGTTGGTTATAAAAAAGCCTTTATAAAGTTTAAACTTGCTCAAAAACAATAACATATGCCAAGTTAACAATAACTCTTTTCTTTCGGTTTATATAGTAATTGTTGTTTATTTAGTAAATTAGTAATGTTCAGTATCATTCCCTTATTGTTTTGAAAAGTTGGGATTAATGGTAAAACTTGCTAATTCATGGAGAAGCAGGGTGAGGAAGGTGTATTAACTAGCCAACTAATAGGAAAACTCACTTTTACTTCTGATTTCTTCATGGTCTTTATCATGTATCGGTCATCATTGGTCAAATAAAAAAAGCTTCCACTTTTTCCAGGGGATGAGAGCTCTCGAAGAGCATCATTCCCACATAACGATAACATGTAATCAGCAGGATCTACTTTGAACAACTTTCTAAGAGCCCTGCAAACATATATGAAATAAACTATAAGCATCTAGGAGTTTCAATAAATGAATAAATTTCTAATGGTCAGGATCTTTCTTGTGACATGAATTTACATGGCACACTCAGAATGTTAGCAAAATCAGATGCAAAATACGGTTTACCTAGTTAACAAACAAGAATAAAAAGAGAACCATTATTTTAAAGAAATTACAGCTTATTTTTTGTTAGCTTACTGAGATGGTTGTTAAAATATAAGTGAGTGATTATTTATAAAAAAAATTGTTTCCAAACATGCACTCAATCTTGAGATTTTGATCAAAATCTCACCTGAAAACCACTGGACAGTAGTCCTTCCATCTAAACTCACAAGACGGGTGAGGCGGCGTGTGCTTGGATCCTTCCGGCGGAAATCTAGTCCATACTTTTTCTTTAGGATCAAATGCTGAAGACTTTAAATCAAGAGATGTACTTGGAGCAGGTCTTCCAACAGCATGTCTGTGCTATGGCACAAGAAATTAATAACCGCGCAGTTAAAATTAGAATCATGGAAGGAAATTCTATTTTCCAGAATGCCACATTCTTCGTCATAACACCATCATAACCATAGGATGGTGACAGACATTTAAAAGTAAGCTAAATCCTCATCCTAGATGATACATACATACAAGCTACGAGTCTGCCACTCAAAAAGAAAGCAAAAAAAGATGAAAACAAAAAGCTAATTGTTCAACTGTATCATAGAATCAAAAAGCTGCACTGAACAAGAAAAATGAGAGAAAATAACAATTCACATGAAACAAAGAAAAATTATAAAAAGATAAAAAGAAAACAACTATGATCAGTACCTGATACCTAGCTGCAGATTAAGCATGAGCTCATAGTTCTTATGCCCTTTAGATATAGTCTCTCCCTGTCTCCTTGGAGGCTTCAACCTCAAATTTGGAGCTTTTGGAATGTAATTATCAGTCATCACTAGAGGACTCCTTGATCCATCATCAGAACTGTAATTACTAAGCCTTGTTCCATCCACTGACATCCCCCTAGGCCTCCCATTAGCATCAACAACCTTCTTATTACCCATCTTATCATCCTCAAAGCCAACCAAGTTCAGAGTCTTGTGTGAAGGGAAAATTGACATCTTCTCACAAAAACAAACAATGCAATCAGCCAATTCCACAGAGAACAACTCCTGAGGGTCCCAACCAGAATGAGCCTCACAGGAAACACCATCAGAATAAGGGTAATAGGTCCCACTTTTCTCCCCAGGATCTTCACTCCAAACTCCAGCATAGAAACACCCATCAGACCACCTGAATGTTCCATTCCCTTTGGGCAACCCTTCTTCCCAAGAACCATCAAACCTGTTCCCATTGCTCCACATCAAGGTCCCATTCCCACAGAACACACCATTCCTCCATTGACCAAGGTAATGGTTCCCATTCTCCCATTGGTACCTCCCTTGTCCATTCTTCAACCCTTTCTGCCACTCACCATCATAGAAATCCCCATTGGGATAACTCTGAGCCCCTTGGCCATGTCTCAAGTCCATGACCCAACAACCTTTGTATGTGTCCCCAGAGGAACCTACGTAAGTCCCCTTCCCATCCATGTGACCACCTTTGAAATCACCCTCATAGGTTGCACCACCTGGCCAACCAAACTTGCCTTTCCCCATGAGAACACCCTTTTGCCATTCCCCAACATACATACTCCCATCTTTCCACAGATACTTGCCATTGCCATGCGGAACAGAATCAAGGCATTGGCCTCTGTAGAAGTCACCATTGGGGAGAATCTTTTCAACATGGTGGTACTGCTTCCTTCCCTCATTCTCATCATCATCAACATGGGCAACAGACATTGGTGTGAAGATGCTGTTTGCCCTCTTCTTTGGACCTGCTGATTTTCTAACTGCTGCTTCCCAAGCCTTCACAAAGCCTGTCAGCTCTTTGTTCATGCTTCTCACAACGGTTCCAACTTTGATCCTTCCCCCACCCTCACATCAAAACCACACACCCTTTTGCCTAATTATTCATCCTCTTCATCCATCAATGCTCCCACGTGGAAAAAATGCCACCTTTTATCAATGAACAATGTTGTTCCTTGGAAAAGTTGCAGAAAAAGAAAACATTTTTTTGGTCCTAAGGGGAGGAGGGGGAAGGAGAAGAACACGAACAGAATGAATGTATGAAGGAAAATATAATGAGGAAAAGATCGAAATCTAAAACCCAATGATGATGCCAAGTTTGTTTCCTTTCCCCAGATTTTGGTTCCTTATTTGTTTCTGTGAAATGGGTTGCATTCAGATTTTGAAAGAAACTGGTGCTGTTGGATTGACAGGGAAAGCAAAAAGGTTGGTTGGAACCAGTAACTGGCTTTTCTTTTCTTTTCTTTTTTCCTTTTTTTTTCCTGTCTTTGAGTTTTGTTTTTTTGTGCAATTTTTTTTCCTTTTTTTTTCCTTTAAATTTTTATTCTAATATCTACTTTATTTTATTCTCTTTCTTTTAATTTTTTTCCAGCTTTTTGTTCGTTTTCTTTCTTTAGATGGTTTGGACCGAAGAGATTCAGCTCATCATTCTATCGATTCCGAATTTGGCTCCTAAAAGTCATAGCAAGCTAGACAATTGGAAGAAGGAGAGGGAAATGGTTGTGGAGGGGGTGTATGTCAAATGCCATTTTTAGAAAATTTACTCCTAATTTTGGTTTTCTCTTTCTTCTTGTTTTTTTTTTACAATTTTTTGAGTTTGTCCAAGAAAAAAAATTCTCATTCAAAAATGAGCCACAAGACTACAATTTCAGACTCACTCTCACACATAAGTACTAAATGTGAATACTTCTTATAAAAATCAAAACTATGATTTTTCATTTGATTTTTTAACGCGTGCCTTATATATATATATATTAAAATATCTGAAAGTAAATGTCTTTTTGATAAAAGTTATGTTGGGCCGCTTTAAAAATTATATGAAACTATATTAATATTAATTTTAAACAAAATATCATAAATAAATGAAACATTAGAAACATTTGTGTGCTATTTTATGTGCCTTACTAACCAACATTACAAACCTTTTAGTAGACCCAACATTCATTAGTTTGCTATTCATTTGCCTTTCTTTATGAAATATATTTATTTGTTCTCTATAAAACAATATTTTCAATTATAATTTGAAGGAAAGAAACATCATGGGTAAATTGATTTGTGAAAAAGAGAAAACACTGATTAAAATATAAAAGTAACTGTTTTTTTTTTCCTCAATAGTACTTTTTCTTTTTAATAATAAGCAGGTTTAACTACAATTACTCTTGAGACTTGTAGTAACTATTTGTTACTCCAGAGGAAACGAACAAGCTCGTCCCTTGACTTCTTGTATATCCTAATTTTAGTATAGGGACACTTCTCTTTCTCTATATGAGCTGCTGCTCTCCCTTAAACTTACATTGACAGAAACAATGAGGTGTTTTCAATTTATATAAATATTTTTTTATGAATCAACCAAAAACACGCCTCTTGTTAATTTTCTTTTTGTTAATGTAACTTAATTATTTGATCCTAAAGGTCGTAAAAGGTGTGTTAACATTTTGATTTTTGGGCACAATTATTATTATATTCATTTTGGTTTTAAATAGTTAAAGCATATTCATAGAAGATAATAGGTGCCGCGATTTACTTTCATTTTTGAATTTTAAATATAGGAGAAGTAACTGCTAACAATAAACGTAAATTAAAGGACGGTTTTTTTTTCAATAATATACATTTAAAAACATATTATGTGGCGCACAGAAAGCAAGCGACTCCTTGAATTGATGGAACATGGCAAATGGTGCTTGCCGTTGGAGTGCCTGAGATGTGTGGCACACAAAATTAAGGCGTCACTGATTGCGCATATAAACCAATTCAAAATGCAAATATCACTCCGAGTTAGTAATAAAGCACTAGAATCTTAGGAGGTTTTGAAGGGAATAATAGTTGGAAAGTTTGGGATGAATTGCATGCAGGGCAATAATTGGCATTCTCTTATATGTCTATAGCTGCACTAAAATGGTCAACCACAAATTTCTTTTTGATCGTAGTTGGTAGCTAGAACATAGTTGCCACGACAGGTAACTTAGGGCAGTCACCCCACATAACGCATACACATGGCCGGCCCTGGACCTTGGAAACCAGGGCAATGGCACAGGGCCCATTGAAAATAGGGGCCCAAAATAAATAATTTTTAACTTATATACAAAAAAAATCAAGAGATTTCAATATGGTTTACATGGTTCAGTGGTAAGGATATGAAAGTTTTGCTACATGGTCCTAGGTTCGATTCCTCACTAGCTATGTTTTTTTTTAAAATTAAATGTTTCTGAGTCATTAATGTATTGGAATCAGCACCCGTTACAGGCAAATTAATATTGTAACGTATAGAAAAATATATAACGGTAATTTTTTTATATATATATAACAATTATATTTTCTTCCATAATACTTCATTTCATCTTCTTTGGTTTCTATAATTCTTTTCTACTCTTCCATCATTTTTCATCTCCTCTTCTTTTGTTTATATAATTCTTTTCTACTTTGACGGTTTGATCTCTCTCAAGTCTCAATCACCACAGTTACATTGGAATATCATAAAATTGGTATGTGTTTCTATTCACCTTCTAAATTACTTGTTAATTACGTTATAATTTATGTTGTTATATAAATTATTTAGAAACTTTATTCTTGTTGATATCAATATTTTTTAAATTCTTATGTTTATAGGGTCTTAATTTTTTATCATCATTGTTAATTGTTTAATTTTTTATATTTTTATTATTTTTATGTTAAGAATATTGAATTTTTAAATTTTTAATAGTTATTACTAATTAGTTAGTTGTTTTGAATTTCATATTAATTTGTTAATTTTATGTTTACAGTGATTAAATTTTGCTATTGGAATTAGCTTATACGTGTGAAGTTGTGAACGTGTATCCAACACTAGCTTCTCTTTCCAGGTGTTATTGTTCTTTATTTTTTTCTTTTGTTAATTTATTATTTTAATTATATTTCACAATATGCCTCCTAAAAAACATTTATCTGGAAGTGAAAAAAGAAAGAAACGAAAACGAGAGGAAGAATTAATTAAATCACAAAGAGGAGCTCTTGATAAATTTATTTTTAAAGAGACAGATTCTCATGAAAATTTAGAACAATCAATTGAAATTGTGCATGATCAAATTCATTTAAATGAGAATGAAGTTAATGATTTTAGTGAAGCTAATAATGTGTCAAGTGAATCTAATATGGAAAATATTGATATTGAACAAGAGAAACTAATTCCTCCTTTAGATATTTATGATCCTAGAAATTGGGGTAATCTTGATAACAAAGGAAGGGATATTTTAATTGAAAAGGGACCTATTAGATAAAACAATCTTATTTTTCCTTTGGATAATACTTCTAGACATTTTTCATATGCCTATTATTCTAGAAAGCTAAGTAATGGTGAGACTAGTGATAGAAAATGGTTGGTTTATTCCAAGCATGTTGATAGGGTATATTGTTTTTGTTGTAAGTTGTTCAAATCCGATAATAAAAAATGTTCATTGGCAAATGAGGGTTTTAGTGATTCGAAGCGTATTAGTGAGAGACTTAAGCAACATGAAAATAGTTTTGAACATATGAATAACATGAATACTTGGAATGAATTGAGAGAAAGATTAGACAAAAATCAAACAATCGATAAAAATTTACAATAAGAGATTATAAAAGAGAAAGAACGTTGGCGACAAGTTTTACTAAGAATATTTTCTGTTGTTAAATGTCTTGCTAAAAATAATTTGGCTTTTCGGGGATCCAATGAAAAATTATATCAAGACAGTAATGGAAATTTTTTGGGATTGATTGAAATGATTGCAGAATTTGATTTAATAATGCAAGATCATTTTAGACGCATTCAAAGACGTGAAATTCATTATCACTATCTTGGGCATAAAATTCAAAATGAATTAATTTCACTTTTAGCTCATAGTGTTAGAAGTTCAATTGTAAAGATCATTAAAGAAGCAAAATATTTTTCTGTAATTCTGGATTGTACCCCTGATATAAGTCATCAAGAATAAATGACTCTAATAGTACGATGTGTGAATATGTCAAGTAATAAAATAAAAATTAAGGAATATTTTTTAGAGTTTTTAAAAGTAGATGATACATCTGGATTAGGACTTTTTAATGAATTACAAGATGCATTAAAATCTCTTGATCTTAATATTGATGATGTGAGGGGTCAAGGTTATGATAATGGTTCTAACATGAAAGGAAAACACCAAGGAGTTCAAAGACGATTTCTTGAAATAAATTCGAGAGCCTTATATATGCCTTGTGCTTGTTATAGTATTAATCTTACTCTTAGTGATATGACACATTCTTGTGTTAAAGCTGTTTCTTTTTTTGGAATTGTTCAACGTATATATTCATTATTTTCAAGTTCACCAAAAAGATGGAAAATTTTTCTTGATTGTGTTCCTGGGTTAACCGTGAAATGTTTGTGTAATACTCGATGTGAGAGTCGAATTAAAAGTATTAAAACTATTAGATTTCAAGCTCCCCAAATAAGATTTGCTTTGTTGGAATTACATAAATTTTGTGATGATGCTAAATCAAAAAGTGAAGTTAAGAGTTTGGCTAATGCACTTGAGAACTTTGAATTTTTATGGGGCATGATTATTTGGTATGATATTTTATTTTCTATTAATATGGTGAGCAAGAAATTACAATCTAAGTCAATGTGCATTGATGATACCATAAAATAATTTTGAAAAGTATAGAATTGAAGGGTTCATGTCTAGTATGAATATTGCTAAAGAAGTTGCACTTGATATGGATGTTGAACCCATTCTTTTAGCAAAACGTCGTGCTATTAGGAAAAACAATTTGATGAAAATAGTCATGATGAAGAAGTTCAATCAGCTGATGAATCATTTAGAATTAATTATTTTTTAGTTATTGTGGACATAGCTATCACTTCTTTAAAGACTAGATTTGAGCAATTAAAGATATTTGAAAATATTTTTGGATTTTTGTTTAATTCAAAAAAGTTAAAATCATTAAATGATAATGAACTGAAAGAATGTTGTGTTAAAGTTCACTCAATGTTTTCTCAGGGCAATTTATCAGATGTTGATTTGGATGATTTTTTTTCTGAATTAAAAGTGTTGAAAGTAATTTTGCCTGATGATGTAATGTCAGCTATTGAAATTCTCAAGTTCATTCAAGCAGCCGATTGTTATCCAAATGTTTCGATTGCCTATAGAATTTTATTAACTATGCCTATAACTGTAGCATCTACTGAAAGAAGTTTTTCAAAACTAAAATTAATAAAAACTTACTTAAGATCATCAATGTCACAAGAGAAGTTGAATGGTTTAGCAATTTTATCTATTGAAAAAGATATGTTAGAGAGTATTGATGTTGATGTTCTCATTAATGATTTTACATCTAAAAATGCTAGACGAAACCATTTTTTATGATAATTTGTGTTTTTTTTACTTCATTGTAGGTGGAAGAATGATTTTTAAAAGAAAGCATGAGACTATAGGAGCACAGTTTTGACTTCTTATTATTCTTTAGACTATGATGATATATTTGATTTTTGTTTTTGGAATTTATAATGACTTTGTTAATATTAATTTGATTATTTAATATTTTAAAAAAATATATATATATTAAGGGGCCTTTATCTATCGTGTCGCCCAGGGCCCATAAAATTCTAGGACCGGGCCTGCGCATACATTCATCAAAATCCTTCGATAGGTGAAGGTATTTTAATGGGATGCTATTAAAGGAGGGATTTCCTAAAATGCCTCATATAGGAAATACCCGGTTACTTAATTCATACATATTAATAAAATTGGTTAATTTAATTAAAAACACCAATTTTTTTTAAAATTTATAGTAGTTTTTCAAAATCTCTTTTAAAGTGATTATCATCCATCATTAAATTTTCTTTACTTATTCTCTTTTTATTTAGTCTTTCTCTACTTACTACCAAATTATCATTAGAGAGATAAATAATCTAATTAAGGTATGTCATTTATAAATAATCTTATATTAAGGGACAAAAATTTTTCTAAAAAGGGTTTTATATTTAGGGACGGAGGTAGTAGTTTGTTAGGAAAGTTTGTTAAAGTTAGTTATTATTATTACAAGTTGTTAGCTCTCTTTTCTGTTTAAAGAGTCTATATAAACATATTTGTGTAAGGTGTTTGTTCAAGTTTTCAATGAAAAATTATTCAAAAATTTCTCATCTCTTTCAATAGTCATAACATGTATTATAGAGCCTCTTGCTTAGCCATGACTTCTGCTTCCAATGCTAAACCATGCAATCCAAGAGGAGTTAGTGTTGAGTGTGTCCACATGAGTCAAAGTTAGTGCTACGACCAACACCTAAACTAAGCTAGGTCATATGCGCGTATTAACGCTCATGGGCATGGGGCTACGCTAAGCAAAGCAAGAGGCGACCAAAGTCTGGGCGTCTCTAGGCCCAAGACAACGTGTGTATGCCTATGACAAAGTGAACCAAGGGAACCATGTGCTATCACCAGTGTTCCTACGCTAATATACGCATGCCTATGTTGGGGAAATAAGGAAATTAGGTGGACCATCAGAAAGCTAGCGTATCAATGTCCATGTCGCGTACCTATAAGCAGCATGGGCCAACAACAAGAGTAATGCATAGATGGTCAGCGTGCTTACACTGCCCTAGGCATGCCTACGCCAACATGATGAAGCAGATCTATCTAATTCCAGAGAGCTAGCGTACTAGGACCTGGCGTACCCACACCCACTTTTTCACTATAAATAACCAATATAGTGTAGAAAACCCTAAGCTACTTCCTCACATCCCCAATTTCTTTCTTTTTTATCCAAGTCCAAAGGTCATGTTTCTTCAATTCCCTCTACTTTGAAACATCCCATTGCATTAATTTCCTCAATGCCTCTTCACTTAAACTTATCCATATCCCGAAATTGACCCATTACACCTTTTCAGCTTAACCCTTCATCCATTCTATAAATTCCATCCATTCCCTACCCAATAGCCATAAGACCATCAAGGAATATTGTAAAGACTGGGACATTGAGAGTAATAAAGCAAGAAAGGGAAACTAGAAGAGACAAGGGCAAAGGAGTTACTACTTCAAGCACTCCTACATCTCTTTCTCCCAAAAAGTCCAAGAAGGACAAATCTGAAAGAAGGTCCAAACATGGCCACGCTTACGATTGGCAATGTTTCAGAGATCCAAAAGCGGAGCAGGACCATGAGCATCATTTCAAACTCTGTACTGTTATCAAAAATAAGGTGATGCTTTTACAAGAGGAAATATGCCTACACCCTGATATTAGATCAGCCATGCATGCTAGAAGTAACATCCCAGGTATTTTTGTATTTAAAAGAATAAATGTATGTGTGCTTAAGCTTAAAATAGTGATAATATAAGGATATGAAGCAAATGTGTGAGTTTCAAATGAATTTAAATGGGAATTTAAGGATTCAACCTGATGCGTAGCGTAGGAATGACGTGTAGCGCCAGGATGGAAATTATGACCCGACGCATAGCGCCAGTTTGACGCGTAGCATCATTGTCGCATACTAGAATTAAAGTCTTAGTGAGTCAAAACAGAACGCATGCAAGTTCTGAGGTCTTTCTCCATTCTTTTTCTCTCTCAAGCCCCAAGAGCTCAATCCAAGCTAGTTTTTGGGGGGATTCTTGGAATCAGTTGCATTCTAGACTTCGGGGAAGCGAGGTATGTACATGGGAACCACCGATTTCACATTTTCTTTCTCTCCCTCTTCACTTTTTCTCTCTAATCATGGCTTCTAAGCATATTAGGGATTATGATTTTGAGCTTAATGGCTGTTTGGAGCTTGAATAAGGACCTTAGGACAATGGGTATTCGAATGTGCATTCCTTCTCCCTTCCCCTTTTATAACTAAACCCTCACAATGACTTGGTGAGCGTTGATTTTTGTTTATACATCAAATCAGAGTTTAATTGGTGTTCTTGAAGTGTTATGAACGACAATATGCTAATGGGTTATGTTTTGGTGTTTGTAGGTGCCGAAACAAGTGCCAGAGGACCGAGTGGTGAAGCGGGTGTTGGATTCAGAAGTGGGGAAGCAAACCAAGTTATCGTGGGACGTGACCAACACCGAGAGCAACTTGAAGAAGCATGGAACCAAGGTAAGGGGGTGTTCGTGTCGTAATTAATTAGAATTGGTTATGTATCTTAGGTTCGGAGGGAGTATAAAGTAATTATAAGATATGAAAAGCTTAGAATTTTCTAGATGATATATATATATATATGTGTATGAGGGACTGTATGCATATTTTAGTAATTAATAGATTAAAAAAGGTGTGAATGTTATAAAATATAAGTGAGATAATTAATTAATTGAATGGGAAGTGATAAATTAAGTTATATGAGTTATATATGTGTGTTATCTTATGGATAGTGAACTAAAATATATAATGATGCCATTTAGTAATGCATATGTAATTATGGTTATGGATGACATGGTGTATTTGAGGAATTAATGGCGATGGAACGTATTATGACGAGATGTTTAAGGGTCGGGTCTGTGTGGCTGCCCTATGTGATTGGTGATTATGAATTATTAATGATGAAGTGTTTGATTTAGGGTATGTAAATGTGATTATGTGGTATGGGACGATGACGATATGATTCACCCCTTGTTTATGGCTCTCGTGGTCCTTTGAGATCCAGTTGAGCTACCTAGTGGTCAAGTAGGATCCAGTGGTTGAGATGGAGAGCCAAGTAAGACTCAGTGGACTAATCAGGATTCATGGGGTGTCAGGTATAACCCCCAACTTAAGGCCGATTTTAGTATCCAGATACTAGGCGTTGAATATTATATGCGAGTCAGTTGTGATAAATTTGATTTGATGATAATGATGTTTCATAATTGTAATTAATTGTTAATCATGTATGTGGTTTGAATGATGGAGGATGATGATTTGTATAATTTCTCTTTGCCTTGAGAATATATTACGCGTTTAGCAATTGTTGATTGTTATGAAATGGTATATATATATATATATATATGAGATTGTAATAGAACCCGTACATTTCATAATAATAATATTAAGCTATTGAAATTGTTGTCTTTGTTATAATTACCATTCTAGATTAATTATGATTTACACTTACCCTTTCTGTGGTTTCTTTCTTTTAGTAACCAATGTCAGGAAAGGTGCGGAAGCCTCGGAGGATGCTGCCGAGTAAAGAGTGAATGCTAAGAAAGCTGTGGAAATGAAATTATGTAATAGTTTAATGATGAATTATTTCTATTATTAGTTGATGTGTGTTATGATGCACGATGGTTATAATGGTGCTTTGGGAGACTTAAAGTCCCTTAGATTAATTGTGATATGTTGTTGCTATTTAATATCTTCTATGCATGATGAATTGATAATGATGAAGTGAATTTGCAATGTGGATTGATGAATTTAACTTGTGAGCTAAGTTTATGAAGTAGGTGTTGAAATGTGTAATAATTCACATGGAGCCATATTTGATTGATAAATTGATATGGACAGGTTCTGCACAGTGTATGTAAATTGTGTGTGGTGATATGGCATGAGAATTGATTGATGTGATGATGATTTGATGCATGTTATGCGTATAGTGGAAATAGGCAGAAATATGTGAAACTAGGAACTCAATCGGTGACTTTGTGATCTAGTGGATTTAGGAACCTCGAAAGAGACCAATAGGTTCCCTATAATATTTAGAAGTCGTGTATATAGGCCTTAGGCGAATTGGAGCCCATTTGGGCAGTTTACGCATAGGTTTTGCATATATTTGACTTAAATTCATTTTACGCATAACACGCGCATATGACATAATTTTGGTGAACAGACTATGCCAGCAATTTCAAAATGGGGGTAATATAATGCTCAAGAAGTTTGGTAAGGTTTGGAGTTAAAACGGGCAATTTAAGACCCTTAGAAGTTGGTAAAATGGCCTAAAAGCCATGGCAGTAGCATTGTTGCTACTGTCATGCTGGCGCATAGCGCCAGCCTGACGCGCAGCGTCTAGAGCAATGTTGGGGCCTCACGTCGCGCCAGACCCCTGTTTCCCCTGACCCTTGTTTTTTTAACTTTTAAGAAAAAATTTAGTATTGGGGGGAGGGTTATATTTAGGCAGTTTTCAAGTCATTAAGTGTTAGATGAGTATTTTGATGCTGGGTGATCTTTTAATTAATTATTTTTGTGAAAAATTTATCTAGAATTTTAATTAAATGATTAAAAGTAAGGTTAAATAATATGGGAATGTTACACTAGAAGACGGGGCTACTTCAACAAGATCCTTGGGCAAGGATACCAAGAATTGACTAAGGAGTTTGATTCCAACCTGAGACCTAATGGGGACCCTGATTCCCAAGATAAAATCCCATACTTTTCTTATGTAAGAGGGGCAGTCACAATGCTATCAGCTGAAATTCTGAGAAAGACCCTGGAACTGCCTGTCGTTGATATGTCAAGTGTGAGTATTCAAAAATGCTAAGTGGATTCACCAAGCCTGAAAATCATGATATGGTGCAAAAAGTCTTCCAAGTCTATTGCAAAGAGGGAATTGAGTTCGAGACCACTGTTGGAGAAGTTCCCAAGTTTGTGCGTAAGAGTTCTCTTTTACCAATTCCTTTAATTTGGTACCAATATGTTCTATCTTCAATTTGACCTATGGAACATACAATAGAAATTATGGTTAAAAGATTGGTATTAAGTTACTGTTTGATGGAAGGACTGTATGTAGACTTAGGTGAATTGATCTTAAGTGAGATGATCAATGCCACTTACAAAAGGGTTCATTTACCATACTACTCTTTAATATCTTTATTGGCCTAAAAGCAAAAGGTCAAGATTCATGAAGAAGGGTGCATCAAGGTCAATGCAGAAAAAACATTAGACAACGGATAGGTCCAAGAGAGGATAGACAATGCACCTGTAAATGACACACCTCCCCTAGCAAGGCCTTAAGCGTACCAACCTCCAGTCCTAACTTTAACCAATGTCATGATAAAGTTATAAGCAATGAAAAGAATATAACTTGGAACGTATAATCTAGTCATGAATCATGATATATTACTGCGAAGGATGGCCACTGCTCTGAGCCTTGACTCTAATGTGAGTATGGGTGTGCCTACTGACCGTGAGTAATGTCTTGCATCAATTGGTTTCACTATCCCACCAGCGGATGTAACACCCTAGATTTTAAAATAAAGGATTAATTGAAGAGATAAATATTAAATAATTATATTTGGGTTATTTAATGTTCCACAATATTAGGAATAAATGAATTAAAATATGTGGGAATTGTTTATGATTTATTGGAACCGGATAAGCTGAAAATGAGCTCGGTTAGAATATGGGTGTCGAACCAAGTATCTCCAAATAGGACGATATTGGTCAGGGCTATGGGAATCCGATAGTATATTCGGAATAATTTTTGGATATGGTATTAAGCCCAAACAATGACCCTGCTTATCATAAAACAATGAATATTTATTGGGGAATTAAAAATAAAGCCAAATGGCCTATTTTTCCTTTGTTATTTCCGTCAGCCTAGGATGTCCCATACCTTGTACTTTACTTTTCTTCTCCTATACTCTTCTCCTTCACTTCCTCTCTTACTTCTCTTCAGAACCCTAAGCAAAAGTGGTGGCTTTCTTCTCCTCTCCCATTTTCATTTTCTTAGAGCAAGAAAGAAGAGTTTAGAGTTTGAAGTCTCACCTTTTCTTCTCTTCATTCCTTGTGGTTTTCCCTTTTTCAGAAAACTCTCTCATTTCTTCTCTTGAGGTAAGATCTTTGCTATTTGTCAAGAGTATAAACCATGGGTTTTTGGGTTTTGATGTTGGGAATGTCATTTAATGAGTGTTGTTGGGTTTTAATGAAAAACCCTTTCACCTAAGATTTGTGAGAAATGTGAGATGTAAATAGAGAAGCATTTATTATGTTAAATAACTATTTTTGGTGAGGTGAGATGCTGTTATTAATGGTGAATGACCATTAATGAAGCTTAATGGTTGTTGGGAACAATTAATGTGGGAACCCCCTGTTGGGTTCGGCATTGAATGTGCAAGATAATGAATGTAGACACCTAAACTGTGGTGGTGGTGGCTGAACGAGTGAAAGGAATGGAACTGAGAGTTAAGACACCGAATGTCACCAAGTAAATAAATATGAATGTTAGGTCGATGTGATTGAATGGGAAATTGATTGTGTGATATATTGTGATGTAGGAAATAACCCCGGCTACATGGCGGAACCTTCTGACCGCAGTGATTACTACTTCTCTTGAGGTAGGAGGGGGTAACTATTCTAAATGCATGATTTCATCCATTCTTTATGTGAAAATATGTGTATATGATTATGCTTGTTGATTGCCTGTGAGGACAATGTGATGATTTCATGATTTAAGTGTATTTAGAATGATTGATGTTATGTGGCATGTATTTGGATGATGAATGTGTATTGCACTGAACTGAGCCAGAGTCAATGACCCGGTATGGGATCAGCCACTAAAGTTAGTAGATAGCTGAGGTTTTAGACCGGTGCTGTATATATCTGGTATGATTATCCAGTATCCTAGTGAGGGGGAGACCAATTTTAATGTCTGATATTTTAACTGCTGAGTCTGTATTGTATACAGAACGGATGAAGTGATATCCGTACTCTGATACCTGTATAGAAGCCGGATCAGACATTGTGTTGAATATGATGATGGAATATGTTATGATGGTTTGAGACCATGTTTGAATTAAAATCAATGATGTGAAATATCCAAATGATGTATATGTGAATGGATAATATGATTGCCACTAATTGCCGATGTGTGTGAGTTCCAGTAAAAATTTATAAAGGTTGAGAATGTTGAAATCCACTAAGTGGTGGTCGGGAATTGATGATTGATTGAGTGGCATTTAGGATGCACAGTGTGAGAATGCATTGATTGGCATTTGCATCCATAGCATATCATTTGCTGCTTATATGGAATGTTATGGGTTCCATTGAGCGGGCCCAGTGGGAGGGCGACCTAGTGCACGGGTATATTATTGTATTTCCCTAGTGATTCTGGGAATCACGAAGCTGTCCATAGTTCGGTGACGAGGCACCCTATGTGGCAGGACCAGTGGGCGGGCGGCTCTATGGTGAGCGAGTTACCTTGGTGTCCGACGGGGCACGACTCTCTCGATGTGTGTTCCGGAGGGGCCCGTAGCACTTTGGCAAGTACGGCCATGATGTTAATCCGCAGTCACGGGGTTACTAGTGCTACAGATAGGCGAGAGCGGTTTAGTACCAGTAAAATATGATGTTGAACATGCATGCAATTAGATATAAGTGTACACATTTTACTACTGCAGTAGGGGCATAGTAGCACACCTATACTTGTCCCACAATTATGTTGCTTTTCCCACAGTCAGATCCGTACTTGAAAGTAATTCTGTTGTGCATATGCATTAGCTTTAAGAGCATTTGTATATAGCAGAGATATGCCTAGTTGATGGCCGAGATGGCAATTGATGATGGATGAATAGAGAGAAAGTAAGTTGAGGTGCTAACATTTAATGTGTGATAATTATTGAAAATATAAGGATATGTATATATATGATATTACCTTGTGAATATGTGTATTCAGACATGTATTGTACTGAGAAGGAGTGATGTGTCATATGTGTGGTGTTATCCTAAATTTGAATGCAATGCACACATGTATAAGTCTCATCATAATGTATGACTTTGATTCATTTGGATTATGTTACTTACCTCCCTGTTGTCATTTTTAAGGTTGATGTAGGTGCGATAAATCCCTACTCTTTTTGGAGGTCGAGTATTGGAGAAGGTAAATATAAAGGGGGATGTGGATGAGCCTTGGCCGGTATATGTGTATTCATTTTGTATGATATACGATGTGTGTAAGCTTATTTTGAAATTAATTTGATAACGGATGATTTTGGGAGGTCATGTAGGAAAATTAGACCGAATGTGTATGGCAAATTTTCATTAATGACCTTGAAAATATAAGAATGATCTTATTATTATTTATGAAAATATATTCTATTGTTAAACAAACTGATAACGTATCTTTTATCCTCTCTTGGTAAATGTTTTTAATCACTCTTGAAATTATTTTCATCTTCAGCTTTTTCCCTTGTGATGGCCTCAAGTCCGGTCGTCTGAGGTGCACTCTGATATCGTTCTCATATCTTCATATATAAGATCGGTTATTCATTGATCCGGGGTAATTACTTGATCTTATATATATATATATATATACAGAATATCTTACACATATTATCATTTTAAATCTTAACCCCTGTTTTCAAAATCGAAATCGGGGTGTTACAACCTGGTATCAGAGCATTGATTGCTCATTGATGAATTAAATGTTGTGAAAGATTGATTGTCACTTGATGTTGACATGTTATAGTTATTGAAAAGCACTATTAGAACTTGAATTGTTGACTATTTTATATTGTGGTTAATATTAAGCCCGACTAGGCATTTCCTTTTCATATTTACCTTCAGATTGTGAATATATTATGATGATATTTATATTGATGATAGTTAATAATGATTGATGTATGTTGAGGAAAGAAACATAAGGTTCCTAATTATGTTTATATTGTGTGCATAAAGTGATTATTGGCGAATAGGCGTACTATTAACGCAGCCGCTATGGCTAAAGCCTTCAATCGATTTGCCGATATCTTAGAACGACAACAACAACCCGCTGGTCAGCCAAATCATGGTCTTGACCGATTTCTCAAGCGGAAGCCTTCCGAATTTCATGGGGGCTATAAACCAGAAGATGCTTATGTTTGGATCTGTGACTTAGAACAGATATTTATAAGTATGGAATGTGCTGAAGCTCAAAAAGTCGAATACGCAGTGTTTATGATCCGAGATGAAGCTGAATCTTGGTGGATTCTTACTCGTGGGTGTATGGTTGCGGCTCACACTCCTTTGGATTGGGAGAATTTTAAGGTGGAGTTTCTGAGGAAATACTTTCCTGAGAGCTATAAGAACAAGAAGGAGCTTGAATTTATGGAGCTCAAATAAGGAAGTACGTCGGTGGAGGAATATGCTTTAAAATTTGAAGAGCTGTGTGTGTTTTACCCACCTTTCCAACAGGACGGAACTGAAGCGTCAAAATGTGTTAAATTTGAGAATGGATTGCGCCAAGAGATTAAGAAGGCAATTTGTCACCAAGAGATTAGGAGTTTTTCTACTCTTGTGAATAAATGTTGGATCTTTGAAGAGAACGATGTGGTGCCCAAGAATGATGCTGGACATGACCAGAGATCAGAAGGCCAATCCCTAGCTTCAAGAAGAAGGGTGATTTCAAGAAAAATAGACAATTTATGCGTGGTTCCGCTTCTTTTAGAGGCGGACGCGGTGGTGGAAGACACAGTACAAATGGTGGCCGTGGTGGCGGCCAAGGTATTTGTTGTTTCCGATGTTGTGGAAACCATTTGGCTCATGAATGTAATCATGAGGAGACAGTGGTATGTTATAGATGCAACCAATCGGGGCACATCCGTCCTGATTGTCCTTTGAATACCACGGACGTGATGATTCACAATAATGGTAACCGTGGTGGCTATGGTGCCTTCAGAGGTCGTGGTCGTGGAAACGAAAATGGCGGCCGCAATGATGGTCAAAATGGAAATGGCAACGGTAATGGTGGCAATGGTTGTGGTAATGGGAACGGCCGAGGTGGTGGCAATGGTGGCTGGAATGGTCATAATCAGGGTGCTAACCAACCAACTGTGGGAAGAGTATTCGCTATGACTGGTGAAGAAGCAGCTCAAGCCGATAACCTAGTTGAAAGTAAGTGTGAAATACTTGTTAACCAAGTGACCTCAATTACTCAAGAGGGGGGTGAATTGAGTATTAAAATTTTTTGTTGAAATGCTTGTAAAATTGGTTCTTTGACAAATATATATAGAGAAGATGATAAACTTAATCTTAAATGAGAATAATAAAGAAGTTTGAATAACAAAGTTATTAAGCGTAACAAATTAAGCAAGCAATTTAAATGCACAAATTTAAATAGATTAGGGAAGAGAAGATTTGCAAACCGATATATACGAGTTCCACCACACTGGTGTACGTCTCACCTCCAAGTAACCCACTTAGAGGATTTCCACTATTGAGAATTTGAGATACACGCCTTGAGCAATTACAGTCTCTTAGTGTCCCACACTCAAGAACTTAATCCTCACAAGCTAAAGGGCAACCCACCCAATCTCACAATCTCTCAATTACAAGGTTGAATCCCAACCCAATAAGTATCTCAGATTTTGTGTATGTGATTTTACAAGTGTGACTCTCTCAATAGAGTGGATATACAAATTTAAGCACTTTGAAAAAATATTTTTCTTCTCTCAAAGAGGATATGCAATTTTAGCACTCAAAAATATTTTTCTCATAATATAACTCTCAAAAATTTATACTTCAAAATAAAGAGAATCAGAAAGTAAGTAAGAAGAATGAAAACAAGTATTTAATGCTGCGAAGGTGTGTCTGTGCTGCTTCACTTCTTCTCTATTTATAGGAGTTCCAGAGTATGTGCTGCCAAAAATTTGAATTCCACCGGTTCCTGATTTTATGCATCAAAAGCCTTAATCTCCTAACATTCCATGTTTCCTGACTTGAGAAGTGAAATTGTCTGCCTCAATTAATGGAATCGCCATTCAGTTTGAGTCTTCGAGAGAGGAATAAGCTGTCTTGAGTTTCTAAAAACGCGTATTGATAGTTTCCTTGATTCGGCGCAAGTTTGAATGATCTTTCCAGTGTATTTTTGCACTAAAAACAACACATGAATCGATTCCTGGCAGGGGGAATCAATTCCTAGCAGCATGAATCGATTCCTTCAGTCTATGAATCGATTCCTCCTCTAAATTTTCAACATGAATCGATTCCTTAGTGTCTTGAATCGATTCTTCCTCTTGATTTTCAGCATGAATCGATTCCTTACTGTCTTGAATCGATTCCTTGGCCTGTTTCCTTCAAGTTTTGATACATTTTGCTTCGTTTGGTTCCATTCTTGATACTTTCTTGCATGGTTCTTTGAAATGATCTTTCTTTAGCACTTTGGATAATTATTTCATCTGTTTTGGACCTCTGTGAATGCCTTAACTTAATTCTTTGGTCTTCATTAATTCTTATGCATTTGATTCTTGATTTCTTGATTCGAATCAATTTGTCCTTGATCTATGTTTAAATGCTTATGTAACATCCTTTGATTCTTCAATTGTTTGTCATTCATCAAAACCTGTTTCAACATATAAATACAATACTTGGAAATTCTGTGCATGTTATTTATGATTCGGGTACGACCCATTCTTTTATATCCGAGGACTATGTACGGCAGTTGAGATTGTTGGTGTGTTAAATGAAAATTGCCCTTGTGGTTACTACGCCAACCAGTACTTACCTCAGATCGGTTAATGGATGTGATAACGTCAATATGCTCTTAGAAGGGAGGAGATTCGTTACTTCTTTCATTTTCCTACCTATGAAGGGTTTGGAGATTATTCCTGGCATGGATTGGCTCTCCGCCAATAAAGTCTTGGTTGACTGTCGACAACAGACTGTCATTTTCCCTTCTCCAATGTGGGAAAATTTGATGTGCAAGGTATAACTCAACTTTGCGTACTATTATCTCTTGCCGATGGGCAAATGGTCCCGATCCCTTAAAAATTCCCACTGTATCCAAATTTCTAGATGTATTCCCTGACGAGGTACCTAGTTTAGCTCCTCCACGTGAGGTGGAATTTTCTATTGATCTTATTCCGGGAGCAGAACCTGTTTCCTGAGTGCCATATCGGATGTCTCCTATGGAATTAACAGAGTTGAAGAGATAAGTTAAAGAGTTATTGGAACGAGAATTTATTCGCCCAAGCGTGTCTCCTTGGGGTGCGCCTGTTTTATTGGTGAAAAAGAAAGATGAGAGTATGAGGTTATGTGTGGATTATCGACAACTTAACAAGTTGACCATTAAGAACCGATATCCCTTACCTCGCATTAACGATCTTTTAGATCAATTGAGAGATGTCGTTATGTTCTCAAAGATCAATTTATGTTCTGGATATCACCAAATTCGGGTGAAGATCGGAGATATCCCAAAGACTGCTTTCCGAACTCGATATGGGAACTACAAGTATGTAGTGATGCCATTCGGGGTGACGAATGCCCCTGCGATATTCATGGATTATATGAATCGTATCTTTCATGAGTATCTTGACCGATTCGTGGTGGTGTTTATAGACGATATTCTTGTCTATTCCAAGAGTCGTGAAGAACATCTTCGCCTTGTATTGAATATCCTTTGAGAAAAGGAGTTGTATGCGAAGCTTTCCAAGTGTGAATTTTGGTTATCCGAGGTCCAATTTCTTGGACATGTTATCTCCAAGGACGGTGTGGCTGTTGACCCATCTAAGATTGAAGCCGTGCTGGCTTGTGAAAAACCGACGTCTGTGACTGAAGGGAGAAGTTTTCTTGGTCTTACTGGTTATTACCGAAGATTTATTGAGGGATTTTCCCGTCTGGCTTTGCCTTTGATAAAGCTAACCTGTAAGAATCAGCCATTTGTGTGGAGCCTTGATTGTGAAAGGAGTTTCCAAGAGTTGAAAGTTAGACTCACTTCTGCTTCGGTGTTGGCTTTGCCAGACTTATTGGATGATTTTATGGTGTACTGTGACGCTTCTAAGCTTGGTCTTGGTTACGTGTTAATGCAGAGAGAACGTGTGATAGCCTATGCGTCGAGACAGTTGTGACCGTATAAGGTTAACTACCCCACTCACGATCTTGAATTGGCAGCAGTGGTATTTGCTTTGAAGTTATGGCGGCATTATTTGTATGGCTCTAAGTTTGTAGTCTTTAGTGATCATAAGAGCCTAAAATATTTATTTGATCAGAAGGAGCTCAATATGCGCCAACGACGATGGATGGAGTTTTTGAAAGATTATGAGTTTGAATTAAGGTATCATCCCGGAAAGGCAAATGTGGTTGCCGATGCCTTAAGTCAAAAATCGTTGCATGTTTCCGCTATGATGGTGAAAGAGATGGAGCTCATTGAGCAATTTCGAAATTTGAACGTGGGTGTAGAAGTATATACTCCGAAAAAGATATCTCTTGAAATGTTCACGGTAGTAAATGTATTCCTTGAGACCGTGAAGTTACAACAACTGAAGGATAAGTACTTAATTGAGATGAAAGAAGCTCAAGCTAATGGGAAAAATTCATTTCTAATGGAAGGCCGTGATGGCATTTGGCGTGTGAAAGGATAGATTTATGTTCTATTTGGTGGTGATCTAAGGAGATTGGTACTTGAAGAAGCTCATATGAGTATGTTGAGCATACATCTTGGTGCCATAAAAATGTATCAAGATCTGAAGATGAATTTTTGGTGGCCCGGTATGAAGCGGGATGTGACTAATTGTGTAGCCTCTTGTATTATTTGTCAAAAGGTGAAGGTTGAACATCAGAGACCATCTGGTTATCTGAGACCCCTTGATATTCCAGTGTGGAAATGGGATGACATTGCTATGGGCTTTATTTCCAGACTACCCAGAACACGTATTGGGAATGATGCTATATGGGTAATTATAGATTGGCTGACAAAGTGTGCTCACTTCTTGCCCATGAATATGAAGATTTCATTGGAGAATTTAGCTCGATTGTACATAAAGGAGATCGTTAGGCTGCATGGTGTGCCTTTGAGTATTGTGTCGGATCGCGACCCACGGTTCACTTCTTGATTTTGGGGGAGCTTGCACGAGGCAACGGGTTCCAAATTGAAGCTCAGTTCGGCATATCATCCATAAACGGATAGGCAATTTGAACGGAAAATTCAAAGGCTTGAAGATTTATTACGGGCTTGTGTATTGGAGCACGGTGGTTGTTGGGAAAGATTTCTACCACTGATTGAATTTACATACAACAATAGTTACCACAGTTCCATTGGTATGGCTCCATATGAAGCGTTATATGGTCAGAAATGTAGAACTCCGTTGTGTTGGCTTGAAGCCGGAGAGAGTTTGCTTTTGGGGCCAGAGTTGATTGCGGAGACGAATGAACAGATTAAGATGATACAAGAAAATATGAAAATTGCCCAAGATCGGCAGAAGAGTTAATATGATAGATGGCAGAAGCCACTTGAGTTTCAAGTTGGTGATCACGTAATTTTAAGAGTATCAAGAGATAAAGGCATTGGAAGAGCTTTAAAGAGTAAGAAGTTAAGCCCGAGGTTCATTGGACCCTACGAGGTTCTAGAGCGGATTGGTGATGTTGCATATTGGATTGCACTTTCTCTGCACCTGTCTAATCTACACAATGTGTTCCACGTATCCCAGTTGAGGAAATATGTCCATGACCCTCTACATGTAATTTCGATGGAAGATGTTGATGTGCGGGACGATCTGTCCATCCCTCCTATTTCCGTTCGTATTACTGAACGCTCTGTTAAGACGCTACAGAACAAATTGGTACCCTTGGTGAAAGTTGCATGGAAGCATGGAAATACTGAGACGTTCACGTGGGAACGTGAGGACGATGTGAGAGCTCGGTATCCCGATGTGTTCGAATCCAGTATGTTAAATTTCGGGGATAATATTTCTTTTTAGGTGGGGTGGATTGTAACATCCTAGATTTTAAAATAAAGGATTAATTAAAGAGATAAATATTAAATAATTATATTTAGGTGATTTAATGTTCCACAATATTAGGAATAAATGAATTAAAATATATGGGAATTATTTATGATTTATTGGAACCAGATAAACTAAAAATGAGCTCGGTTGGAATATAGGTGTCGGACCAAGTATCTCTAAATAGGACGATATTGGTCAGGGATGTTAAGAATAGTATTGGGAATCTGATAGTATATTCAGAATAATTTTTGTATATGGTATTAAGCCCAAACAATGACCCTGCTTATCATAAAACGATGAATATTTATTGGGGAATTAAAAATAAAGCCAAATGGCCTATTTTTCCCTTCTTATTTCCATCAGCCTAGGATGTCTCATACCTTGTACTTTACTTTTCTTCTCCTATACTCTTCTCCTTCACTTCCTCTCTTACTTCTCTTCAAAACCCTAAGCAAAAGTGGTGGCTTTCTTCTCCTCTCCCATTTTCATTTTCTTAGAGCAAGAAAGAAGAGTTTGGAGTTTGAAGTCTCACCTTTCCTTCTCTTCATTCCGTGTGGTTTTCCCTTTTTCAGAAAACTCTCTTATTTCTTCTCTTGAGGTAAGATCTTTGCTATTTGTCAAGAGTATAAACCATGGGTTTTTGGGTTTTGATGTTGGGAATGTGACTCAATGAGTGTTGTTGGGTTTTAATGAAAAACCCTTTCCCCTAAGATTTATGGGAAATGTGAGATGTAAATAGAGAAGCATTTATTGTGTTAAATAACTATTTGTAGTGAGGTGAGATGCTGTTATTAATGGTGAATGACCATTAATGAAGCTTAATGGTTGTTGGGAACCATTAATGTTGGAACCCGGTGTTGGGTTCGGTATTAAATGTGCAAGATAATGAATGCAGACACCTAAACCGTGGTGGTGGTGGCTGAACGAGTGAAATAAATGGAACTGAGAGTTAAGACACTGAACGTCACCAAGTAAATAAATATGAATGTTAAGCCGATGTGATTGATTGGGAAATTGATTGTGTGATATATTATGATGTAGGAAATAACCCCGGCTACGTGACGGAACCTTCTGACTGTAGTGATTACTACTTCTCTTGAGGTAGGAGGGGGTAACTATTCGAGATACATGATTTCATCTATTCCTGATGTGAAAATATATGTATATGATTGTGCTTGTTGATTGCCTGTGTGGACGATGTGATGATTTTATGATTTGAGTGCATTTAGAATGATTGATGTTATGTGGCATGTATTTGGATGATGAGTGTGTTACACTGAACTGAGCCGGAGTCAATGACCCAGTGTGGGATCAGCCACTAGAGTTAGTAGATAGCTGAGGTTTTAGACCTGTGCTGTATGTATTCGGTATGATTATCCGGTATCACAGTGAGGGGGAGACCGATTTTAATGTTTGATGTTTTAATTGCTGAGTCTGTATTGTATACAGAACGGATGAAGTGATATCCGTACTCTAGTACCGGTATAGAGGCTAGATCAAACATTATGTTGAATATGGTGATGAAATATGTTATGATGGTTTGAGACCATGTCTGAATTAAAATCAATGATGTGAAATATCCAAATGTTGTATATGTGAATGGATAATGTGATTGCCACTAACTGCCGATGTGTGTGAGTTCCAGTGAAAATTTGTAAAGGTTGAGAATGTTGAAATCCACTAAGTGGTGGTCGGGAATTGATGATTGATTGAGTGGCATTTAGGATGCACAGTGTGAGAATGCATTGATTGGCATTTGCATCCATAGCATATCATTTGTTGCTTATATGGAATGTTATAGGTCTTATTGAGCGGGCCCAGTGGGAGGGCGATCTAGTGTACAAGTATATTATTGTATTTCCCTAGTGATTCTGGGAATCATGAAGCTGTCATAGTTCGGTGACGAGGCACCCTATGTCGCGGGCCTAGTGGGCGGGCGGCTCTATGGTGAGCGAGTTACCCCGGTGTCCGACGGGGCACAGCTCTCTCGATGTGTGTTCGGGAGGGGCCCGTAGCACTTTGGCAAGTACGGCCTGATGTTAATCCGCAGTCACTGGGTGACTAGTGCTACAGATGGGCGAGAGCGGTTTGGTACCAGTAAAATATGGTGTTGAACATGCATGCAATTGGATATAAGTGTACACATTTTACTACTGCAGTAGGGGCATAGTAGCACACCTATGCTTGTCCCACAATTATGTTGTTTTTCCCACAGTCAGATCCGTACTTGAAAGTAATTCCGTTGTGCATATGCATTAGCTTTAAGAGCATTTGCATATAGCAGAGATATGCCTAGTTGATGGCTGAGATGGCGATGGATGATGGATGAATAGAGAGAAAGTAAGCCGAGGTGCTAACATTTAATGTATGATAATTATTGAAAATATAAGGATATGTATATATATGATATTACCTTGTGAATATGTGTATTCGGACATGTATTGTACTGAGAAGGAGTGATGTTTCATGTGTGTGGTGTTATCCTGAATTTGAATGCAATGCACACATGTATAAGTCTCATCATAATGTATGACTTTGATTCATTTGGATTATGTTACTCACCTCCCTGTTGCCATTTTTAAGGTTGATGTAGGTGCGATAAATCCCTACTCTTTTCGGAGGTCGAGTATTGGAGAAGGTAAATATGAAAGGGGATGTGGATGAGCCTTGGTCGGCATATGTGTATTCATTTTGTATGATATACGATGTGTGTAAGCTTATTTTGAAATTAATTTGATAACAGATGATTTTGGGAGGTGATGTAGGAAAATTAGACCGGATGTGTATGGCAAATTTTCATTAATGACCTTAAAAATGTAAGAATGATCTGATTATTATTTATGAAAATATATTCTGTTGTTAAACAAACTGATGAAGTATCTTTCATCCTCTCTTGGTAAATGTTTTAATCACTCTGAAAATTATTTTCATCTTTCGCTTTTTCACTTGTGACAGCCTCAAGTCCGGTCGTCCGAGGTGTACTCTGACCGTTCTCATATCTTCATATATTAGATCGGTTATTCATTGATCCGGGCTAATTAGTTGATCTTATATATATATATACATAATATCTTACACATATTATCATTTTAAATCATGAAAAATTAACCCCTGTTTTCGAAATCGAAACCGGGGTGTTACAGCGGACACTCCATTGAACACTCAATACCCTGGCCAAATGGATCACCCTATGTAGGAGGTAGAGAATGAGGAGGAAGAAAAGGAAACCCATGATGATGAGGGAAAGGCTAATGACTAGGCTTCTTAAGAAAAAATTTCAATTGTGTTTTTATGGCTATTGTTTAATTTTATTTTGAATTTTGTCAGTTTTAATTCCCTATGTACTTTTAATTCTGTAATTTGCATTTCCGTGTAATAAAAATGTTGAAAAAAATTAGTTTTGTGTGTTTGTATTTTAGTCCATTGCACAACATCCACCATTTTCTTTTCGTTCATTTCATTTCAATGTATATAGTACCATAACACCATCCCCCATGCTCAGTAAAAAAAAGGGAAGTCTTTTTATCCCTTTCCTTGTTGAAAACTAAAACTGAATCTAAAAAAATGTGAATGTTTGTGCTAGATAGAAAATAGGCTAGAAAAAGACAAATAAGGCTAAGGCTTTTATATCCCAATTCTAAGAAATTGTCCTAAGCATAATTGAAATGATTGACAATATTGTATGCTTTGAGGGCTAGTACATTTGTAATGTGCCTAGGATAACAATCTGATAGTGTTGCAATTACTCTAAGTTTGGGGATGTGATGGTTGATGTTACCTATGCTGTAGTGAGACTTGTGCCTAAATATTCTTGTTGAGTATGCTTGCATTTTGAATAATACGACAGAATTTTCTTCGTTTCTTGCTTATGCATATGCATGCTACCATATGGAAGTGATGAAGGCCTTGTTTCTAATTTAGCCTAAAGCCAAATAAGCTAATCGATATAATTATCCTTTGACCATTGATCTTATGTGGATCAAGTATTTTCTTTAAGATTTACTCATAATTATTCTTTCTCGAAAGGTGTATTTGACAATGTTGGTGTTGTTCCTCTTGTTGCTAACCCAATTATGCATTATAGGATAAAACCTTTTCAGTTGGATCTTTATTTTTTTAGATAAGGTCCTGTACAAGGACATTCAAATCATTCACCTCTGTGAACACCTATTTCGTTCCAGACAATTTTCACCAAGAATGGGGAATTCACAAGGGAAAAGAATTTAAAAAAAAAAAGAATTAAAAAAAAAAAAAGAATCAAAAAAAAAAACCTCTGACTTGGAAATGATCATTTCCGAGTGAAAGGACTCGGAATGATCATTTCCGAGTGAAGGAGCCTCTAAGTGGACCTCAAGTGTCAAGGAAGGACACAAAGAGGGCTGAACCCGAGTGCAGAAGCCAAATTCCAACCTCTGAGTGGAAAGAAGACCAGAATCCGAGTGAAAAACAGTGAAATTCCAACCTCTGAGTGGAAAGAAGACAATTTCCGAGTGACAAGCGTCCAATTTCCAAGTTCCGATTGAAATACAGGCGGATTCCGAGTGAAAATGCCAAGCTTTCAAATTCTGAGTAATAAGAAGGCAATTTCCGAGTGCAAATGGCTGAACTTCTAATTTCCGAGTGCAAAGAAAGACGATGCCGATTGATGAAGACTAAGTTTTTGATTCTGATTGAAGTATGAGGCCGACTCCGGGTGACTTGGAGAACAAGCATGTGTTTCCGAGCAAATCAAGATTCGGGCTTGTAAAGAACTGCTAAGAAAATGCATCGAATACCTAATTGCCGAGTGAAAGCCATTCCTGAGTGACGAATGAAAGCCAATTACTGATTAGAAAATAAGTAAAAAAGGTAAGATTTTCAAGTGGATGAAATGAGGGACGACTGAAAGAAATTCCGAGTAAAAATCCACTCGAAACCGAGGGAAGAAGGAGTATTCCGAGTGATGTTCTTCAATCGGTACCAAGTAAAGGTTATCCACTCAGAACCGAGTGAGGTATTTCCAGTCTGCACCGAGTCATTCCCTTCCCTTTTCAGTCGGCCCCGAGCCATCACCTTCCATTCCACTTATTTCCGAGCCATATTTAAATATCACTGAGCTCGTTTTCACCAAACCCGAGCCACCAATTTTCACCCAAAGCTGGCTCACCATTCTCACTCGGATTTCGAGTCAATTATTACCAAGTTCCGAGTCATCATTCTGAGTCATTTTTAATCAGTTCTGAGGCAATATTCGATCGGTTTTTGAGTGACATTTTCCAGTCGGTTCTGGGTCAATCTCCAATCATATCCGACTCCCAAATGACCACTCTCACTCAAGTCCGAACCAATGCTCACTCGGAACCGACTGGCAATTCAGCTAGTTAGCCCTCCTCAAGCCAATTACCGAGCCCATTGCAACCATTTCAGTCGGCTCCGACTGAGTGTCTCACAGCAACCTCATACGGAGCAATTCTCACTTGGAAAGGTGTGTTTTCGCTCGGTTTACCATTGGAAATGCTTCATTCCATTCGGAACTCACTCCCAATATGGATAAATACCGATTGAGAAGCTGACTCGAGTCATTTCACTCGGAATTATGCCTTCCTCACTCGGATTTTCATCACTTTCTCTCGGATTTTCATCTTGCTGAGTTGGATGTCCACTATCCAAGTGGATCCTTGAATTACGGAGGGTAGTTGGCAATAAGACAAGGTGGAAAATGATAAAAAATTGCCACCAGCCTTCATTTTCCTTAATTGTCAAAGATCCAGGCTGTTTCCAACACCATCATGCAAGTTGTTTGACAATTTCAAGGGGCGGCTGGCAACAAGACAATGTGGAAATATTAAAAAATCCTCACCAATTGGCAGCCAGGCTGGTCACGGGTCTGTTCAAGCAATCATCATGCTCCTCAAATGCTCTATAAATACAGCGAGCGAAGGAAGAAGAAAGGATCCGAAAAGATTCATTGGAAGAGAACCCGAAAAACAAATTTTCTCCTCACTCAACACTGCCCCTCCCTGCCTCACAACCGTCCTCACAGCTCACTTAACACCGCCCCACACACCGCCCAAACCTTCCTCAACACCGCCCACATACCGCCCAAACCTTCCTCAACACCGCCCCACACACCGCCCCAAACCGACCTCACAAACCACTCCACTCACCCCCACACCGTTCTTAAGACCTCCTTCCTAGTCCGTTCTCCACACCGTCCTCAACACCGCCCAACACCTTCCTCTCAACACCGCCCACACATACACTCTCAACACTGACCCACATACCGCCTAAACCGTCCTCACAGCTCTCTCAATACCGCCCACACCGTCCTCAACACCGCCCAACACCTTCCTCTCAACACCGCCCACACCATCCTCAACACCGTCCAACACTTTCCTCACAGCACCCTCCAAACACAAGCCTCTCCACACCGCCCCAATACTTTCCTCACAGCACCTTCCAAATACCGACCCCCTCATTCCTCACAGCCCCCCTATACTGTCCCACTCTCCCTCACCTCACCTCACTCCACGCTCACTTTACTTTTCCTTTCCTCCTTTAAAAGCCAAACCACACGCACACCTCTCGGTCCTTCCCTTCAAACACCCATCCAAAACAGTACCTTATTCCCCATTTCCTCTCTGTCCAGTACCTCAAGCCCATAACACCATCCAACTCCACTTTCACCACACCGGTCCTACTCTTCTCCTTTTTTTTATTGCTTGTATTTATTTTATTTTCTGTTAAATTAATTGTTATTCGATGATTTTGTCTTCCTTTTCAATTATCAATTAATCTTTATTGATTGATAAATATCAATAAAATGAGTGCTTCACACATTCTATTTAAATTAGCATGAAAGGTGTGACTATTGTCATTATCATTATTATTGCAATTTTTATTTATTTTTTTATTTTTTATTTCTTTTCATTTTAAAAAGGAGGAGCGAGTTTAATTCGGACGAGACGTCCTGTTAATCTCATTTTAAAAAAAAAAGATGGAGCGAGTTTAATTTGGACGAGACGTCCTGTTAATCTCATGTAAATATTCCTTGTTTATTTCTGTTTATTTATATATATTTTGTCGTCTCGTGTATTTTCTTTTCATGAAAAAGTTAAAATAATTATTGGGTTAATTATAGTGCGCGCTATTAAATTGAGGTAACCGTTTTTATAACGGACAGTTGTGAGGTGCTAATACCTTCCTCACCTGTAATTAGACTCCCGGATCTGCAATCTCATTTTTTTGACCAATGCTTTAATTAAAGGTTTTCCCGGTATTTTATCCTAAAAATATTGGTGGCGACTCCCTGTTCATCATTTTCCAAAAATCGTTTTGAGGGTCGGCCGTGCCGTCGCGATCCCGGTCGCGACAGATGCGACTCCGCTGGGGACTTAGAGAGTCAAGCCAGTCAATCTGATAGCGCATATTTTAATTAGCATATTAATTATTTGACTTTTTCCTTTATTTTATTTGGTCTCTGTTTTATTTGTATCTTATCCTTTATGTTCTGTAAATATATGTGTGATCATTGAACCCTAGGGTAGTCGACTTTATTTTGTTGCTCTGTGTTTGTTCTATGTGCAGGATGAGTAAGGTACAGGTATTGAATGCCTCTTTCACACACTACACTCACAACTTGCACACACTTTTGAGTGGGACCCTATACCCGGGCCCAAATAAAACTTAAGATTAGGGGAGATTGATAGCGGAGCCATTTGGGATGTACTTCCTATCTGGTTACTGTGAGAATCTCAGCTAGAGTTCGACTTATTCGTGGTGCCCACACTTAGTAGACTTCCTGCTATTTGTGGCCAACATCATGAGTAGGATCTTGGCTCTAGTGACCTTTAGAAATTTTAGAATAAACCACCCAATGTGAGACATCACTGATAAATAAACCTTAGAACCATTAAGGCATCTTCAGAAAAACCCGACTTAAGGCACAAAGAGGCAAACTTTACTTATGCCTTTTCTCATTCTCGTTTTCTCTTCCAATCCAAACTAATGGACCGCTTGCCTGTTTAGAGGATTACTTTTTCAAAGAATAACCTATTTTTAACCTGTAATCCTCTAATGGGCAAGTGGACCTTTCTTTTTATATTTGCTTAAGTCTTAGGATCTGGAGTTATGAAATTTCTAAAAAAAAGAAGAAAAAATAATCAGAAAATTCATAGCTCGTGTGATCCTTGATTTATTGCAAGTTTCGACAAATTGTAACTTCCGTAAATCCCAAAATGTTTTCAAGAAAGTTATTAAGGGAGTATCAATTTGCAAAGCATGTCAGTGATTGATTTTTCTTTTCTTTATGTCCCTACAGGAAGCTATTAAGGGCTTGGCCAGTATCTTTGAGTGAAATATGGAAATTAACATGAGGTCAGATAGTTGTGGTGGAAATGTACCCGAGTTAAAAAGATTACTGCATGTTAAGGTTAGGAAAGTTGATACAACCAGTCTACAAACATTAGGGAAGAAATTGGACATGAATCAGAAGATGGTTTTCTCAAGGAAATATGGGAGGATCCTAAAACTGCTAGACGTGGAAGTACAAGTCGAGGCAATTACCATTTTGACTCAATTCTATGACCCACCTCTCCGTTGTTTTACCTTCCGGGACTTCCAATTAGCTCCGTCAGTTGAAGAGTTTGAACAAATTCTGGGGATGCCATTAGAAGGACAAATACCTTACCATCATCTTGGACGTCAAGCAAATATTGTTACTGTTGCTAATGTCCTAAAGATTCACCCGGAAGTGTTAAGGAGTGCGCAACTGAATAGAAATCAGATCCTGGGATTTGATCGAGAGTATTTTGAAAAGCACATGCACTTGCTAGCTGAGAAAAGAGATTGGGAAGCCTTCATGGATACTCTAGCTCTCACCATTTATGGAGTTATCTTGTTTCCTAATATCGACAATTATATGGACTATGATGCTATTGGCGTTTTCCTTGCCCATAGATTCAAGTCTGAAAATCCTATCACTGCTATATTGGCAAATATATACTGCACCATGGACTTCTGCTGTACACGAGGTGGAAAGAGAATCATTTGCTGTTTACCTGCTCTATATGCATGGCTTACATCACATGTCTTCCATCAAGTCAGCAAAATTGAATGTCCAGTCTCAGATCTGAAGTTATGTCAGTTAGTAGCGAAGAATAGGCGTGAATGGGCCAATCACCTGGTAGGACTCACAGCTGATAAAGTAAGGTGGTACCCGCAATGGTTGAAGGTTGACACCATAATTCACCGTTGTGGAAACTACCCGAATGTTCCTCTCATGGGTACTCAGGGGTGTATCAATTACAACCCTGTCATAGCCAAACGTTAGCTAGCCTATCCCTTACTTGGGCCACCCGATGGAGAATCCCTTACTTCTTTCATCGTTTATTTCTCAGAAGGGGATTACACGTCTGTCATTCGGGATATAGCAAATGCATGGAAGAAAGTCCACAAACAAGGGAAAGAATTAGGAATTCGAAGCCACGCCGTGAAGGAAGAGTACTACCAATGGGTCTTAAACAGAGTTTCCATTGTCAAGCTACCTTTCAAAAGTCCCTCCTATCTCCCGACAGGCGCACATGTTACCTCTCCTACCCTTGAAGAAGAGGCAATGAGAGCCAAAATAAAAGAGCTAACCGCCAAAAATGAGGAATTGGAAAAAGAATTGCTGATATCTCAGCAAGAATGTGCCCTTCAGAAAAGGGAGAATTTAGAAAGCAAACAAACCATCAGGAAGATTGGAAAGAAAAGAAAAATTGAAAGGGACTACCTGAGGAAAAAAAGCCAATGCCTCCGAACGGCTAATGCTCAACTAAAAGCGAAGAACAAGCAAAGAGATACCATGTTGACTGATAAGCAGCTTCTAAGGGACATGTTGGCAAGAGCCAAAGAGCGCGAGCAAAATGTCTTGGTACAGAAAGAACTTCTGCAATTGCAAGTTTGCCGATTAGAGCATCAACTTGATGAGATGGTAGAAGCTTACCAGCATGAGATAAATGGTGAGCGACGGCGCGTGATAGATGCTGAATGAGAATGTGGAGAAGCTATCCGAGTTTTGAAAGATGAACTAACACAGCAAAATGAAGATATTCATTCATGGATGAATCGCTTTGCCCACTTAGCATATTTGGCTAATGGAGTTCTGGAAGACCTCCCGCTCCTACTCAAGCAAGCTGAGGGGATGGTTAATCCTCTTAACACTCCAAGAGAAATTATAACCTTCCTTGATTATTGTAGAGAAAGGATTTGTAAAATGAGGGCCATGATTGCCCGAGCTAGGAATGGCTGATTTACTTTTTCTGCATAAAAATAGGCTGGCAGCAGTAATGTATTCCGAAAAAAGGGGGTTTCTTCATGTCCCCACAACTACCTCATGTTAATTTCCACTCATCACTTTTGAATGAAGTTCTGAAAAAAGTCGAAAGATACTGGCTGAATTCCGCGATTGCTTCACGTATCATTTTTTTTTACTTTCTTTTTAACAATTTCTTGTTGACTTCCCAGAAATAACGGGTAAACATCCTTACGCGACTCGGCTTAATACCAGACTCATGGCTGAAATAGAACAAGAAAATGAGAGTTTGAGAGCTGAAGTCAATCAACTGAAAGAGCAAATGGCTGAAATGGCCAAACTTCTTGAGAGAAGGGTCACAGAAGGGGATTCTTCAGCAGGAGTTGAAGACACTAGACAACGACCGTCCACTCAGGGTCCCACCGGGGGACCAAGTTCAAACCCAGCTGCGCCTCCCCTAACCATTCATGTTAGGAAACCAAACACTGCTGAAGCCCAGCAACCCATCTTTGTAGATGCAGAAGGTAACGTCATACCTTACGGATTGCCACAGGGTTATTTCCCACCACTTCAAGAAGAACCTGATTATCAAGAGGCGATTCTACATACGGCCCAGCCAAGTATCCCGCCTGTCCGAGACCCTCAAGTAAATCTAATCCTTGCACAAGTTACGCAACCACAAGCTACCCAGACGACAGCCAGACCCCACATCTCAATGCCTAATGCAAACCCGGCACATGTCGACCAACCAGTTAGGGATACCAGTCATCATGCCACTGCGGGTCCAAATACTACTGCTACTACCCAGGAAGGAAGACTAGAATTCCTGGAAAGGCGATTCCGAGAAATGGAGAGAACAAACAGGTTTGGAATGGGCAGTGCTGCACAACTCTGTCTGATTCCTGATGTTGTCATTCCCCCCAAATTCAAAATGCCAGAGTTTGACAAATATCGGGGGCTAACCTGTCCAAAGAACCATCTAACCATGTACTGTCGGAAGATGGCCTCTCATGCTTCTAATGACCCTTTGCTCATTCATTGTTTCCAAGATAGTTTGGCGGGAGCACCTCTTACCTGGTACAACCACCTTGAACGATCTCATATACGTTGTTGGGAAGATCTGGCAGATGCTTTCATGCAACAGTACAAGTATAATCTGGATATGGCGCCAGATAGAGTACAGTTGCAAAACATGGCCAAGAAAGATAATGAGACGTTTAAAGAATATGCCCAAAGGTGGCGAGAAGTAGCAGCACAAGTCGATCCACCTCTATCAGAAAAAGAGGTGATTTCCACATTTATTGATACACTCCAGTCACCTTTCTATGACAAGATGATTGGAAGTATTTCCTCCCACTTCTCCGACATCGTCACTATCGGAGAAAGAATAGAGAATGGCTTGAGAACGGGGAAGATTACTCGTAGCCCATCTGGGGCTGGGATAGCAAGAAAACCTTCTTTTAGAGAAGGAAAAAGAAGAGAGGGAGAGACTAACCTGGTCTCCCACAACCAAAGAAGGAATCAGCTCAGACCACCTACTCCCGTCACCTTTCCGTCAACTTACCATAACACACCACACCCATATGTAGCTGCAATTCCAAATCCAAACCCACCGCATTTTTGACCACCTGTCATGCGACCACCCGCACCACCACAAACACCATATCAACCACCCCAAATAAACCCACCAAATCCAAACATGAGGAGACAGAATGATGACCACACTCAAGTGCAATTTGATCCAATTCCCATGACCTACACAGAGCTTCTCCCCCATCTTATTGAAAACACCTTAGTGGCACCTTGTCCTTTAAAACCACTTCAACCACCTTATCCCAGAGGGTATGACCCAAATGCGCGATGTGATTACCATGCTGGTGCACCGGGATATTCCACCGAAAATTACCTGGCATTGAAGTTTAAGGTAAGAGATTTAATCAGAGCTGATTGGATAAGCTTCAAGGAAGGAAGCCCAAATGTGACCACCAATCCTTTGCCTAACCATGGGAGACCAGGCGTTAACGCTGTGGAAAAAGATGAGGAATGTATTTCCAAAGTTCAGGACATCCAAATGCCGTTGGAAACCATTCATTCCCATATGCTTAAGATGGGATTGATAAAAGGATCATGGGATAAAGAGTGCAATGACCTCCTGTCCGTAAAGCGAAGAGACTTCCAGAAAACCCTTCAGGGATTTATGGACAGTTACGTCATAGAAGTTTGCCGGCATCGTGAAGACATAATAAATATGATACAAGAGCAAGGCCGAGTTTGAGCCCCAAAACCTCTAGTCATATTTTACAATAAAAATGCACCTGTGGCTTCAACCCCTGTTAAAACTGTCATCACGGTAAACACTCCAACCCCATTCCCTTACAAGGATTCGCGAGCTGTACCATGGAAGTATGGTACTGATGTGATCGTTACCAGTTCTGAGGCCGTTGAGCCTACTCCATCATCCCCTGTCACGAATATTGCCGGAATCGGGGGTGTCACCCGAAGTGGAAGTGTGTATGCTTCCCCAGAACTAAAACTTGACAAAGCCACAGGGAATGGGAAGGGAGAATCCTCTGGTGAAGCAAAAAAGGTAGTAACCGAAGAGGAAGCCCAAGAGTTTCTTAGATTCATTCGTCATAGTGACTACCAAGTGTTGGACCAACTAAACCACACCCCGGCAAAAATTTCTCTGTTGTCCTTACTAATGAGTTCTGAACCACACCGGAACACGCTGATGAAAGTTTTGAGTGAGGCACATGTGAAACATGATTTGCCGGTAGATAAATTCAAGGGCATAGTGGGGCACATTGTGGCCAACAACTATCTAACTTTTACGGATGATGAGACACCAGCGGAAGGAAGAGGGCACAACAAAGCCCTTCATATCTCCGTAAAATGTCAAGATCATATCATGGCGAAGGTGCTGGTTGACAATGGATCGTCCTTGAATGTAATGCCAAAATCTATGTTGGCAAAGTTGCCTTTTGATGGGACCCATATGAGACCCAGTTCCATGGTAGTCCGGGCTTTTGACGGAACTCGCCGAGAAGTCATGGGAGAAATTGAATTGCCTATACAAGTTGGGCCATGCACCTTTCAAATCCTTTTTCAAGTCATGGATATTACACCCGCATACAGTTGTTTACTGGGATGGCCGTGGATCCATTCGGCTGGGGTAGTTCCTTCTACTCTACATCAAAAGTTGAAGTTCATCATTGAACACAAGTTGGTGATTGTCTCTGGAGAAGAAGACTTGTTGGTTAGTAAGCCCGCCAACACCCCATACATTGAAGCAACTGAGGAAGCCCTTGAAACCTTATTTCAGGCTTTAGAGGTGGCCAATGCAACGAGCATTACAAAGAAATCCTTCCCAAACGTGCCTCTGATGGTTGCAAAGACAATGTTGAGAGAAGGATACAAGCTGGGAAAGGGGTTAGGACGAGAATTGGAAGGGAGAACCCAACCTATATGTCTCCCAGAAAACAGGGATAGGTATGGTCTGGGATACAAGCCTACGGCAGCTGATAGAAAAAGGATGGGAGAAGAAAGAAGGGAGAGAAGGATCGCTCGCCTTACCGGTCAAAAGTTCGATACTGCTAGAATCCCTATCTGTGACCTCTATCAAAGCTTCAGAAGCGCCGGGATTATATATCCGGGTCAGGTGGCTATGGTTGGAGACGGACACAGCCATGATGTGGAATTAGTGCACGCTTGCTTACCCGGTCAAGAACTGGACAACTGGGAAATCATGGAGTTCCCCATAACTATCAATCCTCAGCTAAAGTAATTGTTGTTTTCAAAACTTGTCGATCCTCTTGCTATGCCTAAGGCTTTAGGATCTGTTTTGTAATAAAGGCAAAAACTTGCTTGTTTATTAAATTAAATGAATGCAGTCTGATTTCATACCTCATCTTTGTTCAAACTCTCTCTTTTAAACCTTCCATTTGCTTGCCTTTCTTTGTTTTCATTCATTATGATATAACACTAAATGCAGATCTGAAAGCGATTCTTCTAAGAGCAATGAAAACTCGGTTCTATTTCATGACTCTGATAATCCAAATGATTATGCCTATGGGGATAGTGAGGAAGACTTTGAACCTTCACTCGAGTTGACAAAGTTAATGGAACAAGAAGATAAAGAAATTCAACCTCATCAGGAAAAGATTGAGACCATTAACCTGGGAGATGAAGGAGAAAATAAAGAAGTCAAGATAGGCACCCTCTTGAGCAAACAACGGCAGAGTGAATTGATTAGACTACTCCGGGAATTTCGAGACATTTTTGCATGGTCGTATCAAGATATGCCAGGTCTGGATAATAACATTGTGGAACACAAGCTGCCTTTAAAGCCGGAATGTCCACCGATCAAGCAAAAGTTACGACGAATGAAACCAGAAATGCTTTTTAAGATCAAAGAAGAAGTCAAGAAACAATTCGACGCTGGTTTCTTAGCCGTAGCTAAGTATCCGCAATGGGTAGCCAATATAGTTCCCGTTCTAAAGAAAGATGGGAGAGTAAGGATGTGTGTGGACTACCGAGACTTGAATCGGGCGAGTCCTAAGGATGATTTTCCTTTACCTCAGATTGACGTATTGTTTGATAACACAGCTCAGCATTCTATCTTCTCATTTATGGATGGATTTTCGGGATATAACCAGATCAAGATGGCACCAGAAGATATGGAAAAGACCACGTTCATCACTCTGTGGGGCACCTTTTGTTACAAAGTAATGTCTTTCGGATTAAAGAATGCAGGAGCCACCTATCAAAGGGCAATGGTGACTCTCTTCCATGACATGATGCACAAAGAAATAGAGGTCTATGTGGATGACATAATTGCCAAGTCCAGGTCTGAGGAGGAGCATATTGCTGACCTGAGAAAACTTTTCGAAAGGTTGAGGAAATTCAAGCTTAGATTGAATCCCGCCAAGTGCACTTTTGGCGCAAGATCCGGCAAATTGTTAGGGTTCATTGTGAATGAGAAGGGGATAGAAGTTGATCCTGACAAAGTCAAGGCAATTCTGGAAATGCCTCCTCCTCGTACTGAAAAAGAAGTCCGAGGATTCTTGGGAAGATTGAATTACATTGCCCGATTCATTTCCCAAATGACGGTAACTTGTGAGCCAATTTTCAAGTTGCTTCGCAAGAATCAGCCTGGACAGTGGAATGAGGATTGCCAGATTGCATTTGAAAAAATAAAACAGTACTTATTGGAGCCACCAGTCTTGGTGCCACCTGTTCATGGGAGACCATTAATCCTATACCTGACTGTGTTGAATGAATCCATGGGATGTGTATTGGGTCAACATGATGAGACCGGAAGAAAGGAATGCGCCATCTACTACTTGAGCAAGAGATTTACCGAATGTGAGATGAGGTATTCGTCTCTTGAAAGAACGTGTTATGCATTGGCTTGGGCTGCCCGACGCTTACGGCAATACATGCTTAATCATACTACTTGGCTGGTGTCTAAGATGGATCCCATCAAGTATATCTTTGAAAAACCCGCTTTGACTGGAAGGATTGCCTGTTGGCAGGTGTTACTGACGGAATATGACATAACATATGTCACCCAAAAGGCAATTAAAGGGAGTGCGCTGGTAGATTACTTGGCATACCAACCCAAGCCATGAAAGATATCCACGAAGGATCTTTCGGAACTCATACAAATGGGCATGCTATGTCAAGAAAAATACTGAGAGCTGGGTATTATTGGATGACTATGGAAGCCGATTGTTTTGCTTACGTACGGAGGTGTCATAAATGTCAGATTTATGCTGATCACATTCATGCTCCTCCCTCATCCCTAAATGTCTTGTCAGCACCATGGCCTTTTTCAATGTGGGGTATGGATGTAATTGGGCCCATTGAACCAAAAGCCTCGAATGGTCATCGTTTCATTTTGGTTGCTATCGATTATTTCACCAAGTGGGTAGAAGCAGCTTCATACGCCAATGTGACGAAAAATGTTGTGGTCAAATTCATCAAGCGTGAGCTGATATGTCGGTATGGCCTACCAAACCAAATCATCACGGACAATGGTACAAATTTAAACAACAAAATGATGAAGGAGCTTTGTGAGAGTTTTAAAATCTCCCATCACAACTCCTCTCCATACCGTCCGAAAATGAATGGAGCGGTTGAGGCAGCCAACAAAAATATAAAGAGGATAGTGCAAAAGATGGTAGTAACCTACAAAGACTGGCATGAAATGCTCCCTTTCGCACTACATGGATACCGAACCTCGGTACGAACCTCAACTGGGGCAACCCCATTTTCTTTGGTTTATGGAATGGAAGCTGTACTACCATTCGAAGTGGAAATTCCATCCCTTAGGGTGATCATGGAGGCTAAATTGCAAGAGGCTGAATGGGTCCAGGCCAAATATGACCAATTGAATCTAGTTGACGGGAAAAGATTAACTGCCCTTTGCCTGGGACAATTGTATCAAAGACGCATGAAGCGGGCATACGAAAAGAAAGTACGCCCCCGATAATTCCAAGAGGGTGATCTGGTCCTCAAGAAGATTTTGCCAATTCAAAGGGATGTCCGAGGGAAATGGGCACCTAATTATGAGGGACCATATGTTATAAAGAAGGCTTTCTCCGGAGGAGCCCTCATACTCACCAATATGGATGGAGACGACCTGCCAATGCCTGTCAATACCGATGCAGTGAAAAGATACTTTGCATAATAATAAAAAAAAAAGCTCGCTAGGTTGAAAACCTGAAAAGGCGACCTAGGCAAAAGTTAGAGCAGCAAGATGAGCCAAAAACCTAAAAAGGCGGTTCTACAAATTCGACTCCACAACATAAGCCCTTCAAACCAAAGTCAAAGGAGCTCAAAACGGGTATTAGGTCATTGTCAAATTACGCCCTCAGAAGCAAAATCAAAGGACGAACACAAAGTCATGATATGGGATCAAGTTTCTCATTGCTCGCGGAGGATCATTTGAGGATATATGAGCCTTTTCCTTTTTATTTGCCTTCAATTCTTTACATACCTTGTCACATCGTTGTGTTTAATATTATTTTCATCGCTGTACATATCTGATGTTTATAAATAAAATCTCCCTTCATCCCACATGTGTTCATTTTTATGAATAAACAAGTTTTCGCCTAAAATTTTTTGAAATTAGAAACAACAGAGCATAAAGTTATGGGGGATGAAATGTACTCTCGCCAAAAGTCGGAGGATGTTTATGTTTCATCCATGAGTTATCTTAAAGAGCCAGTCGCCAAGGAAAATTTACCTGTAATGTCTTTTTATACTAACTCATTCTTTTGTCAGCCGGACGCCAAATCCATCATCCAAAAGCAGGTATTCGCCAAAGTTTTCTCTCAGCGAGACCTATAGACTGAAGATCTCTCCCAAGGAGTTCCATAAAAATGGGATCAGTTCCCTCAACCGGGATGTTTCTTTGATCAGGCTTAAGAGGACTTGTCTTTCCCCAGTGAGCTCACCATTACCAAACTAGCATCCATCATACTCCTCTCACTAAAAAGGTCAAACTGGGGCATCTCCCCAGATTTCTTTCAAGGGGGCAGTCCCCCAACAACCTTCCAGTCATATCAAACTGGGGCATCTCCCCAGATTTCTTTCAAGGGGGCTTTCCCCCAACAACCTTCCAGTCATATCAAACTGGGGCATCTCCCCAGATTTCATTCTCTTTCCTTAGAAAGACAGTTTCCCCAACAACCCCCAGATTACTCTGTCCCAACTCACCTAATACTTTCCTAGTGGTACCATGAAGGTTACCAGGAGGACTTATCCTTCCCCAGTGGAGTTACACTTCCTAAACAATTCCAACAGGGGCATCACCCCAGGTTTCCCTTTAGACAAAAGGCAACGCCCCAAGAATTCTTTCAGACTACCCCAAACCAGGGCATTACCCCCAGATTTATTCCCTTTCAATCCAGGGCCTCAGTCATGTTAACCGAGAGGCAACACCCTCATCCTTTTACTTTTCCAGTCAATCGAGAGGCAACACCCTCATCCTTTTACTTTTTCAGTCAACCGAGAGGCAACACCCTCATCCTTTTACTTTTCCAGTCAACCGAGAGGCAACACCCTCATCCTTTTACTTTTCCAGTCAACCGAGAGGCAACACCCTCATCCTTTTACTTTTCCAGTCAATCGAGAGGCAACACCCTCATCCTTTTACTTTTTCAGTCAACCGAGAGGCAACACCCTCATCCTTTTACTTTTCCAGTCAACCGAGAGGCAACACCCTCATCCTTTTACTTTTTCAGTCAACCGAGAGGTAACACCCTCATCCTTTTACTTTTTCAGTCAACCGAGAGGCAACACCTTCACCCTCATCCTTTTACTTTTCCAGTCAATCGAGAGGCAACACCCTCACCTTTTACTTTTCCGAGAGGCAACATCCTCACCCTCACCTTTGCTGTTAACCGAGAGGTAACACCCTCACCTTTTACCTTTGCTATTAACCTAGAGACAACATCCTCATCATTCCTGTTAACCGAGAAGTAACACCTTCACTTTCTACTTTTCCAATGGTGTTCACGTCTTTACTCCCTTTCCATTTCAAAAAAGGCAAGAAGAAACTTCATGCTTTTTCCTCATGAAAAAAAAGTAAAGAGGGGCATCTGTGAACACCTATTTCGTTCCAGACAATGTTCACCAAGAATGGGGAATTCACAAGGGAAAAGAATTTAAAAAAAAAGAATTAAAAAAAAAAAGAATCAAAAAAAAAACCTCTGACTCGGAAATGATCATTTCCGAGTGAAAGGACTCGGAATGATCATTTCCGAGTGAAGGAGCCTCTAAGTGGACCTCAAGTGTCAAGGAAGGACACAAAGAGGGCTGAACCCGAGTGCAGAAGCCAAATTCCAACCTCTGAGTGGAAAGAAGACTAGAATCCGAGTGAAAAACAGTGAAATTCCAACCTCTGAGTGGAAAGAAGACAATTTCCGAGTGACAAGCGTCCAATTTCCAAGTTCCGATTGAAATACAGGCGGATTCCGAGTGAAAATGCCAAGCTTCCAAATTCTGAGTAATAAGAAGGCAATTTCCGAGTGCAAATGGCTGAACTTCTAATTTCCGAGTGCAAAGAAAAACGATGCCGATTGATGAAGACTAAGTTTTTGATTCTGATTGAAGTATGAGGCCGACTCCGAGTGACTTGGAGAACAAGCATGTGTTTCCGAGCAAATCAAGATTCGGACTTGTAAAGAACTGCTAAGAAAATGCATCGAATACCTGATTGCCGAGTGAAAGCCATTCATGAGTGACGAATGAAAGCCAATTACCGATTGGAAAATAAGTAAAAAAGGTAAGATTTTCAAGTGGATGAAATGAGGGACGACTGAAAGAAATTCCGAGTAAAAATCCACTCAAAACCGAGGGAAGAAGGAGTATTCCGAGTGATGTTCTTCAATCGGTACCAAGTAAATGTTATCCACTCAGAACCGAGTGAGGTATTTCCAGTCTGCACCGAGTCATTCCCTTCCCTTTTCAGTCGGCCCCGAGCCATCACCTTCCATTCCACTTATTTCCGAGCCATATTTAAATATCACTGAGCTCGTTTTCACCAAACCCGAGCCACCAATTTTCACCCAAAGCTGGCTCACCATTCTCACCCGGATTCCGAGTCAATTATTACCAAGTTCCGAGTCATCATTTTGAGTCATTTTTAATCAGTTCTGAGGCAATATTCGATCGGTTTTTGAGTGACATTTTCCAGTCGGTTCTAGGTCAATCTCCAATCATATCCGACTCCCAAATGACCACTCTCACTCAAGTCCGAACCAATGCTCACTCGGAACTGACTGGCAATTCAGCTAGTTAGCCCTCCTCAAGCCAATTACCGAGCCCATTGTAACCATTTCAGTCGGCTCCGACTGAGTGTCTCACAGCAACCTCATACGGAGCAATTCTCACTTGGAAAGGTGTGTTTTCGCTCGGTTTACCATTGGAAATGCTTCATTCCATTCGGAACTCACTCCCAATATGGATAAATACCGATTGAGAAGCTGACTCGAGTCATTTCACTCGGAATTATGCCTTCCTCACTCGGATTTTCATCACTTTCTCTCGGATTTTCATCTTGCTGAGTTGGATGTCCACTATCCAAGTGGATCCTTGAATTACGGAGGGTAGTTGGCAATAAGACAAGGTGGAAAATGATAAAAAATTGCCACCAGCCTTCATTTTCCTTAATTGTCAAAGATCCAGGCTGTTTCCAACACCACCATGCAAGTTGTTTAACAATTTCAAGGGGCGGCTGGCAACAAGACAATGTGGAAATATTAAAAAATCCTCACCAATTGGCAGCCAGGCTGGTCACGGGTCTGTTCAAGCAATCATCATGCTCCTCAAATGCTCTATAAATACAGCGAGCGAAGGAAGAAGAAAGGATCCGAAAAGATTCATTGGAAGAGAACCCGAAAAACAAATTTTCTCCTCACTCAACACTGCCCCTCCCTGCCTCACAACCGTCCTCACAGCTCACTCAACACCGCCCCACACACCGCCCAAACCTTCCTCAACACCGCCCACATACCGCCCAAACCTTCCTCAACACCGCCCCACACACCGCCCCAAACCGACCTCACAAACCACTCCACTCACCCCCACACCGTTCTTAAGACCTCCTTCCTAGTCCGTTCTCCACACCGTCCTCAACACCGCCCAACACCTTCCTCTCAACACCGCCCACACACACACTCTCAACACTGCCCCACATACCGCCCAAACCGTCCTCACAGCTCTCTCAATACCGCCCACACTGTCCTCAACACCGCCCAACACCTTCCTCTCAACACCGCCCACACCATCCTCAACACCGTCCAACACTTTCCTCATAGCACCCTCCAAACACAAGCCTCTCCATACCGCCCCAATACTTTCCTCACAGCACCTTCCAAATACCGACCCCCTCATTCCTCACAGCCCCCCTATACTGTCCCACTCTCCCTCACCTCACCTCACTCCACGCTCACTTTACTTTTCCTTTCCTCCTTTAAAAGCCAAACCACACGCACACCTCTCGGTCCTTCCCTTCAAACACCCATCCAAAACAATACCTTATTCCCCATTTCCTCTCTGTCCAGTACCTCAAGCCCATAACACCATCCAACTCCACTTTCACCACACCGGTCCTACTCTTCTCCTTTTTTTTTATTGCTTGTATTTATTTTATTTTCTGTTAAATTAATTGTTATTCGATGATTTTGTCTTCCTTTTCAATTATCAATTAATCTTTATTGATTGATAAATATCAATAAAATGAGTGCTTCACACATTCTATTTAAATTAGCATGAAAGGTGTGACTATTGTCATTATCATTATTATTGCAATTTTTATTTATTTTTATTTATTTTTTATTTCTTTTCATTTTAAAAAGGAGGAGCGAGTTTAATTCGGATGAGACGTCCTGTTAATCTCATTTTTTAAAAAAAGATGGAGCGAGTTTAATTTGGACGAGACGTCCTGTTAATCTCATGTAAATATTCCTTGTTTATTTCTATTTATTTATATATATTTTGTCGTCTCGTGTATTTTCTTTTCATGAAAAAGTTAAAATAATTATTGGGTTAATTATAGTGCGCGCTATTAAATTGAGGTAACCGTTTTTATAACGGACAGCTGTGAGGTGCTAATACCTTCCTCACCTGTAATTAGACTCCCGGATCTGCAATCTCATTTTTTTGACCAATGCTTTAATTAAAGGTTTTCCCGGTATTTTATCCTAAAAATATTGGTGGCGACTCCCTGTTCATCATTTTCCAAAAATCGTTTTGAGGGTCGGCCGTGCCGTCGCGATCCCGGTCGCGACAACCTCCCTACAAGATTTCAAGTAGTTGACATGTTGGTGTATGCACTATGAGCTATTGTTCTTTTAATGTATCATTTTGTACTTATCAATAAAATAAGTATTTTTAGTTTTAAAATTGTTTTAAATTAGTTTATCCTTGGAATACTAGGTTATATGGGAACTATTCCTAAATAGTCCTTAGTCAAGTATTTACATGGTGACATGTAAATACATTAAGACAAGTGTGTGAATGTACTGCTGATCTAATCTTATAGATTATGGATATGGAAGAAATCAAGTCTATACACTAGTGCATATTAAGAGTAATGTTTTACTAGACAGACCCGTCATGAGAACGTTGCATGGATCGTTACATAAGTGTCATAAACGGTTCTCAATGTGATAAAGGTATATGTAGTCTTTCAACCTGAAGTCATTATGATTCCTACATTAAGATTTATATTTTTTGTATTTTCTAACAGAAGGACAATAATCAAAGTATTAAAAGAGATAAGAAGTATACTGACAACATATTGGAATTGATGTCATCTGTATTTTCTGTTAAATTCACATAATTATGGCATTAGACTCAGTTAATGCAATGTTCAACTCTCATAGATGGATAATTCTTAATTCTTTAGGTAATTATCACTAATTCAACACACATTAATCCTAACCCCTTAGGTATCAATTTCCACTGAATTGAATTATGAAATTAAAGGAACCCTAGCTATCCACCCTAATTCCTTAGGCCTCAAGTAGCTAGGTTAACAAATTCAAACCCGAGGTATTCACCATGATTCATCTCTAATAAACACCTTTGAATTAGGTCTTGGATTTCCAATTCTAAGAAGTTGAATCTTAGAATTTGCCATGTTCAGGACTTGCTTCAATTGATTCCAATGCTCTAATTAATTGAGAGAAAGTTCCATTGCAGACTCTATTAATCCCAATCCTAGGGATTTAACCACTCATGGATGGACAAAGATAAATCACAATGGTTTGCATTTTAAGAGAATGAGAGAATTTAGAGAGAAAAATATTAGAGAGAGAATGAAATATGAGAAAATGAACTATAAAGTAAAATATACTAAGTGAACTAACTAATTAACCTAAGCTAAAATTACATAAATTCCCTTAATAAATAGGTCATTTAAATTAACTAAGTAACAAGGTTTATAGTTCAACAACAACAACAAGGTCTCTCTCACACACATATACCCATGTTGGTTAGGGCGTAAGGGTACACTGGCTCTATATCACAACGATGTCTCTCTTCATTTCTGGCCACCAAAACACTTTCTTCAGATCTTGATACATCTTAGTCGATCCTGGATGTATGCTATACTGGCTTTTGTGAACCTATTCTAGAATGGATCCTTTCAACTCAACATCCTCGGGTACGCATAACTTGCCTTGGTATCTGATTACTCCTTGTTCATCTCTCACAAGCTCTTTTGTCTTTGCCTTTTCTAATTGTTCCTTCAAGGCTCCATCCAATTCTTAGGTTTCCTTTACTCGACTTAGAAATTGATTGGAGACTTTCAACATTCCCACCATCAGGCTTCCTGTTTTAGCTAACACAACAAGATTCAAATCAGAGAATTGTTCCACCAACTCCAATTCCTTGGTCATCATGTATGACAGGTGCAATGATTTCCTACTAAGAGCATCACCTACTACGTTCACCTTCCCAGGATGATATCGGAGTTTAAAGTCGTGGTCCTTGATAAACTCCATCCATCTTCGCTGTCTTATATTGAGGTTCTTTTGATCAAAGAGATACTTTAGACTCTTATGATCATTGAAGACTTCAAATCTTATACCATACATATAATGCCTCCAGATCTTCAGAGCAAAAATAACCTCAGCTAGCTCCAGATCGTGTGTTGGATAGTTCACCTCATGAATCCTCAACCGACGCAATGCATATGCCACAACTTTTCTTTTCTACATTAAAATGCATCTTAGCCCTTGTCCAGATGCATCATGTAAGACCCTTTGTTAAATAGGACAGACCCTTCTACAAGATCATCCTACTTAACTAAGAGGTTACAAGTTTTTAGAAAAGTGAGGAAATTTTTTATTTTTTACAAGTAAAATAATGGCGGATCAGTGGAAGCAAATAATAGGTCATTCACAAACTATAAACAATTATACTCTTAACAGAATGAGACACGTAGGCACCTTTAAATACATACATTCATCTATATTCTTGTTATTTAATTATATATTTAACTACATACATCCTACTTTTATTGAGCGCTCCCAGTTAATCCAATTTATTATTGTTCCTCATACTCCGGTTCTTGGTTTCTTGGCTCCTCTGTTATTATTAAACAGAAAAGAGTGAGTACATTCTCCAGACCCTGAGGATTCCCAGTGTGGGCATACCCAATCAACAGATAATATAACACAATTAATCCAATTAACATGTTTACAACTATAGTAATTGATAATGTTGTCATGGAATACATGAGTTAGGTTTATTATGAATTATCTGAAATTTAAGTCTCATAATGCATGTGGGCCTAATAAACCAAACCATCATCATTATCTCATTTCTGGAAGTCGTCCTGCTCAGACAGCCCTTGGGCACAATGTTTCCACACTAGAGCGATCGGAGCCTACCAAGTCCCTTTACCATCATTTCATCATCATAAGGTACGAATAGACTCACAACTTCTAATCATTCGTAATTATATTACCATGGGACTTGGCTCTACACGATCATAGTTACATTCCGTCATTTAATCAAAGTACACCAGACTTGCATCGTCTCACCCGACTTCAGGTACGACTCTGACGCCATTGGGTTTCCGTCCTGATTGTACTCCTAAGACTCTCCTCGGAGATCAGATGTGAATGTCCTCCAACGTACACAATGTTGCTCTAGTTTTAATTTTTCCAAAAACAGTTTCATGATGCAAAATGCATTATTTTAGTTTTATCATTACTTTGACCCTTGGGTATCTCTGTGTTTCTTATCTCGTAATATTTGTCCTCACGTTATTAGATCCCACTTGTTTTTTAGACATTGTAGGTTATTTTTATCTTTATTTAGAAAGTATATCGGTTATATCCTAACAAAAATAATACTTAGTTTGAATAGTAAGTAATGTGTTTCTTATTTCAGTATTCATAAATAAAATAACAATAATAATAATAATAATAATAATAATAATAATAATAATAATAATAAGGCGGCAGAGTCGACCATTATATTCAATAAAATAAATGACAGAAATTAAATTAAATAAGACAAATTGATAAAAGTGATGGCGAAGTCGATCATTAAGCTTGATAGTAAATAATAATAATATGTAATAATAATAATAATAATAATAATAATAATCATAATCATAATCATAACCATAACCATAATAGTAGTAGTAGCAATGATATAAATTGTGATCGTCCATCCTTATATCCTCGTTTATCTTGTCTTTGGAAACTTACCACTGGAGTACACATAGACACCCATGGCTCTTAATATTTTCACAATTTAACACCTAATATATCCACTCAGTTATCATGGTTAGTAATAATCAACAAAGCCAAATAATCATATACACGATAATAAAATATTAATAAAAAATTAAAGTATCTTAATTTAACAACAGTTCCCAAACCTGCCCTCGGAAAGGTAAAGACCAAAAGTACCTTAGCCTTTCCAAACACACGGTCTACCCCAGGATACTCGAGAATATACCCCCTTACCTGAGGTGTCGTATTTTCGTGATACTAGACGAAAGGGCGAAGATTCAACTTTCAAATCGTAGCTCCTATCGATGATGTGTCTCCGTAGTTGGACTCTACGTGATGATTAAAGCTTGGATTTACCAATATATATATGATTGGGTAGAAAAAAGGGTGGCAGAAGTGGTGGAGGAAAGAAGAATGGAGGTTCGAGGTGGTCGGTGGTGGTTTTGGTAAAGAACGGAGGTGGTTTGGGAGGTAGGGCTTAGTGTCAATAGAGGAGAGGGAAAGAGAGAGGCTGCATGAGGAGGGAGAGAAAGAATGGTGTAGATTTTAAAGAGGGGTGATGCCCTATTTATAGGAAAATCTAGCCACTGGGTCTAGATTTAATCAGTACCGATGTTTAATACTTAATTTTAAGAGAAAACAAAAATTTACTTATAGTTACGGTCAGAATCTAAAAAAGTTTCCAACATGAAAGTTGTAGATCTCATTTTTCTCTTTGAAATGATATATGGTACGTAAAAAGTTAACACCTGGAGCAAGAGTTATGTTAGAAACAAGGAAAAATAATGTTTTCGGGGTTCTCAAACTAGTTTTTCTTGGAAAGATAGGTCTGCCACGCAAAATCCTTTTAGAATCAGCTTTTGGTCTTTTCACAAAAGTTGTAGGGTTTTTTGATACAAAACCATGAAAAAAAAACGAAGTCATTTCGACATCGTATGAGGGAGATATTTGCATTTTTCTATAGGGGTACTATTGAGTGACGAAAATCACTTTTTCTCTAAAAAGTTTCACTTTTCGGGGATGATCGAGCAGGATTTAGCTTTCAAGTTCTCCATGAGAATTGTAGAAGGATTCAATACAAGAACAAACAAATTACAACAAACTGATTCTGAGCTCGTATGAGAAAGTTATGATTTTTCTTGTAAATTAATAAAATTTAACGGGATTAAATAACGGGTTTTCAGAGTACAAATTCTTGGTTCTTCAAGTTAGTGATGATAGGTCATGAATTAGAGTTCGAGGTTAGTAATAAAGGTTGTCAGGTTTTTCATAATGAAGAAACCAGGAGAAAAATTTCTTGATTTCGACCTCATATGAAAAAGTTAGGCTTAAAACAGGAAAAGTATTTGAGCCGAACTCGGGGGTTCCTATTTAACTGGGTAATTTTTCCAAGAAACGAAGTTGATGGAGTCCGAATTAGAGTTTGGGATCTTCAGGAAAAGTGTTTGATTTAACAAAATAGTTTATTAGGGACTCTCTATGCTAGAATCAGACATCCCAAAGTGTAGAAACAAACAACTGTGGGCCTTCTTTCAGTATGAATCGGGTGTACAGGAACTGACCGAATGAACGATGGTACTAGTTTAACTAGTTTATTATATCAGTGCTAGATATGGGATCGGATAGTCAATTCTTGACTACCCGTGGGGCCCTTTATTTACTCTTCTTAATATTATATTATTATTTATTGTTAAGTATAACTATATTATTATACATGCTTCTTATCTCTTTTATTGAGTTTTCTCAACCCAATTACATTATTCTTCTTGAAAAAATGTTTCTACCCTGATTATCACTTACAGAACTTCCATACTTGAAAATTTACAAGGTTAAGCCTGCTTACTAAAAACAGGGATGTTACACATCACAGTATACCTCGTATGGCTTGGCAGGATCAGGTATAATCAACATTGGTGCACTGGTAATCTTCTTTCTAAGCTCTAGAAAACTATTTTTGTATTTCTCATTCCAAACAAAAGGTTGATCTTTATGAGTCAACTTGGTTAACGGTATGGCTATTTGGGAGAAATTCTCGGTGAACCTACAGTAGTAACCAACAAGACCTAAGAAACTACGAATTTCTGTCATGTTTTTTTGGCGTTTCCCACTTTATGATTGTTTCTATCTTAGGAGGATCCATAGCTATTCCTTCTTTAAAGATGACCTGTCCTAAAAATTCCACTTCTAGCAACTAAAACTCACACTTCTACAGCTTTGCATACACCTTTCTCGTGTGTAGCGTGTTTAGAATAATTTTGAGATGCTCCTCATGCTTTTTATTGCTCTTGGAATATACCAAAATATGATCGATAAACATGACTATGAACTTGCCGAGATTTGGATGGAAGATGCGGTTCATGTAATACATGAAAACAATGGGTGCATTAATAACTTCAAAGGGCATAACAAGATACTCGTAATGACCATAACGAGTTCGAAATATAGTCTTGTAAATATCCTTTTTCTTCATGCGTATTTGATGATAGCCTGATCTCAATTCAATTTTTAAGAAAATAGTTGCTCCTCATAACTGATCCATCAGATTGTCAATCCTTGGAAGCAGATATGGATTCTTTGTTGTAACTTTGTTCAGTTGACGGTAATCCACACACAATCGTATACTGCCATCTTTCTTCTTTACTAACAATACTGATGATCCCCACGATGAAGTACTAGGTCGAATCATTCCTTTCTCTAGAAGCTCTTCTATCTGCTTCTTAAGCTCATCCAGTTCTCTTGGTGACATCCGATATAAAGTGATGGATATCAGTCTGGTTCCAGATACAATCTCTATACCGAATTCAATTTCTTGCTCTGGCAGTACTCCAGGTATATTTTCAGGGAAAACCTTAGGAAATTCCTAAACAATCGCAAGTCATTCGATCTCTAACTCTTTTTCACACCTAGTATTAGCAAGGATCATGTACACTCGTACTCCCATTTAAAACATGGTTACCTCTTGATTGGTATCAAAAGACTTAGATTCCTTAAGTTGGGAACACTCGGGTGACAGAATTCCATAGGATATGGACTTACTATGACAATCAATTAGAACATGGTTAGTAGCAAGCTAATCCATTCTCAGGATAATGTCTAGATTAATCAAAGGTAAACAGGTCAGGTCCACTTGATAGGACTTTCCCTTGATAGAGAGAGGGCATTTCAAACACATAGTAGAAGGACAGATGGGTTTATTAGCAGCAGTGACAACAATCATCTTACTAGGCAAAAAAGGCATATGTAATTTCAGATGTTTCACATAGCTCTTAGATATAAAGGAATGTGTAGCTCGTGAATCATACAACACATTCAGGAGTACCTCACCTATAAAGCATGTACCTTATACCAAATCATTATCATGGGTGACCTTAGTTCTATTCATGGTGAAGACTCTGGCATTTCCTCCACCCCTTCTTGCTGTAGCATTCCTTGGCTCAGTTGAGTATTGTTACCATCTCGTCAGTTCATATTCGTGACTTGGATTGTTAACTGATGCACTAGTAGTCGATCCTTCATGTACGTATCATCCTACTTGACCTTTAATATCCTTCTTTGGAGTATTCATACTCTTCTAAGGACAAGCATAGCTCTTGTGCCCAGTCTTTCCACAGTTGTAACAAGTCCAAGCCTCTTTGTCAAAGTCCTTTATGTAATGCGGTCCTCCACACTTGTAACATCTCATGGATGAACTATTACCTTGAGTTCTTTGGAAACCACTAGATTTACCAGTAGTTGGTCAAGGATAAGGTCTCCCTTACCTAAAGTCTCTTCTCGGTCGCTTGTCAGGCATACATCTTCCTGGCCATAGCTAAAAGTTCCTCTTAATCTCTTCTCGGATACATACTTATAAATCTGACATTGGTCCTCTAAGGTAGTGAACTCGGTGATTTGTTGGCAGCAGATCACCTCATGAATGTCTTGGCACAGACCCCTTCAAGCTTGGCACATCGAGACCCTTCACTCATCTGGGTGTAGTAAGCGTAACACTTTGCCAACTAGTCGAATTTTACAGCGTACTCCCCTACTGTCATGCTTCCTTGTTTCAAGTTGAAGAATTCTTGCTCCTTCTGTCTCTTATTGTCTTCAGGGAAATACTTGGGCAAGAACTCAACCTTAAACCTTTCCCAAGTAATTGCAGCCCCATCAACAGTCAACCTTACTCGTGCATGAGTCCACCAATGCTCAACTTGCCTATTAGCATAAAAACAACGTAGGTCACCTTATCATTATCTTCACATCGCATGGCATCAAGGATCTTCTCCAGTTGCTCAATCCATAATTGAGCTCCCTCAAGATCAAAACCTCCTTTAAATCGCATAAGATTTTGTTTGGAAGTCAATGAGACCTTGATCATGTCTTAGAGCAGCATTGGGAGCATTAGCCCCTTGGCGTTCAAGAACTTCGACCATCCTATTCAACAAAGCATTCATTGCCATGTTGTTTGAATAAGGACATGACTAAAGAGGATCCTAGCTTGGCCTTGGACAAAGGTTTGGAGAGCTTTAAGGAACCTTTGACTAGGTTAAGATATAAGAAGGCCAAAGACATCACACACAAAGCCCTAACTTTCTTTCTTGTCACTATGCATGGGCCAAAGCCCAAAGATTCACAATTGAAGACCTTTTCCATGTTTTCTTATAATATTTTAGAAAATTAGGTCTTTATGTGTAAAATCATGCTTTGGATACGATAGGTTTAGGTTTTGGGTCTTACATGACCATTTCATGCTTATGTCTGAGGTTGGGCCTTGTATTTTGGTCACTTTTCTTAGTTTTCTTTAGTTTTAGTGCTTTTGGGCCTAGGAGAGAGTGAATCCCATTAGATTAAGTGGTGTACCTCCCTCCTTAGCCTATATATAGGCATGCTCTCCTTTGTAATGCACACACATTGAATAAGAAAATATATTTATTCCTTTTGTGAGAAATGAGTTGAGTTTTCCTTCTTTTTTTTAGTTAGAGTTTCTTAACCTAGGCAAGCTATTATCCTAGGGTTTCCTCCCCTTTGGTGGTGAGATTTAAGGCTTATCCTCTTAAAGTGGCGCCTTCATTTTCCTTTTTTTCACTAATCTTTGGTTTTCCTTCCACCCTTCCAAACCTTTTTCCTCCTTTCCCCATTTTCCTTTTCTTTTTGCCTTGCCCATTTTCTTTATTTTCACAATCCTACTTTTTTTTCTCCATATTCTTTTGTTTCCATCCTTGAACTAGAAGAAAAACACATCGAAGAGAAAGAAGAAGGAGAACTAGATCCCTGTTCCTACATCATGTGGTATCCTAGAGCTTGAGGTTCTTCTTTTTCATTTTTTCTCTTACAATTTTACCATTTTTCTTAGGGTGTTTGGTTGTTGGAAATTCTAATTTTTTTAGTTATTCACATTTTATATGCCTGCTTGTTAAGAAAATACGGAAAAGAACAAAAAAGATGCATGTTTCTTGCTCTCCTTCTTAGTTTCTTTCAATTTTCTTCTTGCATATTGTTTATCCCTTTTCAATTTTAGTTTCTGTGTGTTGTTTGAAGGTGTTAGAATTTTGACTAAGCACCATTAGTATTCGGTTTCATCCCATAAAAATTTGATCTTGAAGCATTAAAATTTGTAGAGCCAAAATTAGGTCTTTGGTGCATCTTTGGAACCTTATCATCGTTTCTAAGCTTTTGTTTGAATGCGTGAGTAGTGTGCTAAATTCTAGGACATTATAATTCATTTGGTTTAATTAGCTTAAGGCTCTAAATCGATTGTTAAATAATTCATTATGTAGATCATTTCAAGTGCTGAAAAATTAGAATTTGAAAGGGGAAAAAGAAGGATTAAAAAGTAAGAAAAAGAGTAAAAAGAAACGCTTGAGCTCTTATTCAAAAATTACAAAAGTTGTAAGGGTATCTTGGAAAAAATTAAAAATAAGAAAGTGAACCCCTTAAAAAGACAAAGTTTTGAGTATTGTTTGAAAGCCTAATTCAATCTTATTAAACTTCCTAAGAAACATATTTTCAAAATTCAATTTGTATAATTGTCCTTTTCTTACACAAATTTTGCATTCTAGGTTTCTAGGTCTTATTTTGTATGCTTGCTTCTTTTATGCATTCAATTTTTTTACTTGTCTAAGTTTTGTCTAAATCTTTTTTTGGTCTCAGCAATTCCCTTTCCAAAGTATAATCTCTATTCATTTTCTCTTTTATTGCTTTGAGTCATTTCTTTTGTCACATAAAATCTAATTTGAGTTACCTTTTTCTAATTTCATTTTTGTTGCTTGTCTTTATCTCTTCTAAAGTTTTGTCTTAGAGTTTTTCATACCTTTGATACTCTTTTGGGATAACTCTTAATTCAATATCTTGGGGGTAGAATACTTGAGACATTGAGGTAAGAGTGACATTGCTGGAGGTTAAGCAACTTGAACCAATTTGGGGAGTGGTGAGAGTGAAACACTAGAGTGGAGTGACCATTTTTTTTTGCTTTCCTATATTAATTAATGTAACCTTTGTTTTGAGTTTTCTTAAGTTTGTGCCGTGGTGGTCTTGGATCTTGAAGACTTGACGACATTGGAAGCAAAGCCTTGTAAAAGAAAGAAAGAAAAAACTACAAAAATATTATCATTTTTTCTTTACACTTTAGCCCTTGTATTCTGGGGAATTTACTTTAAGGACATTATACTTTTTGGACGTTGGTTATTTAGTTGATTAGGGGTAATACGCCTAGAAATTAGTTTAATTTTTTTACACATTCGACTAGTTTTGTTTTACTTGCTTTAGATTATACTTTACTCCGTCCTTACATGCTAGGTTAAGTTTTAATTTTTCACATATCCGATTAGTATATCAATTGTTTGCCTTTTTCTGCTTGTTTTGATTTCTTAACATGTCATCTACTGATACAGATAACATGCCCCCCCTTAAGGTTGATAATGGAGAATTTGAATAAAATTAATTCTAGGTTAGATAATCTAGAAAATATAAATAATCAACCTAGACCAAGACACATGGAAAGAAATCAAAGACATAATAGGCATCAAGAAAGTGGTAGTGAGCATGATACTAGGTCAAAGAGACATTATAGGAGAGAAGAGGTAGGCTTACAAGAAGTTAAGTTAGAAATACCAACTTTTCTTGGAAAGAGTGATGTAGAGACCTATTTGGAATGGGAGATAAGGCTAGAGCAACTTTTTAATTCTCATAAAATAAAAGAAAACAAAAAGGTTAGGATTGCAACCTTTCATTTCAAAACTATGCTTTAGTTTGGTGGTCCCAAGTGTGCAAAGAGAAGAAGAGAGACGAGTTCCCACCTATAGAAGATTGGGTAAACCTAAAAGCCTTGCTTAGGAAAAGATATATTCTATGTTACTGCTAGCGGGAGCTATTAGCCAAGCTAAATAGACTCACCCAAGGTCAAAATCTTTGGAAAACTATTACAAAGCCTTAGAAATTGCTATGATTAGGCTAAACTTGAGGAGGATGAGGAAACCCTCATGTATAGATTCCTCCATATTCTTAATAGGAACATAAAGTGTTACACCCTCGATTAACTAGGACTAATTCCCACACTGGAATATCCTACTTAATTAAGGAGTCACAAATTATTAAGAAAAATAGGAGTTTTTTTGTTTAGTGATCATCAACACATAGTTTGAAATATAATAATAACATAGGTCAATTCTTCATAACAGTAGTGTACTCAAAAAGTACAAGGCTCGTAGGCTCTTAATAAAAGAACTACAAAATAAAAACATAACATAAAAGCTAAACGTTGGGACCTACTACAATCTTGACGCAAACAACAAGCACTAATAGCCTACGTCCACAACTTGATGTCTACTTCAGATCCTGCCCATGCTCGTCCTGCCATTTAGCTAATGATCACAATGAAGGAAAACCACACGCAACACAAGAGGGGTGAGTATAAGCTTTCAACCCATGTAACTCACATGCAAGGTAGCTAAAATTATTAAGCAACATATATCCGACAGAAATAGAGAATTCTTACTATACTGTCTAACACAACCATATAGAAATTCAAAAGCGTACATAGAGATAATACAGGCCAACAGAGTTAGTCACATAACTATGGCATGTTATGCATGTGTTAGATTTATTATGATTAAATATCAATATGCAATGGGCCCAACTCCTATTCATCAATCTCATGCACATTAATAATCTTGCCTTATCCTTCTGCCCAATTAGAGCGACCGAAGCTCGCCTCGTTCTATTTTTCACAAAAGGGTAAAGACTCACCGTTCCATCAATAGTGGATCCAAAACATATCTCGTCAGAATGAACACTACCCGGTCATAGAAACACTTGTCCTAAGTTAAAGTATACCTGAGTTTCCACGGGCTGTCCAGTCTCAAGCACAAATTCAAGCCATTGAAGGTCCTTCCTCGGTATACTCCTAAGACCGCCTTCAGCGGATCAAGACGCCGCTGTTCTCTAGTGTACCCATCACTGTATGCTCTAGGGGATCACTCTACCATCCCTTCTCATTCTCTACATGCAGTATGCAATCTACTCGTCTTATCATAAGAGTGCCTGAGTACTAAACGGAATCCTACTTACTCGACGTACTTCTCCTTAAAGCGTGTAAAACTACTTATTATAAATCCTTTTAAGTAGGAGAATATTATGAGCCAAGGCCTAGGTGTTAGTGTATGCACTATGAGCTATTAATGTATCAATTTTAATTTATCAATAAAATTAGTATTTTCAATTTTAAGACTAATTTTAATGTTATTTATCCTGGAATAATAGGTCATATAAGAATTATTCCTAAAACATCCCTAACCAAGTATTTACATGGGGACATGTAAATACATTAAGATTAGTGTGTGAATGTACTGATGATTTAATCTCACAAATCATGGATATATGATATCAAGTCTTTACATGGGTAAATATTAAGAGTAATGTTGTGCTGGACAGACCCACCATAAGAATGTTGCATGGATCGTTACATAAGTGTCATAAATTGTTCTCAATGTGATAATGGTATATAGTCCTTCGACCTGAAGTCACTACGATTCCTATATAAGGAGTTTGTTGTTTTAATACAATCAAATGTTATCTGTAATAAGATGACCATAAAGATTATAATTAGGCAATAGACAAATTATGCAGAGGGATGTGAGTGATGTAGATGGAATTTGTCTCTCCTATATGACATGAGTGATATCTATGGGCCACTTGATGGAGTGATACTAACGAAATGCATGGCCATGCTAGGACGAATAAATATTTGATATTTATTGTGTAAAGTCTACTCTGGTATCAAGTAAAATGAATTGGGCCATACAAGGATGATGACGCCCATGCCTTGGGCCCAATTAGATATCGTGACAAGAGGAATAAATATATAAAATAATTATCACTTATAGGTCATGTCGATGATAAATAATATTCAGACATAATGATGTATTGTTAGATACCGCTCTTATTTTATATTAATAATAAAATAGTTTATTATTAATATGATTGAATATTTTACCTATAGGGTCACACACATAGAGTAAGCCCACCAGAGGATAGTTTTATTTTAGTTGGACTAAAAATAAAACTATTTGGGCCTAACTCATTTAGAATGAGTCAGGAGCCCAATGTTTAATGAGAGCCCAGGTCAAGACCTAAGCCTATATATAGAGCATGAGATGCTCATAAGCTGTTGCTCAGAAATTAGATTATAATCAAATTTTCGTACTAGCATTCAAAATTTTGTTTTTCTGGTGGGAGTGCTCGTGTGGACTCTTAAGGGCGAAGCTACAATTGACTCGATTGAGGAACTCACTTTGCATCTACAAGAGGTAAACCCTAAATAAAAAAAATTTAATTTTGCATAATGCCTTGAGACATTTGTATTTGCAATCCTTTTTAAGAAATCCTTTGTGTTTTCGCTGCCTGACCCTGATGGGATTCCCTAACACTAGGTGCCACCTAATAATCTTTCTTAGGAGCACTGAGGTTTGGCTTCAAAGTGAATTCTAATATAAAGAAAACTTCTAAGGTCTTAATGCCTAATTTATTTTTAAATCCCCTTTTTAAAGGAATATTGTAAAATTTGTTTAACAGTTTTATAAAATAAGATTTCTAACTTCTTTTGTTTTTACTTTTAAAAATGTGATTTTTAATTGAAGTGTTAAATCTCCAAAAAGAAAAGTAAATATAAGGTACATTAGCATTTCTTACAACATTTCGGACCTTTTATCGACATCATCTCGTCGTATTGATTTATGACGAAACTCACTAAATTGGTCTTAAATCTTAAAAATTACTAGAACCTCAAATAAGACTACCTTATTATAATTACTAAAATCCCTCTAGGATTATACATAAAAATGTGATTTTCTTTAGGCAAATGAGAGTCATAAAATCACTATCTCTTATTGTTTTATCGAAAACTTTGTTTTTGTTGTATTTTTTCTAGAAAATTCCAAATTGAGTGATTCCAAAGCCAAAATTGCATAACTTTTTAAATACTAATTAAATATAAAAAAATTAAACGTCAATTCTGCCAACAACAAGTTCTACACTAAAATGCAGTAAAGTGCTAAAAGTTATCATTTTAACTTTCATAAAAATGCATTTAAGGACAAGTAACGCGTAGAGAAATTTCCAAGTCATTTTTTTCCATTTGGGCAATTTTTTAACTCTAAAAATTCACACCATTTATCACAAAATACACGTCCTAAATAGTTTGGTCATTTATCCTTGGTTGCTCTCATGAATGTGTTTTTAACCGTTTCTAACTATTGTTGGCGCCTATACTCGAGACTCCTTTCAATTCATTATCTAATATCACATTTATACACACTTTTATCATTAATTTCAGCATCACAATAAGCAAAAATACAACAGCTACATCATGCTAGTTTTTAAAATCATACCTTTCACGTTTTATAAGTTGTTTTCCATTAATTAAGCATACAAGGTAACTATTATACAATTAAATGTTAATTCTCCCAATTTCACAAAAATTTATAGAATTTACAATTACATAAAAAATTCATGTTTATCAACAAAACTTTAAAAATTCAATCATGCATGATACTAGTAATTATTAGGCCACTAAAATTACAATTACACATAATGATCTAAACAAGTGTCCCATTGTTGTTTCAATATAATTGGACCAGTTCCTTGGCTTGGCAGATGTGTCACTCATAGAGGCTACAACTTGTATCGGTTTTTAGAGGGTGTTACGGTGGGATTTGGGAAAAAGGTAAAACTTGAAAGTTGTAGATCTGTGTCTTTTCTTTAAAACGAGATATGACACGCAAAAATCCAATATTAGACAAGTGAGATATGACCCAAATATGAAAATTGTCTGATAAGTGTTTAGGTTGCATTAGTTTTAGGGTCCATGTAGTCTTAGTTCTAGTAAATTTCATCTTATTTTCCCCTAATTTCCATGGTTATTCTTCTATTTCCGCACATGCTACTTTGGTGGTTGTATTTTGCAGGAACCTTCATGAGATAAGCCTATTAGCAAAAGGAATTGGAAGACTTTGAATGGAATGATGAAAATAGGAAGAGTTCAAGCTTGTAGAAGACTCAAGATTGAAGCCACTCCAACACATGAAGAAGGATGTACTGAAAGAAAGCATTTCAGAACCCTAAAACACCCATAAAATGCATGTTTGCCAAAGCTCAGAGAAAACCACTATCAGTGGAATTTCCCATTGGCTGTGGAACACACTAGATGAATGGGAAACTTGAAACAGAAAAACCCACTGCTAGTGGAAAATCCTATTGGCCGTGGAACTCCCTGCCAAAAAACCCACTGGTCATGGAGTTTCCCACTGCCAGTGTTTTCTACCCAGTTTTCAATTTTCAACGCATTTGGGTGTCATATAGTACGATCCATTGCCAGTGGATTTTCCCACTGCCAGTGGATTTTACACGATTGCAGCAGTTACCTTCAGTTTTCACTAAATTTTAGAGGACAAAAAGGGCCAAAACATGAGGGGAAAAGACATACAGAGATACTAAGACATTTTTAGGTGAAAATTGAAAGACCCTTCTTGGAGGTTTTAGAGAGGCATTCAACGATCAACCCGAAGAACATTGATTTTGAAAACTTTTGGGCATTAGATCAGAGCAAAAGTGAAAACTATACTTTTCTTCTAACTCGTTGTTTTGTGATTTTGATTTCTCTTATGTTTGAGGTTGAATTCTATTATGGCGTTATAATTTTTTCCATTATGTCAAACTAAATTCCATTCTTGGGAATTAGGGTGTATCATGTATGTGAACCAAACCTAATTGTTCTTCGTTCTTAATTATTAAATCATGTTTCCCATTTAGTTATATGCATTTTTAATGCTCCTACTTCGCTTAGAGATAAGTGTAGATGATCTTAAACGGTATGGGTAATCAAAGGATTAACGTATAGTTTGAATCACATAAAATTGAACCTAAGGATTCGGGTTACGAAAGTAAACGAGACTCTTTGAGGAATAATCAAGTTTTCATAAAGCGTAAGAGATCTAATTAGTGAATTGAACATGGTTCTTCAATAATTAGGTATGTTAGTGAGGATTCGAGAGAAGGATACTAATCAAATTAGGAAAACTTGCCTTAGGAAACAAGATTTAGTAATTTGGAAATTGAATTACATTTGGTTTTAGTCACAATATGTGAACCTTTAATTCCCAAGAGATTAATCTTATTTGTTTTTAACTAAATTTTCTCTTTCTCATTGCTATTTGCTTAGTGTTTCCTGCTGATTTTTATTTTATGTTATTAAATTCTTAATTGCCAAATCATTAGTCTAGATAATTAAAACATGGTAAACTGGTAATTGGGCATAATCTCTATGGGAATGATAATTTTTTATTACGTGATACCCTGTGCGTTTGTAGTTGGCTATCAAGTTTTTGGCGCCGTTGCCGGGGATTGTGTTCCCCCCAATATTGGCAAAGCGGTGTTTTGGTTAGACCAGATCTTCTTTTATTTTTCTGCATAATGTTTTCTGGTTTTTGTCTTATTTTTCCTACAGAATTATGCTTTGGTTTGTGTTTTTATGGATTGTGCAGGTCTATTTATACGAAGGAGTCGTAGTTTTGAACACATTTTTGATCTAGAAATTGAAAGGACCCTCCGTAAGATCATAGCATTTAAGAAACAACTTGAACAAGACAAGCAACAAGCTTCGAGTTCAAATACGGAAGAACCAATGGACAATCCTGATAACCGAGCTCTTCATGATTTTGCAGCACCCAATGTAATGGGTAAGAGGCCTAGGATCACTAGGCCCAACATTGAGGTGAATAACTTCGAATTGAAGCCTTCCTTACTCTTAATGGTGCAGCAAAACCAATTTGGAGGTTTTCCATCCGAGGATCCAAAGCTACACCTCCAAATCTTCCTTGAGTACTGTGATACACTCAAGGTAAATGGCGTCTCAAGCGATGCAATCTGGCTACGACTTTTCCCATTCTCTTTGAGGGATAAGGATATAGCTTGGTTGTATTCACTCCCGGAGGGGTCAATCACTACATGGGAGTGGCTGTCTCATGTCTTCCTCAATAAATATTATCCAAGAGCAATACAGACCAGTTGAGGAAGCATATCATCACTTTCACTCAGAAAGATGATGAGAATTTGTATGATGCATGGGAGAGGTACAAGGAGTTGCTTCGAGAGTGTCCACATCATGGAGTGGAATGATGGTGAATGGTCCATGTGATTTTGCTGTAGGAGCTGTGCTGGGTCAGAAGAAAGAAAAATTAACACATGTGATTTATTATGCTAGCAAAGTATTAAATGAGAATCAAATAAATTACACCACTACTAAAAAAGAAATGCTTGCTGTGGTGTATGCATTTGATAAATTTAGAGCTTACTTGATTGGTGCTAAGGTCATTGTGTATACAGATCATTCAGTAATTAAGTACTTACTAGCTAAAAAAGAATCTAAGCCAAGGTTGATCAGGTGGGTTCTTTTACTCCAGGAATTTGATTTAGAAATAAGAGACAAAAAGGGAGTAGAAAACTCAGTTGCTGATCAATTATCTCATCTGGAAGGTGAATCTGATTCTATTTTAATTAAAGAAGCATTTCCAGATGAAAGGTTGATGGCAATTATCACAGGGCCATGGTATGCTGATATGGCCAACTTTAAAAGTGCCTCTGTGGTACCTGAAGGCTGGACATCTCAAATAAAGAAAAAATTCTTTCATGACAGTAAAACCTTTCTTTGGGATGATCCATTTCTTTATAAGATAGGAATAGATGGAGTTATCAGGAGATGTATGCCTGAATCTGAGCAGGAAAGGCTCTTGTGGCATTGCCATGACTCCTATTATGGAGGACACCATGGTGCCTCCAGAACAGCAGCAAAAGTTTTACAAAGTGACTTTTATTGGCCAACCATTTTTTAGGATGCTAAAATGTTTGTTCAAAGGTGTGATAAGTGTCAAAGAAGTGGAGGTCTCTCTGCTAAAGCTGGCATGCCTTTGATAAATATTTTAGTTGTGGAGTTATTTGATGTTTGGGGCATTGACTTCATGGGACCATTCCCAAAGTCATTCTCCAATGAATATATCCTTGTTGTTGTGGATTATGTCTCCAAGTGAGTGGAGGCAATCCTTACCAGAACCAATGATGCACACGTGGTGCTTAGGTTCATAAAAAAGAACATTTTTTCTAGATTTGGAGTCCCTAGAGTCCTCATTAGTGATTGAGGGTCACATTTCTATAACAGAATCATGGAAAAAGCCCTGAGACACTATAAGGTACTGCATAAGGTATCTACTCCATATCATCCACAAACTTGTGGACAAGTTGAGCTTTCTAATAGAGAAATTAAAAGAATTTTAGAGAAAGTGGTAGGGAAGTCTAGAAAGGATTGGTCTGTGAGGTTGAATGATGCATTGTGGGCCTATAGGACAGCATTTAAAACTCCAATTGGCATATCTCCTTATCAGTTAGTTTATGGTAAGGCTTGGCATCTTCCTGTGGAATTAGAACATAAGGCATGGTGGGCCACAAAGCTGTTAAATATGGATTTTGACCAATCTCAAGAGGAAAGAGTCCTAAAACTCCATGAACTTGAGGAGTTTAGACTCAATGCTTATCAGAGTGCCTCCATTTATAAAGAGAAAACTAAGAGGTGGCATGATAAGTGGATAAATAAAAAAGAGTTTCAAAAGGATGATAAGGTCTTGTTATTCAATTCTAGACTGAGACTTTTTCTAGGAAAGCTTAGATCTAAGTGGTCTGGACCTTTTATTGTGAATGAAGTCTTTCCTCATGGTGCAATTGAATTGAAAGACCCAACCACTGATAGAACTTTTAAGGTGAATGGCCAAAGACTCAAACTCTACTTTGGAGGAGAGTTTGATAGGTAGAAAACCTCCACGTTGCTGCAGGCATCTTTTTAGGTGCCAGAAGGTCAAGCTAGTGACCTTAAAGAAGCGCTTTAGGGAGGCAACCCTACATTTTGTTCTTAGATTTTGTGTTTTTGTGTTTGAAATAATAAAAGAAAACTAAAATGTTTGTGAATAAAGTGTGAATAAATTTGTGAATTCTTGAATAAGGTTTCAGTGTTCATACTCATTCATTCCTTAGTTAGAATTAGAATCAGGTACCTTGTTCGCTTGAGCGAATCTATTGCGCTTAAGCGTGACCTCCTGATTGTCTAGGCGCTTAAGCGAAGTCTATTGGCGCCTGAGCATGACTAGTTATATACTGTAGCGCTTGAGCGTGATCCTTTCTCACTTAAGCATGAATGGTGTCTGATGCTAATTCCTTCTGTTCACTCAAGTGAGTACACTGTGAGCTTAAGCGAGTGCATCCATTTCTTTTATTTTGCTCGAGCGAAACACTTTGCGCTTAAGCGAATTTAATACAGAATGCAAATTATTAAAGATTTGTCTGTTCGCTCAAGCGAAAACCATTTAAGCTTAAGCGAGAAGCTCGTGTTGTTCCTCCACGCTTAAGCGAAAGCTTACCATGCTTGAGCATGATTGATCTGTTCCTCCTTGCGATTTAGCACATACTAACCTCGCCTGAGCGTGAGCTCGTTTGTAAGTGCCTGATGCTCGCACTTGAACCTTGTAGTGTCACGCTTAAGCGCCTCAAGCTCTCGCTTGAGCGCGATCGGGGTTGAGGATGTACTGTTCATTTTCTCGCTCAAGTGTGCTACTATGAGCTTGAGCGAGAGTGCCATATTCAAGCCACTGATACTCACGCTTGACCCTTACCGACTAGAAAATTCTAACATTCCCCCCAAACTTTGATGTTGGACCGAAGGGAGGACTTTAAGAAAACCGGTTTTATGTAATGGAGGGCATACATGTCATTTGGCAATTCCTCACTCGGTCTTTCCATCACTCGGTCTTTCCATCACTCGGCCCTTCATTCACTCGGTCACTCTCATTCTTTCACTCTTTCGTTCCTCACTCGATCTCTTTCTCGGTCTCTCATCCACTCGGTATCTCTTTCACTCGTCTCTCCCACTCGGTCACTCTTTCACTCTTTCACTATGCCCTTCAATCACTCGGTCTTTCATTCATTCAGTCTTCCACTCTCGTTCTTTCACTCTTTCGTTCCTCACCTGATTTCATCCACTCTCATTCTGTCACTCTCTCGGTTCCCTCACCTGATTTCATTCACTCATTCTTTTATTCACTCGGTCTCTCACTCCATCACTCGATCCTTCATCCACTCGGTATCTCTTTCACTCGTTGTTTCATTCACTCGTTCTTTTTCTCGATCTTTCAACGTATACAGAGATTTAGCATACTACCCACGCTTGAGTGTGAGTGCCAATATTGAAGGCACCTGATGCTATTTGTTTGGCGCTTGAGCATAGTATGACACATTTGAGCGAATATCATACTTGATACCTTCTATGTGATTTAAATTGGGCGTTGGTACGCCAATATTTCAGGTAGTGGGTTCAACATTATAAAAACCCCCCTCAGTGTACAAACCCTAAATTCCTATGCTGAAACTTGGGTTTTTGAAGAGGAAAAGGCACACGCTGAAACTTTTGATTCCTGAGAAAGGTACCATCTTTTCATTTCTTTCTTTCAATTCTTAGTTACATAGTTAATATTTTACTGTTTCATTGTCAAAATCTTTCATTGTTCATAGCCATTCATCTTACATTTTTTGGTTTGCTGTGATTGTTTGGTTTTTGTACTTATTTTCATTTAGGCTTTTTAACCACCATTTTTACCACTCACAATAAGAAGAAGATCACAAAGATTTTTGAAAAAACTTAAAGAAATTGTGGAAGTGGAAAATGTGAAGAAAACCCCAAAAGATAAAGGAAAGGGGGTGGTTACTGTCAGTATTTCTGATTCTCCACCACCTAAACCAACTCAAAGTCTGAGTGAGAGAAATAAATCCCAGGCAACTGAAAGTTTTGATGGGCATAGGTTTAGAGATTTTAAGGCTGCCCAAGAGTATGAGAAAAAGTTTAAAACCAGAGGAGTAATCAGGGACAGAGCTCTGGTCCTTGATGTGAAAAATGTGCTGATGTTACTGTGCAAGCTACTATGATTGAAAGGGAATGGAAGTTCTTTAATGAGAATTTAGGCAATGGTTACCAGGAACTCACTAGAGAATTTTATGCCAATTTGAGGACTCATTCTATGGAGGATAAGTTTTCTTCCTTCCTAAGAGGTGTCAACATTCCTCTAACTGGTAACATTTTGAATAAGCTATTGCACATACCTATATTGGAGGAAGAAGGTTGTCACTACACATGGAAGATAGATATTTTTCATAGGGATGAAAATGAAAATCTTAGGAAAGAAATATTAGAGGAATGCTGTGAACAAGGAGCTGCATACTTGACAAGGGTTAATGGTGTACCAAAAAGTGTCAGGAAGAATTGTCTGAATCACCTTCCCCTTCTGTGGTGCCACTATATCCTATCATCTTTACAACCTGTGTTGCATGCTACTGAGATTACCATTAAGAGGTTGGTCTTAATTTACTGCCTGATGAAAGGTTTGTATATAAATCTGGGTGAGTTAATACTGGAGGAGATGATGAAGAACCTTGAAAAGAATCTTCAATTACCATATTGCTCTGTTATCACCCTGTTGGCCCATAAGAATTAGGCTATGGTGAATTATGCTGAACTGACAAAGGTAAATCCTGAGAGGATTATGGATAAGCAATGGGTGATAAACCACATTGACAATTTTATGCCTCAAGAGCCCAAGCGTCCAAGGCAACCTCAATCAACATCTTTTGCACCACCACCTCCAACAGGAGTAGGTCCTTCTTCTGATATTTCTATGATAATACAGGAAATACAGGTTATGAAGAAGATGCAACTAGGAACCTATGATCTAGTCCTGAACCATGATCTTATGCTGAGAAAGATTGCCACCAAATTGAATGTGGATCACACTGAAGAAATGGGAGTTCCACCTGACAGAGATTCATGGTTGGCTTCCATTGGATTCACCATTCCCCCTAATGACACACCCTTAGCAGCTGAATTTCCACCCTCTCCTGAGCAAGATGATGATGAGTCCATGAGTGAAGACAATAAAGAAGAGGATGACTGATCTTTTACGCTGTGTTTATGTTATGATGCTTCTTTGTAATGACTATGCGTAAATATTTCCTTGAACAATGTATTTCCCTTTTCAGTTGTAATGGAACTTTATTTCTATGTTAATTTGTTTGTTATTATTTCTTTTGTATTGTTAAATCCATGCACTCCATTCCAAACAATTTCCTACTAGACACTTCCATTCAGGTAAAAAGGGAAGTAATCCATCCTTTCATCTTATTAATTGATAAACTATGTTAATTATGTTTAATTTAGAATCCATCTTAATAATTTAAAGTTTGCTGATTCTCAGGCATTGATTGGATAATTAATTGATTGGCATTGCTTGATTCATGATCCCTGTCCATAACTATTTTTCATTATTAATTATTTGTTTATTCAGCATGCTAGTTAGCAATCTGAATTTATGATCTTGCATTAAGTTTGGGGACATGACTGGCTGATTACCTGTTATTTTTAGCTTTTGAGCCTTTATTAATTCTTTTCTGAGTGAGCCTGCATTCTTGTTTAGTGAGACAGAATTTGCTTCAGTGCTTGCTAAATGATTATATGTGTGCCAATTGGAAATGATGAAGGCCTTCTTTGTTAATTAGCCAGGGCCAAATTTAGCCATCCTTAATATTATTAATTATCCTTTGACCCAATAATTATATTTTGAGCTTGAGACCCTTTCATTCTTATTATGTACCTAACTTTACAAACCTATTTATCTAAGAAAAACCAAGAGAACCATCCCTGGATGTTCCACTGATGAATTGCTGAGTCTTATCTTATTGCTAGGGACTAGCAAGTTCTAAGTTTGGGGATGAAGAGTGTGCCTAACAGCAATTAAAAGGCACACTTTGACCTTAATTATAGATGAGGATTTTGAGAAATGAAAGGAAGAATAACAAAAGCAAAAGAAAAAAAAAGAAGATGCAAAGCACCACAAGTTATTGAGTTATCCTTCATTTGAAAAATAATGAAAGTAAAAGAGCTAGTTAGTAGAGGCATTTAAGTTAAGATTGAGGCAAGGCATCAGTGGCCACATCTTTAACCAAACATTGACTAGAAAAACAAAAATAGAGCCTGTAGCCTAACCCCATTACAAGCTTAAAAAGCCCTTACTGATCCAATTGTGCTAGCATATGTCATGATGTTTAGAACTGTTGCAAGTTTATGTTGATCTAACAATTATGCAGGTGATGAGTGCATATTATTGAACCTTATACACTGAGAGAAGAATGAAACACTAATTCAGTGAGGAAAGTATCACCAGCTTGTTTCCCATAGGAGGTGTGAGTTATTATATTTTCAGAATTTGTGAAAAGAAAGCATGGATGATATTCAATAATTATGGTGTGAATTAAGTTAAGGAAAGGATTGATTGTTTTGAGTAAGTGCTATTAATCTGAGTATTTGCTTGAGGACAAGCAAGTTTTAAGTTTGGGGATGTGATAAGTCTTGAAAAGACTTAATTATTTCACGTTTTATTTAACATAATTCATTAAATATTGTTTAGTTTGGCGTTATTATTTAATAAATTGTCAATAATTCTTATTTTATTTATTTATTTCAAAAGTGTTTAATTTATGCTAGAAAATAATTAAAAACAATAATTAATTAAGAAATTATGTTTATTTATAATTTCACTAACCCAGCGTACAAACGCTGGACAGCCAGCGTACAAACACTAGGCAATTATTTGTTTATTGGTGCAGGAACAAGTCATGCTCAAGCTTGAAGGCTGCAAGCTCAAGCGAGAGCCATGCAAAGAACGTGAAAAGAGAAGAAAGGACACCACGAGCTCGCTTAAGGGAGAAAGCTCACGCTTAAGCGTGAGTCCAAAATACCATCCACGCTCAAAGCTTCCATGCTCACGCTCAAGCGTGACTCACACAGTGCATTGAATAAACCGAGCTCAAATCCTTTTTCCCCAGTTCAAATCCGGGTGTCGCCTGATCGACAAGAGATTTGAAATAGTCTATTACGCTTTTTGGATCGAAAATTCTCCAAAAGAAGCAAGCGGGGAAAGGGGACTCTTGAGACTTTTTTGATTCTAATTTCTAAGAATCAGGAGTTTTGTTAGTTCTATAAAATAAATGCTTAAAATCTTTTTGTCGATTCAAGGAAAGAGTCTAGTAGTAAAAAGGAAGTGATAAATCTTGAAATGATAGTTCTTTCATTTGAGAACTACTGTAGTGTCCGTTTACTGACTGGATCTTGAATTAGAAGAGAGGTCGGATAGATAATCAAATTCCATTTTTAGTTGGAGCGGGGCGTAAGAAAAGCCTTGTATACAGACTGATTTTTTTAGAGAACAAATTAAATTAGCAGACCGTAAGGATTAGATCAAATAGAAATAAGATTACAAGTATGCAAAGTAATTTGTCTTGATTTGACTTTTTTTAATTTAACGAAATTACTTAATGAAATAGAGGGCTAAAACATGGGTCTTCTTATTCCTACCTGTTAGTAACATTCATTCTGTTAATATTTTCAATTTTCAAATATGTTTCTGGATATTTTATTTAAACTTAATGTTATTTCGAATAGGAATAAAGAACTTGGTCTATCTTATATGTTCTAATGGAATTGTGGTTGGATTGTTTCGTTAATGGTGTTAGCCCCGAATCATTTTTTCACTCTGTACCAGCAATTAGACTATATATTATAGTATAGTATTATTAGTCAATAATACAAAATGAAATATAAATACAAGATAAATTTGTGAACAATAATGAAAAAATCCCTTCATATTAATAGAGATAGGAGACAAAATTTGCATGGATATCATAAGTCTTGCCTGGGCTGCTTTAATGGTAGTTTTTTCATTTTCCCTTTCCCTTGTAGTATGGGGAAGAAGTGGACTATAAGCATACTACTAATTTAGTTAAGGGATCAAAGCATGAATTCTTTTATAGTTGGATTTTGCATTTTTTTAACTATTAAATTCGAGTATTTAATCAATACTAATTAATTGAATTCAAATAGAAAATATATCTATATTTCAGAGTTCTATTTTATTATAGTAGTAGAATATATTCTATGGATAATATAGAAATATAAAATACTCTTTTAATCAAATAAATATTTTCATTATTCCCATGTTCGTATTTTGAAAATCATGGGAATAGAAAAAAATAATAAATTGACTCACTCCTATTCTAGCTGAATTTTTCCTAAAATTTCTATTTAGATGAACTGACTCTTATTAAGGTTATATGAACTAAAATAAAAAGGGTTTCGTTATTCTAATTATTAATCTAATTATTAAATCGAAATAAAATTTCTTTAGGAAACAACAAAATAGACATAGAAATTATCTAACGAGATTTTATACATAAAAAATAGGAGGTTGCTCTTGTTTTAGGCGAATACAATATTCCATATGTATTTACTGCTTTTTTTGAATATGATACTTGGATTGTAAAAATAATAAGAAATCCTAAAAATTCGAATCGGAAGACCAGGAGTTGCTTTTTGATTATTTCATATTGATTCCAATCAATATGAGTCAAATAAAATGGATGAAACCAAGAAAAAAATGGAGCCGCTATGTTATGTTCATTACATATACATATATGTAATTGAAATTATATATATATGATATATATATGAAATCAATACATATTCAATCTTTCTTATATAGATATATAAATTTATATATTTAAAATATTCAAATTTTAATATACTACAATAATAGATAGATAATTATAGTAGAAAGAAATAGATTTAATTTCTTTCTACTATACTATCACTATCTGTATTTTATAGAATTTTTCTGATTGTAGTCCGATCGTTTTATTTAAGACTAATACCTAAAATTGAAATTCGTTTTAATTTTTTATTCAATCATTGATTGTTAAGTTAAATTAGTCACCTTGATTTACCGTTTTTACGTAAATTATAAGTAAAAAGGCAGTGGGAACTAGAATGAACAGTGCAGTAGCAATAAATGCGAGAATATTTACTTCCATAATCTCTATATTTTATTTCTCTTTAATTTCCAATAAATATTTACTTCTTTTCCCGGAGAAGAAGTAATGATGGTATCCGGGGAATAAGCATCGGCTAACTCTGTGCCAGCAGCCGCGGTAAGACAGAGGATGCAAGCGTTATCCGGAATGATTGGGCGTAAAGCGTCTATAGGTGGCTTTTTAAGTTCGCCGTCAAATCCCAGGGCTTAACTCTGGACAGGCGGTGGAAACTACCAAGCTAGAGTACGGTAGGGGCAGAGGGAATTTCCGGTGGAGCGGTGAAATGCGTAGAGATCGGAAAGAACACCAACGGCGAAAACACTCTGCTGGGCCGACACTGACACTGAGAGACAAAAGCTAGGGGAGCGAATAGGATTAGATACCCCAGTAGTCCTAGCCGTAAATGATGGGCAATTATTTATATGTTGTTGTTCCCTCCAAAAGACGCTCTGCACCATTTCTGTTCCTGTTGCCTGATCTTTTGCTTTTGTACATTAGTAATTTAAGTTCTGAGATGTAATTATTTATTTATTTGTAATTATGTAATTAGTTTAGTTAGTTTAATTATTAATTAAGCTTTCTTAGTAATTAATTAAGTTACTTAGTTAGTTATTTGCCTATATATACTTGCACATACTCTGTAAAAAGAAAAAGGAACAGAGCACAGTAGAATACAACACCATTCATTTTTCCCATTTTCAATCTCTCTAATTCTTTTTTCTCTCTAAATTCTATCATCCATGTCTCTCCATATTCCTTCGATAGAATCCATTTCCATGGGTTTCTAAGTCCCTAAGGTTGGGATTGCGAAGGTTTGCAATGAATTCTTGAAAGTGTGTTGAGGAAATTAACTTCTAAATCATGAAGAGGACAAGCTGAGGAGTGGATCTACTTTGCTGGATTGACAAATCCAGATCTGATGAAGAAACTCACCATTGAGGAATCATGGTTGAGGCTTAGGTAACTTCTTGCTTCCTAACTAATTCAGGCCTAGTAATTAGGTGAATAGTTAGGGTTCAACCCCCAGTTTCACATTAGATTCCTCTGTTAATTGAGCACCTAAGGGATTAGGGTTTAAGGCTTAGGAATTAGTGTTATTCACCTAAGGAATTAGGGAGTAACCATCTGTGGATTGTCCTCTTGAGTCTGAAGCTTGATTAAACCTTAATTGCATGTTTCTTGATGAAATTGTAAACTGAAGTAATCCTAACCTATCTTTCATTACTCATATTTCATCTTTTATACTGTCTCTGAAAATACAAAAACATAGAAAGCATAAAAACAATAAAAATAGAATGAATCCTATCTGTATTGTGTTAGTTTAGCTTGTACTAGTCTAAGATTGTGGTAATTACCATAATCCCTATGGGAACGATCAAATATATTACAAATTTAACGACTGGTGCGCTTGCCAAAAGAATAAATCCTCCGAGAATTTAGCACCAAGTTAATGTCTTAGGATTTACACACCAGGAGCTAGGGTGGAAATTTTAGGAATAACTACAGAAAACAAGGACCACCGAGATTCCAATATAGACCTCCACCATTCTAAGGAAATCAGGGCAACCAGAATAACTTCAGGTCACAACAAGGACCCTATGCTCCACAGAAAACAAAATTGGAGTCCTTGATGGAGACATTTGTGACCACACAAATTAAATAAAATGATAAGTTCTCTGATGCTATCAAGAAGTTAACCTTCAAGGTGGACTCTCTTGCCACCCATAGCAAAATGCTAGAGAACCAAATTGCTCAACAAGCGCCATCTTCTACAAGAATGACAGGAACATTTCCTGGAAAGCCCGAAGTAGGACCATCCAATCACACCATGGCTATCACTCTTAGAAGTGATACTAAGTATGATGGCTAAGTTAGTATGACTAAAGAGAAGGCTATGAAGGAAAAGCAATTAGATGAGTCTGCATCTCATCTGGTGGTTATGGAAGAGAAACCATGTGAGAAGCAGAAAGAGGTGAAGCCTTACCAGCCTCCCATTCCATTTCCTCAGCGCTTGGCCAGGGCCAAGTTGGATAGATAATTTGGTAAGTTTCTTGAGGTTTTGAAAAAAATTTTATATTAATATCCCTTTCACTGATGCTTTGCAGAAAATGCCTACTTATGCGAAGTTCCTGAAGGATATTTTGTCCAACAAGAGGAAACTGGAGGAAGATGGTACTGTGGCAGTTACTGAGGAGTGCAGTGCGTTGATCCAAAGGAAGCTGCCATCTAAGCTCCAGAATCGAGGTAATTTCTCTATTCCTTGTATGATTGGTGACATGGAAATTGATAGGGCGTTATGTGATTTAAGAGCTAGTGCTAGCTTAATGCCACTATCTATTTCTGAGAAATTAGGATTGGGTGAGTTGAAGCCTACTAGGATGTCTTTATAATTAGCCAATAGGTTTGTTAAATACCCTGTAGGCATTTTAAAAGATGTTCCTATCAAAGTAGGAAACTTTTTTATTCCTGCCGACTTTGTTGTTCTAGAAATGGAGGAGGATTCCATGATCCCCATAATCCTAGGCAGGCTAATTTTGGCATCCGCATGTACGGTTATAGATGTTAAAATGGGAAGTTATCTCTAACTATTGGAGACCAAAATGTTGATTTTAATCTAAAAAATGCTTTGAAAAAACCTTTAAATGATGATGTTTGCTGCAGTGTGGATTGTGTTGACCAAGTGGTGAAGGAAGAAACTTTTCCTAATGACCCACTTGAATCTATTTTTATGATTGAGCCTGCAGGAACATATGATTGCTCTGAAGGAGAAGCCCCACTAAAACATGATACTGAGGTCATGTATGATAAAACGGTGAGCCCCTAAATAGAATTGAAGCCTTTACCGGCTTCACTGAGGTATGAATTTCTTGGATCAAACTCTACATATCCTGTTATTGTGAATGCTGAGTTAAATCCTATGGAAATTGAAAAACTCCTAAAATAGCTTAGGTTGTATAGGATGGTTATTGGGTATACCATGGATGATATTAAAGGGATTAGCCCTTCCTTTTGCATGCGTAGGATAACTGTAAAGGATAAGAGTAGGCCCATAGTAGAACCACTTAGGAGATTAAATCTGAAAATACAAGAAGTGGTTAAGAAAGAGATTTTAAAATTACTTGATGCTGGAGTAATCTACCCTATTGCTAGTAGTAAGAAGGTAAGTCCAGTTCATGTAGTGCTAAAAAAAGAGGGATAACTGTTGTTAAAAATGAAAAATAGTAACTAATTTCTACTAGGATAGTTGTTGGGTGGCGCATGTGCATTGACTATACCATAAAAAAAGATCATTTTCCTCTTCCTTTCATTGATCAAATGCTTGAGAGGCTTGCTAAGCACTCTTATTTATATTATTTGGATGGGTACTTGGGTTTTCATCAAATCCCCATCCATTCATTTGATCAAGAGAAAACTACCATCACTTACCCTTATCGGACATATGCATATAGGAGAATGCCTTTTGGCTTTTGTAATGCACCTACGACTTTTCAAAGGTGTATGCAGGCCATCTTTTCTAATTTAATTGAAAATGTGATGGAAGTTTTCATGGATGATTTTTTGTGCATGGTTGGGATTTTGATAATTGCTTAACTAATTTGTACCAAGTCTTGCAGCGCTATGAAGAGACCAACTTGTGTTATTCAAGTGGCCTCAATACTCAAGAGGGGGGTGAATTGAGTGTTTTAAAAAAACTTTGACTTGGAATGCTTTTGAACTTGGTTCTTTATGCAACTTTGATGGGTAAATAGAAATGAACAAGCAACAATAGAATATCACACATAAATTGCTTTGATTATAGAAAATGAACTTTTAGAACAAGTGATACTTAACTGAGAAATAAGAATTAATGAAGAATAAGGACTCAGTAATTTTATCAAACAGTTGGCGTGCAAAGGATAAGAAACTACTAGAAAGCACAATCAACACAAGCAATTAACCAAGGCAATATAACAAACAGTTTGCATGCACAATTAAGATAGGAGTTCAAGGTTAGAGAGAATACAAACCAAATTTAACGAGTTCCACCAACCCGGTGTACGTCTCGCCTTCAAGCAACCCACTTGAAGGATTCCACTATTGAAGATTTGTGATACAAACTTTGAGCAATTGTCTCCTAGTGTCCCACACTCAAGAACACAGTTCTCACAAGTAAAGGGTAACCCACCCAATCTCAAATCTCTCAATATCCCAAAGGTTGAACCCTAACCTTTCTAACCACTCAACCTAGAGTGAACTTTGTTGTTTGGTGTTTGTGTTTACAAGCAATATACTCTCTCAATAGAGTGGATAAGCTAATGAAGAGCTCTCACAATTTCTAACTCTCAACAAGAGAGGATACACAAGTTCTAAGCTCAAGGATTCAGAACATACAAAGAAAATAAACTCACTAAGCACAAAATGTAAGTAAAGATTGATTGCCTCTTGTTATGTGTCTTGTGCTTGAGTTGGGGATCCATTTATAGAGCCTTGAAGGTCCTCCTAACTATTGCATAATGAGTTCCAGGTTGTCTCTTCGTGTAGTGGGTATTTGGATCTGAGTTTCCCACTCAAAAGTGTCTTTTTAATGGTGTTTCCCACTACTTGAATCGATTCATAATTTTTTGAGTCGATTCAAGACATTCTGATTTGGGCATTTTGGACTTCCAGGAGCGTGTGATCGATTCAGGCTTTGGTGAATCGATTCAGAGTGTTCTGTTTTGAATTCCTGGGCTGTCAGCTTCGTGTGAATCGATTCAGGACTTGGTGAATCAATTCAGGCCACTCTGTTTTCATATTTTTGGGACTTCCAGGCCTCTGAATCGATTCATGCATATATGAATCGATTTAATCCATGCTGTTGTTGTTTTTCCATGCCTTTTGATGTTTCCTTGATGCATTTTGAGTCATGGTTCCTTTCCTTGATCGTCATGCTTTATTTTCTTAATTATTTGAACATATGGGATCATTATCTTCATGATTCTTTAATTTGAGTACATCCAATGTGTTGTTTTGTTTTGTTTACTTCACTTGTTTTTGATCCATGGATGATGTTCTTCTTGTTGTTGGATGCTTGTCATTATCAAAACTTGTCTACAACATACAAATACATTCTCCCCCTTTTTGATGATGACAACCAATGGCCATCTCTTGGGGTGTTAACATTTATATTTAAGTAACAATGAGAAAGAACCACTTGTTGTAAAAATTTAAGTTTTTAGAACAGAGTGTGTCTCCCCTTTATTTTTGAATCATTACATTTAATTATATTCATCTGATCATACATTACTCTTATTTCTCCCCTTTAGAAAAGTATTCAATATCTAATATCTATTCAATATCTAATATCTCTCCAATATCTAATATCTCTCCCCCCTTTGTCATTATCAAAAATAATATAAGCTCTAGGAAGGAAATAAACATTGCATAATTAAAGAGTAATAACCAGCAAACGCAACCATGAGAATTAATAACAATGTGCTAAAATCCAAACAAAAACATAACAATGAGAAATGCCTCAGAAAGGCAACAAAGTTTGAATAAGATAACCATAAAACATAACAATGTCAAGCAACATATAGAAAAGAAGGCCAACTAAGGCTGAGGGAATTGGAGGTTGGAGATCTGGGTTGCAAGCTTTGTGTAGCGTTCCTCCATGTTGGCTTCAAGTTTTTCAAGCTGAGTGTTGAGATTTGCTTCCATTGCATCAAAGCAACGATCCATATGAGCAGTTAGGCGAGCAAAGAGGTCATCAGCAGGAGCGGGTGGAGGAGGTGGAGGAGCAGCAGGTTCATTATCATCACGAGGATGGTAGAGATATTGCCAGAATCCATGATACTCAATGATGTTCGTCTTGGTGAGATGAGATTTGCCAATGAGTCCTTTTGGTCCGATTAGTTCTTTGACTTTGTTTTTCAGATCCACATTGTAATGACGAAGAAGCTTGGTGATAAAAATAGCATATGGGAGGCGAGTGAGGTTTTGAGCATCAAGCATATGATGCCTCACAATATCAATCTAGTTGATCTTTTTTTGGTGGAGAATAGCCTAAAGTAATAGAATCTGAGCCTCATTGAATCTTGCATAATTTCCACCTAGTGGGATAAGGATCGTGACTAGAACATAGTGCAAAAGGCGGTGATCAATGCTTAAGGTTCCAACGGTACTTGCAGGGGCAGTGAGATTAAAGAAAGCTCTTGCCTCTAATGGGTTGTAGTTCCAGGAAGGAGAAGGTTCTTTGCCATGGAAGTGAGCATTACTTATTGGAAGTTTTCCAACTTTGTTCATGACTTCATTGTCAAGCACAATGGTCTTGCCTTTTACTTTGGCATAATATCGATCATCTTGTAGGCGCAATGTTGAGTAGAACACACGGTTCAATTCAGGGTAAATTGCAATCTCCTCAAGAGCCATGAAGTCAATAAGTTCTTGTTGATGAAGAGTAGTAATGAAGGAAAGGTCAGAGGATTCAAAAAAGGAAACATCAATCCAATGTGGTGAGATCAATTATTTTTCAGAAAAAGTGGTTTGGTACCTTTCTAAGTCTTTTTGTGTGGTGAAAAAGCGTGATAAATCCGAATGTTGGGGAGTGGAAGAGCCTACAACATTTTCTCTTTGTTTCTTTCTTGGATGGGATGAAGAGGCCATGAGTAATAGAGGTTTGGAGGGGAGGCTTCTAGAGTTAAAGAGGTGTTTTTAGAGAGAAGGAGGAGAAAAGGAGTAAGAGAGTTTGAAGTGAAATGAGAAACATGAGCCTAATAGTGTGATATAGGAAAAATTACTTGTGTGAATCGATTCAGAGGGGCGGTGAATCGATTCAGACGTTGCTGTGTGTGGGAATTAATGGGCATCAGGGGTTTGAATCGGTTCAAACTTCGCGTGAATCGATTCAGACCTCTTTGTTTGTAAAAATTTGAAGAGTCAGGTCTGTGAATCGATTCAGGGGGCTGTTGAATCGATTCAATCGATTCTGTTTCCTTTTGTATTGCAGTTTTAAGCTTACAAAATCGATTCTGGGCACAAGGCAACGCTTGTGGATCATTGAAACATTAGTTTTTATGGTTCTTTTTACCGTCTAAAGCAATCAAACATTCATAATATTTAAACCAAGCAATAATGCAGCTCATGAATTATTCATTCTTGAGAACCATAATACAATCGTCATTCATAACTATCATGTCTAAAAGAATCAAATCACATACTTATTCAATCCTCATGCTCAATGATAAGAATCATTCAATCAAAGATGGTCAAATGTTTCACCAATTTGTTTGAAATGAATGTAATTAGTTCACATTAGACATCTTTAATATTCCTAATTCTCTCCTAATATTTATGAATTATTATTTTGCAAGAGGTTTTATGAATATATCAGCCAATTGCTTAGAGGTTTCAACATATTCAAGCACACAATCACCCTTTAACACATGATCTCTAATGAAATGATGTCTGATCTCAATATGTTTGGTTCTAGAATGCATCACAAGATTCTTTGAAATATTAATAGCACTTGTATTATCATATTTAAGAGGCACATGGTATAATATTACACCGAAATCTAGAAGTTGTTGCCTCATCCAAAGGATTTGAGCATAACAACTACCAGCTGCAACGTATTCTGCCTCAGCTATGGACAATGCAACACTCACTTATTTCTTGCTATGCCAAGATACAAGAGAACTACCAAGCAAGTGACAAGTACCACTAGTGCTTTTCCTATCAAGTTTACATCCTGCAAAGTCAGAATCAGAGTAACCAACAAGAGTGTATTCAACCCCTTTGGGGTACCATAAACCAACATCTTGAGTTCCAACCAAGTATTTCATTATTCGTTTTACAGCAGTCAAATGTGATTCTTTTGGACAAGCTTGATATCTTGCACACATACATACGACAAACATTATGTCTGGTCTACTTGCAGTAAGATAGAGTAAAAATCTAATCATACCTCAATATTTGGTAATTTCCACATCTTTACTTTTCTCATCTTTGTCCAAGTAGCAAGATGTGCTCATAGGGGTGGAAATTTCATTTCCCTTGTCCATATTGAATTTCCTAAGCAATTCCTTGCAGTATTTGGATTGACCAATGAATGTACCTTCTTTTGTTTGCTTAATTTGTAGCCCAAGGAAGAATGTAAATTCTCCCATCATGGACATTTCAAATTCTTCCTGCATTAACTAAGCAAACTCCTTGCAAAGTATCTCATTAGTGGCACCAAATATAATATCATCTACATATACTTGGACCAATAATATGTCATTCTTTTTGTGCTTGATGAATAGTGTTGTGTCAACCTTTCCTCTTTTAAAATTGTTTTCTAAAAGAAATTTGCTCAATCTTTCATACCAAGCTCTTGGAGCTTATTTTAAACCATATAAAGCTTTTCTTAGTTTGAAAACATGATTTGAAAATTGATAGTTTTCAAAACCTGGAGGTTGATCAACATATACTTCTTCTTGAATGTATCTATTCAAGAAAGCACTCTTGACATCCATTTGGTACAATTTGAAATCTCTACTACATGGAAAGGCTAACAATAGTCTAATAGCTTCTAACCTAGCTACGGGAGCATACATTTCTTCATAGTCAATACCTTCTTCTTGATTATAACCTTTTGCAACTAATCTAGCTTTGTTTCTAGTTATTACTCCATGTTCATCTAACTTATTCCTAAATACCCATTTAATTCCTATTATTTGGTGATCAATGGGTCTTGGTACTAGCTCCCAAACTTCATTTCTTTCGAATTGGTTTAATTCTTCTTGCATGGCCAACATCCAATGTTCATCAACAATAGCTTCATTAATGGTTTTAGGTTCAATTTGTGAAACAAAAGCTAAGTGATTGCAAGTATTAAAAGAGCGTCGAGTACTTACACCTTTTGTGATATCACCTATGATGTTATCCAATGGATGGTTTTTCACGATGATCCATTCCTTGTGTGGAGGTTCCTCATTTTGAGTTGTATTTTCTTCCTCTTTGATTTCTTCTTTATTGTCCAAGCTTATTTCTTGGAATGTATCTACAAGATCATCAACATTTTCCTTTCTCGGGGAGTTATGACTATTTTCATTAAATTTCACATGAATTGACTCCTCAATAGTATTTGTTTATTTGTTAAAGACTCGATAAGATTTACTAGATGATGAATATCCAAGAAAGATTACCTCATCAGCTTTTGCATCAAAGTTTCCTAGATTATCCTTTCTATTGTTAAGCACAAATTAGTTGCATCCAAATATATGAAAATAAGAGATGTTGGGTTTTCTTCCTTTGTAAAGTTCATAGGGAGTTTTCTTTAGAATAGGCCTAATCAAGTATCTATTCATAACATGACAAGCAGTATTTACCGCATCGACCCAAAAATATTTTGCAATTTTATTTTCATTTAACATGGTTCTTGCAAGTTCCACTAAGGATCTATTTTTCCTTTCAACTACTCCATTTTGTTGTGGAGTTCTAGGAGCTGAAAAATTATGACCAATACCATGTTTTTCGCAAAATTTTTCAAATAATTGATTTTCAAATTCTCCTCCATGATCAGTTCTTATGGATGCAATCTTTGAGTTTTGTTCATTTTGGATAACCTTGGCTATTCTCTTGAATGCATGATATGCTTCATCCTTGTAAGCAAGAAACAAGGTCCATGTATATCTTGAATAGTCGTCTACAATTACTAGACCATAGTAATTACCACCAAAGCTTTTGATTTTAGAAGGTCCGAATAAGTCCATATGTAAAAGTTGTAAAGGCCTTTGAGTAGAAACAATGTTTTTAGCTTGAAAAGATGCCTTTACTTGTTTTCCCTTTTGACATGCATCACAAAATTTGCTTTCAAATTTAAGCTTTAGCAAACCAATTACTAGTTCTTTAGAAACAAGTTTGTTTAAATAGTCTATGTGTATATGAGCTATCCTTCTATGCCATAGCCATGATTCATTCTCTTAGTCATGAAGCATTGCTTATCATTTGAGGACAAATTATCAATATCAATCATGTAAATGTTATCAATTCTTTGACCAACAAACTTAACTTCCTTGTTTAGCTTATTCTCAATTATGCAATAATTAGATTCAAATAATACTCTATATCCTTTATCACATAATTGACTAATGCTAAGCAAGTTATGTTTAAGTCCCTCAACATATAGAACATCATTTATAGACGTGGAAGAATTTTTACCAACATTTCCGATTCCTAGTATTCTTCCCTTTGTGTTATCTCCATATGTGACGCTTTCTTTTCTTTTAGGAGTGAATGTTGTGAATTTGCTCATATCTCCCGTCATGTGTTTTGAACACCCACTATCCAAGTACCAATAGGTGTTGCTTGCCTTGAAGCATACCTACAAAACAAAATCAGTTTAGAGAACTTGGTACCCATTTTATGTTGGGTCCTTTTTGGTTAGCTTGTGGTAATGTCCCTTTGGGAACCCACACCTTGCTTACCATTTTTGGTCCAAGTTTTCTAATATGGCAATTTGAAGCATTATGTCCTTTAGCACCACAATGATTGCATTTAGTGAATGGTGATGAAGATTTTCTAGGTGGTACAAAAAATTTTTTGTAATGCTTTTCCTTTTTGGTAGAATTATATCCTAATCCCGTTTTGTCAAGCATGCATCTTTGATTTCCAAGTAATACGTTCAAATTGTCTCTACCATTAGTAAACATCTCTAAGGTTTTATTTAAGTCTAAGACCTTAGTTTCTAAGATATCACATTTCTTTACAAAATCACAAGGTTTGTTCTTGGAGCATGCTTGACCATTTACTAGTTCCTTTTTCAAACATTCATTTTCTTTGCCAAGTTCTATAAGATGCATTTCAAGAGTATCAATGGTTTTCCTAGACAATTTATATTTGTTTGAAATTTTAATAAATTTTTCATATAATTGCTCAAATGCATCTACTAATTCCTCCTTATCTAAGTTAAAAAGATTTACCTCATCATTTTCTTCTTGATGATTTGTCATCAAGCAAAAATTTGCTTTTTCATTCTCTAATTCTTTGGAGCTACTTACATCATTTTTGTCCCAAGCGATATAAGCTCTTCTTCTTCCTCTTTTCTCTTTGTGTTTCTTCTTGAGGTTTGGACAATCCACCTTGAAGTGCCCTTCCTTGCCATATTCAAAATAGTTTGGTGAGGAAGAGGTTTCATTAGAGATTGGTTTCTTACCATGGGATTTGAAGTTCTTTTGGAATCGTTTGTTCCTGATGAATTTCCCGAAACGCTTCACAAACAATCCAAATTCTTTTTCTTCATCAAGCTCACTACCGGATTCTTCTTTATTGATAGAAGTGGCCTTGAGAGCTAGACCTTTCTTCTTGGAGGATTTTTCTTCTTCCTCCGCTTGTTTCAAGTCTTTCAACTCTTGCTCTTGTTCTTGGAGTTTACCAAACAAAGTGGCAAGAGACATATCATTTATATTGAGAGATTGCTTGATGGCGGTGACGAGAGGTTGCCATTCCCTGCTAAGACTTTTTAACACTTTGTGAACAAGTTCTTTGTTAGTATAAGTCTTGCCAAGAGTAATAAGGTGATTAATAATGAGAGTAAACCTCTTTTGCATGTGTACAATAGTTTCTCCAGAATTTAATCTAAAGCTCTTATATTGACTAGTTAAGGTACTAATCTTAGAGTCTTTAACATCACTCGTACCTTCATGGGTTACTTGTAAAGTATCCCACATCTCCTTTGCGGATTTACAAGTTACTATTCTAAAAAATTCATCTGGACCTAAGGCTAAAGTGATAAGGTTCTTGGCTTTATAATTATACTGTACTTTCTTTTCCTCATCACTAGTCCATTCATCCATGGGTTTTTCTATTTGTTTACCATAAAAAATGTGCATAGGTATGAAGGGACCATTTTCAATAGCATTCCAAACTTTCAAATCAATTGATTGCACAAAAAATTTTATTCTTTCTTTCCAAAAAGCGTAACCCTCACCATTAAAAGCGGGAGATCTATTTGTGGCACCACCCTTTGGAAACATGTTAGAAGTACAGGCCATTTATCTCTTGAAGTTGTTAAGCTTGATCTACCAAGAGTCAAGCTCTCATACCACTTGTTATTCAAGTAGCCTCAATACTCAAGAGGGGGGGTGAATTGAGTGTTTTAAAAAAACTTTGACTTAGAATGCTTTTGAACTTGGTTCTTTATGCAACTTTGATGGGTAAATGGAAATGAACAAGCAACAATAGAATATCACACACAAATTGCTTTGATTAGAGAAAATGAACTTTTAGAACAAGTGATACTTAACTGAGAAATAAGAATTAATGAAGAATAAGGACTCAATAATTTTATCAAACAGTTGGCGTGTAAAGGATAAGAAACTGCTAGAAAGCACAGTCAACACAAGCAATTAACCAAGGCAATACAACAAACAGTTTGCATGCACAATTAAGAGAGGAGTTCAAGGTTAGAGAGAATACAAACCAAATTTAATGAGTTCCACCAACCCGGTGTACGTCTCGCCTTCAAGCAACCCACTTGAAGGATTCCACTATTGAAGATTTGTGATACAAACTTTGAGCAATTGTCTCCTAGTGTCCCACACTCAAGAACCCAATTCTCACAAGTAAAGGGTAACCCACCTAATCTCATAATCTCTCAATATCCTAAAGGTTGAACCCCAACCTTTGTAACCACTCAACCTAGAGTGAACTTTGGTGTTTGGTGTTTGTGTTTACAAGCAATATACTCTCTCAATAGAGTGGATAAGCTAATGAAGAGCTTTCACAATTTCTAACTCTCAACAAGAAAGGATACACAAGTTCTAAGCTCAAGGATTCAGAACATACAAAGAAAATGAACTCAATAAGCACAAAATGTAAGTAAAGATTGATTGCCTCTTGTTATGTGTCTTCTGCTTGAGTTGGGGATCCATTTATAGAGCCTTGAAGGTCCTCCTAGCTGTTGCATAATGAGTTCCAGGTTGTCTCTTCGTGTAGTAGGTGTTTGGATCTGAGTTTCCCACTCAAAAGTGTCTTTTTAATGGTGTTTCCCACTACTTGAATTGATTCATAATTTTTTGAATTGATTTAAGACATTCTGATTTGGGCATTTTGGACTTCCAGGAGCGTGTGAATCGATTCAGGCTTTGGTGAATCGATTCAGAGTGTTCTGTTTTGAATTCCTGGGCTGTCAGCTTCGTGTGAATCAATTCAGGACTTGGTGAATCGATTCAAGCCACTCTGTTTTTATATTTTTGGGACTTCCAGGCCTCTGAATTGATTCATGCATATGTGAATCGATTCAATCTATGTTGTTGTTGTTTTTCCATGCCTTTTGATGTTTCCTTGATGCATTTTGAGTCATGGTTCCTTTCCTTGATCCTCATGCTTTGTTTTCTTGATTCTTTGTACATATGGGATCATTATCTTCATGATTCTTTGATTTGAGTACATCCGATATGTTGTTTTGTTTTGTTTACTTCACTTGTTTTTGATCCATGGATGATGTTCTTCTTGTTGTTGGATACTTGTCATTATCAAAACCTGTCTACAACATGTAAATACAACTTGGTCTTGAACTGGGAGAAATGTCATTTCATGGTAAGGGAAGGCATAGTTCTTGGACACTTAGTGTCTGAGAGAGGAATTGAGGTGGATAAGGCCAAGGTAGAGGTGATTGAAAAATTGCCCCCACCGACCAATGTGAAAGGCATTCGAAGCTTTCTTGGGCATACCAAGTTTTACCGGCGGTTCATTAAAGACTTCAGCCAAATCACAAAGCCTTTGATGAATCTTTTAAGTAAGGATGTTCCTTTTATTTTTGACTCATCTTGTCTTGAGGCTTTTTACAGGATTAAGCAGGCTTTGATCTCCGCACTTATAGTGCAACCCCCTGATTGGGAACTGATGAGTCTCTAAAAGACTCATTATTTCATATTTACTTAATGATAATTTATAGGAAATTTGTGTAAAATAATTACATTTTTAATAATGTTATTCATAAAATAAAGTATTTATTTTGATTAGTAAAAATAGAGAATTATTGATAAATTAAGCATGTTTTATGCAGTAAATTGTAAATGGAGAAAAAAGGGAAAAAAGATGAAGAATAAGTTATACTGTCAGAACCCCAACGTACCTACACCCAAGACCAACGTACCTACGCCCAGGACCAGCGTACGCTCATTCCTAGCGTATTTACGCCCATGTCACACACTACTTGGTATCAAGTCCAGGAACTCAGTGTACTTACGCTGGCATTTACACTTACTTTTATGCCCATTTCCCCCTCAATCAGACCTTAGTCCAGATCTCATGCGTACCAACGCCACTCTTACGCTCTCTCTTACGCCCAATCACTGATCCACTTAACTTAGTTATTTTCAGAAGTTGTACTTGTTGTAATTTAAGTAACTTAAGTTATTTATTTATTTGTACCTTTTTAACTAATTGTATCCTCTGTAATTATTTAGGATTTTTAGTTAAGCCTAGGAAAGCTATATATAGCTGCATTGTAAAGAGTTGACTAACTAACTCAGAGCTAATTTTAGATCTAACTCTCATTCTTAGATTTTTTCTCTTCTCTCTAGACCTTCTCTCTCTAAATTCTTTCATCCTTAACCTCATCCTCTGTATCCATTTTTGTTCTCCTCTTTGGGTGCTTAATTCCCTAGGAGTGGGATTGACTGAAGTTGCAATCAAGCTGAGACTCAAGTGGCTGAAGTTGAGGAATCACTTGAAGCAAGTTTTGAATAGAGAAAATATTGGATCACATCTCTTGGATTGGGAAATCCAAGGCTCATTCAGAAGCATTCACTAGAGAGGAATCATAGTAAGAGCTTCAGATTGCATTTCCTAACTTAGTTGCTTCATGCCTAAGGAATTAGGTGAACAACTAGGGTTCCTTAAATTTCACAATTGGATTTGACATGAACTGATGCCTAAGGAATTAGTATTGCTTTGTGTCGAGTTAGTAATAATTTCCTAAGTAATTAAGAGTTATTCATCTATGAAATTGAACCATGCTTTAATTGAATCCAAAGCTGCTGTCATTAGGATTTTAGTGAAATTGTATGTTGAGATCAATTCCAATCTGTGTGTTTAGTATAGATTAATTGCTGACCTAATTCTACTTGTGAAACTACTATATGAAAATTCATAAAAATAATATAAAATTTAGAAAATTGCAAAACTTAATTGGCTTTATTGTGAGGTTTAGCTAGAGGTTTCTCAAGATTGTGGTACTTAACACAATCCCCGTGGGGACGATCAAATATACTCTATTTTAACGATTGATGTGTTTGCCAAGAATTTTATCACTCGATGAGATTGCATCAGGAACTCCTATTCGAGTTGATGTGTAATACGAGTGATCACGCAGTGGGGGCTGTGCTTGCCCAACAGAAAGATAAGAAACTCTATGTGATCCATTATGCTAGCCATACACTTAATAAAGCTCAGGTAAACTATGCTACCACTGAAAAGGAATTATTAGCCATGGTCTTTGCTTTTGATAAGTTTAGTTCATACTTGTTAGGATCGCATGTTACTGTCTATACTGATCATTCTACCATTAAGTATCTGTTGAATAAAAAAGAAGTAAAGCCTAGGCTAATTAGGTGGATTCTACTTTTGTAAGAATTTGATTTAGAAATTAAAGATAAGAAGGGTACTGAGAATCTCGTTGTTGACCATTTATCCCGGTTGGGTGATGTTGTTCCCATTAATGAATCTTTTTCGGATGAACAACTTCTAAGTCTTAGTGTCCAACAAGTGCCTTGGTATGTAGATTTTGTTAATTTTCTTGCATGTGGTATTTTTCCCCTGACCTTGGTTTTCAGAAGAAAAAGAAGTTTTTTTACAGATGTTAGGCACTATTATTGGGATGAGCCTCTCGCCTTCAATCAATGTGTAGATGGTTTTATTAGGAGGTGTATTCCGGAGGATGAAGTCCATGCCATCCTGGACCATTACCACTCTCCTTCTTGTGGAGGCCATATGAGCACATCCAAGACAACCTCAAAAGTATTACAAGCTGGGTTCTATTGGTCACACCCTTTTAAGGATGTGCGTAAGTATATCCTGACTTGTGATGCTTGCCAAAGATTAGGTAATATAGGTAAGAGGCATGAAATGCCACTTAATAGCATTTTAGAGGATGAGTTGTTTGATGTGTGGGGGGTTGATTTCATGGGACCCTTTCCCTCTTCTTTCAGAAATTATTTTATTTTAATAACAGTAGATTACGTGTCTAAATAGGTGGAAGCCATTGCTTTACCTCATTGGGATGCTAAAACTATTATGAAGCTTTTCAAACATATAAAAAAGGTTTGGGGTCCCCAAATGCATAATTAATGATGAAGGGTCTCATTTTATTGAGAAAACTTTTCAGACCCTCTTGAAGAAATATGGAATGGGGCATAAGGTTGCCATACCTTATCACCCTCAAACTAGCAGACAAGTTGAGGAATCCAATAGGGAGATCAAAAATATTCTCCAAAAAGTGGTCAATACATCCCGAAAGGATTGGTCTATTAAATTAGATGATTCCTTATGGGTGTATCGAACCACATACAAAACTCCCATTGGAACCACACCTTTTAAGCTAGTGTATGGGAAGCCTTGCCATTTGCCTGTAGAGCTTGAATATAAATTTCTTTGGGAAATTAAAATGCTTAATCTTGACCATGAGGCTGTAGGAAAACACAGGTTATTGGATCTTAATGAGCTTGAAGAGCTTCGCTTGGATGCATATGAAAATGCCAGAATATATAAGGAGAAGACCAAACAATGGCATGATCATCACATCCTCCAGAGGTCATTCAATCCAGGTGATATGGTTTTACTCTTCAACTCTCGCTTGAAGATTTTCACTGGTAAATTGAGGTTTCGATGGTCAGGACCGTTTAAGGTCACTAAGGTTTTTCCTTTGGGAGTTGTCGAGTTATGGAGTGAGAAGTCTGGTCCGTTTAAGGTAAATGGACAGAGACTCAAACACTATTTGATAGGTGAACCCATCCAGCAAGCAATTATCTTGGATTTGCTTGATGTATCATGCTCTTAATTCCATTTGGGTAAACGTCTGGCTGAAGACGCTAAACTTAGCACTAATGGGGAGGTAACCCCATGTTTTCTTTACTGCATTACATGATATTTTACTTTGAAGCATGTTTCTATTTTTGGTTTCCTAATTTGAATGCATATAATTTTTTCACATTCATACATTGCATGAATGCATAGGGTCTTAAACACGATTTTCAAAGGTTTTCATTGGTTTAAACAGTGACATCCACTGGCAGTGGACTTCACTGATCTTGAAAGTTGGAATTAGAGGAAGAAATTTTTTGAAAAACTAGTGAAATCCACTGGCAATGGAATTTCCCACTACAGTCAATTCCTCTAACTTGAAACTGGACAAAATAATTTAGGCAAAGCAGTGACCTCCACGGGCAGTGGAAAATCCCACTGAGTGTGGGTCTTTCTGCTCATTTCTGTGCCTCAAAATGCAAGATTTTAAAGGACCCAAGGCAGAGAACTCCATGGGCCGTGGAATTTCCCACTGGCCATAGGTTCTTAATAGGTTGTGTAAAAAAAAAGAGCCATGGACAACAAGATCCACGGGCTGTGGGAAATCCCACTGGCCGTGGATCGTCATAGGTATGTTATTTCCCCTTTATATTTAAAGCGCACCACGCCTGTGTTTTTTCTATTCCTCTTTCATACTTCCTCCTATTGTACATGGTCATTCAAGCTTGAGAAATCCTTGATTCCATCTCCAAATTATAATTTTTCTTCACTCATTACCACATCTGCATTATCACTTACATTCATCTTCATCAAGTAAGTATCAATTTTCATGCTCATTTTTAAGGTATTTCTCTAGTTTAGGGTTCTCTTATGTTTGATATTTTGCTTTATTTTTGGTGAAATTAATCATGTGGGAGGGTTTATATGCATTCATATATGATTTTTGGGATTAAAAATCATGTGGGTATGTTATTAAACTTTTGTTTAAGAATTATCATGTTCACCTTGTTCTTCATTTTCATTGAAACCCATATGGTTTTCCCTTCATGATTTTCACTCTATGTTTCATATGTGGCAATTTGATTCATTCATATTCATATGTAGCATGTAATTTGTGAAATTGGGAAACTTGGTGTTACATGTTCATGGGCTCTTTTGGGTTATATTTTTCATGCACACCAAGTGTTTGATAGAATGTGTAAGGCAACTTCTTATTCTTATCTTTGATTATAAGTTGTTTTATGTTCACTAATCCTTATGGTGATATTATTAACATACCTTGTGCTTATGTATGATTACAAGGAAAAGGGGCTTGAGTAATGCTTTATGATGCATGTTAATGATTTTAAAATGGAAAAGGGTATGTGTGATATACTTGAATTGCTTCTTGCCCCATGCTTAGTTCATCAAATTTTTCTTGATTTATGTCTCAAGGTGTTGAAATGCATTGCTAGTTATACATTGTTTGACATTTATTGAGGCCATCTCAATTGATTTGAAACCATAAAGGGTATTGAAGATTCTAGTTTGGGGTATGTGATGTGAGATATAGGTTGGCCTACCAAGTGTTTGTGAAAATGCCTGAACTAGCTTCATTTCATTTTTCTTAGGATTATTTCATGCTATAGCCTATGAAATTTAATCCCTAGGTGAATGATACATATTTACATATGCATTTGGCTAGGATTATACATCTTTTCTTCTAACTTAGTGATATTTTTCATAAACCAATATTCATATCTATTTGGTCCATCTATGTTCTTTCTTGTGATCCTATATTTGGGTTAGAATGTAATTCTTATTGTATGCCTAATTTTTATCCATCCTATGCATTATCAACAGGAACCAATTCTCATCATGTCGTCTGGGAGAACCAAGATGGTGGGAGAAAAACGGAAAAATAAAGGTAAGTCATCTAACTATGGTAATGTTGATGACATTGAGTGTACCTCGAATGAGCAACAAATACGACTTGCTTCTTTGTCCGCGAGGGATATTATTCCCTCCTGGTTTTTCTGTAAAGAATCTTTGCTTGAGCTTGGCATCTACCAGGATACTTTGAAATTATACAACAACGTGGGTTAGGATGATTTTATTGAGTTATATGAACCTAGCTATGAATGCACCACTTTAGAGTTCCTTAGCTCAATTGATATAAAACCATGTGCCAATGATTCTGGTTGGGAGATTACGTTTCAGCTAAACAACACTAATTATAAAATGGATTTAGATGATATGGATATCATTCATGGTTTTCCCTCTATGACTGGTACTCCTTTAGCCCGTGTGAATACTGCTCATATTCCAAGGGACTTTCGGGGCCAATATTTTTAGTCCTAAATTTCCCGAACTAAAGAACAGTATGATCCCTCCTCCACCAAAGCCTATTCCATACATCACCCTATTTTCAAATACCTTCAGAGGTTCATGGCCCACTCCATCTTTGGGCGATTTGATAACCCGAGCACCATTCAGGCTGTTGATTATACTTCCTTTATGCTATGATCCATAAGATACCGATCCACTCAACTAAATGGCTTTTTAGTCAATTTACTCGAGTTGGCCGGGCTACCTCTGGCAGGATTGTTATAGCTGGGTATATCAACCCACTTGCCCGATATGTTGGCATTGACCTGGAACAAGATACCCTGTTATGTGAACCCAAAAGGGTGGACATGGGTGAAATGATTAATATGGGCATGATAGTACTTCATAGGGGTGTTTATAGTTTGATTATTCCTGGATTTTCTATTCCTCACACCTTGCCTGAGCCTAGCTTTACTAGCCTGGAAGGCATGATTACTTTTCTGTTTACAGGTCCAGGTGATGATGTGGAAGATCCTGTGGATACTGATATGCCACCCCCTAGAGCACTCCGCTGGTCTATCCCGATCCACTTTTGGCTCCAGTTTCTCCATGGAGCATATGTATTCCCTGAAATAGGGCATGAGCAGTCGCATGGATTCTATGTCCATATGAATGGAATCCATGTCTAGAGAGGAGGAGAGGTAAGGAGCCCAACTCACCCAAATCTCTCACAGAGTTGATGCCGTGTATGATTGGCATTCCCAGCAGGGCCATTTCCCACCTCCTTCTCCATGACAGGTGATCTTGTTTGAATAAGTATCCGTTTACCTTACTCTCTCCTGACTAAACACTATGGACACTATTCATCTTTAGTTTGGGGTGGTAGGTAACAGAAACTTATTCCAGACCCTTGTGCTTTTTTTTGAGTGATCTTTTGTTTTGTGTGATTCTTTATGATTTGCATGCTATGTTTACTGTATTTTCATTTAGGATTTGTCTCCTTATGATAACTATCTTGCAAGTTTTGTGTTAATTCGAATGATAAAATTTCAGCCCTTTTGGATTCCAAAATAAAAAATAAATAAATAAGTTTTATGATTGCTAGTTTGTCTGGATGAACCACTCATGATGATTCCCTGTTTGCTTGGACTATGACTAATTGCCATTTAATTTGAGAGCTTTTTAGCCAAAGAAAGGGTAAACCATTTTGATAAACCCTTGTTTTGTTTCTTTGAGTGTATCATGCATTTTTAGGCAGTCTAGAACTTGGCTTGGGACCGATTCAAAATGGTTGGTGACTATATGTTGTGGAATGAAAAAGGCAATCTAGGTTTTGTTCTTTAGCCTCAGAATTTGAATGTTATAGTTACCATTAGTTGCCCCTGTTGAGCTTAAAATGTTTATTCTTGAAAGCAAACTGATAGTTAATTCTCTAAATCTTTGAGAAAAATCAAGGATGACAACTAGATGAAAAAGGCTCAAAAAGAAAAATTAGTTTGATTTGGGAAATGAAAATAATAGAAATATAAGATTGTGGTTCCAATAAAAAATTTTTAAGAAGAAGAAAAAGGATGATAGTAAGAATATAATAAGGAGTCTAGTTAAAAATGAAAAGGAATAGGACTCCTTAAAAGTTTTTGAATGAGCAAGAAAATGTGTTTTCTGGTTTGCTTTCTGAAACTTATTATTCTTAGAAATTTCATTGTTAAAATATTTTGAACTTCCCTTTTTCTTGATATCCATTCCTATTTTGTGAACCCCTGGCCCCATTACAACCAATGAAAGACCTTTTGACCATAACGTGTTTTCTGGATAACTGTGGAGTTTAGGGTCACTTGCCAAGCTTATGGTAGTGTTTTGAAATGTTATGATTTGAGTGATACTTATACACAAGCCTAAACACTTAGAGAGAAATGAAAGGGTGTGTATCTGTAGTTTGGTCCTGGTAAGCATGGTATGAATAATGATGTGGCTTCTTTTAGATAATCTTGTAATTATCTATTAATGATAATTCTGATTGGGATCCTTGAGTTGGTTTGAATTCTTCATTTTTCTTATTCATGCTTGTGATGATGTTGATTTCTTAGGGATAAACAATGTCCTAGTTTGGGGTGTTTTGATAAGTGTTTAGCTTGCATTAGTTTTAAGGCCCATATAGTCTTAGTTTTAGTTTATTTCATCTTATTTTTCCTTAATGTCCATGGTTATTCTTCTATTTCTGCACATGCTACTTGGGTAGTTGTATTTTGTAGAAACCTTCATGAGATAAGCCTATTAGCAAAAGGAATTGGAAGACTTTGAATGGAATGGTGAAAATGGGAAGAGTTCAAGCTTGTAAAAGACTCAAGATTAAAGCCACTCCAACACTTAAAGAAGGATGTACAAAAAGAAAGCATTTCGGAACCCCAAAAAACCCATAAAACGCATGTTTGCCAAAGCTCAGAGAAAACCACTACCAGTGGAATTTCCCACTGGCCGTGGAACACACTGGATAAATGGGAAACTTGACGTAGAAAAACCCACTACCAGTGGAAAATCCCACTGGCCGTGGAACTCCCTACAAAAAAATCCACTGGCCGTGGATTTTCCCACTGCCAGTGGTTTTTGCCTAGTTTTCAATTTTCAATGCGTTTAGGTGTCAAACAGTATGATCCACTGCCAGTGGATTTTCCCACTGCCAGTGGACTTTACATGCTTGTTGCAGTTGCCTTCAGTTTTCAGTAAATTTTAGAGGACAAAAAGGGCCAAAACATGGGGTGAAAGACACACAGAGATACTAAGACATTTTTGGGTGAAAATTGAGAGACCCTTCTTGGAGATTTTGGAGAGGAATTCTAGGATCAACACGAAGAACATTGATTTTGCAGAACTTTGGGCATTAATTAGATCAGAGTAAAAGTTAGAACTCTACTTTTCTTCTAAACCCTTGTTTTGTGATTTTGATTTCTCTTATGTTAGAGGTTGAATTCCATTGTGGCGTTGTAATTTTTTCCATTATATCAATCTAAATTCCATTCTTGGGAATTAGGGTGTAGCATGTGAAGTTGCATATGTAAGTATGCAAAGAAATTTTGATAATGACAAAGTATTCATGATGATGGAATGACAAAGGATCCTAAACAAGGAAGTTCAAGCACAAAGACAAGGCTAAGAGCAAAGAGATAAAGATGCCTCACAAAGAATTAACAAAACATGAGCTATAGAAAATAAGGTTGGTGTCATGAACCTAAGAACAAGCTCATAAGTTGAAGAAGAATCAAGGAAACAGGCATGAGGATCAAAGGAATAAGCCATGGGTCAATACATATCAAGAACATATCTAAGACCTTGAAGAATTGTATCAGGAACATGTCCTAATCGATTACCACACTAGAATAATCGATTACCATAACTTTGTTTATGACATAATCGATTACAACAAGAAGGACAATCGATTACAAGGATTCTGGAATGTAACTAATCGATTACAACTACACAACTAATCGATTATAGAGCTTCTATTTACACCCTAATCGATTACACATAAGGCACAATCGATTACCATGCTGCGTAACCTAATTAAATGCATCAGGTGCCACTCATAATCGATTACAAGGCAAGGCATAATCGATTAGAGAGGTTCTGTTTCATAGCTAATTGATTACAAGAGAAATGCTAATCAATTACAGAGCGAATTACACTAAAGATTTCAAAATATAATCGATTACAGCTCGAGGGCTAATCGATTACCATAGTGTCAGAACGTGGGAAAAGTGTCTTTAAGTGGAACTCCAGCTCATTTCTTCACTCCCACTTTATGCCCACTTGAGGTATCCGTTGGAGACACTGTGCAACAGCTAGGAACCCTAAAAATGGCTATAAATGGAGCATGAATTCAAGCAAGAAATAGGGAGACCAAGGCACAACACAAGGAAATCAATATTCTTCTTCTAGAGGTCTTTTTATTAGATTTCTCTTGTATATTCTACAACTCTTGTTTCTAAACTTACATATTGCTTAAGAGTTGTTAGATTGTGAGTTTCAATTTGCATATCCTCTCTTGTTGAGAGTTAGAATTTGTGAGAGCTTTCATTTGTGTATCTACTCTATTGAGAGAGTTAATTACTTGTAAACCAAACACCAAGACACCAAGGTTTTTCACTCTAGGTTGAGTGGTCACAAAGGTTGGGGTTCAACCTTTGGGTATTGAGAGATTGTGAGATTGGGTGGGTTGCCCTTTGCTTGTGAGAATTGATTTCTTGAGTATGGGACACTAGGAAGCTGCAATTGCTCAAAGCTTGTATCTCAAATCTTCAATAGTAGAATCCTTCAAGTGGGTTGCTTGAAGGCGAGACGTACACCGGGTTGGTGGAACTCGTTAAATTGGTTTGCATTTCTCTCTACCTTGAACTCTTTATACAACTGCGTATATAAACTGTTTGTTGAAATGCTTGAGCTGAATGTGTGAATCAAAGTTGTTGTTCAAGTAGAAAACTAACTCTGCATGCCAAGTGTTTGATAATTTGCTTGAATCAATATTTGGTAAAGTTCTTAAAAACTGAAATTTGCTTTAACTTGCCAAGTATCTAGATCATTGTTTCCTATCAACTCTTGTGTGATACTTACTTAATTGCCTTCACTTATTTCATGCACACAAGCTGTTTGATATATTGAATGAGCTGAACCCTTATAGGAAACATCACATTACTTGTGAAATAAATCTATGCACTCCAACTGATTGATAAATTGTTTAAACCAATAACTTGCCTTGTTTATCACACTTAAAGCTAAATATTGTCATTGCACATCAAGTGTGTCATAGTGTGATATGTGCATAAAAGTTATTGTCTCTTCATCATTGCATCATTTGTATATTACTAACCATTTCCAAGGGGATTCCGCGTGAAAATTTGAAACACTCAATTCACCCCCCCTCTTGAGCGTTGAGGCCTTGGCTAACAAGTGGTATCAGAGCTTGACTCTTGCCATAAGGCTTAACAGCTGCAGGAGATCAAGATGCCCTCTACCTCTTATGATGCATTTCCGTAAAATGGCACATTAAATAGACCACCAATCTTCAATGGTAAGGACTATGCTATTTGGAAAGAAAGGATGAAAATCTTTGTCCAATCCTATGACCTCAAGGTATGGAATGCTATTCAATTTGGCCCTTTTATTCCAAACTACATTGTTGATAATATAGAATGTATGAAGCCCATGAACTTATGGACTAAAGAAGAAGAAAGAAAGGTACAATTCAATTTAAGAGCTAAAATTCTTATCACATTAGCATTAGAACCTAACGATGTTTCTAGAGTTATTACTTGTAACAATGCTAAAGAAATATGGGAAACTCTTAAAACAATTTATGAAAATACTAATGATGATCAAGATGCAAGAATTAGTACTCTCTCTAGCAAACACGAAGAAATCAAAATAGATTCGGAAGAAGAGACCATGGAATCGAAAGTGGAATTTACCAACCTCTGTCTTATAACAAAGCACTCCGAAGATGATGAGGTAAGTTCTCTAAACGAATCTAGTGATGATGAAAGTGAATTTGATAAAGATGAATTGCTAGAAGCTTTTGAAGAATTGCATGAAAAATTTGTTTTATTATCAAAGAAATATGCATGCTTAAAACAAACCATTTTGAAGCTTGAAAATGAATTGCATAATGTTCACATAGAAAAGGAAAATCTTAGAATTCAAAATGATGAATTAGTAGCTTCAAATATCACTCCTAGGACTTGTAATGGAAATAATGATTGTATACTTATTGATAAATGCATGCTTCTGGAAAATAAGAATAAAGAACTAAAAGAGGCACTTAGTAAGCTCACAAATGGTCAAACACTTCTAAGTGCACCTATTGAAGATCAAAGGCATACACTTGATAGAAGAAAAATAGGTTATTACAAGAATCCTCTTGCACTTTACAAAGAAAAATCTAAAGCCATTCTAAGACACACAAACCATGAAAGAAAAGGAAACTCAATGTCTAATTGTTTTAAAAGGAAAGAATATAAAAGGAACCATTACAATCATACCATGACTTATTCTTTGGATGCAACATGTTTTTATTGTGGAATATATGGTCATATATCTTCAGATTGCTTTATAAAGAAATCTCGTCAAAAGAGCATGAGAAAGGTATGGATTCCAAAAATAACTTTGAAATCCCAAACTAACAAGGAAGGACCCAACTCTCAAAGGGTACCTTAAAATTTTGAAATCTTGTAGGCAAACTTCAAAGCAACAACTTCTCATTGACGGATGACCAAAACTCATGGCCTAAGGAGATATCAAGAATCTCAATCTCCACTCCAAAAGACAAAGGAGAAGAATAAAGCAAGCCAAGATTATGATGACTCATCATACATCTAATAGATACCATTCAAAACAAGGAAATAGACAAGAAGCTTCATTGTGACTCACATAAGATGGATTGCACTAAGATAAAATCCAATGGACAACACTAAAGGTGATGCAACAAAAGGTGCAAGTAATTATCATATAATCAATGTTAACACTCATTCTTGATGAATCTTGATGTGTGAAAATCTAACTTTGATTTGATATATGATTGAGCATGAATGATATGAAATCTTGAGATGGATGAACAAATAATCTTAGGACCCCTTAAACTTATGAAATCCTTAGGATCAATGATGTATATGTATATAGTGATTAATGATTAGTAATGATTGATAATGAGTTTGATGAATGATTGTTTGAATAACATGGTCTATGAAAAACTTGAGATTAAAATTGATTGTGCATAAACATGTATAAATCTTTGATAATGTTTAAACCCTTAATGATGCATAAACTCTTGAGTAAATATGGATTCTTGATGATGTATCATTTATTGAACAAGAGATATGTTGTTTAACTAGTGGTATCTAAATAACAAGCATCTCCTTAAAAAATTAGTATCAATTGAATTAGTAAGAGGGAGAAGTCATAGGGACATAATCTTGATTATGTGCTTGTCAGTATGCCTTGAAAATAAATACATATATTTTTTACAAGTGGTATCAATTACAGTAGTAAGGGGGAGTATACACATGAATGATTATCCTTGATTTCACTTCTCTGTAATTATATTTATGGTACTCATGCTTTTACTCAATTATATGCTTACTTGGAAGAATATCATTGTGCATTTTGATAATGCCAAAATAGGAGAAAAGTATGTGCTTATTAGAAGTGATTACGAGCTTATGTGTCTATCCTAATTGAGAAAATTACTTGCTTACTTATATTTGACTTGTTTACAACTGTGCAAATAATGATATGTGTGCTTAATCATGTGACGCCTCTCATACTTGAAAATGATACTCACTACATGATTAAAATAAGTTAGCAATCAATCATATGCTTACTTGATGAATAAATTATGTGATTGCTTATTGACTCTAGATGCAATAAAATGGTATATATCATTGATCATGCTTTAAGCTTTGATATGAAATACTTGCTCTAAGTCTCTCTTATTCAAATAAATGAGCTTATATGTTGATGGCATAGATTATGACTAAGTTAACGATCTTTTGATGATGCCAAAGGGGCAGAGATTAGTGAAAGGATTAGTAATATCAATTGCATGATTAAAACAAGCTGGTTACAAGATTAAGGGGGAGAATAACACTTAAACAATATTGACATAATGAACTTAACTAGCATCCATTACATCATAAAGGGGGAGAATATATGTAAACATTGATTGTCATTATTCTATGAAACTAACACCCCAAGAGATAAACATTAGTTGTCATCATCAAAAAGGGGGAGAATGTGTTTGAATGTTGAAACAGGTTTTGATAATGACAAACATGAAGCTTAAAGAAAAAACTTCAACAAGAAGAATTCAAGAAGTCAACATCATAAAGATCAAGGAATGAATGCAACATGTAACATCAATTGTCATCATCAAAAAGGGGGAGAATGAAGTTGCATATGTAAGTATGCAAACAAATTTTGATAATGACAAAGTATTCATGATGATGGAATGACAAAGGATCCTAAACAAGGAAGTTCAAGCACAAAGACAAGGCTAAGAGCAAAGAGATAAAGATGCCTCACAAAGAATTAACGAAACATGAGCTCTAGAAAATAAGGTTGGTGTCATGAACCTAAGAACAAGCTCATAAATTGAAGAAGAATCAAGGAAACAGGCATGAGGATCAAAGGAATAAGCCATGGGTCAATACATATCAAGAACATATCTAAGACCTTGAAGAATTGTATCAGGAACATGTCCTAATCGATTACCACACTAGAATAATCGATTACCATAACTCTGTTTATGACACAATCGATTACAACAAGAAGGACAATCGATTACAAGGATTCTGGAATGTAACTAATCGATTATAACTACACAACTAATCGATTATAGAGCTTCTGTTTGTGTAACATCCTGCTTTAATAGTAGTTCAATTATATAATTTATGAAGCATGGAAGGTCTGTAAGTGTTGATCAATGAATAAAACACTCTATGGATGGCTTTTAATGCTCCAGAAGTTTCATTTTTGGGTATAATTCTAGAATTTATATAGATCCTTATTGATAAGGCCCAATTTCTGAGTGAAAATGCCTTAGAAAGAACTGTCCGAGTGAGAAAGAGACTCTGTTCCGAGTGAAAACTACAAATTCCGAGTGACCAAAAGGAATTCCGAGTGGAAAATGGAAATACCGAGTGAAAATTGTATTTTTTCGAGTGGAACATGGTCAAGAGGACTTATTCTGAGTGACATTTTGTCTCAGAGACTCACTGCTGAGTCAAACATCTCAGGAAGACTCAATTCCGAGTCAAGTACTTCAAAAAACTCATTTCCGAGCCAATTATTCCTAATTGACTCGTTTCTGAGTCAAACACCGCAGAAAGACTCATTCCTGAGTCAAGCTTCTTCCAAAGACTCGTTTCCGAGTCAATCATAATGCAATACCGAATGAAAGTTCTACCGAGCAAAAACCCAAGAATTGGGAATCAGTTTTAATAAATTTACCGAGTAAACAGTCGAGTGGAATAACTCGGTTTGGAGATGAATTACCGAGCAACGACTGACCTAATGTTGAGTCCTCTTTGGCAATGAAAACTGAGTGAATGATGAGCAATAAAGATTACCTTGACGAGTGGAAAACCTGAGTGTTGGAGTTGGACTCAGAGGAATACCTCCGAGTATAAAAAGAATGAGGTGTTTCTGAAAGAGGAATCAGAATTGTGTAACATACCGAGTGAAGCTTATGCATATTGTCCTTTTCTGAGTAGTGAAAACCTTAGAGGATTCCGAATGAAGAACAATTCAAGGGCTTCTGCCAAGTGGAAACCTGGGAGCATTGAGTCGGTCTGAGACGACTTGACTGAGTGAAAGGATGAAGGAAGAGGAGTCGGTTTTAATTAAATTACCGAGTGGATAATTGAGTGGAATGAGTCGGCTTAATAATGATTTAAAACGGCTGAGTGGAAAACAGAGAAGAACTGACTCGGTTTCAGGAAGAATATGCCGAGTGAGATATTTTATAAGTAAGTCCGAGTGAGGAAACTCCGATTGTCACCTCCAAGGAAGAGAAATCAGAATGAGAGTTTCAAATAGAACCAATTCCGAGTGAATAATAGGTGAAGACTCGGTTTCAGGAGTTTCTACCGAGTGGATTAAGATGTTGAAGTGAAAACCGAGTGAATGAAGGATCGGTTTTGGGGAGGGAGAGTGTCTGGTTCAAGCGAGTCGGTTTTCGCTTGAGCGAAGCCCCTCTGCCAGTGCTTTATATGGCACTCGCTCAAGCGAGTCAGATTCCGCTGGAGCGAGAGGACTCGGTTTCCCTTCTTCTTCACACGACTGGAGGAATTCCAGTCGGTTTATAGGCTAACCGAGTGGAATTCCAGTCGGTTTTCAGTGCCAGGAGTAACTTTTGACTCCTTTCTTGTCTCTTATGCAATTTTTAATGCAACCAAAACCATTATCACTCACCCTAGTGGGTGGACGGCCAGAAGTGGACCATTATAAGCCACTTTCTTATTTTTTTATCCTCCATTATCTCCACTAACAGCACTAAACATCCATTAATGGAAAAGCTGTTTCCCACTTGTTTTGCATTATTAACTCTGCCTTTTGCTAAGACCTGAACGCATTAGAACAAAGCTAGTGAACTATCCTTACCTTGATTTCCCTCCTTCCCCAATACTCCTTTGAACAGAAGCCAGGACAGCAAGAGGCCATTTTCAGTCGGCAAACCAAGTAAGAGGGGACAGGGTTGTGAATATTTATGAAATGGGTAGAGTTGTATGCTGTCCTAGGATTCTAGTTTTATTTTCGTATCTTGTTACTCAGTTTTGAGATTGCAAACGTGTGATTTTGACTCTGACTTCTTCATGAAAGTTGTATATCTTTTTGTTATCTAAATTTTGAGACCTGAATCAATTAATTTAAATATGTATAGCAAAAGTTATAGCCAAAATACTACAGCATGTTCGAGTGGAATATTTGTTCTATGATCTGTGTATATATTGATATTATTGGAATTTTACAAGCATAATCAGCCTTTGATGTCTTCACGAAAGTTGTAGATAATTGTGTTATGGATATGTAGAAAGTGGTTTCAAGTCAAAATAATTTTTGTAGCTCGAGATATGCCTAAAATACTGAAGTATGTCCAAGCTGTAAATCTGTTAACTTAAGATACGAACTTTATTTTTAAAACTGGGAATTTTGTGGTGAGAATTAATGATCAGTGTCTTCATGAAAGCTATAGATCTTTTTATTATGTGAAATTTGAGGCCTGAACCGACTGATTTGAGTATGTGTAGCAAACGTTATAGCCAAAATACTACAGCATGTCTGAGTGGAATATTTATCCCATGTTTTGTGTATATATTAATATGCTGGGACTTGTACGTATATAATCAGCCTTTGATGTCTTCATGAAAGTTGTAGGTATTTATGTTATGGATTTATAGAAAATGGTTTTAAGTCAAAATGATTTTTGTAACTTGAGTTATGCCTAAAATACTGAAGTATGTACAAGCTGTAAATCTGTTAACTATGAAATCCGAATCTTATTTTCAAAACTGGGAATTTTGTGGTGTGAATTAGTGGTTGGTGTCTTCATGAAAGTTGTAGATAATTATGTTAAGCGTAATTCAGGACTGGTCTCATGTCAAAACTATTTTTGTAACTCCAAAAACGTTGAAAATACTAATATATGTACGTTTTGAAAGCTCATCTGGAGGTAGTGTTGTATTTTGTGGTTAAATGGTATTTCTTCTTAGAATTTGAATTTATGATCTTCATTAAAGTTGTCGATATTTGTGTTATGAATAATTTAGAACTGGTTTCATGCCAAAATTGTTTTTGTAGCTCCCGAAATGTTAAAAATACTAATCTATGTACGTTTTAAAAATCCTCTTTGAGGCAGTTTTGTATTCTGTGAATAAGTGATGGTTCTGTTTAGAATTTGAATTTATCGTCTTCATGAAAGTTGTAGATATTTATGTTATTGAGCTATAGAAAGTGGAATCACATAAAAATTATTTGATTTGCTCATGTTATGACTATTTTACTAACGTATGTCGCTGTTTGGAAATGCTGAAATTTACTTATAATGGTTATTATGGATAAAAATGATATTTTCTCTATGGGTAATAATTTATTATTGAATTCTTGAGTGATTATGAATTATTATGAATGTTGTTGAGTATCATACAGTTTGTATATTGTGGTGGTGAATAATTATGAATAACGAAATTAATTTATATGTACATGAATGCCTTGCGGTTATTGTTACATGTGGTTGAAACAGTAAATCCATGATTCTGAAAAATTATTATATTTGATGTGTCCTTTGAGGACTTGTGGTTTTTCAAGTGGTTTTGGAAATTAATATATCATGGTATGTTAAATGATAATAAGAATTAAAGGCATTCATGCATCATAAGCATTTGTACGCACCATGGAATTTAGGGGTTCCATGATTGCCTACCCTGGTGGGGGGTTGCTCTATGACGAGTTAAGCCCTATTTTGTTGTGCGCCATGGAGTGTAGGGATTCATGGTTTATGCAAAGCCCTACTTATGATATTTGTGTACTTCGGTACTTAAGCGCCATGAAGTGTAGGGATTCATGGTATATGCTAAAGCCCTATTTGTGTCTCTATGAGACTATTACTACAGTATTCCCACCAAACCAAATGGATCCAGCATGACATCATTTGACTAATTAAAGACTTATTAAATATAAATGAACTTGTTTGGCATATTCATCATATCATTATGGTTTGTTGATTGTATTTGTGCAATTTTATTTATTTTATATTTATTCTATATTCTGTCTCACTCTTACATTAATTTTTGCAGTGAATGCCACACAGAATGAAGAGTGATGCCATGATTGATGCCTATTTGAATTATTACTTGGACTCTAATTTAATGGGTTGTAATAAATATTATGTACTATGTACTGTTACTTCTAAATCATTTCCGCTATGCAAATATTTCATGAATCTTATTAATCACGACTAGTATGCATGATAATATTCCGCAATTATCGAATTTTATGTGAACTCTGAGTTAATTTACGAATTTTAAATTGATCTTTCAAAAACATAAAAAATTTATTCAGAAAATTACACGGGACGTCACATTGGTGGTATCAGAGCATTTTCAAAAATTCAGGACCAATTGCTATGACATGTACTATTTCTTGATATAATATGTGAAATGTTTGATTCTTTACTTGATAACATGTTAAGTGTGTACTATATGACTTGTGCCTGACTGATTAATTGCAAAATGATTTGTTTGATTATTGTTGGTAATATGATAAATGTGTTATACAATTTATTGCTTAATTGATAAACTGTAGAATACTTATAGTTAGGTTATAATACTATATATTTTCCCTTAGAATTAGTATAAACCAAACTACGAATGTAGGATGGCAAGAAACAACAACAACAACAACGATATGGCAGCAGCTTTCAACGCTGAAGCCATAGAACAACAAAACCAACCAAGGAGCACTGGAGGACTCCATGGGTTAGACCACTTCCTGAAAAGAAAGCCTTCACAATTCAAAAGAGGTTATAATCCAGAAGGAGCATATCTTTGGGCCAAGGAAATGGAGCGCATCTTTCGAGCATTGCCCTGCACAGAATGCAAAAAGGTGGAGTATGCCACCTATATGTTGGTGGAAGAGGCAGAAAACTGGTGGATTCATGCTAGAATCCGTATGATCGAGACTGATAGACCCTTGAACTGGGTCAACTTCAAAGACTGTTTCCTGGAGAAATATTTTCCAGCAAGTGTGAAAAGCCGCAAGGAGCTAGAATTTATGGAGTTGAAACAAGGCTCGATGTCCGTTGGAGAATATGTTGCAAATTTTGAAGAACTATCTCTCTTTTACCCTCCTTTTCAACAGGCTGGTGCCGAAGAATCGAAATGTGTTAAATTTGAGAACGGGCTGAATTTGGAAATCAAAGAGGTGATAGGGTACCAAGAAATTCGAAGTTTTCCTATTCTGATCAACAAATGCAGAATTTTTGAAGAAAATCACTAAGCCAGACTGGCACATGAAAAAGCCAATAGACAACTGAAACCTCAATCAGTTGATTTCAAAAGGAGAGGATCGTTCTATCAAGGACGTTTCAAGGGAGGATCATCATCATCATCTTCTGAGAGACGCAACAACATGAGGTGTCTTAAGTGCGGAGGTAATCATCATGTACGTGATTGTAACAGACATCTTGAAGATGTCACTTGCTTTCGATGTAATCAGAAAGGACACATCAGTCCAAATTGCCCGTAGAATCGACAAAACAATGACAGCAATACAATGAATAATCAAAGAGGCTCTAACTATCAGGGAGGTCGTGGAGGAAACACGCGAGCTGCTCAACCTCCAAGACAGAACAGGGAGTCAACAGACCAGAGGTTACAGTCAACAACTGGGAGAGTCTTTGCCATCAGCGGTTCAGAGGCAGATCAAGCTGATGATCTCGTACAAAGTAAGTGTGAAATCAATGGTACAATCTTATCTGTGTTATTTGATTCGGGTGCTACACATTCTTTTATTTTTGATGAGTGTGTTCGACGCCTTCAATTACCTGTGAAGCCTATGACATATGATCTGATTGTTTCCACTTCCACCGGTACACAACTTAGGACTACTAAGGTGTGTAACGAATGTTCTATGCTCATAGAAGGTAAAAACTTTCTAGTAGATCTTGTTTGTTTACCTCTAAAGGATCTGGAAGTAATCCTAGGGATGGACTGGTTATCGGCAAATCGAGTCTTGGTGGACTGTCATAACAAAACTGTGATACTTCCATCAGAAGAAAATCTTACTTTCGACAATCTCAAACTCTTTGCCTTACAAGGTGAAAGCCAATTATTTGCCTTGTTTACTCTTCCACAAGGAGATGGAGAATCTAAAGCAATCGAAATGCCAGTTGTTTCTGAATTCCCTGAAGTATTTCCAGAGGATGTCTCAAGTTTACCTCCAGAAAGTGAGATAGAATTCTCAATTGATTTAATTCCAGGAGCAGAACCAGTATCTAAGGCTCCATATCGTATGTCACCTATTGAACTGGCAGAACTGAAGAAGCAAATTGAGGAGTTGTTGGAGAAACATTTCATCAGGCCTAGTGTGTCGCCATGGGGAGCGCCAGTATTACTTGTCAAGAAGAAAGATGGAAGCATGAGATTATGTGTAGATTATCGTCAGTTGAACAAATTGACGGTAAAGAATAGATATCCTTTGCCCAGAATTGATGATTTGATAGATCAATTGAGGGGTGCTACTGTATTTTCCAAGATTGATCTACGATCGGGATACCATCAGATTCGTGTCAAGTCTGAGGATATTTCAAAGACAGCTTTTAGAACACGCTATGGCCATTACGAGTATCTTGTGATGCCCTTCGGAGTAACCAATACCCCAGCTGTATTCATGAATTACATGAATCGAGTGTTCCATTCATACTTAGATCAGTTTGTTATTATCTTCATTGATGACATTCTGATTTATTCTAAGACGTGGGAGGAACATGAAAAGCATCTTCGAGTGGTATTACAGATTCTGAAAGAAAAACGGTTGTATGCCAAGTTGTCTAAATGTGAATTCTGGTTGAAGGAGGTAAAGTTTCTAGGCCATGTAATCTCAAGCGAAGGAGTATCTATAGACCCTTCTAAAATTGAAGCTGTAACGAACTGGGAGAGACCATCAGTCACTGAGATACGAAGCTTCCTGGGATTAGCTGGTTATTATCGGAGATTTATTGAGGGGTTTTCTCAAATTGCCTTACCAATGACTCGTCTAACCCGGAAGAATCAACCTTTTGATTGGACGCCAGAATGTGAGAAAAGTTTCCAGGAACTAAAAATGAAGCTTACATCTGCTCCAGTCTTAACCTTGCCTGACCCACAAGAAGACTTTGTGGTTTATTGTGATGCTTCTAAAATGGGTTTAGGTTGTGTCTTGATGCAGCAACGAAGAGTGGTTGCCTATGCTTCTAGGTAGTTGAGACCACATGAAATGAACTATCCAACGCATGATCTAGAATTAGTAGCAGTGGTATTTGCTCTGAAAATCTGGAGACACCATTTGTATGGAGTCAAGTTTGAAGTGTTCAGTGACCACAAGAGCTTGAAGTATTTGTTCGATCAAAAGGAATTGAACATGAGGCAGCGAAGATGGATGGAGTTTCTTAAAGATTATGATTTTGATTTGAAGTACCATCCAGGAAAAGCAAATGTGGTGGCAGATGCACTTAGCCGAAAGTTCATTCATATGGCATCTTTGATGATAAAAGAGATGGAGATGATAGAACAATTCAGAGACATGAACTTGGGTGTGGAGATGAAATCTTCAAAGAGTTTGATCTTGGGAACTTTGAAGATAACCAATGATTTTCTGAAGCTGATAGGTGAAAGACAGAAAGAAGACTTGCCATTACAAGAGTTGAGAGACTTGCAGGTAAAGGGAAAAGATATGGGATTACAAGAAGGATCAGATGGAATTTGGAGAATCAAAAGCAGAATTTGTGTACCAGATGATGTTGGTCTGAGAAGAACAATCTTAGAAGAAGCACATAAAAGTATGCTGAGCATTCATCCTGGATCAACTAAGATGTATCAAGACATGAAGAAAAGCTTTTGGTGGCCAAGGATGAAGAAAGAAATAGCTGAATATGTGTCTTCATGTCTAGTATGTCAAAAAGCCAAGGTGGAACACCAGAAGCCATCTGGTGAACTGCAACCATTAAAGATTCCAGTTTGGAAATGGGATGATATTTCAATAGACTTTGTGTCAGGGTTACCAAGAACACGTTCAGGGAACGATGCAATCTGGGTTATTGTAGACAGATTGACAAAGTCTGCTCATTTTCTCCCAATGAATATGAAGAACTCTCTACAAAAATTGGCACAATTATATGTGAAGGAGATCGTAAGACTTCATGGTGTACCATCTAGTATTGTGTCAGATAGAGATCCAAGGTTCACTTCCCGATTCTGGGGAAGCTTGCATCAGGAATTGGGTTCAAAGCTTCGATTAAGTTCAGCTTATCATCCCCAAACAGATAGACAGTCAGAGCGTACCATACAAAGTCTGGAAGACCTACTGTGATCTTGTGTACTTGAACATGGTGGTAGTTGGGAGCAGTTTCTTCCACTGATTGAATTCACATATAACAACAGTTACCATAGCAGTATTGGTATGGCTCCATTTGAAGCATTATATGGTAGAAAGTGTCGAACGCCCCTTTGTTGGTTAGAAACTGGTGAAAGTTTGGCGTTAGGACCTGAAATTGTGCAGTAGACTATTGAACAAATAGAAATAATCAGAGAGAAGATGAAGGCATCCCAAGATAGACAAAAGCACTACTATGACAAAAGGAGGAAACCACTTGAATTTCAGGTTGGTGATCATGTATTCTTGAAGGTTTCACCTCACAAGGGAATTGGTCGAGCATTAAAGAGTAAGAAGTTGAGTCCAAGGTTCATTGGACCATATGAGATCCTGAAGAGGATTGGTACAGTGGCGTATCAGATTGCACTTCCTCCTCACCTGGCAAACCTGCACAATGTGTTTCATGTATCACAACTAAGGAAGTATGTACAAGACCCCACTCACGTGATTGCTGCTGATGATATTGAAGTTAGAGAAAATCTGACCATCTCCACAGAACCTACACAGATTCTAGAAAGATCGAATAAACGCCTGAGAAACAAGAACGTACCACTAGTGAAGGTTGCATGGAAACAAGGAAACGAAGTAACTTTGACTTGGGAGCGTGAAGATGCTATGAGGACGCAGTATCCAGGATTGTTTCACTGAGGAGTACGTTAAGTTAAATTTTGAGGATGAAATTTTTTATTAGGGTGGGAGAAATGTAACATCCTGCTTTAATAGTAGTTCAATTATATAATTTATGAAGCATGGAAGGTCTGTAAGTGTTGATCAATGAATAAAACACTCAATGGATGGCTTTTAATGCTCCAAAAGTTTCATTTTTGGGTATAATTCAAGAATTTATATAGATCCTTATTGATAAGGCCCAATTTCCGAGTGAAAATGCCTTAGAAAAAACTGTCCGAGTGAGAAAGAGACTCTGTTTCGAGTGAAAACTGCAAATTCCGAGTGACCAAAAGCAATTCCGAGTGGAAAATGGAAATACCGAGTGAAAATTGTATTTTTCTGAGTGGAACATGGTCAAGAGGACTTATTCCGAGTGACATTTTGTCTCAGAGACTCACTGCTGAGTCAAACATCTCAGGAAGACTCAATTCCGAGTCAAGTACTTCAAAAAAACTCATTTCCGAGCCAATTATTCCTAAGTGACTCGTTTCCGAGTCAAACACCCCAGAAAGACTCATTCCCGAGTCAAGCTTCTTCCAAAGACTCGTTTCCGAGTCAATCATAATGCAATACCGAATGAAAGTTCTACCAAGCAAAAATCCAAGAATTGGGAATCGGTTTTAATAAATTTACCGAGTAAACAGTCGAGTGGAATAACTCGGTTTGGAGATGAATTACCGAGCAACGACTGACCTAATGTTGAGTCCTCTTTGGCAATGAAAACTGAGTGAATGATGAGCAATAAGGATTACCTTGCCGAGTGGAAAACCTGAGTGTTGGAGTCGGACTCAGAGGAATACCTCCGAGTATAAAAAGAATGGGGTGTTTCTGAAAGAGGAATCAGAATTGTGTAACATACCGAGTGAAGCTTATGCATATTGTCCTTTTCCGAGTAGTGAAAACCTTAGAGGATTCCGAATGAAGAACAATTCAAGGGCTTCTGCCAAGTGGAAACCTGGGAGCATTGAGTCGGTCTGAGACGACTTGACCGAGTGAAAGGATGAAGGAAGAGGAGTCGATTTTAATTAAATTACCGAGTGGATAATTGAGTGGAATGAGTCGGCTTAATAATGATTTAAAACGGCTGAGTGGAAAACAGAGAAGAACTGACTCGGTTTCAGGAAGAATATGCCGAGTGAGATATTTTATAAGTAAGTCCGAGTGTGGAAACTCCGACTGTCACCTCCAAGGAAGAGTAATTAGAATGAGAGTTTCAAATAGAACCAATTCCGAGTGAATAATAGGTGAAGACTCGGTTTCAGGAGTTTCTACCGAGTGGATTAAGATGTTGAAGTGAAAACCGAGTGAATGAAGGATCGGTTTTGGGGAGGGAGAGTGTCTGGTTCAAGCGAGTCGGTTTTCGCTTGAGCGAAGCCCCTCTGCCAGTGCATTATATGGCACTCGCTCAAGCGAGTCGGATTCCGCTGGAGCGAGAGGACTCGGTTTCCCTTCTTCTTCACACGACTGGAGGAATTCCAGTCGGTTTATAGGCTAACCGAGTGGAATTCCAGTCGGTTTTCAGTGCCAGGAGTAACTTTTGACTCCTTTCTTGTCTCTTATGCAATTTTTAATACAACCGAAACCATTATTACTCACCCTAGTGGGTGGACAGCCAGAAGTGGACCATTATAAGCCACTTTCTTATTTTTTATCCTCCATTATCTCCACTAACAGCACTAAACATCCACTAATGGAAAAGCTGTTTCCCACTTGTTTTGCACTATTAACTCTGCTTTTTGCTAAGACCTGAACGCATTAGAACAAAGCTAGTGAACTATCCTTACCTTGATTTCCCTCCTTCCCCAATACTCCTTCGAACAGAAGCCAGGACAGCAAGAGGCCATTTTCAGTCGGCAAACCAAGTAAGAGGGGACAAGGTTGTGAATATTTATGAAATGGGTAGAGTTGTATGCTGTCCTAGGATTCCAGTTTTATTTTCGTATCTTGTTGCTCGGTTTTGAGATAGAAAACGTGTGATTTTGACTCTGACTTCTGCATGAAAGTTGTATATCTTTTTGTTATCTAAATTTTGAGACCTGAATCAATTAATTTGAATATGTATAGCAAAAGTTATAGCCAAAATACTACAGCATGTTCGAGTGGAATATTTGTTCTATGATCTGTGTATATATTGATATTCTGGGACTTTTACAAGCATAATCAGCCTTTGATGTCTTCACGAAAGTTGTAGATAATTGTGTTATGGATATGTAGAAAGTGGTTTCAAGTCAAAATAATTTTTGTAGCTCGAGATATGCCTAAAATACTGAAGTATGTCCAAGCTGTAAATCAGTTAACTTGAGATACGAACATTATTTTTAAAACTGGGAATTTTGTGGTGAGAATTAATGATCAGTGTCTTTATGAAAGTTATAGATCTTTTTATTATGTGAAATTTGAGACCTTAACCGACTGATTTGAGTATGTGTAGCAAAACTTATAGCCAAAATACTATAGCATGTCTGAGTGGAATATTTATCCCATGTTTTGTGTATATATTAATATGATGTGACTTGTACGTATATAATCAGCCTTTGATGTCTTCATGAAAGTTGTAGGTATTTATGTTATGGATCTATAGAAAGTGATTTCAAGTCAAAATCATTTTTGTAGCTTGAGTTATGCCTAAAATAATGAAGTATGTACAAGCAGTGAATCTCTTAACTATGAAATCCGAATCTTATTTTCAAAACTGGGAATTTTGTGGTGTGAATTAGTGGTTGGTGTCTTCATGAAAGTTGTAGATAATTATGTTAAGCGTAATTCAGGACTGGTCTCATGTCAAAACTATTTTTGTAACTCCAGAAATGTTGAAAATACTAATATATGTACGTTTTGAAAGCTCATCTGGAGTCAGTGTTGTATTTTGTGGATAAATGGTATTTCTCCTTAGAATTTGAATTTATGATCTTCATGAAAGTTGTAGATATTTGTGTTAAGAATAATTTAGAACTGGTTTCATGCCAAAATTGTTTTTGTAGCTCCCGAAACGTTAAAAATACTAATATGTGTATGTTTTAAAAATCCTCTTTGAGGCAGTTTTGTATTCTGTGAATAAGTGATGGTTCTGTTTAGAATTTGAATTTATCGTCTTCATGAAAGTTGTAGATATTTATGTTATTGAGCTATAGAAAGTGGAATCACATAAAAATTATTTGATTTGCTCATGTTATGACTATTTTACTAACGTATGTCGCTGTTTGGAAATGCTGAAATTTACTTATAATGGTTATTATGGATAAAAATGATATTTTCTCTATGGGTAATAATTTATTATTGAATTATTGAGTGATTATGAATTATTATGAATGCTGTTGAGTATCATACAGTTTGTATATTATGGTGGTGAATAATTATGAATAACGAAATTAATTTATATGTACAGGAATGCCTTGCGGTTATTGTTACATGTGGTTGAAACAGTAAATCCATGATTCTGAAAAATTATTATATGTGATGTGTCCTTTGAGGACTTGTGGTTTTCCAAGTGGTTTTGGAAATTAATATATCATGGTATGTTAAATAATAATAAGAATTAAAGGCATTCATGCATCATAAGCATTTGTACGCACCATGGAATTTAGGGGTTCCATGATTGCCTACCCTAGTGGGGGGTTACTCTATGACGAGTTAAGCCCTATTTTGTTGTGCGCCATGGAGTGTAGGGATTCATGGTTTATGCAAAGCCCTACTTATGATATTTGTGTACTTCGGTACTTAAGCGCCATGAAGTGTAGGGATTCATGGTATATGCTAAAGCCCTATTTGTGTCTCTATGAGACTATTACTGCACTATTCCTACCAAACCAAATGGATCCAGCATGACATCATTTGACTAATTAAAGACTTATTAAATATAAATGAACTTGTTTGGCATATTCATCATATCATTGTGGTTTGTTGATTGTGTTTGTGTAATTTTATTTATTTTATATTTATTCTATATTCTGTCTCACTCTTACATTAATTTTTACAGTGAATGCCACACAGAATGAAGAGTGATGCCATGATTGATGCCTATTTGAATTATTACTTGGACTTTAATTTAATGGGTTGTAATAAATATTACGTACTATATACTGTTACTTCTAAATCGTTTCCGCTATGCAAATATTTCATGAATCTTATTAATCACGACTAGTATGCATGATAATATTCCACAATTATCAAATTTTATGTGAACTCTAAGTTAATTTACGAATTTTAAATTGATCTTTTAAAAACGTGAAAATTTTATTCGAAAAATTACACGGGACGTCACAGTTTGCACCCTAATCGATTACACATAAGGCACAATCGATTACCATGCTGCGTAACCTAATTAAATGCATCAGGTGCCACTCATAATCGATTACAAGGCAAGGCATAATCGATTAGAGAGGTTCTGTTTCATAGCTAATCGATTACAAGAGAAATGCTAATCGATTACAAAGCGAATTACACTAAAGATTTCAAAATATAATCGATTACAGCTCGAGGGCTAATCGATTACCATAGTGTCAGAACGTGGGAAAAGTGTCTTTAAGTGGAACTCCAGCTCATTTCTTCACTCCCACTTTATGCCCACTTGAGGTAGCCATTGGAGACACTGTGCAACAGCTAGGAACCCTAAAAATGGCTATAAATGGAGCATGAATTCAAGCAAGAAATAGGGAGACCAAGGCACAACACAAGGAAATCAATATTCTTCTTCTAGAGGTCTTCTTATTAGATTTCTCTTGTATATTCTGCAACTCTTGTTTCTAAACTTACATATTGCTTAAGAGTTGTTAGATTGTGAGTTTCAATTTGCATATCCTCTCTTGTTGAGAGTTAGAATTTGTGAGAGCTTTCATTTGTGTATCTACTCTATTGAGAGAGTTAATTACTTGTAAACCAAACACCAAAACACCAAGGTTTTTCACTCTAGGTTGAGTGGTCACAAAGGTTGGGGTTCAACCTTTGGGTATTGAGAGATTGTGAGATTGGGTGGGTTGCCCTTTGCTTGTAAGAATTGAGTTCTTGAGTATGGGACACTAGGAAGCTGCAATTGCTCAAAGCTTGTATCTCAAATCTTCAATAGTGGAATCCTTCAAGTGGGTTGCTTGAAGGCGAGACGTACACCGGGTTGGTGGAACTCGTTAAATTGGTTTGCATTTCTCTTTACCTTGAACTCTTTATACAACTGCGCATATAAACTGTTTGTTGAAATGCTTGAGCTGAATGTGTGAATCAAAGTTGTTGTTCAAGTAGAAAACTAACTCTGCATGCCAAGTGTTTGATAATTTGCTTGAATCAATATTTGGTAAAGTTCTTAAAAACTGAAATTTGCTTTAACTTGCCAAGTATCTAGATCATTGTTTCCTATCAACTCTTGTGTGATACTTACTTAATTGCCTTCACTTATTTCATGCACACAAGCTGTTTGATATATTGAATGAGCTGAACCCTTATAGGAAACATCACATTATTTGTGAAATAAATCTATGCATTCCAACTGATTGATAAATTGTTTAAACCAATAACTTGCCTTGTTTATCACACTTAAAGCTAAATATTGTCATTGCACATCAAGTGTGTCATAGTGTGATATGTGCATAAAAGTTGTTGTCTCTTCATCATTGCATCATATGTATATTACTAACCATTTCCAAGGGGATTCCGCGCAAAAATTTGAAACACTCAATTCACCCCCCCTCTTGAGCGTTGAAGCCTTGGCTAACAGTATGTATGTGAACCAAACCAAATTGTTCTTTATTTTTAATTATTAAATCGTGTTTCCTATTCAGTTATATGCATTTTTAATTCTTCTACTTCGCTTAGAGATAAGTGTAGATGATCTTAAATAGTATGGGTAATCGAAGGATTGACGTATGGTTTAAATCAAATAAAATTGAACCTAGGGATTTGGGTTACGAAAGTAAACGAGACTCTTTGAGGGATAATCAAGTTTTCATAAAGCATAAGGGATTTAATTAATGAATTGAACACGGTTCTTCAATAATTAGGTATGTTAGTGAGGTTTCGAGAGAAGGTCATTAATCAAATTAGGAAAACTTGCCTTACGAACGAGATTTAGTAATTTGGAAATTGAATTGCATTTAGTTTTGGTCACAACATGTGAACCTTTATTTCCCAAGAGATTAATCTCCTTTGTTTTTAACTAACTTTTCTCATTCTCATTGCTATTTGCTTAGTGTTTCCTGTTGATTTTTATTTTACGTTATTAAATTCTTAATTGCCAAATCATTAGTCTAAATAATCAAAACATGGTAAACCGGTAATTGGGAACAATCTCTGTGGGAACAATAACATTTTATTATGCAATACCCCGTGCGCTTGCGGTTGGCTACCACTCTTCTAGCTGTGATAGGATTTAAATTGGTGAAAAAAATAATTTTCTAGGAAATATGGGGTAAGGAATTAGCTTTTATGCCCTTCATTAAAGTTGTAGAGAAATGAGACTAGAAAATTTTGGCGAAAGAATCATTTGATTTCATGGTCATACGAGTGAGAAAAGGGAAAAATACTACATATACTACAAGCTTTGACAGTGATCACATAAATTAGCGTACTATTATAAATTCTAGGAGTAAACGAGCATGGTCAACATCAAAGTTGTAGGTAATTTTGATATGGAAATGTTGGGATAAGAACAACTCAATTCTAATAATGGGAGAAGAAATTATACCCAAACTACAAATAGGTACACAGATTGGCTCTTACAGTTAAGTTGTTTTTCATCGAAATCTTTTTTGGGGATTGAGAAATGGAAAACGGGACTCGAGCTCTTCATAAAAATCATCAAATATGATATTAGGAATATACCGAGATAAAAATTGGCTCAACTCAGGCATCCCATGTAACAGCCCTGATTTTCTGGAATGAAAGTTTATGTATTTTTATGTTGATGTAGGTTTTGATAATGACACAACAAATGGAGGATCAAGATCAAACGTATATATTTATGGACAAATTAATTATGTTTGATGAAGCAAAATTGATGAATTACAAAGAAATGATTCAAGGCATTTATAAAGGTTTAAAACAGGTGAAATAAATTTATCAAAGTGCCTAAGGATCAAAGGATTGGAGCCATGATTGAACAAACATCAAAAAGGGTAAAACAAAGTGCTGGAATTCATGCAACAGGTGCATGAATCGATTCATGAAGCAACACAAGGCCACATGAATCGATTCTTACGTAAAGAAAGGCCCAGAATTAAATTTTGCATAGCTTGAATCGATTCCCACCAAGGCTGAATCGATTCATACGTGTTTCTTGGCCCAGGAAGCTTAAAATTGAAGCTTGAATCGATTCCTATATAAGTTGAATCGATTCATTCGATTAAATATGCCCAGGAAGTGTTGTTTTGCTATTTGAATCGATTCAACATCACTACGAATCGATTCATGCGTATTGGTGTGCACAGAAAATATATTTTAAATGAATGAATTGATTCATAACCAAGGTGAATCGATTCATACGCCTGGCAGTGTCCAAAATTGCACAGATAAACACTAAATGAATAGATTCATTTAGAGAATGAATAGATTCATTCTATTTGAAATTGAAGCTGAACGCTGGACAACCTGGAATCGCATATGGAAAGCACAAATCGCACTACGTAGACACAAGTCCCATAATTCATGATGCACTACTTCAAAGAAATTAAATCAATTGGACACTTCATGATGCACCATCTCACGTTGGAATTAAAATTGCAAATGGGAACAAGCTGAAGATTTTTAAAATGCAAATATTATGCTCATTGAAGGCTATAAATAGGAAGGAGAGCTGCACACTTCAATCGTCCCAACCAGTGAAGCATTTCCATTGGTTTCCTCCTCCTTCTCTTAATTTTGCAATTCTCTCTATGTTTAATTATTTGGCATATTCCTCTTAATAGTTTATTTAAGAGTTAGAGAGAAATATTTTGAGTGAGCTAAATTTGTATATCCTCTCTTTGAGAGTTATTATTTTTGAGAAGCTTCAAATTGTAAATCTACTCTAGTGAGAGAGTTATCATTGTAATCATTAAAACACCAAAATTCCTTAGAGGTTTGGGTTGAGGGTTCAACCTTGTAATTGTGAGATTGAGAGATTGGGTGGGGTGCCCTTGTACTTGTGAGGATTGGGTTCTTGAGTGTGGGACACTAAGAAGCCGCGATTGCACAAAGTTGTATCTCTAATCTCCAATAGTGGAAATCCTTCAAGTGGGTTGCTTGAAGGCGAGACGTACACCGGGGTGGTGGAACTCGTTATATCGGTTTGCAAATTCTCTCTTCCCTAAACTCATTTAATTTGTGCACTTAAATTGCTCACTTGATTTATTATATCATTCGTAATTAAATTGGACTAAGTGCATGCTATAAGTTGCAAACTATATTGGTTAACATTGTTGAAGTTAGATTAAATTAAATCCATGAATCAAATGTCTTAAACATTATTGGATTTAGTTATTGAGGAAGTAAAATATTGGTGTTAACAACTTGGTAAATTATCATGCTTAATTAATTTGTTAGAAGTTGTTTAAGTTACATTTATATTGGAATTAATTATTGCATGTCAAAGTGTTTCAAGAATTGCCTTAACTAATAACTTGCTTATCAAAATCAATTCTTGAATATAGTCCATTCAACTCAATATGTTTTAGTATGAAATGTGCTTCATAATTGTTACATCCTTTATATTGCATCATTTGTATATTACTAACGATTTGAAAGGGATTCCGCGCGAAAATTTGAAATACTCAATTCACCCCCCCTCTTGAGTATCGAGGCCTTGGCTAACAGTTTAAACCCTCGAGACCTTCAAGAGTCCCTTGTTGAGTATTTTAGGAGAACAAGGGTTAGGCCTGATCCTCAAATCACCCTAATAGTGTGAGAAAGTGAGACTTAAGATAAGGTAAACAGTGAGTTGATCGGTTAAGTGAAGTAAATGAGTAAGAAAAGTTAGTGTTAGTACGACTCCTAGAGGAGATTTTTTGAATTATGATGAATTATGTGAAGGAATGAATGTATTTAGATTGGCAATTTATCTACTACTCAGATAATTACACTTATGAATATATTTTTATTGCAAGACAAGTTATGAATGATGCTTAGTTTTGATAATTATAAGTAATGATAATTAATTTTGAATTAGAATATTTAGAATTATCTAAGTAACCAGATTTGATTTTAAGACTTAGTGATTTATGAAGTCCAAAATTTCATAAGACTTAATTAAGCCCCTTAAATAAAGTGATTACTGAAAAATACATTATTTTAATATTAATGGGTAAATGGGTATTATCATTAAAGATTTTAGTAAATTAAAATAGGGTCGATAGATAATATCTATTTTGATATTTAACATTATTCGTAATGATTTTAAAAATGTAAGAGCATAATTATAATAAAGTTAGTTAAGAAATTAATTAATTATTATTTTAATAATAATTGTCGCCCGGTTCCTCAGATTTGAACTGTGGGACCCAGATTTAAGTCGGAGTCTGATCATTTGACTCGAGACTAGTAATCTTGTGAGGAAACTAGTCCTCTTAGGATCGTTTCATGAAAAATCAAGGGCTCCTGACTCAGCCTAACCAGCCAAATCAGAATCCTTAGCGCTTCCTATGTTTGACCGTTTATATACTTCAAAATGTCCGTTGGAGATCCGGTCAGTCTCTCGTAACCCATTTCAAAGTTTTAGAAACTTTTCATGAAGAGGCTAAAACCTGGTTCAGACCCTATCACCCCCGTTTTTCCATAAAGTCACTTCTTTAAAAATCGTTTTAAAGCTCAACCTGAATATCTTTAGTGTTTTAAACCTAACTTTTACGTACGACCTTGGAATTGAGAAATCTTGGTATCAAACTCTTCGTTTTGAAATGATCTTCAACCTCTGTTTCTAGCCATGAACTCTGATTCTAACTCTACCAATCCCAAAATTAAGGATTAAGCATATTCGTCTTAAAATTTTATTAATAGGGCATTTTTCTCTGCACCTGATTCGGAAAAAATTCGTAACTTTTTCATACGACCTTCGATTCACACAAACTTGGTGTCAAATCTCCGTAACAAAATCATCTATGTTTTCTGTGAAGAAATCAAAGGCTAATTCTTTCCAGATTGGTACAGTTTAATGAATCTTTATGATTTATAAACTGTTTCATTTTTATGCTGGCTGTTTGTGGGGAAATTTGTATATCTTTATCATTCGGTACTTAAATCACTCCGTTCTTTTTTCTATAGGTCTGTATCGATGCACTCTACAATTGTTATGAAGGTCTCGAAACTCAATTCTCAAAGGAGAATTTTGACAAATTTATTTCTGAGCACCTACCTGATTCGGAAACGTTTGGGATAGCCTGTCGTAAATCGAACGTATCTTGGGATACTGATATCTGATCATCGCGTATGATATATCAATTTAAAGAGGAAAAGAATATCTAAACCTTTCATGTTAGCAGTTTCTTCTAATTTTGACTCCACAAATTATTCCAAATTTAATTGTAACGCCCCTATTTTCCGGTTCATAAAAATCCTGCACACTTTGGTTTCTTGCCCGACAAGTTAATTTTTTGGCCACCAATTTTCCAAGCACCTCACCACCCTTGGACACCCCTCTGGACAAGTGTCCCCACTGTGTCCTCCCCACCCGCTCAGCCTACCACCTCCCCCTTAACCAATGAGATTTCATGCAATATTAACCATCATCATTACCTCTTAACACACCATCGCATCACCTTAATGTTCCACCCACTCTCTCTTCCATCTCTTCCCCTCATTCACCGCCAGAATTCCAGCCCACCATTCATCCATTCCAAATTCCAAAATCAGCTGCAACAAGTTAACTGCATTTGATGTAAGTTTTATCCAATTTATCCCAAGCACTCATGACATTTCTACACTCAAAATCTTCTTCATTTCCTTGCCTTGGTATCACGGCCAACACTCACCACAAATCCTCCTTCCCTTAAATTTTAATTCCACCACTTCCCCTCTTTCCTTTCAGCCACCGTCAACCACTTGGAGCCACCATTTCAGCTCCTCTAACCACCACAACCTCAAGACCAAAGCTGGCCACACCACTTTCAACCCTTCAAAATATTTACTACTCCCTCCTTCTCTTTTTCTTACCTTAGTCAGCCACCATAAAGCCATCATCCAACTTTATTTGTTTTAAGCATGAAAGAGTATTGAAGACCACAATTCCACCTTCTTGCTTTGGGGTTTCAAAATTGTGAGCACTCTTGGAACCACCTTGGGTAAGTTTGTTATTTTTCTTTTTGATCATTACTCCTAAATCCTTATGATCAATGTTGTCCTTGTTATAAAATTTGAAATGCTAGAAACTTTGTCAATTGAAGCCAAAAAAATCGTGGCTGTCCCTTTCTCCATCTAACCATGCATGTCCATTTTCTAAGGATCCAGAGGCTTAGACAGCGATCGAAGCATAATAGAAATGATCGGTGGAATTTTTGACGGAATCTCTAAATTTTCTCTCCAGACAGCAGCTTTAAAATGAGGTAAAGGGGTTTCTATCTCATTTAATTTAATTTTGGCTGTGCTATGATGATGCTTGAGTAATTAGGAACTTACGTTTCAAATTTTGGCACGATCCAACGGTCGAATCTTAAATCGTAGAATTTTTTGTAACCGACAATAAAATGTTACGTTTTTAAATTAATTGATATTTTGAAAATTTATTCGTCACGGTAGACGTTCGTATACTCGAATCAATTTTATTACGACTAGATACACGAAAAAGAAATTAGTAAAAATTAGCGTTTAAGCGGGCTCGGTTACATTTGATATGGTTGTAATTAATGGATTCTTAATTTCAGAGATTTTTATGTAATTTGTAGTGTATTTTTCGGTTAGTCCCTCTATTAGATAATTAATTATTCATTAATCAGCACTGAATTAGTTTAAGAAATATCGCGTTCGGTAAAAGAATTTTAAAATTGAGTAATCACAAAATTTTGTGTTACTTGAAAAAGGTTAGGATTTAGAAATTAGATTTTTAAGGATTTCTTAAAAATAATGTGACTTACAAATTGAAAATAAAGAAATTTAATTTTAGAAGAATTGACCTACGCTTGTTTATTTTTAAATGATGCTTTCTTAAATTAAGCAAATACAATGTACCTTTATGTTTCAACAATTAGATAAAATATATATATATATATATATATATATATAATAAATTAGATTTTTATAACTTAGGCCCAAAATGAAAATTTTTGGAGAAAATGAAAATAAATGAATTTTAGTATAATAGATATTAAGAGTAAAAGAAGAAAATATTAATGATCCATTTTAGTAACTACTTTAATGACCATTTTGGTGGCTAATTGGAATAAAAGAAATGATAACTTTTGAGATCAAGAAAAGGGGATAAATTCTTTTTAGAAAAGATTTGATTAAAAGGAATTAACTTAGGAATTAATTGTTTTAGAAGACTAAAAGAGATTTAGAACTAAGAAATAGTAAATTAGCACTTGAAATTTTTGACCAAAGTACTAAGAAAGATCCTAATAGATTAATAAATTGAGTTCTTAAATAAATGGAATTAGAATCGAAAATTTTATTTTCTTTGGGGTAGTAATATAGTAGAGAATGATTTAATCATTATGAATAGAAGCCAAAGGAAGTTTTGATCTAGACTAGTTAGTAACCAAGAAGTAAAATTTTAGGTATATTACATTTTTTAGTTTATAATAAAATGAATAAAATTGATAAATTGGAAGTTCTTTAGGTTGACTAAACAACATTAAAATACTTTGAATTAAGATGTTCTAGGTCCTTGAGTGGGTAAAGTAAATAATTTAATTACAGTTAAAAAATGGAATAACTAAAGTTAATTATTAGAAAAGAATTATTTAACCTAATAGGACTAAGTTTTAGGAAAATATTGTAATAAGGAACTAAGATAAGGTAAAAAGGGATATATGATTTACTAAACGGGGGTAAACTATTAAATTCAAGATTTATTTAAGAATAAGGGAAAGGGAGTAACTAATGAGTTTAATTAAAAATCAAGTAAGGACTTAACAACGACATGTTAAATGATGATTTGATAGACCCATTTTACTTGGTCAAATTACAAAGAGTATAAAATATTTTAAATATACCCAAAAGTTTATCGTACAGCTAGAATACTCGATCCATGTTCTACTAAATTTCTTAAGACAACATAACCTTTGTGAACGCCGATTAGAGTGAAGTAATTATTAAATTGTTATGGTAGTATAAATGGTTGACGTGATATGCTGGTAGATACATGAATTTTAGTGACATATCTCCTAAATGTATTCTTCTGATATATGTCATGTGATGCATGAAAAATCCTAAATGATGTGTATGAATATGGGGTGTTGGTATCAGTAAGGATTTCCAACTATGACTGGATGTGAAAATATACCAATAAATGATGCAGTAACCGAATACCTATGATGTTGAATTATGGAACCTTATTTCATTTCTAAGAGTTGGAAAAAAAGGAAATTATAAACTTTTATTGAAAGAAAAGGAAGGTTAAATGACATTCAATGTTAAGAGGAAGGTTCAACGTTAGAAATGAAATGAGAAGAACCTTACTAATGTACCACCTCAGAATGAATATAAGAGTCAGGACATGCTTCACATCTGGTGAATAAGGGTGGCGTTGAGAAACTCCCTAGAGCATAACAGTGAGGGGTATACTGAAGAATCTGCCAGCGCCTCGATACCCGAGGGCAGTCTAGGGAGTATATCAAAAGTGGGAATTCTAAGTGGCATTGGATTCACGCCCATCGCCGGACAGCCCGCGAAAAACCCTGATATACTTTGACAAGAGGCGGGATTTTCTATAACCGTGGAGTGCCCATTCTGTAGAGATTATGATTGGCCAATTTGTGATGATAGGACTGTGTGTCCTTACCCTTTCTGAAAATCAAAATGAGGAGAGCTCTGGTCGCTCTAGTGGATGAGGAAATAAGGTGGGATCCGATTGATGATATTTTGTTATTGGCGAAGAACATGTATCATACTAGTGTACAGTGATAGTAAAGATACAACATTCATGCATCTCATTAAATTATGATTATTTTGTTGTATTAATGTAGTGGATTTGGCAAGTAAGTAGAGGGATCTAGAAGAAATGAAAATGGTGAGATAACTTAGAAATATATATATGAACCCTAAAGAGAGCTTGATGAATTAATTGATATTGATTGGAAATATGTAGGGCGAGTGTCAGAGATGACACTCCCCGATTGTTGTGGGGATGGTGACTCACCTTTATAGTTGATCACTCCAGACCACCATTCAGGCATGTATACCATACTAGAGAAGCAGCGCGTAGAGAGGACCAAGTGGGTCCAATCGGTTAGCAGTTATTCTAGAGGATAATCTAGTAGATGTACCCTCACTACCACCTTAGCAGGATGCAGAGAGACCCTATGACCGAGATGTAGAGGTCATAGAGAGTTCAGTTAGGAGGTACGACGATCCACCCCGACCCATAAGCATGGCAGAGCTCGAGGATATGTCCGAGAGGGAGGCAACTCTGTTAGCAGACCCCCTTAGCTTTCATCCACTACTGGATCTGCTCATGGCCCTGCCTTTTGTTCAGCCAGTAGAGACTCTAGCAGTATCAGCTACAGATAGTGCAGCTTAGAGGGAGCCTACACCCAAGTATATTCCATTCCCCATGGAGGAGGATCCAGAGGAGTGTCCCCTTGAGGACATGCCAGCAGGTTTGGTAGACCCTGCAGCCCTTCCAGCTTTGCCACAGCAAATTCAGCCAGCAGCTCCCTTCACAGTTCATGAGGCAGATAGGGTAGAGAGTGTTCCTATGATTCCAAGAGTTTTGATTATGACGCCGATGGTGAGGTACCTAGTGAGGCGACAGTGGGATCACTCCCAGGGCTTCCTCTGACATATCTACAGGAGCTACATGTACGGCGAGACCGAGTTTCTAGGTGGAGGTCCTTAGTGATTAGGTTTATTTTGTTTATTTCTGTTTCCTTGTATTTTGTTTAAGGAGTCTACGTGACCCTTCTTTATTTCAGTTGTATAGTTCTGACTTGACCAGTGTATATATAACATTTTGTATGTATATATGTTATGCCTTCATTCCACTATGTATTATCTTGTATAAAAAAAAACTTCCATATTTTTTCTAAAATTAGTAACCTCTTAGTTAACCAAGATAATCTAATGGAAGAGATTATCTTAGTTAACCAAGGGTGTTACATCCCGACTATTCTTTTGGCCCAAACTATTAAAGTACATAAAAATTCACTTAATTAAAATAGTATAGTTTATATACTTAGAATTTAATTGCTAAGTTTCTCTAACAACTTAATGAACTTTACTACTTAACTAAATTACAATTAATTATTTTAACTCTTTCTCTTAAAAAAATGTATTACATGCATATAAATCAAAGACAAATACGCTGCACATAAAAATAAATCATAGAAAACAAACACTTGGTCTAGAGACCCAATACACAAAATTGAGAGATGTTATACTCCTCCCTTATTTTAGGAATTTTGTCCCAAAATTTCACCTAGTGCTAGCCAACAAATGAGGATAAAGAGTCTGTATCTTTTCCTCAAGCTCTTATGTAGCGTCTCCTTTATCAGTCTGGCTCTAGATTACCTGTACCAAAGCTACATCATTCCTTTTATGTTGCTTCAGATGACTGTCAGAAATTCTCACTGATATTTCCTTATAGGTAAGATTTTCTTTAAGGACGAACTGATCAGGTTTCAGAATATGGTCAGAATAGGGGGATTATTATGCACATGGATATTGATCTGTAAGATTAATGATTAAAAGTTTGGCCCCATTGTATATTGGTATTAAATCAAGATGAGTAATAAATGAACCTAATGCATGTATAGTATATCATAACTGTGTGACTAACTCTACTGGTGTACCTTTTCTCTGTATGTTCCATAATATTGAATGGTTGTTCTAATACATGTTATATAGTATCTTTCTACTTGCCTGGCTCATGTATGAATGTTTTATAACCATGGCTACCCTTGCATGTGGATTTTATAGGTTGAGAGCTTATACTCATATTTTTTTTGTTGTATGCCTACTTTCCCTTTTGTGATCATCAGTTGAAGGTCAGGGTGAACGCGAGCAGGACCTAAACTACCTGTAGAAGAGGACGTTGACTGTGGGCATCGACTATTTATACACGCTATTAGTGTTGAGACCTTCGTAGGTCTCGATGTTTAGTTTATGTTATGTTGTTTTGTAGTAGATATTATTGGGAGCCTACGAGCCCCGTATCTTTTAAGTACACTTGTTATGGAAGATTGATCTATGTTATGATCTTTATTTGAATTATGTGTTAATGATCACCAATAAAAAAAACTTATTTTTCTCAAATAATTAGTGACTCCTTAATTAAGTAGGACATTCCAGTGCGAGAAATAGTCCTAGTTAATCGAGGATGTTACATTGGTGGTAACAGAGCATGATCGATTCTTCCAGCTTGGGGTGAGGACCACTAAGGTTCCCTCATACTCGAAAGAGTTATTTGCAAGATGTTAATGCTTGCATAGTATAACTTGACTGCTTGTTTTTGTGTGTGTGTGGAGACTTCCAATGCGGGAAGACTTGTTGAAACTTTGTTAAACCTTGTCTTTCTTTTAGTAACCATGGCGCATCAAAAAACGTAACATTGAATGCTCTATTAGATAGAATGGTAGAAGCTCTGGAACGTCAGGGGGCGAATGCTTCCCAAGCTCCACCGAGGCACGATCAAAGACTTGTCGACTTCCAAAAGAGCAACCCTGCGCGATTCAAAAGGGGTTTTGACCCTGAGGGAGCTCATTTGTGGATTGAGCAAATGAAGAAGATCTTCATAGCTATGCAATGTAGGGACAATGACAAAGTAACTTATACTGTTTTCATGCTAGTCGGAGAGGCTGAGTACTGGTGGACCCATGCTAGGGTAAGGTTGACTGCTGATGGGGTTAAGGTTACTTGGGAACGGTTTAAGACTGAGTTTTTGGCTAAGTATTTTCCTGAAGATATTAGAAGGCAGAAAGAGCAAGAGTTCTTCAATCTGAGGCAAAGATTCATGTGAATAGGAGAATATGCAAGAAAGTTTAATGAGTTAGCTAGGTGTTGTCCTTACTACACCCAGATGAGTGAGGCTTCTTGATGTGCCAAGTTTGAGGGAGGACTACGTCAAGTAATTTACTGCTAGCAAATAACTCAGTTCACTACTTTGATGGATAGGTGCCATATCTATGAGCATACGTCCACAATGAAATCAAAGGGAATTTCCAGTTATGGGCCAGAGCAACGTGCATTTGACAAGTGACCCCAAAGAGACTTCAAGTCAGGAAAGCCCTATCCTTGATCGAATCTCAGTAGACCCAGGGGATTTACAAGGACTTAAGGTGGCAAGCCACCTGCAAGATGCTTTGACTGTGGAGGACCTTACTTCGCCAAGGATTGCCCTAGAAGGACCTTGACTTGCTAAAGCTGTGGGAAGGCTGGGCACAAGAGTATTGTCTGTCCCAAAAAAAACTTAAGCGACCTGAAAAGGAAGTTTAGAGGTCAAATAGGACGTCCTACAGGCCGTGGAAACAGAGGTCCTGTAACACCCCGGCCCAAAAATAGGGGTAAACTTTTCACGATTTGAAATGCTTATAAGTAGAAGAAATTCAATATATATATAATGCCAAGTAATTACCCCAGAACATTAATAACCAATCTCATATATGAGGATATGAGACGGTATCAGAGTGCTCCTCGGATGACCGGACTTGAGGCCGTCACAAGGGAAAAGCGGAAGATGTAATTAAATTTAAGAGTTATTTAAATATATATACCAAAAATAGGATGAAAGATGCCTCATCGATTTGTTAAACAATAGAAATATAATTTCATAATAATAATATCATTCATACATTATCAAGGTCATTAATGAAAATTAGCCATACACATACGGTCTAATTTTCCTACATGACCTCCAAAATCAACTATCATCAAACTAATTTCAAAATAAGCATATACACACCATATGCTATACAGAATGAATACATATATGCCGTCCAAGGCTCACCCACATTCCTTCCACATTTACCTTCATCAATCCTCGACCTCCAAAAGAGTAGGGTTTACATCATACCTACATCAAACTTAAAAATGGCAACTAGGAGGTGAGTAACATAATCCAAATGTATCAAAGTCATACATTATGATGATATTTATACATGTGTGCATTATATTCATTTTTCAAGAAAACATCACAAGCTTTACACATATGATACATCATTCCATCTCAGCACAATACATATCCAATTAAGTATATTCACAAGGCAATATCATATATAATATATCCCTAACATTCTCAATAATCATCACACTTTTAATGTTAGTACCTCGGCTTACTTTCCCTCTAGCTAACAATCATCCATCGCCACCACGGGCTATCACTAGGCATATCTCCAGCTATATGCAAATGCTCTTAAAGCTAATACATATGCACAAAGGAATCATTATCAAGTGCGGATCCGACTGTGGGACACAACAACATATCAAAAGTGGGACAAGCATAGGTGTGCTACTATGCCCCTACTACAGTAGTAAAATATGTACACATATATCTCAATTCATGCACGCTTGCAGCATCATACTTTTACTGGTACCAAACCGCTCTCGCCCATCTGTAGCACTAGTCACCCTGTGACTTGCGGATCAACATTATGGCCTTACTTTCCAAGTGCTACGAGCCTTCCCTGAGCACATATCAAGGGAGCCATGCCCCGTCGGACACCGAGGTAAACTGCTCATCACAGAGCCGCCCTCCCATAGGGCCTGCCACATAGGGTGCCTCGCCACTGAACTAAGGGCAGCTTCGTGATTCCCTGAATCACTAGGGAACAATAACAGTATACCCGTGCACTGGGTCGCCCTCCCACTAGGCCTGCCTATTGGAACCCCTAGCATTCCATATAAGCAGCGAATGATATGCCATGGATACAATGCCAATCAATGCACTCTCACACAGTGCATCCTAAATGTCACTCAATCAATCGTCCATTCATGACTACCACTTAGTGGATTTCAATATTCTCAATCTTTACCAATTCTTGTTGGAACTCACACATATCGGCAGTTAGTGGCAATCACATTTATCAATTCATATATACATAATTGGGATATTTCACATCATTGATTTCAATTCAAAACATGGTCTCAAACCATCATGACATATTTCATCAACATATTCAACATAATATCAGGTCCAGTCTCGATACCGGTACCAGAATACAGATATTACTTTATCCGTTCTATGTGCAATACTGATTCAGCAGGTAAAACTTAGGACTGATAAGACCGTATAGGCGATCTCCCTATACCGGCATGTCCGTGTTACACCTCACACATATCAGAGGGAATACATTCTCTATATCAGAGATGTAAGGTCGGTGTGAAGGATCTCCAGGACATCAAGATCGGTCTCCTCTCACTGGGATACCGGATAATCATACCGGATACATATAGCACCGGTATAAAACCTTAGTCATCCTTTGACTCTCGTGGCTGGTCCACACCGGATCATTGACTCCGGCTCAGACCAGTTTAATATCATATTCATCATCCTAAATACATGCCATATAACATCAATCATTCTAAATGCACTCAAATCATGAAATCATTACATCGTCCACCCAAGCAATCATTAAGCACAATTATATACACATATTTTCACATCATCAATGGATAAAATCATGCATTTAGAATAGTTACCCACTACCTCAAGAGAAGTAGTAATCAACATGGTCTGATGATTCTACCTCGTCACTGGGGTTATTTCCTACATCACAATATATCACACAATTATTTTCTATTCAACCACCTCAGCTTAATGTTCATATTCATTTACTTGATGTCTTCCAGCATCTTAACTCTTAAGTCCCATTTATTTCATTCATTCCACCGTAACCACCATGGGTTAGGTGCCTACATTTATTATTATGCATTTTTAATGTCAAACCCATTAATGGGTTCCCACATTAATGGTTCTCAACAACCATTAAGCTTCATTAATGGCTATTCACCATTAATAACATCATTTCACCTCACCAATAATAGTTATATAACACAATAAATGTTTCTCTACTCATATTTTGCAATTCCCCCAAATCATAGAGTTCACAACACTCATTAAATCACTTTCCCAACATCAAAACCCAAAAACCCATAGTTCATACTCTTGAGAAATAGCAAGAGTTTACCTTAAAAGAAGAAGGGAGTGGGTTTTCCAAAGGGAAATGGAGCCATACAAAAATAAGGAGAAAGGGGGTGAGACTTCAAGCTCCAAGCTCCTTCAGAACAGAAATGGGAGGGGAGAAGAGAGCCACTACCCTTTTGCTTAGGGTTTTTGAAGAGAAGTAGAAGAGGAAATGAAGGAGGAGAATAGAGAAGAAGAAGAAGCAAGGTGTTTGTTAAGAGGGAGCAAGTAGCTGACAAGAATAAGAAGAAAAAAATGGGCCATTTGGCTTTATTTTTAATCTCTCTTTAAAGATTCACCATTTTATGACAAACAGGATCATTGTTCAGGCTCAATACTTTATCCAAAAATTATTCCAAATACATATTCGGATTCCCAATAATATCCTTAACAGCCCTGACCAATATCATCCCAATCGGAGATACTTGATCCGACACCCATATTTTAACCGGGCTCATTTTCAGCTTATCCGGTTCCAATAAATTATAAATAGTTCCCAAAAATCTTAATTTATTTATTCCTAATATTTTGGAACATTAAATAACCCAATTATAATTATTTAATATTTATCTCCTTAATTAATCTTTTATTTTAAAATTGAGGGTGTCACAGGTCCAGTTCTAGCGCGTAAGTCAATAATCCTAGAGTGGCGAATCTGAACCGTCAAGACGGTGGTAATGCTCAACAAGGACCAAGGAATGCTGTAGTAGACAGGGGTGGAGGCAATGCTAGAATCTTCACCATGAACGGAGCAGAAGTTGCACAAGAGAATGGCCTGGTGCAAGGTACATGCTTTATAGGTGAAGTACTTCTAAATGTTTTAGATGATTCTAGAGCCACTCATTCATTCATAGCTAAGGACAATGTAAAGCATTTGAATTTACCATTAACCCCCTTATTTTGTAAAAGAATTGTTGTTACTATCACTAACGAACCCATAAGTTCTTCTGTTATGTGTATGAATTGCCCTATCACCATTGATGGAAGGTCCTATTAGGTGGACTTGATCTATTTACCCTTGATTGATCTAGATATTGTTCTAGGGATGGATTGGCTTGCTGCTGATAAGTCTTGAAAAGACTTAATAATTTCATCTTTAATTTAACTTAATCCATCAATTATTGTTAAGTTTGGCATTAATAATCATTCTTTCTTGTTTTAGTTATTTAATTCAAATATGTTTAAATTATGCAAGAAATTGATTAAAAAGATAAGTATGTAGGGAAATATGTTTAACAAGAGATTTATTAACCTAGTGTACATACGCTAGAAAGCCAGCGTACATACGCTAGGCATTTGTATTTTGCAGGATTAGGTGCAGGAGATTCAGTGTACAGACGCTAGAATCCCAGCGTACGTACGCACAGAAACAGAATCAAATAAAGAGAAGAATCAGCAAGATATAACAATCACGCTCAAGCGAAGGAGTTACACGCTTAGGCGTGAAGTCAACATGCAATCCACGCTTAAGCGAACAAGTTTCACGCTTAAGAATGAGCCATGTAATTCACGTAAACATCACAGCATGCATTAAGGTTAAATGTACTTCGCTCAAGCGAATAAGCTTCATGCTTAAGCAAGAAGCTTGTTTACGCACCACGCTCAAGCGGACACGTTAACGCTCAAGCATGAAGTCACATAATGCATAAAGTTAAGGCTATCACGCTCAAGCGCGCACATGATCACGCTTAAGCATGAATTCTACTTTCCAGTTTATTAGTTTTCCTTCAACGCAATTTGTTGTAATAAATTAGTTGCTGACTATTTTCGTATTTTAGTAATTTAATTATTGTATTATAATTAGTCAGTCCCTTGTAATTAATTAATTAGTTTCGTTAGTTTAATTGTAGGATGTTTCCTATGTAATTAATTAGAGTTAGTTAATTAGTTAGTTAGTGTTTGCCGTAGGTATATATAGTTGTAAATACTCTGTAACAAAACAGACGCAATAACACTAATTCATTTTTTGATTTTCAATCTCTCTCTAAACATTTTCCCTCTCTAAACTCTCTCTTCCATGGCTCTCCACATTCCATTTCCTGAATCCATCTCCATGGGTTTCTAAACCCCTAGGGTTGGAATTGCTAAAACTTCCAATGGAATATTGAATCTACATTGAGGAATTCATTTTTAGAATCATGAGGAGAACAAGCTAAGAAGTGGCTCTACATTGCTGGATTGACAAATCCAGACCTAATTGAAGAATCTCACCAGTGAGGAATCATGGTTGAGGCTTAGGTAACTTCTGGATTCCTAGCTAATTCAGGCTTAGCAATTAGGTGAATAGTTAGGGTTCAATCCCCAATTTTGCATTAGATTTCTCTATCACTGAACACTTAAGGGATTAGGGTTTAATGCTTAGGAATTAGTGTTAATCACCTAAGGAATTAGGGATTAACCATCTGTGAATTGTCCTTTTGAGTCTGAAGCTTGTTTAAACCTTAATTGCATGTTTCTTGATGAAATTGTGAGTTGAAGTAATCCTAACCTATCTTCCATTAAATACATCTCATTTTTCATATTGTTTCTGAAAATACAAAAACATAGAAAGTATAAAAACAGTAAAAACAAAATGAATTTTACACTACGTTGCTCTGGTTCAGCTTGTGCTAGTCCAAGATTGTGGTGATTACCTTAATCCCTGTGGGATGATCGAATATATTACAAATTTAACGATTGGTGTGCTTGCCAAAAGAATTTAATCCTCTGAGATTATGCATCAGCTGCTAATCACATTCTGATTGATTGTAACAATAAGTCTATATCCTATAGAGTCTTGTCACCTGAGCCTTCTCAGCTTGGGAAATCTAAGTCTATTGTTACTACTCAAGAGGTAACTCTATTTCGAGTAGGAACGTGAGTGTTTGTGGTCCTTCCCAGCACCAAGTGTGAGAAGAAGCTAGAGCCTAAACAACTTCTAGTTGTTCGAGAATTTCTTGAAGTCTTCCCATAGTATATACCTAGGATACCACTTGAGAGAGAGATCAAGTTCAACATTGATATCCTACCTAGTACTGGGCTGATCTCCATCGCTCTGTACCAAATGTCACCAAATGAATTGAAGGAACTTAAGAAGAAAATCGAAGAACTTTTAGGGAAAGGAATGATTCAACTCAATGTTTCACCGTGGGGAGCACCAGTATTACTAGTAAAGAAGAAGAATGGTAGTATGTGCATATGTGTAGATTATCGTCAGCTGAACAAGGTTACGATCAAGAATCGGTATCCTCTTCTGTGTATTGATGATTTGATGGATCAACTACGAGGAGCAGTCTTTTCCAAGATAGATTTAAGGTCAGGCTATCACCAGATACGAGTGAAGAAGGAGGATATCCATAAGACGACGTTCCAAACTCGCTATGGTCACTATGAGTATCTTGTCATGCCTTTTGGAGTCACAAATACGCCCGCTGTTTTCATGGATTATATGAACCACATCTTCCACCTGTATCTTGACAAATTCGTGTAGAGCATCTTGGGATTGTTCTGAATACATTACGCGCAAGGAAGTTATACGTGAAGCTATCCAAGTGTGAATTTTGGTTGAGGGAAGTGTAGTTTCTGGGGCATGTCATCTCAAGAGAAGGTATAGTAGTGGATCCTGCTAAGATTGAGGCAGTGCTGTAATGGGAAAGACCGAAGAGCGTAACAGAAATCTGTAGTTTCTTTGGTCTTGCCAGCTACTATCGTAGGTTCATCGAGAATTTTTCTCGGATAGCTTCACCTTTGACCAAGTTGACTCGTAAAGATCAACATTTACAAGTGTGAAAGTAGTTTCCTGGGGCTTAGAAAGAGATTGACCAGCGCACTGGTTCTAATTTTTCCGATCCCGCTAAGTCATAGAAGGTGTATTGTGATGCGTCTGGGCAAGGATTAAGATATGTGTTGATGCAAGAAAGAAAAGTGGTAGCTTACGCGGTGCTTCAGTTGAGATCCCATGAAGTGAATTACCCGACAGATGACCTAGAATTGGCCGTAGTCATTTTTTCCTTAAAGATCTGGAGGCACTATCTGTACGGGACTAAGTTTGAAGTCTTCAGTGACCATAAAAGTTTGAAGTATCTCTTTGATCAAAAGAAGATGAACATGAGGCAATGATGATGGATGAACTTTATTAAGGACTGTGATTTCGAGCTTCGTTATCACCCTGGTAAAGCAAACGTGGTAACCGATGCACTCAGTAGGAAAGCGTTACACTTGTCTTACATGATGACCAAGGAGCTGGAGCTAGTAGAGCAGTTCCATGATTTAAATCTCGCTGTGTCACCTAGGGCAAGAAGCATGATGATAGGAATGCTGGAGGTCTCTAATGAGTTTTTGAATCAAGTTAGGGAAGCCCAGTTTACTAATAAGACCCTGTAGAAACAGCTTGAGAAGACAAAGATGGAGAATTTATGTGAGATAGACAAGGAGTGATCAGGTATCATGGGAGGTTATGTGTACCTGAGGACACTAAGTTAAGAAGGTCTATTCTCAAGGAAGCTCACAAGAGTAGGTACAATGTGTACCCAGGAGCAACAAAGATGTGTGAGGACTTGAAAAAGGTATTTTGGTGGCAAGGAATGAAGAAGGATATTGCCAATTATGTCGATAAGTGCCTGACTTATTGGAAGATAAAGGTAGAGCAGCAGCGACCGTATGGAACTCTTAAGCCTTTGGAGATTCCTAAGTGGAAGTGAGATGAGATTGCTATGGACTTTGTGTCTCGACTCCCAAGAACCCCGACGGGATGGGATGCAATTTAGGTGGTCATGGATCAACTTACAAAGATCACGCGCTTCATTTCAGTCAACATGAAGTATTCTTTGGAGAAGCTCCTGGAGATCTACATTAGGGAAATAGTCAAATTGCATGGTGTACCATCTGTAATTGTATCCGATTGAGATCTTCATTTCACTTTACGTTTCTAGGAGAGCTTACAATGAGCGTTAAGGACCCAGTTGAAGATGAGTTCAGCATATCATCCTCAGACCGACAATCAGTCCGAGCGCACAATCAGAACTCTGAAGGATCTTCTACGAATGTGTATGCTCGACCATGGTGGGAGTTGGCAAGAGTATTTATCGCTCGTGGAATTCAGTTACAACAACAATTACCACGCTAGCATTGGGATAACACCATACGAAGCTTTGTATGGAAGAAAATGTCATACGCCTTTGTGTTGGTTTGAAATGGGAGAAAAGGCAATGATTGGACCAGAGGTTATTCATAAGACAACAAAGCAAATTAAAGAAATTCAAGCAGCAATGAAGGCTTCTCAGGATCGACAGAAAAGCTACTACGACAAGCATCAAAAGCCGCTCAAGTTTGAAGAAGGAGACCATGTTTTTTGCTAGTTACTCCTGTGACAGGAGTGGGAAGAGCCTTGAAGATGAAGAAATTGAACCCCAAGTATATCGGACCATATCAGATTCTTGAGAAAATTAGGCCAAATCCTTTTCGCATCACTCTACCTCCTGAAATGTCTAAACTTTCATAAGATATTCCATGTCTCCCAACTCTAAAAATATGTGCCACATTCTGACCATATTCTGAAGCATGGCCAATTTGCTCTTAAAGAGAACCTTACCTATAAGGCAGTATAAGTAAGGATTGCAGATAGCCGCCTGAAGCAACTAAGAGGGAAAGATGTACCATTGGTAAAGGTAATCTAGAGCCAGTCTGACGAAGGAAACGCTACGTGGGAGCTTGAGGAAAAGATGTGAACTCTTTATCCTTATTTGTTTGCTAGCACTAGGTGAAATTTCAGGATGAAATTTCTAAAAGAAGCAAGGAGTGTAATAGTCAGATACCTTGTTTATGTGTTAAATTCTATGTGTAATAGTGACTAGGCTATGACCGACTTGCTTATATGATAGTTGATTAATATTCTAGAAGGGTTTAAAGAATTAGAGGTAATTTATTTTTAAATTCAATTACGTGAACAATAATAATAATAGTAATGATTATGCTAATAATAATACTGATAATAAAAACAATGATTAATTAATTAAGAAAACTTGGCGATTTAATGAGAATATTTAATCATATTGTTTTAAGTTATTAAAATTGTGCACATTCCTTGGTTCCGGCCAAGAGGTTACCCAGAGCGTTGGAGCCGAGTAATTGTACCTCGGTATATCCCTCGCATCGTGTCTCGTAGTTTTCATGAAGGGCTCGATGCCCGTTTTCAGTCGCCTAACCTTAAAGGCTTTATTTTCAAGTTAATCATATAGGTAAAACTGTGCACCTGTACTTATTTTGGGCATAATTTCTTATCCCGTTATTAGAATTGAGTCGTTCTTGTCCCAAAATTTTTGTATCAAAATTATCCACAACTTTGATGTTGACCACAAAATCCCATTCTTACCCAATAAATCTCAGAATTTAAAATGCCACGCTGATTCATGTTTTTTAGGTGGCAGCCTACACTATGTCCAGTGTTTTCCGTATTTCTCATTTGTATGACCATGAAGTTGAATGATTCTTTTGCCATAAATTTCTAGACTCAACTCCCCACAACTTTGATGAAGGGAACGAAGGCCAATTCCTCACTAATTTGGCCCAGAACATTGTTTCTTATAAGAAACATTAATTCTATAACAACAGTGCACAGTTTTCATAACATCACCATATCTCCCTTGTTGGATGATGGATTTTTTATGCCATATATCGTTTTAAAGATAAGATAAAGATATACAACTCTCATGTTGTATAGTTTTTCTAATTCAGCCGGCATCACCCCTTAAAAACTTGAACAAGTTTCTGGACCTATTGATTGACACATCAGCTTTGCATAAAAATGGACCAATTATATTACACCAAGTCTTGGACACCTACTTAGCCCATGCTAACTCCTACCTCACACTCCATAACCTGAACATGACACCTAGCCATGCATGAGGAGAGCTTGACACCTCCATCTCTTCTTCCTGGCGGTGGAGCTCCCTTAGCCACCAAGGGATCCATACAAAAAAATTCATCCTTTTCCAAGACTACACCTTTGCCTTCTTGACTTCTCTTTTCTCTTAGTTACCATAAAATTCCAGCAAGCTTCTTCTCCTCCACCCTCCCAATTCATGTTAACCACCATCATCCACCTAACAACATCAAGCCCAAACCACTCCACCACCCCTCCTAGCCTTCATGCAAAAGATGACACTTCCTAAACACCTCACCATCTCTTTAAATCCTCCAAAACCAGGAACATCTTCTACTCCTTCTCATCATCATCATGTCATTCCCATCCACCAAACCTCCATCAATTTCTTTTCTTTTGGTGTAGCAACTTATGGTGTCCTTGAGGTAAAGCTTGGAGCTCTTGGTATTTCCTCTCTCTTGGCTGAAACTCTTCATGTAAGGGGGAGCTTTTTCTCACTTGAATGATGAGGAGTAGCTGTCCCTAACATCTACACCTTGGCACCTAACTTAAAGATCTCCATTTTGTGAGTTAGATCATGAAAACTTATTTTAGAAAACTTGTGATCTTTGGGTGGTACTATGGCTGCACCATGATTATGTCAAGTCTTTAATTCTTGTGAAATTTAAATTATAAAGTTACTAACTTTAATGGATGTGTTGCTGTAGAGTTTTTTAGTGCATGCATGTTGTTAAAAATGCCAAGATATTGTGTTTTCCATGGATTTAAATGGTTGCATGTGGTATCACTATATTTCTAGAAGATTTAAGATGCTTGAAAAATGATTTTGAAGCCTAAACTAAGTATATATTGCTGCTGGAAAATTTTCTCTAAGATAAAATAACTTGAAGTTCATGGATCTTAATGTGAAAATCTTGCTTTAAGCAACCTAGTAATTTAAGATTTACTTGCATGGCTTGATCTTTGGAATCTTATTGATAGAAATGGATTTTTAGGTGTCTATTCAATTCTGATTTTTTTAATTTTAGAAATTAATTACTTACACTTGTGATAATTATTTGTATGCTTAGAATTAAAGGAAATGATTTATGGAATACGTAAAGTTTAAAATTTTGAGGAAATGCAAGGTAATAGAGCTGTTATATCTTGGCTGTTTTGGTACTGAATTTAATCACAAAAATTAGTGTAAGTGTGTTATTAAATGATAGATTAAAAAGGGACCCGAGTTTAGACGTGAACGGCGAGTTAGAAACGGAATAAAACGTGTTTACGTGGGCAAACAAAAGAATTTGGAAAAACTATTTTGGGGGTGTGTTTTATGGTATGTGATGAGAATTGTGAACATAAGAAAATTACCCAAATGAGAAAAATTGGTTTGAAGAGATTCCGATAGTGATTTATCCTTAAATGCGTTTTTACGAAAACTAAAACGACGAACTTTGCCACTTTAATGCATCTTCATGTAGGACCTATTTTTGGGCAGAATCAATATTTAATTTTATTATATTTAATTACTATTTTAAAAGTTAAGCACTTTTGACTTTAGAATCACTTAATTTGGAATTTTCTAGATAAGATACAACAAAAACAAAGTTTTTAGTAAACGGTGAGAACTAGCAACTTTATGTCTTTTGTTAAATTAAAGAGAATTTCATTTTTGAGTATAGGACTAGAAAGTATTTTAAAAATAAAATTATGAAAAAGTATTTCACTTAAGGTCTTAATAATTTTAAAGAATTAAGGCCAATCTAGTTCGTTCATCGTAAGTTAATACGACGAAACAACATTGGTAAAGAGTCGAAAAGTCGTAAGAAGTATAATTTGTTCTCATTTTCCTTTTAAAATTCAATATCTAAATATAAATTCACATTTTAAAGTAAAAATGGAATAAGTTAGGAAATTTTATTTTCATAAAGCATAACAAAAGAAAATACCTCAAAATATTCTTTTAGGAAAAAAGATTTAAAAATACATGAGATATTAAACTTCTAGGAATTTTCTCATAATAAAACTTACCTAGAGACCAAACCCCAGTGCTCCTAAGAAGAATTATTTAGGTAGAGCCTAGGCCTCGGTTCCCAGTGTCCACTTCACGAAAAGGATTTACGATGAGTAGTTTACACGCTTTTAGGACAAATATGTTAAGAGAGTAAAATTCTGTCTAGTACTCGGGCACGCTGATGATAAAACAAGCATATTGGATGTTGCATATGGAGTATAAAGAGGGATGGTAGAGTGATCCCCTAGAGCATACAATGATGGGTACACTAAAGAAACAGCTGGCGTCTTGATTCCCTAAAGGCAATCTTGGGAGTATATCGGGGGCGGACCTCTAATGGCTCAGATTCACACCTGAAGCTGGACAGCCTGTGGCAAACTCTGATATACTTTGACTCTGGATGAGGGTTTCTATGACAGTGTAGTGTCCGTTCTGATGAGATATGTGTTGGATCTGTTGTTGATAGGACTGTGAGTCCTTACCCTTTTTTGTGAAAACAAAATGAGGTGAGCTCCGGTCACTCTAGTTGGGCGGGGGGATAAGGTGGGATTATTGTGCACATGGATATTGATTTATGAGATTGATGAGCGAAGGATGGATCTCATTGCATACTGGTATTAAATCAAGATGAGTAATAAATGAACCTAACGCATGCATAGCATATTATAACTATGTGACTACCTCTGTTGGTATACCTTTTCTCTGTATGTTCCATAATATTGTATGGTTGCTTTGATACATATTGTATAGAATCTTTCTACTTTCTTGGCTCATGTATGGATGTTTTATTATCATGGCTACCCTTGCATGTGGATTTTATGGGTTGAGAGCTTATACTCACCCATTTTTGTTGTGTGCCTACTTTCCCTTTCGTGATCATCAGCTGAAGGTCAGGGTGAATACGAGCAGGACCTGGACTACCTGTAATAGAAGACGTTGACCATCGGCGTTGACTGTTTATACTCACTGTTAGTGTTGAGACCTTAGTAGGTCCTGACGTTTAGTCTATGTTATGTTGTTTTGTAGCAGATATTATTGGGAGCCTGCGAGCCCCGTATCTTTTAAGTACACTTGTTATGGAAGATCGATCTATGTTATGATCTTTATTTGAACTGTGTGTTGATGATCACCAAGAAAAAAAACTCTTATTTTTCTCAAATAATTAGTGACTCCTTAATTAAGTAGTACATTCCAGTGTGGGCATTAGTCCTAGTTAATCGAGGATGTTACAGCTCCTCTCAACGAAGCCATTTTGTAAGCCTGTATTCTTTTCAAATTTACAAAATGTTTACTTGATGATAGATTGGCTTTTTGTTGATGATAGCCATTTTGGTTGTAAGCATATTTACGATAGTTCCTTTGGAACTTTTCTAGATAGGAAGGATATCACCTGAGCATTATGGAAGTTGACTAATGGCATGAACTTGACCACTAGTGTTGGTTTTCTTGAGTAATTCCACTAATTGGTTATATTGCTTAGTAGTAAGCCCAATTTTCGTTTCATTTTGTTCCTTTTCTAATCAATTTTGATATGCAATTTCATTTGCTTGAAGTATCTTCCATTACTAGTATCTTTGTGCTTTAAGTTGTTTAGCTTTTGCTTTAGGATCGTTGTGCCTAGACATTTGAATTACATTATTTTTCATTCAATGATTTGGTTCAATATAATAACCTAAATTTTGCCATATGGTGTTATTCTTTTATTGGATGGGGCTAAAAGGCATATGAGGCAATCCTGGAAACACTAAACCTACAAGGGTTTGTTTGACAAACTCATTTTTGTTTTGGTGTATATGCTTATCTTCCTGTTGTACTGATATTCTAAGAATTTGTTGGTAGTTGTTGAATGGTAGATACCTTAAGTGGTTCTATGGTTCCACTAGTTATTATGGTTTTATATTAGTGGATTGCAATAACTAAAGTTTTTGACAAATTTCATGAAACTGTGGGTTTTAATATTTCTAATTAATCATCATCTAAAAACACCAATATATCATTAAATGTTCAACTCTTTGAGCAATGACAGGTATTGACCTCATAACGATTGTAACATCTCAAATTTTAGAGAAAATAAATTTATGGATGATGATACTTAAGTATTGGTGGTCCAATGCATGTAGGAAAATTAATTAGACATTTATTATGATTTATCGGTAAATTAAAATTTACTAAAACCAAATAATTTAACAGATTGTATGGGACCCACTAAGTCAAATTTGATATTTTATGGGTCTAGAATAATGAGGAAATTATTGTGGTTATGGTGGTATAATTAAAATAAGTTTTGGTGTTAAGGAGATATTTATTCGAACATCACGTATGTTAATAAACGGGGAAAATACGAGCGGATTAGAATTAAAAGAAATTGTAAAATCCCTTTCTTCCTCTCTATATCACTGTGCACTCTTTCTCACTTTCTCTAATATTTATTGACCAAAGAATAAAGGGGATTTATGACCAATGGAAAAAGCAAAAAGTGGCAATGCATTACCCATTAGACAATAACCAATTTTGCATATTTTCTCTCACCTTTCCCCTGTTTACTTCTGTTGGCTTTTTTCTTTTTCTTCTTCATTATTAATGTTTCATCTCCTTCATTCTCCTTTCTAAGGCAAACCATCCATACCCATAGCCATAGTCATTTTCCACTAAAATTAATACTTAAGCTTGGATTTGTGAAGCATTTATGGCACATTGGAGCATATCTTCCATGATCTCCTCATATCTTATTGTCAATTTCATTTTCATATAGGCTTAGAGAAAAGGTAAGTATTTTTGGTATTTAATGACTTATATTGGTGGTTTTTAGGTTGTTGGTATTATAATAGAAGATTAAGTGCTGTTTTGATGGATAAATGCATGTGGAACCAAACCCTAGGGTAGATAACCATTGGGGATTGTTGTTGTTGTTAATGATGATTAGAATATAATGTTTTTAACCTAAGGATATTTAAAATAATGCATGAAAGTAGTTGGAATTGATGATTGGTATTTTTTTATGAAAAACCTAAAAATTTAAATGTGGGGCTTTCGGCAAAACTTGAGAAATTTACAGTTTATTTGCCATGAGAGTAAATTTATATGTGGAAATGAAGTTTGGAATTATTGACATTAATTATTGATGTTGAGGATTTGTGAAATCAAGAAAATATAGTGATGACTCTAAGTTGTTAAGGGTGTTAGAAGTTATAATATTCTTGTGGATGATTTGAACGACGAGAATGTGAAAATGATGGTTATTGAATTTTAAAGAACCTTAATCTTAAAATTTGGGAAAATATATATGTAGTGGTTGAGAGAATTAATTTTTTTAGTGTGAAGGTATGATACCTAGGTGTAGTGTTCTTATTATGGTGAGAAATGACCTTAGTAATGGTAAGTGACCATTGGTGATGGAACTCATGGATGAGTGTTGCCATAAGATGTATAGAAATGAATGTGAACACCAAAACCTTGATGGTTGTTATGGATTAATGAAACAAAATTGTGGTTTGATGAGGCCTTATACTATGATAAGTGCTATTTGAACTTGATGATTAATGTTAGTTTAAAAGAGGCTAAAATGGTTTATGTTGAACCCTAGGTGGGAATGATGACATTTGGATGATTTATATAATATTGGACGTATTATGGATGATGGATATGATATTGTTATTGTTACGTATGGCTAACCCCCTTTATATGAATTGGTATTTCGACAAGTCTAGGACTTGTTATTAAGCTTTATGATATGTTAACAATTGTTTAAAATTGTGATGATGCCTTGAGATGGCTTATTGATTAAATGTATATATATATATATTGATGTAGATTGTATTTCGGGCGATGAGGCGGAACAATCGGATTGTTTGAATCATTACTCTCCCCTTAAGGTAGGAGAGGAGTTTATATTCTAAATGCATGATTTGAATAATTGATGATTAATGCATATGATGTTGCTCATGTTTGCCTTATTATAGTTATGTTGGAATGATGTGGTTATTGATAATGTGATGGTGATATGCTTGGCAAATATATGATTGCATTTAGAATCTATGTATGTAGTGTGTCCTTGATGGTGATTGATAGTGACTTGAGATTTTGGCAAAGTGTGTTCCTATGTCACATTGTGAAAACCATGTATGTTTTATCACTATTGATGAGATATGATGATTGACGATAAGAATTAAATGGTGTAAATGTGTGACATACCTATGAGTGATGATGAAAATATTGAGACAATGATTGAATACCATTGTGTTTGTTGCCAATTAGTGAATTGGAAATGATGTTGAAAAATTAAGATGATTAAAGAGATTGTGAATACCACACTAAAGCTTAAAAAAATGGCAAGATAATTGAAGTTGAAATCCACAAAGAATTGTAGGGTTGACAATGTATATGTTGGTACTATACATTTGAAGTATGCTTGTTGATATACCTTCTTGATTTCCATGTGTGGATTGAAATTGATGAGACTCCTTAGCTATTATATTGTGAACAACGTGAATTGATGCCTTAGAGTTTATGTGACAAGTTGTGTGCCTTGGAGAATACTATAATTGGTTGTGTGCCACTATCTGTAATTTTAAGTGTAAAATATACCCCTAAGTGAGAGGGTGAGAAATTTTTATGAAGCCGAGGCTAGCATATGCATTCTTGTATTCATGGCATGTATGGCATATCATTTTATATGTGGTTGTGATCACATGATGTATTGAAACAATACAGGTCTTGCGGGATCTTATGAAAATGGACCCTTGCGCGGGGGACAAATATTTGAATGATTAGAAGTAGTTGCAATCACTTGACATATTGAGATAATAAAGGTCTTGTGGGATCTTGTGAAAAGGACCCTTGCGGGGGGAGAAATATTCAAATGTTTATGCGTGGTTGCGATCATGTGACATGTCGAAATGATTAAGATCTTACAGGATCTTGTGAAAATGGACCCTTGCGGGGGGACAAATATTGAAACGATTATATGTGGTTGCGATCATATTAACATGTCGAATTACTTGAGATCCTGCAGGATCCTATGAAATCGACCCATGCGGGGATGAATATTTGAGAAACTATACGTGGTTGTGATCACTTGATATATTCTGTACACATGTGTTAAAAATTGGATACGTTGCATATGCATTTCATGTTATGACATATGCATTAGCCATAGGAACATGGCATTTGAGTTGGAGATGGCCAAGATAAATGATAACCTATTGAGAGTGTAAATTGATGAAAGATGTAAAAACTTGTTGACGATACTCGTGATAGCCCATGATGGTGAAAGGCAATGTGAATGTGTATGTGTATGTGTATGTGCTTGCTATATGTGGTAAACAATGAGACTTGTATGCCTATGGTGATGTCTTAATGAAGACTTGGTGATAAATTGATGATTATATTACAAAGCACACATGTTGTTTATATGTATGTACACATGACCGCAATGTATTCAGATTCGTCATTTTGAATGTATAACTCACTCTCCCATGTTGTCTCTTTTTAGCATTGTGATGCAGGATATGCATGGGGTGAGATCGATGCATCTTATTTTGGAATTAAATGTTTTGGTGAAGAAGGTAAAATAGTTGTATAGGAATACCTTGGCTGGCAATCGTTTTGTAAAGCGTATGATATTTACGAATACTTATTTTGTATATGAATGTTGAATGATTATGTATGTATATTGTTGGTGGGTCATGTGTGAAAATTAGGCCTTATGTGTTTGAAAGGCTAATCATGACCTTAACATTGGGTAACGATACTTGTGATACATTGATTGTTATGTCATATCAATGAATAAATGATGATATTATGAGAATGATGATTTATTGGAATGAATATATGGCTTGTGTATGATAAATACTGTGTATTAAATGTAAAACAAGGAAGTGGATAGGTCATATTTTCATTTAATGGATAAGTATTCAAGTAGAGGTCACCTACAACTCATAATATATGTATGAAACTTGTGTGTGTGGTTGGTTATGGCCAAATAGGCCTTGTTTGCAATTTGACATGCTTGGTTTAGCTAAAAAATGGCAAGAATTACCATTAGAGAACATCTTGATCTGGGAAATGAATAATAGGATGAAACTTGTTGGAGCAAGCCTCATTTACACATATGAATATAGGTCCATTAGAAGTTTAGACCAAAACTTAGCCAATTGTATTTTAGTATGTCATGTAAAATGCCCAAAATATATATATAAAACTACCTTATAACTTAGATTTTGATTGAGAAGGAATTTGGGCTTGAAACTTGGCCACATAATTGATATTAGGGTAGGTAAGTTGTGTATAAAGTTTCATGCAAATCTGAGTTGAATAGCCTAGTGAAAAGGGGACCCGAAGTTGGCAAAAACATAAGGTCCAAAAAGTTGCAGAATGGTGCTTGCAGTAGTGCCTTCCACGGCCAGTGGTTATCACTGCCTCAAAATATGCAAATAAAATAGTGCCAACCACGGCCAGTGGTTGTAACCACTGCCAATAGTTTGGTCACTGTCAGGATTTTGTGAACTGCTGCTTTTCCCTTGCTGTTTTTGGTACTTTTGGGTATATTAATGACAGTTTTGGCCTCTGACTTTTGCATGAAAGCTGTAGATAAATGTGTTAGAAAGGTGTGAAAATTGGTCTCACCTCAATTAGAGTTTTGTAACTCTTATTACGCATAAAACACTGAACCCACTGCATTGTAAAACTCAAACTTCAAAGGGGTTTGAACCCAACTTTTTATGATTTTCAAGAAAAATGAACTTTTCTTGCCATGGGACTTATATTCCTTGGGTCCCTATGCTTGTACTCCAATCCTTTAACCTCGATTTCTTATAGAAAGCTTCTTTGTCACGCTTCCTTAATTAAATGCATATACTTCTAATTATGGAATGTTTGTATAGATGAATGTACATGTTTTTATTTAGTTTTGGAAATCACCTTATGCTTACATGGATCATTTCTCATATCCACTCTTACACTTGAATTAACTTATATATTCCGCAAACGCTTGTATGGTGATCATGTAATTTATTGTCCTAAGTAGACGTGTATTTAAACTACATACCTTCTCATATCATCATATATGAGATAGGTCTTTAAAAGGTCTGGGGTTAATTGTTATAGTTTTTAATTATGGTGCTCTTCTTCTAACGATTGTTCTTAATCGTGAAAAAATTTATTCTAATTTTCATCATCTAAATACTAATATCTTTAATATTATTTACCAAATTAAGGGCGGCAAAACTAGTATGTTCTTCACAGGTTAGAATTACAATGGTAGGGAAATATGCTAACCTATCAGATATTCTTTCTGTACTACAGGTACATACATTTTGATTTATTTTTTCCATGTTTAGGAGTAATACATAAATATTACCATTTAGTTTTTGAAGTGTATACTCTTGAATTCTTATTTCATAACACTTGAATTTGATAAGAAGGGCATGGCAAACTATCTAGTCTAATGTATTCTTGTTTTCCTATATGACACCTTTATTCTGTTAGCTTTGGTAAGAGTTTAATCACTAACCTATCATTATTGGTGTTGATTCTATTATCTCTACCATAAATACACTTACAATAACTCCTCTCTGGTCATGTCATCAATATTGAATATCCAATTTATCAATGTCACCCCTACAACCTTGATGCATGGAAATTGAATTTTAGTTAAATTTCAGGGTGACTTGCAAGTTTGCTGTTGATTCATAATTTTTTATTGTTCAAACAATGATAGATAATTCTTAAAGTGCACAACCATACTACTAGTGTCATAGTCTAGAGAAATGATTTAATAGACGTTTTTTGTTTCATATTCAGACTAAAATGCAACATTTGATAGACTCAGACTTAAAACAACAGAACCTTAAGAAAATAAGGAAAAGTTGGGAGAAATTTATGACTTATAAGTAAAGGAAGTATTACATTCTCATGAGTGTTGGGGACTCACCCCTTTACATATTTCCTGCATGAACTAACTTTGAGGAACCTTTAAAGTTTAAACTATGATATTTCAAAGGCTTATACAGTTGGTTTCGTTCAAGCACTTTTGCATGCTTCTGTCGCCCACAATCGTAAGCTTGTTATGGAATGGGTTTCTGCGGAGGATCTTGAGGGTGATTGCTCTAAAGAGGTGATTGATGTTTCTACCATTGTGCATGTGTTATTTTACTTTGACAAACTTTTGATAAATTTACTTCTTGTAGAATACTGATGCATATAAAGCTACTTGGGGTCTTCTAAAGGTTTTTGTTTCTTTTTACTATTTGTTTCTTAATTTTCTATAGGTTAATATTGTACTAATTTGAATGTGTTTTAAATATGATCTTAAGGTGTTCCTTGAATGAACTTCTTTTGCAGGGAGCTAACAGGGTTGTAGTTCTAAGAGGTTTCGGTGACAAAGGAGTACATGGAAAATTTTTTGCTACCAAGTATGCACGGGAAAATAATGTTTTGTATCTTGGTATTTTTTTGGGAATTCAAATTGCTGTCATTGAATTTGCAAGATCTATTCTTGGTTTGTATAATGCTATAATAGCATAGACTTTGATCCTAAAACCAAAACCCTTGTGTCATATTTATGCCTGAAGTATATTTTTCAATACACTTTACTTGATTCTTATGTGATAATGTTCATCCTTATAAAATTTAAGAGGTTGGTGACTTTGTGTTCTATTGATAGGGTTCAAAGACTTATATGGGAAGAACTATGTGTCTTGGTTCAAGAACTTAATTCCATGTTGTGGACTGCAAATCAGCCAGGTTGTAAGGATTAAGAATTATACATTAGTTTAGCGATATGCATAATGATATAAGCATATTGCGTATGCTATCATCTCCTGTGGATAACACTCATAAATATGCTTTGTACTTAAGTTTAGTTATGTGAAAGTTTTCTCCTCTCTAATCCAAACAAGAAAATTCATTACCAAATGGATAATAAAGGATTAGTTCAAAGATTATTTCATATATCACTAGTGGAAAAAATGGATACAACCACGGGGGTATAATCACGGATTAATGTGGATCCGTGATTAAAAATGACGCGGTGGCATTTTTGAAATTTTTGGGAAAACTTTTAATCACGGTTGTTAGGAAACCGTGATTAAAAGTCTCTATAATCACGGTTGTTTGACAACCGTGGTTATATGTCAAAACGAGATGACATTTTTGAAATTTTTGGGAAAACTTTTAATCACGGTTGTTAGGCAACCGTGATTAAAAGTGTCTATAACCACGGTTGTTTGACAACCGTGGTTATATGTCAAAATATTATTCACCTTATTTTTAGAAAAATCCAAAAAAATAGAAAAACATGGAATTTTGATCTGATTTTTTGCGTCATGACTTCTTTTGGTACTTATTAGCTATTCGAGTTGGAATTTTTGAAAAATCAATTTTTGAGTGAGAGATACAAAAATTTTGTGACGACAAAAATCGACAAACTTCAAACGAGCATAACTTGAGCTAGAAAACTCAGAATCCTTATTGCTGCATATGATTTTGGGGTAAAAAAAAATCCGCATTCATTCCAACTCGCTACGCCAGTTGGGATTGCTCAGATTTTCAAAAAACCCTTGTTTTCTCAAAATTTTTTATTTTTTGTGATTTATTTGCTTATTTTTTGGATTTTTAGGCTTCTACTTTACCTACCAAATAAATTCTAAAAATTCTAAAAGTTTTTATGGTGTTTTCTAATGCCAAAATAAGATTTTCACATATAACCACGGGTCCCTTGTTCAACCGTGGTTATATGTCATATATATAACCACGGGTCCTGGAGTAACCGTGGTTATAGGTCATACATATAACCACGGGTACTAGCATAACCGTGGTTATAGGTCATACATATAACCACGGGTCCTTGTGTAACCGTGATTATAGCTTCCTTTTCGTTTTAAATTTCGTAATTTCACAAGCGCGCCTTAGTCTAACTCTCTTTTCTCTCCTTCTTCTCTGTAAGGTTTCTCTTCTCTGTTTTCATGTTTTCATTTACATTTCATTATTTACGTTCTAGATTTGTTTATTATGTGAGTTCTTACTATTTTTCTGTTGCCATTTACAGGTTTCCCATCGCACGCCATTGATTATTTACAGGTTTACGTTTTAGATTTATACTTGTGTTCTTCGTTTTGCTATGTGTTCTTCGTTTTACTCTGTGTTCTTCTCGTTCCTTTGTTGTAGTTCTTCTCGTTCCTTTGTTGTGGTAGCATTCTTGTTTCTTGTTTCTTGTGGTTGTTCTGATTTTCATTCATTTACTTTTCTTCTATTTTTGTTTCTTGCGTTCTTGCTGCGTTTCTTATTTCTGGTGTTGGTGTTCATTGTGTTCTTGCTGTTTCTGAATGGTGAAGATGATAACCACGATTTTTAATTTTTTTTTTGGTCCAGTACATTTAATCACGGTTGCCTAAGGCAACCGTGGTTATATCCACTCCACTTTTAACCATGGTTCAAACCCGTGATTAAATATCCTAATATACAATCATGCCCACTTTTAACCACGGTTGTTCAACCGTGATTAAAAACCTTTTTTAACCGTGGTTAAAGCCATTTTTTCCACTAGTGTATATAAATCTTGATCAAACATTGTTATCACTACTTTGTGATGCTATTATTTCAAATTGGCTTAGGTATGGTAATGCAAGCTTTATTGACAAGTGACATCGGCATAGATATGAGGTAAATTGTGTTGCACATAGTAGCTTCCTTTTTAGGAAAGATGGAACATTGGTTATGTATAATAAATGTTGTGTAGGTTAATCTTGACATGGCATCATAACTTAAGAATGTTGGTTTGTCTTTTGTTGGCAAAGATGAAACTGGGAAGCGCATGGAGCTGCATATTTACATGAAATCCTTATGACACAAGTCTTCTTATCGCCATAATTTCATTAAAAGTTTTTGTAATTACATGCATTATACGAGTGTAGGTTGTTGAATTACATGGGCATCCTTTCTTCATTGGTACACATTTTCATCTTGAGTTTAAGTCGACACCAGGGAAACCTTCACCATTATTCCTAGGTATTTTTTCCAGGCTGTGACTATGTCTATTTTTGTTTCGTCTCATTTATTAATGTTATTTGTTACAACTATGAAATTATTGATGCATTTATTTTTGTGAATGAAGTATAACTTAAGTCGTATGTAAATTTTTAATTATGGTACTGGTTCTATGGTTTTTTTCTCATATAGCTTATGTCTTTCAGTGATGACCTCATGAATCCTTGCCTTGTTAGTTAGTTGTTACTATTGAAATTGTATATTGAATTTGATCATTGAGTGCGATTGTTGTCAACATATTGTTAATCAAGTGACCTCAATGACTCAAGAGGGGGGTGAATTGAGTCTTAAAAGTTAATTACTTTGTTTATTTTATGTCACAATTTTACTTTGTTTTATAAGAATAATAAACAAATAAATCAATTTATAAATAATAAATAAAGTAGGTAAATAAAGCAAGTAAATAACTCAAAAATAAATAGAGATATGGAAGAGAGAGATTGTAACATGCTCAAATTTTTATCCTGGTTCGATTCCCCTATGTCCAAGCCCTAAGTAAATTTACTTGAGATTTTTCACTAACAAGAATTTGAGATTTACAAGATTAGAAAATACAAGTCTCTTGATTTCTCTACCAAGAACTTATCCCTCATTTTTATCCTTCTCACGATTCTTACCCAAACAGCCCAAAGGCTACAACCTTGCCTTTGTTACAATCTTCCAACCCAATTAGTGTATGAGTAAAACAAAAACCTTTCAACCTCCCTTATAATGATAATTAAAACAAGAGAAGAAGTTATGTGATAATAATCACGAGATGTAGCTCTCTTTATAAAGCAGAATTTGCAAAGATAAAGTGTTTAAGAAAACTCTCTTGATAAAGTAGAATAGAAATTGAAAGCTTTAAACAATTTGATCAACTCAAGAAAATGAAGAACAATTTCACAAGTTATAAGCATAGAAGAAGTTGATCAAATAGAAATGTAGCTCTCTTTTGATAGAGCCGAATTTAAAAATAAAGCATAAAGAGAATGAACTTAACTCTCAATAATGTAGAGCTCTTCTATAGCAAAATATAAAGTTTAAAAGCGCAGAAAAAGTTAACCAAACTTTGCTTCTTGAAAATGTGTGAGAAAGAATGAGAAAGTTCAATGCATATGAGTGATTTCCAATGAAGCCTTAGGCCTCTATTTATAGAGTTCCAATTTGGAAAACTAGCCGTTATAATCTGAAATCAAATTTAATTCTTTGGTAAAATATCCCTTAATATTAGCAAAGCTGAGAATTGGTCAAACAACATAGAGTAATCGATTAGCAACGTTCTGATTTGATTTTAAAAGTTCCAGATTCGTCTTAATCGATTAGCAAGACTCTATTTTAATTAAAACACATTCAGATTTGCCTTAATCGATTACCTTATTCGATTAGCAATGTTCTGTTTTAATTAAAATGGTCCAGATTCACCTTAATTGATTAGCTTATTTGATTAGCTCGTTTTCAAATAATTTCAAAAATTTGTTTTGTGAGATTTAATTAAATAACTTATTTGATTACCTTGTATCTAATCCATTATCTTATTTGATTACAAGAGTACTGATTTGAGATTCTCATTGCTTTAATATTTTTGAAAACACATTTGGGAATCATCAAAACTCGGATAATGAAAATTCTTCTTATTGAATCTCCCCTTGTTTGATATATTATTATGAATAACTACACATATCCCTATCAAAAGAAATTGGTGTTTGTGTGCTTAAACTATGAATTTGCATTTTTGATTTGGAGAGTTTTACATTATTACGCTGCGGTATTATTTAGAATAGGATGTAATAGTTTTGGATATATGTACAATTATTTCACATTTTGTATATACTTTCATTTATTTAGTAATGAAATTATTTTACATATTTGATTGTCATTGAACATAACAAAATATATTTGTATGGATTTTATTTGTTTCTATTATATAATAATTATATAAAACAAGGAAATAAATGGAGAGTATGTATATAATAATAAAAAAAGCATAAACTTGGTCTTTCTTAGTGGTTATGTTTGACCAACTGCTAAGATAAGACCTTTTCTAAGCGGTTCAGTTTGACCAACTTGGTCTTTCTTAGTGGTTTTTTAGTTACAACTGCTAAGAAATAACTTGGATAGAACCCTTTCTTAGTGTTTTCAAAGGGATCTGAACCGCTAAGAAAGGCTTTCTTTGTAGAAGCTAACTTAGCGGTTCTAAACCGCTAAGAAATGCCAAAAATAACCACTAAGAAAGGGGATTTTTGTTGTAGTTAATTATGATTAATTGATGAATGTAGTTATTTTTGGTTTAGTAATAATTTTATAGGTTATGTGTTAATCTAGATAGAAGTCAATATATATCTATAGATGACCTGGTGATAATTTTACACGAGGAACAATGAAATAATGGTTATCCTATTCTTCATTGTTACTTACCAACCTTATTTCTTAATTTCTTTTCTCCTAATATTACTATCACCCATAAGTAAAATTCTCTAAATCATAACTTGGTTTGTTTTAATTCTCTTTACTATTGTGACTTGTTCAACACTATTCTCCTTATGCCTTACCAATTTAAAGTTGCTTCCACATATTCTAAATTTCTTAGTCCATTCCTATCATCTAATTCTTTTTATCACAAAAAGAGGTAAGTTACTATTATTCTAAAAAGAATAGAATTATAATCTATCTATTTCTCTTAAGAGAATGTTTCTTTTATTAATGGAATAAAATAGTTCTTTTCTTTTTCTAAGAAATGTCATTCTTCCAATAAACTAGAAACATTAATTTAGATCCAAGACTTTCTTCTTAAGGTTCTGTTTCTTTTCTAAGAAATTTAGCTCAAAATGACTATCTAGATTATTGAAATTTTCTTAATAACCTCTTATCACCTTGTGAAAATTCTTTATTAAATTGCCAATAACATTAAATCCCTTAAGTACTATTTTAACCATGTTAAATCAAAATTTTCTTTTAAATAAACATTTTAAGTGCAATATCCTAGTCGATCAATTTAATTAAATCTAGTGGGGCTTACCGGATCCAACCATACAAATTACAATGGAATCTCAAAGAATAATAAAATATTATACAACCATATAGAATCATCCAATTGTGCCCATATTATTTTCTACCGCTTACTAAATTGCGTAAAATTTTTATTTGGTAATCTTTTCCTATTTAGTGAACCGATATATTTTATTTTCTTCGTAGGATATCAAATTAAAAATATATATATATTTAAACGTCCAAAATGCAGCGGCAAGAAAAAGCTCAGATCGTTTGATTCAACCATTGGACCGTAATGAAAATCAAGATAACGGTTTCTAACTACGTGAAAAATATTATAGCAGAATCAGAATCAATTTAAAATGAGATGGAACCCCCTTACCATACGGAACAGCTGCTGTCCGGAGGAAGAAAATGGTGGCCTCACCGGAAATTTTGCCAAACGCTCCGAACGCCTCGCGATCGCTCTTGGATCCTTTGAAAACCAACATGCAAAGGCTTTTCAAGCTTTCAGCAATCACGACCAGTAATAGAAAAATAGAACAACCATGCATTTAATTAAAATGGAAGGAGTTAATTACCGAAGGTTCACCATTTGTTCGAAATCCTTCATCGTCCATCATCGCTCGTCGCTGATCATTCTTGTAATCCTTAAAAACTAACATGCACCATTAAACATAGAAAGAGGGTCACGATTATTGGAAGAAACCAACAAGGGACAGCCATGAAAATCTAGATTTTTAATAGAAGAAAGGGAGTCATGAGACCAAGAATCATAAAAATTGAAAGCTTGCTTACCTTGCCTAAGTAACCCACGGTCAAAATAGTAAGACAAGGAGGAGTCCAGATACCAAATCAAGAATTCTAGATGAAGAGAATGAAAGGATTAAAGATCATTTTGGTGAGGTGGTGTCATAGTTTAGAAGAAGAATGAGACAAGGAGAATTAAAGTTTTAAGATGGTGATGGTGGAAGGATGTGGTCGTGAGCTTTGAAGAGAAGAAATGAAGGTAGGCTTTGGTGTGGTGAGAGTCTAGCATTAGAAAAAGTTAGGTGGCTAGAAAAATTAAAGTTACAAGGAGAGGAAGCAACTGAATCTAGAGATAGTGAAGGGATTAGTGAAAATTGATTAAGTTTTGGAAAGGAAGTAACATGAAGGATTTGGCACATCATTAGGCAAAAGGTGTAATTGTATGGAATGAATGGAGCTGTCTAAGGAAATATAATTAAATTTCTAAACTTGAGATGTTAGTCTTTAGAGTAAGGGATCATGGAAATCAGAATGTATGGCATGATGGTATGTTGCTTCATGGCACATGATGCATGATGTTGTAGCAACTTGTTGAATAAGTTGTAAGGCATGGAGAGCAAGTTGTTTCAGCTTGCTAAAGAAGGAGTCTTCCTTTAGTGGATACATAAGGGAACATGTAGCAGGCTGTAATAATGCATGGGTAAGGAGTAGAAGAGAGGAAGACATGTATGCCTTGAGTGGGGAAGCTTAATTGGCTATAGTTGCATGGGAGCTGATGTGTCTACTTTTAGAGGGGTCAACTTGTGTGGGATTTTTGGGGTTTTTCTAGGCCAAATTTGAAAATTGTCCAAACATAAAAGTTTTAGATCCTTTTGTTATTTTTAATTTGATATATGGAACAAAAAGTTTCATTAAGAAATGAGGGAGTTATCGCCCAAATACGAAAGTAGTGTAAGGCTGTGATGGGATTAATGTTTCATGCAATGATTAATCTTTTGGGAAAAATGGGTGAGAATTTGGGCTTTGTGTTCTTCATCAATGTGATAGGGAATTGATTTAAGAAAAGTTTGGGGAAAGAATCATTCACTTTTATGGTCATACGAGGGAGATACGTGAAAAATACTGAACATAGTGCAAGCTGCCACTAGGAAAACGTGAATTAATATGGTATTTTAATTTTTGGGATTTATGGAATAAGAATTGGTTTTTGAGTCCTTAATAAAGTTTGTAGATCTTATTTGTATCTTTAATTTGATATATCATTTACAACAATCCAAGATTTGTAGCCTAAGATATACTTGATTTACGACATTGCACTCCAGAAGCTTCCCAGATCAACTATAGCTTTAGAAATAAATTCACCATTAATTCTCCTTTGAGAATTTGATTTCGTGCCCTTCAAAAAATTGTACTTATTTGATACAGATTTTTAGAAAAAAGAACAAAGTGATTCAAGAACCGGACGAAGGAGATATATAAATTTTATCAAAGGCTGCTAGCATAGTGATGAAACAGCCAAGGGGTCATAAAGATTTATTAAACTGTACTGATCTAGAGGGATTTAGCCTTTGACGTCTTCACGGAAAGCGTAGATAATTTTGTTACAAAGATTTTGACACCAATTTTGCATGAATCAAAGGTCGTATGAGAGAGTTATGAATTTTTTCTGAACTATGCACAGAGAAAACATCCAAACGTTGGAATTTTGAGGTGAACACACTTAATTTTCGATTTTAAGGTTGACAGAGTAAGAGTCAGAGTTTGGGGCTAGAAACAGAGATTGAATATCTTTTCAAGATGAAGAGATTGAGACCAAAATTGTTCGATTGTAAGATCGTATGCAAAATTTTGGTCTAAAACACCAAAGGTATTCAAGTCGAGTTTGAAAACGATTTATGAGGAAACTGAGTTATGGAATAACGAGGGTGATAGAGCCCGAATCGGGTTTTGGCCTCTTCAGGAAAAGTTCCTAAAACGTTGAAATGAGTCACCAAGGACTGACCATGCTACCATCGGATATCCTGAGGTATATGAACAGTCAAATGTGGGAGACGTTAAAGGTTTTGATTTGGCTGATTAGACCAAGTCAGACACCCTTAATCCTTTACAAAACGATCCTAAGAGGACTAGTTTCCCTACTGAATTACTAGTCTTAGGTCGAACGGTCAGAGTTCGACCTCGGGCTGGGTCCCACAGTTTAAATCTGAGGTCGGGTGATACTTTATTAATATAAATTTTAAATATTAATTATTAGGCATTAATTCATTATGATATGTTAAACTAAATGTTATTAGCAGAGATTAATTATCAACTAAAATAATTATCAAATAATTATCACTTGATTAAAATGATCATTATTAAATAAATAATTATTATAAAACGATATCATAAAATAGATAAATATTTATCATTTAAAACTAAATAACATATTTGTAAAACAAAATATTGATTGAGATTAGATATGAATTACCAGAATTAAGTATTATCTATAAAATATTATTGGCAGAAAATAATCATCAGCCAAATAAAATTAATTTTACCAAAATAATCGTCATTATTGTATTATTAAACAGTACTGTCAGACATTATTATTATTTTTTTATCACTGCTTCTCTCATTCGTTACATTCTCTTGATATTCTTATATTTTATCTTAAACATCTTAATTAGTTCCATTTTCACTGTCTTTCTTATACTAAACTACTTGGGGAACAGGCCAAAGCCTCAAGCTTCTCACCAAAAGCTTGACAGTGTATCCTCAAGAGTCCTAAAAGTATGGTTTCCTATTCTCAAAAATCAGAGCCGTTACAATTACCATCATTTAGGTAATCGATTGCTCCGACTAGATAATTGATTACAAAAGTATCAGGAATTAATTTTGAAAAATAGGGATTTGGTCATCATTACCACCCTCGTGGTAATCAATTACTTTATACAAAACAACAAAATACACAAGTTATACAACTAGGAGCAGACTAAATATACCATAAATTTCACTTTATCAGTCTAGCTCCAAATCATGTCATTAGCTAATACACATAGCTCTAATAGAACACTACCATTTCATTATAACCAAAGGTATTACTTTCACCTATCATCCCAACATGCACACATACCCTAAGTTCCTCTAATAGTACATATTTTACCACCAAGTACATACCCATTTTACCACTACACATTTTAGCAATTTCCACTGCTCTAAGCATCAATCACAAATCATTTCCATAAGTACATCTACCAATGTCATATATATATATATATCCCAATTCTTCTCAATCCTATCAATACATTACCAACATCATTAATTCAAAATTACACCACCAACCTCATTAATTTAATAACACACTACCAACATAATTAATTCAAAATTACACTACCAACATCATCAATTTAATAACACACTACCAACATCATCAATTCAAAATTACACTACCAATATCATCAAATCAATAACACACTACTAACCCTAGGGGAAATTTTAGAAAATAAGGGGGTTACCTTAAATCTTGTTGTTTTTCCTCACCAAGACACTCAAGTCACTCTAAGTCTTCCCACTTGAACCCTATCATGATGAGGAATAAAATTCATATGGTTGAAACCCTTCATTGGCCATGGAGAAATGGAAGAAGAGAAAGCCCCTTTGCTTGGGAGGGGCAAGTAGGAATAAGAAATGTATATGTTCATGTGAAGTGGTGGGTGTGAGGAAGGAAAGAAAAAACCATTTATTTATGTGTGGTTAAGGAAGAGAAGAGAATTGAGAAGAAATGTTTAAAGGGGTGGTGAGCTTTAGTAGTGAAAGTGATGAAAGTAAGGTGAGAGAGGGAGCTTAAAGTGGGTTGAGAGGTTAAGGTGTAGTCAGATGCGTGGTAAGTTAAGGTGAGGTGTGTATAGTTTTAAGAATTTACCATCACGTCCTTAAAAAAATTGAAAAATTTAAAACATAAACAAAAATACCAAAGCATAACAAGCAATAAAAAAGAGGAAGTTACAACCTTTATTAATTACAAGAAGTAATAAATTGTTTGAGAAGATAACCAAATAAACCAATCAATCAAGAGAGGAGAAATGTTAATATGTTCATCATTAGATTTATAGGGATAAACATGGAATGCTATATTACTTTTTAAAAGACCAATAGACTTAACTACCAATTAACCAATTTTATTAGTTTTGATTTGGTTAATTTTTTATATAAGAAGGATTAGAAAGAGTAAGTACTTTTGATAGAAGTTAAAAATACATATCCATAAAGTTTTGATAATAATAATAATAATAATAATAATAAAATAATAATAATAATGTAAATACCAAAAAGTGGTACGAAGAATTGTATAAAATAATAATAAAATAAGTTTTTTAAATAAAATAAAAGTTAGCATCAGGAATTATTAAAAATATGAAAGGGTAGCGAGTAGTTGAAATTGAAAAATGCTACTTGAAGTAGCTTTTCTAAGAAATATTGTCCGCTAATTGAAAATGTTACCCACCTAAATATCTCTAATTTGCTTAGTGATATTTTAGCTACTAATTTAAACTTTCACTTAACTAAAATGTCTTACCAAACAGACATATGTAAATGTTAATTAAAATGCTTACAATATGGATTTGTAGGTAATATCGATCCCTAGCAATAAATCACACTCTAAAATAATTATTACAAACACTTGGGCATAAACTAAATTACATAATAAAGGCAACGTGTCCGTCCACCCTTATACCTCTATTTGTCACGTTTTTCAAGATTTTTCCAACCGGAACCCACATTGACACCCACTGTCCTTTTTAGTATTTTCATAGTCCAGTACCTAATTAAACTTATTTAGTCACCAGAGGATATACCCCATTTACCAGAGGTGTCGTTTCTCCAAAAGGGGCGTAAACTCAACTTTCAATTCGTAGTTCCGATCGATGATCTATCTATGCCTTTGGAATCTTTATGACGATCGAAGTTTGAATATGCCAACATTAAAAGAATCGAACCAGGGAGAGGGTGATCGTTTGGTGGCTGCCTACAGTTGTGAATGATGGCTAGAGGCGATGTTAATTATGGTGTCTAGGTGGAAACTAAAGGAAATGATGATCAGATGTCGCCAGGAGGAAGAACAGTGAAATAGAGGTCGTGCAGGCCATGGTTGATGGTTTTGGCTATGGGTGGGCGTGCTGTCTAGAGGAAAAAGATGGCGTTTAGAGGTGATTTTAGGCGGTGGAAGTGGTGAAGAAAGGAAAATGGTAAAGATCGGAGGTGTCAGAGGTTGTTTGGGTGGAAAACAGGGGTTATTTACTGGTGGGTAACTGGCGGTCATGGAGGAATGGGAGAGAGAACTCGTGGAGAGTGAGAGAGAGCAGGTCTGATGGGAGAAGATGGAGTGGTTTTAAAAGATACCGGGTGGAACCCTAGTTGTAGGGTAACTTTTAAGAAATATATGAGAAATAGCTACAGTTAGAATCTGTAAAAAATGGTCAACATGAAAGTGGTATATCTCATTTTTCTCTTTGAAATGGTACATGGCATGTGAAAATCAGACAACTGGAGCAAGAGTTATGCCTGAACCAAGGAAAAGTGCTCCCGAAGCTCCTGAAATTGTTTTAACTAAAAAGATGGGTTTACTACTCAAAATCCCTAAGAATTAGCTTTTCAGCTCTTAAAAAAAGTTGTAGGGTTTTTCAATACAAAACCATAAGAAAAAGAACAAAGTGCTTTCGACATCGTATGAGGGAGATATTCACGTTTTTCTGTTGCTGGGCTAATTAGTTACGAATTTAATGTAACTCTAAAAAATTTAATTTTTCTGGGTTGATCGAGAGGGAATTGGCTTTTAAGTTCTTCACACGAATTGTAGAGGGCTTTGACATGAGAATTAGGAAATTGGAACGAACATATTCTAAGTTCGTATGAAAAAGATATGATTTTTCTTGTAAAATAATGTGATTTAACAAGATTAATTTCGGATTACAAATTCTTGGTTCCTTAAATTCGAGATGATAGGTTGCAAATCGGTATTTGAGGATAGAAATAAAGATTATTAGGTTTTTCATAATGAAGAAACTAAGATGAGAATCGCTCGATTTTGATATCATATGAAAAAGTTAGGCTCAAAACACTAAAGGTGTTCAAGCTGGACTCGAGGGTTCTAATTTAACTAGGTGGTTTTTCCAAGAAACGAGGTTGATGGGGTTCAAATTAGAGTTGGGTCTCTTCAGGAAAAATGTTTAGATTGTCAAAATGGTCCATTTGATATTGTTCATGTTGGAATTAGACATTCCAAAGTACCTACACGAACAACCATGAGCTAATTTTTGGTATAAATAAGGTGTGCAAGAACTGACCCAATTTTTTCTCATTTTATGTGAATGATGGTACTAGTTTAAGTAGTTTATTATATAGGTACTAGTTATAAGGTCGGATAGTTAATTTTTGATTTCCCATGGGATCCTCTATTTACTCTTCCTAATATTATATTATTATTATTATTATATATGCTTATTGTCTATTTTAGTGGGTCTTCTCGACCCAATTTCATTATTCTTCTTATAGAATGGTCTCTGCCCTAATTACCACCTACAAAATTCTCATAATTGAAATTCTACTGGTTTAGGACTGTTGATCAAAAACATGGATGTTACAACTATTAAGAGCTATCAACGAGATCAATTATATGTTGACTTTAATGTCAACACGGGGATATCATCTAGGCCGAATACGGTTACCTAGGGGTTTTGGCCTAGACTTGGGTCCCTATTCTTCTTCCACATTAGGATCACGTCAAGGAGGTTCTAAAAAGCCAGATATGGAAGGATATTCTGGTATGTTACTTTGTATGTAAATTGTTGTACTTTTCTCACTTGTTTGTTTGTGATGCTAATTAAAGTATGTTTTTTCATTGTAGAGTGCTTGGGATATCCCAATAGTAGATACCTTGAGGAGGAAGGTACTTTCCAGTGTGGCTGAGAGGTGGAGGGCCTTCAAGACCAAACTCACTCGTGTATACATTTCTGAAGAGCACAAGGGGGAGTTTCCTGGTGAGAAATAGGAGTTCATCGACCGTGAGACATGGGATGCCTTTATTGCATTTCGACAATCTACAGACTTTATGGTAATATATATACAAGTCCTTTATTTACAGTCTCATTTTATTTTTATTTGATTTCCAAAACTCATTGTTTTTTGTTTGTAATTAAATTGGGCGAAAAGAAAAAGGCCTGGGAGATTCGAGCGAAGAATGATTGTCCCCACAGACTATCTCTTAGAGGATATCATCTTCTTGAGCAGCAGATGACTCTAGAGAGGGCCAACCAAATCCATCCTGACATTGAGGTTGTTGATCCTCCTTCTCCCCCATCGCGCCATGAGAAATTGAAATATGCACGTACCAAGAAATTAGGTGATTATACTTCTTCAAAGGCACAAGAGCTTATAGAGAAGATTGTAAGTACAAAATATTTAAGCAAGTTTTAGTTTTGTATTTTAACATTCAAAGTTGATTATTGATTATGGTTTAGTTTTTTATCTTTTATAGGATGAGTTAGTTGTCGCGTCTACACAGGGGTCTTTCGTTCCTGATGGTCGATAAGATATACTGACTGTGGCCATTGATAGACCAAAGCAACCTGGTAGAGTCTGGGCTATTGCTAGATGCCACATTATACACAGTGTGTGTGACCCATCTACTACATCTTCATAATTAGCTGACATGGTTAGTGTAACATCCTGCTTTTAATAATAACTCTATTTTGTAATTTATAAAGCATGGAAGGTCTATATATGTGTTAAATAATGAATAGAACGCTTTATAAATGGTCTATTATACTTCAAAAATTTTATTTTTGATGAAATTTAGAAATTTCATAGATTCTCATAGATAAGACTCAAATTCCGAGTCAAGTTCTTCAAAGGATTCACTCCAGAGTCAATTATTCCTAAGTGACTCGTTTCCGAGTCAAACATCCCAGGGAGACTCATTCCTGAGTCAAGCATATTCCAAAGACTCGTTTCCGAGTCAATTAGGATCAGAAGTTGCAATCCTGAACGAAGAAATTCCTATTGACAACATATATGTCTTGGGTCGGTTTAGAATCAATCTTAGCCGAGTGACAGAAACCGAGTGAGAAATCAAAGTACTTGAGTCGGTTTTAGAGGAATTTCGAGCGAGAACTGGTTGAGTCGCTCAAGCAAGTGGGATTCCGCTTGAGCGAGAAGGACCCTTGCTCGTTTGAGCAATCCGATGTCAGAAACCACCCGATGTCCTCTATCTCACATTGGAATGCTGATGAAAGAAAGAAAGGACCCAGTATGATGCAGACCGGATTGAGTCCGTCCAAGAAAAGAAGATAATAATGAGTGGAAAGGGTACGGATTTCCTACAAAGCCAAGTGGAAAGCTTATTAATTGACCACAAGACTGAGTGACGTCTTATTGGTTGCTGGACGGTGTAGTTTTCCGAACTGTAGGCTATTGGAAGTTGTTAGTTGCTTACTGAATAGTTGGATGGTAATTGAACTGTTCCTTATTGGCGGAGTAAAACTTAGGCGGAGTCACGTACATTGGCGGAGTAAAACTTAGGCGGAGTCACGTACATTGGCGGAGTAAAACTTAGGCGGAGTCACGTACGTTGGCGGAGTAAAACTTAGGCGGAGTCACGTACCTTGGCGGAGTTAAACTTAGGCGGAGTCACGTACCTTGACGGAGTAAAGCTTAGGCGGAGTCACGTACCTTGGCGGAGTAATGAGCTTAAACGGGGTCACACGTTTTAACAGAGTAATAAGCATAGACGGGGTCTCATGCCTTGGCGGAGTAATAAGATTAGGCGGAGTCACACGTTTTGACGGAGTAATAAGCCTAGGCGGGGTCTCGTGCCTTGGCGGAGTGATAGGCATTGACGAGGTCAAATGCCTTGGCGGAGTGACGTGAACGTCTTTTTGAGCATGGGCATTTCTTAGGAATTACTTATACACTAAGATGTATCAACACCGCCCTTCATAATCAACACCGCCCTCACACCCTACACCGCCCTATATACTCAATGCCGCCCTCTTCAAAATCTCCAACAACGAACACCTTTTAACTCCACTCAGACCACTTCTGATCCGTTCTAATCACCAAAATTAGGACGACGTCAAGACTTCAAAGAAGAAGATCGGATGACTTTGGACAGATGTACTAGACCGGGTGAAATCCGCCCAAAGAAGAAATTGAGGGACTGCTAAATTCTCCTCAACCGGACTTGGAAGTGGTAGTTCAGTCGGTTTTGAAGTACAGAAGTAACTTTTGACCTTTTTCTTGTCTTTTAGGCATTTTTTTAATGCATTTGAACCCACTAATTGCTCTAGTACGTAGGACGGCCAGAAATGGACAATGTTACAGCTCATTTCTTATCTGAACTTCCATTATTTCCACAATCAAACACACCTAACAGCCCATTAAATTGCAATCACGGGAAAGCTTGTCTCCCCACTTGCCTTTGCATTATTAAACATACCACTGATTCTGAAACTCCCAATTATTCTTCTCCATCAACACACCTTCGATCTGAACCAGGACAGCCAGGGGACCTCTTTTCCAGTCAGCTAAAAGTCTTCAAACCAAGTAAGAGGGGACAGGGTTGTGAATACTTGTGAAATGGGTAGAGTTGTATGCTGTTCTAGAATTCCAGTTTTAATTTCGTATCTTGTTGCCAAATTTTGAAGCTGAAAACGTATGAATTTGACTCTGACTTCTTCATGAAAGTTGTAGAGCTTTTTGTTATGTGAATTTTGATACCTGATTCAACTGATTTGGATATGTATAGCAAAAGTTATAGCCAAAATACTACAGCATGACCGAGTGAAATGTTTAAGCTATGTTCTATGCATATTTTGATATTCTGGGAATTGTACATGCATAATCAGCCTTTGATGTTTCCACGAAAGTTGTAGATATACATGTTAGGGATTTATAGAAAGTGGTTCCAAGTTAAAAAGATGCTTGTAGCTCTAGTTATGCTTAAAATACAGAAGTGTGTTCATGATGCAAATCTGTTAACTAAGAAATCCGAATCTTGTTTTCAATACTGGGAATTTTGTGGTATGAATTAGTTGTTGGTGTCTTCATGAAAGTTGTAGATAATTATGTTAAGAGTATTTTAGAACTGGTTTCATGTTAAAATCATTTGTGTAGCTCTAAAAACGTTGAAAATACTAATATATGTACGTTTTGAAAACTCACCTTCAGGCAGTGTGGTATTTCGTGGATAAATAATATTTCTGTTTAGAATTTGAAATTGTGTTCTTCATGAAAGTTGTAGACTATTATGTTATTGAACTGTAGAAAGTGGAATCACCTAAAAAGGAGTTGATTTGCTCATATTATGACTGTTTTACTAATGCATGTCGCTGTTTGGAAATGCTGAAATTTACTTATGATGGTTATTATGGATAAAAATGATGTTTTCTCTATGAGTAATGATCTATTATTGAATTCTTGAGTGATTATGAATTATTATAAATACTGTTGAGTATCACACAGTTAGTATATTATGATGGTGAATAATTATGAATGACATAATTAATATATATGTACATGAATGCCTTGTGGTTATTGACATGTGTGGTTGAAACAGTAAATCCATGATTTTATGAATTATTAAGTGTATTGTGTCCCTTGAGGACTTGTATTATCCAAGAGGTTTTGGAAATGTGGATATCATGGTATGTTAAATGATAAAGAGAATTAAGGGCATTCATGCATCATAAGCATTGGACGCATCATGGAATTTAGGGGTTCCGTGATTGCCTACCCTGGTGGGGGGTTACTCTATGATGAGTTAAGCCCTATTTTGTAAGCGCCATGAAGTATAGGGATTCATGGTATATGCTAAAGCCCTAATTGTGTAAGCGCCATGAAGTATAGGGATTCATGGTATATGCTAAAGCCCTAATTGTGTAAGCGCCATGAAGTATAGGGATTCATGGTATATGCTAAAGCCCTAATTGTGTAAGCGCCATGAAGTATAGGGATTCATGGTATATGCTAAAGCCCTAATTGTGTAAGCGCCATGAAGTATAGGGATTCATGGTATATGCTAAAGCCCTAATTGTGTCTCTATGAGACTTTTATTGCAGTATTCCCACCAAACCAAATGGATCCAGCATGACATCATTTAACTAATTGAAGAATTATTAAATGGACTTGTTTGGCATATTCATCATATCATTATGAGTTGTTGATTGTGTTTGTGCAATTATATCTATTTTATATTTATTCTATATTCTGTCTCACTCTTACATTAATTTTTACAGTGAATGACACGCAGAATGCAGAGTGATGCCATGATGAATGTCTATTATTACCTGAACTTTGATTTTATGGGTTGTAATAAGTATAATATGTCATGTACCATTATTTTCTAAATCGTTTCCGCTACTTAAGTATTTTCTTCAATTTAATTATTCACGACTAGCATGCATGATAATTTTTCCGCTGTTATCAACTGTTACATAAACTCTGAATTAAATTGATGAATTTTAAAATGATCTTTCGAAAAAGCGAAAAAATTTATTCAAAAATTTTAATTAACGTTTCGGGTCGTTACAATGTTAGTATCAGAGCGTTTTCAAAAATTCAGGACCAATTACTATGATATGTATTGATTCTTGATATACTATGTGAATTGTTTGATTAATTGTTTGAGAATATGTCTTATATGTGCTATATGACTTGTGCCTGACTGATAAACTACAAAGTGATTTGTTTGATTACTAGCTTGATGATATGATAAATGTGCGTTATATGACTTATTGCTTATCTGATAAATTGTAGTTACGTTATAATATTATATATATATATACATACGATATATTTTCCCATAGGATTAGTATAAATCAAACCATGAATATAGGATGACAAGGAACGAGAACGACGCTATGGCAGCTGCTATCAACCATTTGGCTGAAGCTATAGAAAGGCAGAATCAACTAAGAATTTTCGAAGGAAATCACCAAGACAGATTGGCACGAGAAAAGATTAATAGACAACTGAAACCTCAGTCAATTGCCTACAAAAGGAGAGGATCGTTTTATCCAAATCGCTTCAAGGGAGGATCATCATCATCTTCTGAGAGATACAACAATCATATGGATATAAAGTGTTTTAAGTGCAAAGGTAATCACCATGTATGTGATTGCAATAGACGCTTAGAAAATATCACTTGCTATCAATGCAATCAGAAGGGTCACATCAGCCCAAATTGTCCACTGAAACAGCGAATCAATAACAACAATAACACTATGAAGAAACAAAGAGATTCGGGTTATCAAGAAGTCTGTAGAGGAAAACGCTCGTACTGTTCAACATATAAGACAGTATAAGGAGTCAACAGACGAAAGATCACATACAGGAAGAGTCTTTGACATTAGCAGCTCAGAGGCAGACCAAGCAGGCGACCTCATGCAAAGTAAGTGTGAGATCAATGATACTATTTTTATCTGTGTTGTCTGATTCGGGTGCTACACAGAAGTAAGTTAGACGTTTTCAATTACCCGTAAAGCCTATAACATATGACTTGATTAATTCCATTCCCAACGGTACATAACTTAGGATTACTAAGATGTGTAACGATTATTCTGAACTCACAGAAGGTAGGAACTTTCTTGTCAATCCTGTTTATCTTTAAAGAATATGGAAGTAATTCTAGGAATGAATTGGTTATCGGTGAATCAAGTTTTAATAGACTGTCATAACGAGACCAAGATAGTCCAAATGTTGGAAACTCCTTATTCTCTCTTCATTTTCTTGGACGCACTAAGGCTAGAGATAGCTTGGAGCTTAAGGTGAAATTCTTATACTCTTTGTTGTTTTTGGTTTTAGGTTTTGGTTTCTATGGTGATAGAAGAATACTTTATGAATGAGTTTAAGAATAGAAATCATTTTTCATGTGAAACCCAAAGGAAGAATATGTCTTAAGAATCTTTGGATAAGTGTGAAATGGTATACGAAGATTTTAAGATTTGAGATGGAAGATAATGGCTGTTAAGGGTGACTGTTTAATTTTAGTGAAACCCTAACTCTAGGATTTGGGAAAAATGAATGATAATGTTATGAAGAGTGATTTTGTGGAAGCCCATGATAATGTGTGTGTAGGTGTTATTAATAACGGAGATTAGTAGTTATTAGAAATGATTATTAAGTTTTGATGAAGAGTATAATAAGTTGAGGATTTTGGTTAAGTTAATGATTCTGATGACTTTTAATACTCTAGGATGATGATATATATGAGGAATCGAATTATTAAAACATTGGTATTGATCATTGGGGATCAGGAGAAGAGTGTATATGAGTATGTGAGTGATTAGAGGACTTAAATTTAGATTGTTGATGTTTATGATGATGTTAATAATGGTTGCAAGCAATTGATAGTGAATTAAGGTAATAAATACTAGAGTCACTTTGAAGTAGTTGAAATAGTAATAGTTGAATGATTCATGTGATGATCTTAAAAACTAAGGACCATAGTATTATTATTGACGGGTGTGATTAGCTCTTGTAAGATTTAAGGAATCTTGGACTTGGGAAGGGAATTCCCGAAGCCTAACACGAGCATGTAAATTGAAGTTAGACGAGCTAGGATTTGATAAAGAGTATTGGAGGAGGATATTTACGATGGTATATTAATGGCATAAATATGTATATTGTAATAGGATTGTATTCCGGATGATGATACGGAAAGATTTCAGCTTTGAAATTTCGAGGACGAAATTTTTATTAGGGTGGGAGAATTGTAACGTCCTGCTTTTAATAATAGCTCTATTTTGTAATTTATAAAGCATGGAAGGTCTATATATGTGTTAAATAATGAATAGAACGCTTTATAAATGGTCTATTATACTTCAAAAATTTTATTTTTGATGAAATTTAGAAATTTCATAGATTCTCATAGATAAGACTCAAATTCCGAGTCAAGTTCTTCAAAGGATTCACTCCAGAGTCAATTATTCCTAAGTGACTCGTTTCCGAGTCAAACATCCCAGGGAGACTCATTCCTGAGTCAAGCATATTCCAAAGACTCATTTCCGAGTCAATTAGGATCAGAAGTTGCAATCCTGAACGAAGAAATTCCTATTGACAACATATATGTCTTGGGTCGGTTTAGAATCAATCTTAGCCGAGTGACAGAAACCGAGTGAGAAATCAAAGTACTTGAGTCGGTTTTAGAGGAATTTCGAGCGAGAACTGGTTGAGTCGCTCAAGCAAGTGGGATTCCGCTTGAGCGAGAAGGACCCTTGCTCGTTTGAGCAATCCGATGTCAGAAACCACCCGATGTCCTCTATCTCACATTGGAATGTTGATGAAAGAAAGAAAGGACCCAGTATGATGCAGACCGGATTGAGTCCGTCCAAGAAAAGAAGATAATAATGAGTGGAAAGGGTACGGATTTCCTACAAAGCCAAGTGGAAAGCTTATTAATTGACCACAAGACTGAGTGACGTCTTATTGGTTGCTGGACGGTGTAGTTTTCCGAACTGTAGGCTATTGGAAGTTGTTAGTTGCTTACTGAATAGTTGGATGGTAATTGAACTGTTCCTTATTGGCGGAGTAAAACTTAGGCGGAGTCACGTACATTGGCGGAGTAAAACTTAGGCGGAGTCACGTACATTGGCGGAGTAAAACTTAGGCGGAGTCACGTACGTTGGCGGAGTAAAACTTAGGCGGAGTCACGTACCTTGGCGGAGTTAAACTTAGGCGGAGTCACGTACCTTGACGGAGTAAAGCTTAGGCGGAGTCACGTACCTTGGCGGAGTAATGAGCTTAAACAGGGTCACACGTTTTAACAGAGTAATAAGCATAGACGGGGTCTCATGCCTTGGCGGAGTAATAAGATTAGGCGGAGTCACACGTTTTGACGGAGTAATAAGCCTAGGCGGGGTCTCGTGCCTTGGCGGAGTGATAGGCATTGACGAGGTCAAATGCCTTGGCGGAGTGACGTGAACGTCTTTTTGAGCATGGGCATTTCTTAGGAATTACTTATACACTAAGATGTATCAACACCGCCCTTCATAATCAACACCGCCCTCACACCCTACACCGCCCCATATACTCAATGCCGCCCTCTTCAAAATCTCCAACAACGAACACCTTTTAACTCCACTCAGACCACTTCTGATCCGTTCTGATCACCAAAATTAGGACGACGTCAAGACTTCAAAGAAGAAGATCGGATGACTTTGGACAGATGTACTAGACCGGGTGAAATCCGCCCAAAGAAGAAATTGAGGGACTGCTAAATTCTCCTCAACCGGACTTGGAAGTGGTAGTTCAGTCGGTTTTGAAGTACAGAAGTAACTTTTGACCTTTTTCTTGTCTTTTAGGCATTTTTTTAATGCATTTGAACCCACTAATTGCTCTAGTACGTAGGACGGCCAGAAATGGACAATGTTACAGCTCATTTCTTATCTGAACTTCCATTATTTCCACAATCAAACACACCTAACAGCCCACTAAATTGCAATCACGGGAAAGCTTGTCTCCCCACTTGCCTTTGCATTATTAAACATACCACTGATTCTGAAACTCCCAATTATTCTTCTCCATCAACACACCTTCGATCTGAACCAGGACAGCCAGGGGACCTCTTTTCCAGTCAGCTAAAAGTCTTCAAACCAAGTAAGAGGGGACAGGGTTGTGAATACTTGTGAAATGGGTAGAGTTGTATGCTGTTCTAGAATTCCAGTTTTAATTTCGTATCTTGTTGCCAAATTTTGAAGCTGAAAACGTATGAATTTGACTCTGACTTCTTCATGAAAGTTGTAGATCTTTTTGTTATGTGAATTTTGATACCTGATTCAACTGATTTGGATATGTATAGCAAAAGTTATAGCCAAAATACTACAGCATGATCGAGTGAAAATGTTTAAGCTATGTTCTATGCATATTTTGATATTCTGGGAATTGTACATGCATAATCAGCCTTTGATGTTTCCACGAAAGTTATAGATATACATGTAAGGGATTTATAGAAAGTGGTTCCAAGTTAAAAAGATGCTTGTAGCTCTAGTTATGCTTAAAATACAGAAGTGTGTTCATGATGCAAATCTGTTAACTATGAAATCCGAATCTTGTTTTCAATACTGGGAATTTTGTGGTATGAATTAGTTGTTGATGTCTTCATGAAAGTTGTAGATAATTATGTTAAGAGTATTTTAGAACTGGTTTCATGTTAAAATCATTTGTGTAGCTCTAAAAACGTTGAAAATACTAATATATGTACGTTTTGAAAACTCACCTTGAGGCAGTGTGGTATTTCGTGGATAAATAATATTTCTGTTCGGAATTTGAAATTGTGTTCTTCATGAAAGTTGTAGACTATTATGTTATTGAACTGTAGAAAGTGGAATCACCTAAAAAGGAGTTGATTTGCTCATATTATGACTGTTTTACTAATGCATGTCGCTGTTTGGAAATGCTGAAATTTACTTATGATGGTTATTATGGATAAAAATGATGTTTTCTCTATGAGTAATGATCTATTATTGAATTCTTGAGTGATTATGAATTATTATAAATACTGTTGAGTATCACACAGTTAGTATATTATGATGGTGAATAATTATGAATGACATAATTAATATATATGTACATGAATGCCTTGTGGTTATTGACATGTGTGGTTGAAACAGTAAATCCATGATTTTATGAATTATTAAGTGTATTGTGTCCCTTGAGGACTTGTATTATCCAAGAGGTTTTGGAAATGTGGATATCATGGTATGTTAAATGATAAAGAGAATTAAGGGCATTCATGCATCATAAGCATTGGACGCATCATGGAATTTAGGGGTTCCGTGATTGCCTACCCTGGTGGGGGGTTACTCTATGATGAGTTAAGCCCTATTTTGTAAGCGCCATGAAGTATAGGGATTCATGGTATATGCTAAAGCCCTAATTGTGTAAGCGCCATGAAGTATAGGGATTCATGGTATATGCTAAAGCCCTAATTGTGTAAGCGCCATGAAGTATAGGGATTCATGGTATATGCTAAAGCCCTAATTGTGTAAGCGCCATGAAGTATAGGGATTCATGGTATATGCTAAAGCCCTAATTGTGTAAGCGCCATGAAGTATAGGGATTCATGGTATATGCTAAAGCCCTAATTGTGTAAGCGCCATGAAGTATAGGGATTCATGGTATATGCTAAAGCCCTAATTGTGTCTCTATGAGACTTTTACTGCAGTATTCCCACCAAACCAAATGGATCCAGCATGACATCATTTAACTAATTGAAGAATTATTAAATGGACTTGTTTGGCATATTCATCATATCATTATGAGTTGTTGATTGTGTTTGTGCAATTATATCTATTTTATATTTATTCTATATTCTGTCTCACTCTTACATTAATTTTTACAGCGAATGACACGCAGAATGCAGAGTGATGCCATGATGAATGTCTATTATTACCTGAACTTTGATTTTATGGGTTGTAATAAGTATAATATGTCATGTACCATTATTTTCTAAATCGTTTCCGCTACTTAAGTATTTTCTTGAATTTAATTATTCACGACTAGCATGCATGATAATTTTTCCGCTGTTATCAACTGTTACATAAACTCTGAATTAAATTGATGAATTTTAAAATGATCTTTTGAAAAAGCGAAAAAATTTATTCGAAAATTTTAATTAACGTTTCGGGTCGTTACAGTTAGGATGTTCGAGTCGAAGTTGAATGAGGCCAGGGCTTAACTTGCTTTTAAGTACCATGAAAAATTTAGAAGCTTGCAGCGGGTTATGGATATACAGGCCCAACAGATTTAGTAGTTAACCGAGAAGTTACAAGTCATAGCTCCCATGTTAAACCATGTATCTAACCCTATACCCGTACCTATTTCTGAGATGGTGCCGATTAGCACCAAGGGTTCGTGTGTGGGAGTAGATCTTGGTGGTCATAACCATAATGATGACCTTAGGAAGAAATGTCAGATGTTTGTCGATGAAGTTAATTTTGGTTGCCCTTAGGATTGTATACAGTACAAGGTCGCTAGTTTACGGGTAACCCTTGCTAGATGACATGTCAAGGGTATCGGTGGTGTAGGTTATCACAGCTAACATGATCATTTCAGTGCCTATCGATGAGGTATTTTACATTTCATAAGCACTTCAACAATTCCTCATGTGGCCCATATCACTATTGAAGATTGTTGCTAATTAGGTATGTTCAAAATCCATTTATTTATTTATTTATTTATTTTTATATATACATATAGTTATATATCTACCTGTTATTGTTACTTATAGGGGAAGTTCATAGTTCCAACTCATCCTTAGGTGGATTCCATACGATAGTTATGGAGAGTGTGTCCTGAGATGTATGACACACCTGCTTAGGTGCCCTAGAATAAGGACATGTTCTGTAGGACGAGTAATGTTCCCCTTTATATTAATCAAAATGACCTATTAGAGATAACAAACAGGACAGTCATGCTTAATATCTCAATTCTACAACTTTAGGAGATGTAAGTACTTACACATGTAAACATATATTTACCTAGTTTATGTGTACTAAGCATTTTCAGCATATGTATGTAGTAGGTTCATGTACGACATATGTGTGGCTGACGGGAAGGATGACATATATGGATTCCAAGAGCCTAAGTTCATACAAAAGAATGGTAACAAGCCCTAGAAACCCAAGCTTACATACAAAATTAGATGTCTAAGCCAAACAAGAGGGTTTTTTTGGGGCCATACATTGCGAAAAGAATGTTCATAAAATGAAGTTAAAAAATTATGGAGTCTTTATCAAAATGTAATTTTATTTTAAAAGGATAAAATATAGAAAAACCCTTTAGATATACGAGTTTAGGTAAAATATATTACAACATCTCCATAAAATTTTTAGATGATTTTTATTTAATATTTTAAAAAGGGATTTCAAATAATTGAGATAATCCAAAATTTATTTAAAAACCTAAAACACATTTTTTAAGTATTTTATTTGAAAGAAGCATCTCAAAATAATGCTTGATTTTTATTAAAGGTAACCTTTGATTTTTGTTTAATTGTCCAAAGAGAAGATAAATTCTCTTCATATTTAATCATCTACCTAGAATTTCAAAGCACTAATAACTACTTTTTTGCCAATGGTACCTGTATAAGAGAGAAAATATGATAAATATAAGGACAGTTAGTGTAATAAATGAAGGGTAAATAAGAAACTTTAGTATGTCAGCAATGTAATTTTTCTCTTTTTTAATAGTTAAATAGGAACAAAAAGAGTAATAACATCTTTTTTATTTTTATATTTAGAAAATCTTTAAAATGTGTCTTGAACCCAAAATTATTTTTTAAAAGACTAGAAAGGAATTTTTTTTATTATTTCATTTAAAGTACCTAAGATAAAATAAAAACACACCTAAACTAACAAAAGGGGAAATGAAACACATAAAAGATGTAATATCTCTAGTTCTTAGGGTTAAATGAATAATAATAATAAATTATTGTTTACTTTTAAATTTATATTTATAAAAATAAATTATTAATTAGCATTCAGTTATTATAAATATTCTCTCTGGTATATGGGGGACAAACTTCAGTATAGATATCGGTCCTTAGGTTAATAAGTCTAACATCAGTTTAGTGAAAATTCAGTATTATATCCTTGAGTCTAGGAGGGATCCCAAGGTCTCAATGTGATAAGTGAAACATCCTAACTAAATTAAATAAAATCCGAGATAGGGGAAAAATTTTCCCAAAAATTCCGAACGGCTAACAGGGGAAATCGGAACAGGAATCCGACCAAAGAAGGAAAAACCGGGTCAGGATGCCCCTACGTTGACAAGGCCCAATACCGATTAAATAATAGCCAGCGGAAGGAAGCGCCTAAGCGAACCATGATCGCTGGAGCGAAACCTTACTCGCCCAAGCGAACAAGGCACTCGGATAACTCGACCACTCGGAATCTAAACTCAAGTCCACTCGGTATCCTCATCACTCGGAATCTGAACCTAAGTTCACTCGAGAATTATTCCCTCGGCCATTACACTCGGAATCTATAAGTTTTCCTCATTCGGAATATTTTCCACAGTCTCGTATCACTCAGAAATGTTTTACATATTTTTCACTCGGCATATTTGATCTCTCTTACCTTGAGAACTCTACAAGGTCAAGTCTCGCTTAAGGATTTCATAGCTTCGTTCACTCAGAATACTCTAGTTTCCCTTCACTCGGGAAATTCTAATAAGTTCTTACTCGGGAAATTTTTAAGTCAATTCCCACTCGGAATTACATGACTTCACTCACTCGGGATATCATGGCCTTACCACACGAGATAGGCCAATTAAGGGATTTCTCACATAACACCCTTCGATTGATCCTCCTAGGGAAATAGTCCTTTAATGAGCATAACTCACTCGGAATTAGCCCAACCCTTCTTCATTCGGAAGAGGGTCTCTAATCTCACTTCACTCGGATTTACCTTAGCTCTCCCTTACTCAGAATCACGCAAGCATTATTCATTTAGTAGAAAATAAATGTACACAACTTAGACATTCACCCACATCATTACCCACTGAACAAGGTAAAACACATAGCATTATATATATATTGAAATATGTTTAGTTTTACTCTCAATACCGAGAGAGTTCAAATCCTACACATTAAAAGTAGAATGTCAAACTAAGAGCCGGCCAAGGCTATACAAAAACCATCTATACAATATATATATACATGTACACTTCCACTGTACAATGCACTTCCCAGCATTTGGTGCTCTCCCATCATTCCTCATTCCGAGCAACATCCACTGAAATATGGCCATAATAGGGGTAAGCTTTTACATATAAAATGACAGTAATGACTCGGAAAGTCCTCTAGCTTTCCACCACACAACGTTATCTCTCAATCAATCTATCACATGCACTGCCATTTAATGTATCCACACACAGTATCATTCAATCGAAATTTATTCAAATAACACACAGCCATATTAATTGGTAATACACAGCCATATTAATCAGTAATACACAACCATATTGCTCATATTGATATTCCCCATACATGCGCATATAACCACATTGATCTCATCAACAGTATAAGTGTGCACACATTAATTTCAGTCCGATCCGATCAGTTTTTTATTAATTTTTATGTTGCAACATAGGCTCCAAGCCTTTTTCTCAGCTCCAAGCTGATCCGGCCGTTTTACTGGTACCAAACCGTTTGCCCTCACATGTAACACAATCGCTCCAAGCGACAACAGGAGTGTTACGGGCAGCCCCGAGTCCAACTCGGTAAGCTTGCCTTGAGTCCAACCCAAGGACTTTCACCAAGCGTCCAATGCTAGTACACGAGTGTTTCACTCGGTATTGCCTTGAGTCTAACCCAAGGTCTTTTATTATTTTTCCATACATATTCATTAGTACAACAGTGGCATTTCACTCGGTAAAGCCACATAACACATGCATCTCATGTATTCGTTATGAAATTCCATCAGATTCATCCCAGCATTTACATGCATATAATCATAAGATATCAATCATGGATTTACCCTCTGCTTCTCAGTACAAGCACTCGGTAATCATACCATTATTCGCAACAACACGGTTTCATGCTTTCAAATATAAAAATCTACACAGAAATCAACCAACAGTCCCACAATATACACTCGGTATTAGCAATATCAATAACATATACCATATGTTGTTAAGTGTTAAACTACACACAGGACTCAGCATAACAAATCTTAACGCATGCACTCGGCCAACACAGATCCAGTACATTTTCATACATTCGCATGTTTACTAACACACATCTCATGGATGGAGAAAGATATAACCTTACGTGACTCAGCTAACGCACACACACACCCGGTATTCAAAAGTCATCATCATATGATTCACACAATCAACATATTCACAATCATAAACACAAAATGTAGTACTTTCACCCGGGATCCGTCCATAACTATGCATTTGAGATGTAAAGCGCCCCTTACCTTTTGAAGAGACTCTAAGAGCTCCTCTGTTTTCAGTGTTGACCCGTGCTCTGCTCGTTCCCTCAGTCTCTCACGCTCCACAACTTCCAGATCCAGACGAACACCACACACAGCTTGGAGAAACTGGGAGCTGCTCCTCCTCCAAAAGATCGCTCCTTGCCAACAGTGGGGAACTTCGAGTCCTCCACAACACCACAGTCGTAAACTGACGAAGAAGAAGAAGAACGAAGAAAAAGGAAAAGAAAAGTGGAAGAAGAGGAAAAGTCTTGAGGGGATTTTGAGAGAATGGAGAAGTGGTTCATCTTCAGCACATGGGCCAAGAGAAAAGTAGAGAGTGAGTGGGTGGGAGAATATGCAAATGGGGCCACCATCCAATCATGTGTCATATCCCATCACTTCCATCAGCATCAAATTTCCTTTTATTTTAAATTAATTCTCAATTAGCATTTAATATTAATCTTGCCATTAATTAAATAATCGGGATGTTACAATAAGTCCAATTGACCATCGATATTCCATGTTTATGGGTGAAATAGGATGTCACCTTCAAAGACACTTTAATGCTTAAGTCAATATCGGGTAAATAATACCGGAGCTCAAGCAATGGGTTGGTGAATGTACCTTAACTGTAAGAAATTATTAATGCTCATAGAATTGAGTGATTGTTGAGTCTTACATGGTATATAACGGTACCTTTTTATAAAGTACGAGAAAATTTGACATAGGTAAAAATATTCACTACTGCAAAAAAGGTCTATGAACTCGGTTAAAATTGGGCTACGAACTCGATTGCCAAAACGAGTTTGTTTCAACGATGTTCATAGGTAAAAGGTATGAACTCGGTTTGGGAACCAAGTTTGAATGGTGAATCTACGAACTCGGTTTTATACGAACCATGCTCATAGATACAAAGGTTCTTTTACAGAAACATGTTTGTAAATTCACCCTACGAACTCGGTTCAGGGCACCTATGAACTCAGTTCATAGACCACCTAAGAACTCAGTTAATGATAGAACCGAGTTCCTAGGTGGGACTTTTTTTAATGTTGTTTTTGTTTTTGTATTTTTTCAATCCTACAAATAGACAACATACAAACCCAACATAGCAATAGATACAAAAACAGAATTTCCAATAAAATTATTATGAATGTAATATTATTTTGTTCCTAATATATATATATATATATATATATATATATATATACATACAAACTACTCTAACTTATACTTATATATATATATATAGTTAGTGTCCTCTAACCCTTAAAATATGTAGTCCATTCCTCCAAAATACCACGGATGTCTTTGGCAGTGTATGGTGACTGGTTCTGGAAAACCTGTACACACACACACACACACACACACACACACACACACACACACACATATATATATATATATATATATATTAGTTATTGCATATACAAATATATAATTACTTCATGACCTAAATTTGTTTGAAATTAAAGAATTATTTACGAAACTTACCGTTGTCCATGAATCCATTATGTTTGCTTTAATTATAGTATGCATCGTCTTCATGACATAGTACCTGCACTTATGATTACCCGTCTGTCTATGATATTGCACAATACATATACAAAAAATAACAAAGTTTATTAGTATTTGCTTCAGAATATAAAAATAAAATCTATAGAGGAAGTGTACTTACTTTTGGGTAGAGTCATTTTAATTTTTTCTTTGTGTTGACGCCTTTTAATCAATTATATCCATTTGCAGCCTATTGAAAAAAAGAACACTAATTAGAAATGTCAATAAAAATAAATCTGTTTGTTGTTCATAGTAGAAGTTCCAATGTCAACTTATGTTTCAACACATAATTTAAACTGTATAGGAACTGAACCATGAACTGAACAAATGCAAATTGTAATGACATTAACTGGATAGATAACCACAAGTTGCCAGGGAGAACTAAAATGAAAGGGAGCCGAGTAAGTACTCACACACACAAATTATATTTATCCTCAGTCGTGTTACTACCGAAGTTTACGACACGAATAAATATCTAACTAATTATACTAAAGCTATTATTACAAATAAAATTAACCGTATTATTACTATTATTATTATTAGTAGTATTAGTATTACTATTCTTATTATTATTGTTGTTAGTATTATTATTACTATTATTATTATTATCATTACTGTTATCATCATTATTATTATTGTTATTATTAAATATTCATCACTACAAATAAAGGTATATTTTTCAAAAATATATTTTAACTATGATTTTTTGTGGACTGAATAAAATGAGGCTTAGAGTTGATATTCACGACTAAGTCCTATTTTCATTAAATTTGTAAAAAGACCCGAATATAGTGTGTTACGCGGTAAGTCTAGATATATTTACTCGGTACACACCTAATGGCCAGATACTATTTTATTCCTAAATGTCTCGTAAGTCTCTCAAACTTAACTAGACATACCAATAAGGGTAATAGCCAGTGATGTTTTAACAAAAATTGTAACTATATAAATAAGTGTCGAGTGCCACTTTATCCATGAATGCTCCATGAATTTAATTTAAGGAAGTATACTGATAAGAGCAATGGCAAAATATCATTTTATTTCTTGAATCAGACATGAATCATTTAATTTCTAAAACTTCATCATAGATTATAAAGCAGATATACATTCTTTACTATTTTAAAAAAATGTTTCTAAGCCGAGATACAACCCGTATATTTCTTGAATAAAATGGAAATATCTGATAAAGTCTAAAAAACAGGTGAGACCTAATAAATTGAGGACAAAACTTATGAAATAAGGAACGCATAGACACCTAGGGGTTGAAGTAATAATAAGATTAGAATAATGCATATTGCATCATGAAAGTACCTTGGATTTTGAGAAACCTAGAGTATACAGCAAGGGTACGCTGGAGAACACGAACATTCGATCCCTAGGGAGGATCTTGGGAGTATAACTAGGTCGGACCTCTAATGGTTTAGAGTGGTGCCTGAGACCGAACAATTCATGATAAGCCCGGTGTACTTCAACTAAAGATTAAGTGTAACTATGATCGTGTAGAGCCAAGCCCCATAATGATTATGATTATCAATGATGAAATGAGATGGATCCATGTTGATTAGTATGGAAATGTTGTGCCCAGTACAGATTGAGCAAGACAGTTCTGTTGGCTGAGATGGTGATGATGATGGATTGATTTCTTTGGCCCATATACATCATGAGACCTAAACTTTTAGATAACTCACAATAAACCTAACTGATGCATACAATGATAACATCATTAATTACCATGTGTTGTAATTGTCCTATCAGTATTAAGTTATTGTCTGTTAGCTGATATCGCCCATAGAGATAACCCTCGGGATCACGAGTGTATACTCAACCGTTATGCTTAATATCAATAGAAGGACAAGAGAATTATGAGTTGGACCATGAAGACCAGTAGGAATCCTCAATCCTTGAAGGCCAATAATAATGTAGGATGTCTACATATATATAGTTAATTAAATAATGGACAATGGATGATTGTATATATAAATAGTATAATTACTCAAAATTTAAGAATGGCTATGTAAATTATTTAATATTGGCTTACACTGATCCACCATTACTTTACTTGTACAAAAAAATTTCTCCCTTTTCTGAAAACCTGTAACCTCTTAGTTAAGTAAATGACCTAGAAGAAAAGGTTTATCCTAGTTAACCGAGGGTGTTGCAATTGTTGGTATCAGAGCATGGTCGATTCATTAAGCTTGGGGAGTGGACCACTAAGTTCCCGTGTACTCTGACAGAGATGTAAACAATCATTAAATTACCTATGATAAAGCCCTCTATATGGGAATTCTCCATAGAAATGAATCCTAAGACCTTATCATTGCCCTTTTAGCTGAATACCAATGGCTCACTCAAACAACGATGTCATGAATGAAATCCTCACTTTAATTGTAAAGGTGATCGTACGATAAGAAGCTCCTGGCCCTCATGACCTTACAAGGAAAAACTAGGGATTGGTCGACTTTTAGAAGAATTACAGAATTCAAAAGTGGTTTCAATCCAGAAGAAGCACAACTGTGGATTGAGCAACCTAAAAAGATCTTTACCGTTATGCAATGAAATGATAAGGATAAGACAACCTATGTTATCTTCATGTTAGTCAAGGAGGTAGAACATCAGTGGATACATGCTAGGTTACTGCTGACAACTGATGGACATGCTATTACTTGGGACCGATTTAAGACCAAATTTCTTGCCAAGTACTTCCCTGAGGACATCAGGAGGCAGAAGGAGCAAGAAGTTTTCAATCTAAAACATAGTAACATGATAGTTGAAAAGTACACCGCCAAATTTGATGAATTGGCCAAGTGTTATCCTTACTACACCCAAATAGAGGAACCGTTGAGATACACCAAATTTAAAGGAGGGATACGGCAAGAGATCTGCCAGGCTATATGTTGTCAACAGATTACTCAGTTCACCACTCTCGTCAATAGGTGTCGCATATATGAGAACACCTTTAGCCTAACCTTAGGCGACCAAGAACACTTAATTATAACCCAGAGCAGTGAGTATTCAATAGACAACAAAGGATAGATTTTAGGACTGACAAACCCTATCCATCACCCGCCTACTCGGCCACCTAAATTCCTTGAAGGAATCAGAGTAATGGTTGGGGTCTGAAGTGCTACAACTGTGGGAGACCACATAAAGCTTTGGATTCTGTTAGGAGAACTATTGTGTACCATCAATGTAGACAGGCTGGGCATCGCAGCATTGACTATAGGTAAAGGAATGTGTACCACCCCTAAAAGGAAGCCTAAAGATGGGTAGGATGACCAATAGGTCAAGGAAATGGGGGATCAACTACAAGTGCCTTCGTGAACAATGTTCTGAAGGTCAGGGCCATTCACCGCAACAATAACAACAATGTACGCAGAAGACCTAGAAATGTTCCAACGGGAAGAAAAGAAGGAAACGTCAAGGTATTCACCATGAATGGTATAGAAGTCTTGCAAGGAAACGATCTAGTGCAAGGTGCATGCCTTATAGAAGGTACTTTCTTAAATGTGCTATATGATTTTGGGGTCACCCATCCTTCATATCTGAAAATTGTGTCAAACGCCTAAAGCTACCCACATCCTTTCTGCCCAATAAGATGGTTGTCACGACTGCTACCACCAAGCCTATTTTTCCTTCTTACATGTGTTTAAAGTGCCTTCTCAATATCAAGAGTAGAGCCTACCAGATAGATCTAATATGTTTACCCTTTATTAATTTAGATTTTGTTCTAGGAATGGATTGGCTTGCTACCAATTGCATCCTTATTGATTGTCACAACCTATCCATGTCCCTTGGGTTTACTACACCTGAGTGTAGTCGAGCCACTGAATCTTGTTTCGTTAGCTCAGGAAAGGCAACCTGAATAGAAGAAGAACGAGTGTATGTGATCCTCGCTAACCCTGAGAACAAGGATGCTTCACAGGTTAATTAGATCCGCATTATTTGGGAATTTCTTGAAGTTTTTCCTAACAACACGAGAACTACCTCCAGAACGAGAAATCAAGTTTAGTATCGATGTCATACCAGGAATAGGTCCAATCTCTATCGCTCCATATCGAATGTCACCCAAAGAATTGAGGGAGCTCAAGAAGCAAATAGAAGAGCTTTCGGAGAAAAGAATGATCAGATCTAGTGTCTCACCTTGGGAGCACCATTCCTGTTAGTCAAGAAGAATGATGGTAGCATATGTCTATGTGATAACTACTATTAGTTGAACTAAGTCACAATAAAAAACTAATACGTCTTCAAAGGATCGATGATCTAATGGACCAGCTATAAGGAGCTACTATTTTCTCCAAGATCGACCTACATTCATACTATCATCAAATACAGGTGAAGACAGAAGATATTCCCAAGATCGTATTTAGGACACGCTACGGACACTATGAGTACCTCATCATGCCCTTCGGAGTTACCAATGCACCTATAGAAATTATGGACTACATGAATCCGATCTTCCACGAGTGTCTTGACAAGTTCATGGTCGTATTTATCAATGATATTCAGGTCTATTCTAAAAGCCACAAGGAAAATGAAAAGTATCTTTGAATTATTTTGAACATGTTGCATGCCAGAAAGTTATACGTCAAGTTATCTAAATGTGAATTTTGGCTGCCCGAGGTACAATTCTTAGGACACATCATCTCTAAAGAAGGAACCGTCGTGGACCCTACAAAGGTAGAAGTTGTATTAAAGTGGGAACGACTAAAGAACGTAATATAAATTCATAGTTTCTTAGGTTTTGCCGGATATTACTATCGATTCATCATTGACCAAGTTGACTCACAATGATCATCCTTTTGTATGGATCAACAAGTGCGAAAGCAGTTTCTCCAAGTTACGCTAACGACTCATCAGTTCACTTGTCCGGATCTTTCCATATCCTGCTAAACCATACGAGGTATATTACGATGCGTCAAGTCAAGGACTAGGATGCGTTTTAATGCAAAGGAGAAAGGTTGTAGCATACGCCTCATGACAACTAAGACCTTATGAAGTCAACTATCCAACCCATGACCTAGAACTCACTGCTATTATGTTTGCTTTGAAAATCTGAAGGCATTATCTGTATGGCACTCACTTTAAAGTCTTCAGTGACTACAAGAGCTTGAAATACCTCTTCAACCAAAAGGGGTTAAATATGCAACAATGCAGGTGGATGGAGTTTCTTAAACATTATGATTTTGAGTTACGATATCACCCTAGAAAGGCATTCGTCGTGGCCAATACGCTGAGCAGGAAAACACTACACTTATCATACATGATGCAAAAAAGCTAGAACTGATCAAGCAGTTTCGTGATCTAAACCTGGCAATAAGACCCAAGAATAGAAGCCTAATGATTGGGATGCTGAAAATCTCCAACAACTTCTTCGAGCAAGTAAGAGAATCTCAGAGCAACGATGAGTGAAACATCCTAGATTAAATAAAAAAAAAATCTGGGACAAGGAAAATGTTTCCAAGAATAAACCAGAGGCAGGGAAATTTTTTCCAAAATACGTCCTTACAATTAGACCATAAAACGAGCGGGTAAAATATGGAATGGAAGGCAAGGGAAAAACGAAACACTCATTCGGCAATTAGCGGAAGCACAACAACTTAAGCCGTCCCGAACAGTACACCCACGCTCAAGCGAGACCCAGCGTCGCTTGAGCAAGATATCACAAGGCAGCCAGCGGAAGACATAAAACACCTAAGCGAGCCCACAACACAGCGCACACTCGCTCGAGCGAGATCCAATACGCCTGAGCGAGACAGCCCAACACGCCTGGGCGAACACCCATTCGCTTAATCGAAGCCAACTCGAAAGCCTTCCATGCACTCACACCCGCTGGAGCGAACACGTAGTCGCTGAGGCGAGTAACATACTCGGTAATTCCCATCACTCGGAATCTAGGGTTCCATCCACTTGGGATTGACCCCCAACGTATTATACTTAGTCATTTATTTTTATCCACAAGGGTCACATATACAATCCACTCGGAGTATCATCATTTCTCTCACTAGGGAAACACATAGACTTTCCTTCATTCAGAAGGGGTCTCCACAGTCATACGTCACTTGGAATATTCCAGCCAGATTCACTCGATATACATCATCATATTCACTCGGGGAAAATCAGGAAGTTAAGTCCCACTCGGACTTATTCAAATCTTAACCACTCGGGATATAGATCCTCGTTCACTCGGATTATGTATAGATCATGCACTTAGAATTTATCTCAATTAAACCATCATAACAACTCTTCCCTCGGGAGAGGTTCACTCAGCATCTCCACTCAGGCATACCTAGATCTTTCCCCACTCAGGGTTATACTCATATTTTTCACTCGGTATTACTTACGCCTAACATACCCGGGAAATTCTCCCATCGACTCCCACACAGTGTACGTTCATCTAAAGGGATTTCTCTCAGAATCTTTTTAAGTCTTCTCCACTCGGAAAAGAAGCCCAGACACTATAGTCTCACTCGGAATCATCAACTTAACACTATTTCACCCATCTACAATTCTCAAATAATTCAACAACACTTCATAATCAATACAGTGTATGTTACCAATATAACCATATATATATATATATATATATGTAAACATACACTCGGATACTCATCATCCTAACATTATTCATTCACCAACACTTATTATTCAATGCAATTAACACCATACCCATGTAAAGTATATATATATATATATATATATATATATATGTATGTATACGTGTACTTGTCTACAACTCTGATAGGCATTGCTCATAAACAAAGATATTAAATTATCATATTACATGAGAGCCGGCCAAGGCTACACTGACTAAACATAATAAATACAATATAAGCACTCAACAGTCGAAGTGCACCTCACTCGGACTTGAGGCCTTATCATCACTTCCGGGTCCGACCTGCACATACTGAAAAATGGTGCAGGGGTGAGCTTTTACATATTAAATGACAGTTATTGACTCGGATTATACCTCACTACTCAATTATATAATTTACATGGCTCAATCCACGATAATATACACTGTTATTTAATATAAGAGTCATACAACATCATTCGATCGGAATTGCACAATAACATACATTCTCAATCATAACATCACAGTGCACTCGGCAACAGTATCAATACATACATATTCATTCAATCGGAATTCACTCATACGACATCATCCAGTCGAAATTTACTCAAATCATTCAAATCCATGCAAATCATGTTATTCTCAATAATAATGTTCTTATATACATGCCTGCGGATCTGACTCAAACAGTGATGTCAGCTACAAATTCCTTCCCGGCCCTTCGTCCACTAGCCCTTTCCGTGTGGTACCGGTTACCTCGTGACGTCTCGAGACTTAACTCTAGCTCCGTCGGCTAGCACGGGTCCTCATGGAACTAGCCAGGAATCTGTCCTACACACATGCATACGGATCCGTCTTACACAGTGATTTCAGTCACAGATTCCTTCCCGGCCCCTCGTCCACTAGCCCTTTCCGTGTGGTACCGGTCACCTCGTGACGTCTCAAGACTTAACTCTAGCTCCGTCAGCTACCACGGGTCCTCATGGAACTAGCCAGGAATCAGTGGCTGAAGTCATCTCATAGGGCTCCTGACCTTCCACGGGTCACCCTCTTCTCATATATGCAATCTTATGCAATTTCACAACAAGCATCCAAGCTTACCAGGTGCGTCTTACGCAACCATTAGTAGATCACAATCGATTCAACACAGCCTATAGATTCACTCGGAATTTCACAGTTTCATCACAGCGTCACATGCGTTTGTCATAGTAACTCACAACAAGCAAATCGGGGTAACAACACTAAAGTACATCTACTCGACATTTTTAATGAAATCAGCATGCATTTCAACACAACATTCCAAATGGAAATCAACATATCAACTCACATCTCATGCATTCGGAAATTATGGTGACACTCGTATTTACATGCATTCAGTCAGCATTCTCAGAAACATTAACATGCACTCATGGACGGAATCACACAACATAAAACAGTTCACAGATATCATAAATCCGGGAGTTACATGCACAATTACTCAATCACAACACATCGATCTACACATTTCACACATAACACATCACATTAAAGCAAAACACCCGGAACCCGTCCATAAACCATGCATTTGACATGCAAAGCGCCCCTACCTGCTGTCAGGGTTCAAAAACTCTTCGAGTTACAATGCTGACCGATCGTCCCTTCTGTTACTCCTCCTCCAGCAGCCTTCGAACTCAGCATCGATTCTGGACCAAAGTTGCCCCTTCCTCCAACAGATTCGTCTCCCCCACAGCTCCAAGGCACTTCCCAGCACAGCCTTTCAACTGGGACACTGACAGCTCCAAGTGGAAGAAGAAGAAGGGGAAAGAAGGTGACGGAGAGGAAGAAGAGGACAGGGAGTGAAAACAGAACCGCGTCTCTATTCCTCCCAAAAAGCTCTCAACTCTCTCTCTGTTCTTTCCAAGCGGACGACGCGAATGAGGGTGAAGAAGAGTAGAAACAGTAGCAAAGAAGGGACCAGATGCATACACGAAGAAAGATGTCCAGCGTGAATAAAAAATGAGGGAAAGAGAGAGCTGAAGTTATTTTATACCATCAGGGGCACATGCGTCCTTTCGCCTGGCATTATTATTATCATTATTTATTCAATCATTTCTAGCCAATCAGCAATTAGTCTAATTAACCATTAATCTTAATTCTGCAATTAACCCTTAATTAATGGCTTAATCTCAATCGGTAAAAATCAAGATGTTACAATGAGGGGCTATAAAGCCGGCTAAAAAAGAGAAAAGAAGAAAAAAGACCAGAATTTATCAGAGATAAACAGGGAAAGATAAGATACAAATAAAGGCTCTGTATTCCAGCCGACACAGACTTGAGAAGATCCATCTTAGAAGAGGCACACAAAAGCAAGTATAGTATTTTTCCAGGATCGACCAAGATGTACCAAGATCTGAAGAAGATGTTTTGGTGGCAGGGAATGAAAAAGGATATCACTGAATATGTGACAGCCTTCCTAACATGCCAAAAGGTGAAGGTAAAACAACATGACCAAGTGGAACTCTTCGGCCTTTGGAGATACAGAATGGAAATGGGATGAGATTACTATAGACTTCATGACAAGACTTCCAAGGACAACAGCTAGATACGATGCCATTTGGGTTATCATGGATCGATTGACCAAGACCGCTTACTTTATTCTAGTCAACATGAAGTATTCCTTTGAAAAGCTTACCCAAATCTATATTAGGGAAATCATAAGTTTGCATGGCGTACCTACTGCCATCGTGTCCGATCATAACCCTCGTTTTACATCTTTGGGAAAGCCTGTAACAAGCTCTAGGGACTCATCTAAAATTAAGCTCAGCATACCATCCAAAGATGGACGAACACTTAGAGCCAACAATCAAGACTCTTGAAGATTTATTATGCCTTTATGTCCTAGAACATGAGGGAAGCTCGTAGGAGTACCTTCCTCTCATCAAATTTACCTACAATAACAGTTATCATGCCGGCACCGGAATGGCACCATATGAGGCTTTATATAGAAGAAAATGCCACACACTTTTGTGCTGGTACGAGATACATGAGAAGGCAATAGTTGGGCCCAAAATCGTTCACAAGATCACAGAGTAAGTCTGAAACATCCAAGCAATAATGAAGGCTTCATAAGATAGGTAGAAGAGTTACTTTGAAGTGTCGCTAGTTAAGATTGTTGACCGACGTCTAAAACAGCTACGGGGAAAAGAAATCCATCTTGTAAAAGTAGTTTGGAGTTAGTTTGATGATGGAGATGCCACGTGGGAGGTTGAGAAAGAGATTAGAAAGTTGTACCCTTAGTTGTTCTAAACCTTGAATTTCGAGACGAAATTCTTAAAATAGGAGGAGAGTGTAACATCCATGTTTTTGGTAAGCAGTCCTAAATCCAGTAGAATTTAAATTATGAGAATTCTGTAGGTGATAATCAAGGCAGAGACCATTCCATAAAAAGGATAATGAAATTGGGTCGAGGAGACCCAATAAAAGAAGCAACAAGCATATATAATAATAATAATAATAATAATAATAATAATAATAATAATAATAATAATAATAATAATAATAATAATAATAATAATAATAATAATAATAATAATAATAGGAGAGTAAATAGAGGATCCTGTGGGAAGTCAAGAATTAACTATCCAACCTTATAACTAGTATCCATAAAATAAAGTAGTTAAACAAGTATCATCGTTCACGTAAAATAAGGAAAAATCAGGTCAATTCTTGTACACCTAATTTATACTAAAAATGAGCCCACAGTTGTTCGTGTAAGCACTTTGGGATGTCCAATTCTAGCATGAACAGTCTCAAATAAACCATTTTGGCAATCTAAACATTTTTCCTGAAAGGACCCAACTCTAATTCAAACCCCATCAACCTTGTTTCTTGATAAAACAACCTAGTTAAATCAGAACCCCTGAGTCCAACCCGAACACCTTTAGTGTTTTGAGCCTAACTTTTTCATATGACACTGAAATCGAGCGATTATCATCTTGGTTTCTTCGTTATGAAAAAACTAACAATCTTTATTTATAGCCTCAAATGTTGATTTTAAACCTATCATCCCTAATTTAAGGAACCAACAATTTGTACTCCGAAAACACGTTATTTAATTTTGTTAAATCACACTAGTTTACAAAAAAAATCATATCTTTCTCATACGAGCTCAGAATTAGTTTGTTCTAATTTCCTAGTTCTTATATTGAAGCCCTCTACCATTCTCGTGTAGAAATCGAAAGCCAATTCCCACTCGATCAACCCAGAAAAATTAGATTTTTCAGAGTTACATTAAATTCGTAACTAATCAGCCCAACAGTAGAAAAACATGCATATTCCCCTTATACAATATTGAAACCACTTTGTTCTTTTTCCTATGGCTTTGTATCAAAAAAAGCCCTACAAATGTTTTAAAGATCCCGAAAGCTAATTCTCAAGGGATTTTGTGCAGTAAACCCATCTTTTTAGTTAAAATAATTTTGGGATCTCCAGAAGTACTTTTCTTTGGTTGTCTGATTTTTGTGCGCCATATACTCTTTCACAGATAAAAATGAGATCTATAACTTTCATGTTGACCACTTTTTTAGATTCTAACCTATCTATTTGTCATATATTTCTCAAAAGTTACCTGTTAAAAATCACATCTAGGGTTCCACCCGGTACCGGTTAATTCTCGATCCACCGGGCCAATTTTTTTATAAATTCATGTGTAACACCCTTTGCTCCATGTTCTCCCATCAGACCTGTTGTCTCTCTCTCTTTCTCTTTTTCTCTACGAATTCTCTCTCTCCCTCTCATCCATGACGGTCGACCACCCACCACCAAATAACCAACGTTTTCCACTGAAACTACCTCCAACCACCTCTGATCTTTATAATTTTCCTTTCTCCACCACTTTGACCACTCAGAACCACCTCTAAACACTATTTTCTTCCTCTGAACAACACCCTTACCCAGGGTCAAAGCCACCACACACGGCCTCCACGGCCTTTGTTTTCACCGTTCTTCCCCCCAACGACCTTTGATCGTCATTTCCTTTAATTTCCACTGAACCACCATAATTATCATCCCCTCTAACCACCATCCACCACTATGGTCAAACACTACACAGTCACCCTCTCCCTTCATTCAATTCTTTTCATGTTGGCCTAATCGGACTCCAGTCGTCGTGTAGATTCCAATGGCATAAACGGATCATCGATTGGTGCTATGGATTAAAAGTTGAGTTTACGCCATTTCATCAGTAACCAGAGAAATGACACCTCTGGTAAAGGGGTATATCCTTGGGTATCCTGAGGTAAACCGTGTGTTCGGACCAGTTAGGGTTCCTTTTGGACCCTTACCCTTCCGAGGGAAGGTTCGGGAAAATTTTATTAAACCTAGTTATTTCACGTTTTGCTAATATCTTATGGTTGTGATTGCGATTAATTTATTATGTTGATTGTTACTAACTCTAGTGACTAAATAAGTGTAATTAGGTACTGGACTGTGAAAATACTAAAAAGGACACTAGGTGTCGATGTGGGTTCCGGTTAGTAAAATCTTAAAAACGTGACAAATGGAGGTATAAGGGTGGACGTGCATGTTGCCTTTATTGTGTAATTTAATTTATGCCCAAATGTCTATAATAATTATTTTGGAGTGTGATTTATCGTTAACATCATTATATTTGTCCTCAATCAGGTTAAGTTTACGACACGAAATAAATATCTAACTAATTATACCACAGTTATTATTACAAATAAAATTAACCGCATTATTATTATTATTATTACTATTATTAGTAGTAGTATTATTATTACTATTATTATTGTTGTTATTACTATATCATTATTATTGTTGTTATTATTAAATATTCATCACTATAAATAAAGGTATACTTTTCAAAAATATATTTTAACTATGATTTTCTGTGGACCGAATAAAATAAGGCTTAGAGTCGATATTCACGACTAAGTCTCATTTTCATTAAACCGGTAAGAGGACTCGAATAGAGTGTGTTACATAGTTAATGTAGATAGATTTACTCAGTACACACCTATGGCGGATACTATTTTATTCCTAAATGTCTCATAAATGTCCCAGACTTAATAGGCATACCAATAAGGGTAACGACCAACGATGTTTTAAGAAAAATATTTACTATATAAATAAGTGTTGAATGCCACTTTATCCCTAAATGTTCCATGAATTTAATTCAAGGAAGCATACTGATAAGAGCAATGGCCAAATATCTTTTTATTTCTCAAATCGAACAAGAATCATTTAATCTCTAAAACTTCATCAAAGATTATAAAGTAGATATACATTCTTTATTATTTAAAAAGAAGGTTTCTAAGCTGAGACACAGCCCGTATATTTCTTGAATAAAATAGAAATATCTTATAAAGTCTGAAAAATAGGTAAGGCTTAACAAATTGAGGACAAATATTGTGAAATAAGGAACACATAGCCACCCAGGGGTCAAAGTAATAATAAGGTTAGGTTAATGCATATTGCATCATGAAAGTACCATGGATTGTGAGAAAGCTAGAGTATACAGCAAGGGTAGGCTGGAGAACAAGAGTGTTTAATCCCTAGGGAGGATCTTAGGAGTATAACTAGGTCAGGCCTCCAATGGTTTGGAGTTGCGTCTGAGACTGGACAGTTTGTGACAAGTCTGGTGTACTTCAACTAAAGACGGAGTGTAACTATGATCATGTAGAGCCAAACCCCATAATGATATGATTATAAATGATGAAATGAGATGGATCCATGTTGATTAGGACTTACGAGTTTATTCGTACCCTGTGATGTGATGTTGGGGGACTTGGTGAGCTCTGGTCACTCTTGTATTGAAACGTTATGCCCAGTATAAACTGAGTAGGACAGTTCTATTAGCTGAGATGATGATAGGGGATTAATTTCTTGGGCCCACATGATCATGAAACCTAAACTTTCAAATAATTCATAATAAACCTAACTGATGTATACCATGATAACATCATTAACTGTTGTGTGTTATGAATGTCCTATCCATATTAAGTTATTGTCTGTTAGTTGATATCGCCCTTAGCAGTAACCCTCGGGATCACAAGTATATACTCACCCCTTATGCTTAATATCAACAGAAGGACAAGAGAACTGTGAGCTGAACCACGAGGACTAGTAGTGAGTTAGATTCGGTCAACTGAGAGACAGTAGGAACCCCCAATCCTCCATGCCAGTAATAATGTAGGATGTATACACATATATAATTAATTAAATAATAAACAATGGATGACTATACATATAATGGAGCCTGTGTACCCCGTTTTGTTAAGAGTACAATTACTCAAAGTTTAAGAATGGCTATATGAATTATTTAATATTTGCGTTAACTAATCCACCATTGCTTTACTCGTACATAAAAAATTTGTCCCTTTTCTGAAAACTTGTAACCTCTTAGTTAAGTAGGATGACCTAGAAGAAGAGGTTTGTCCTAGTTAACTAAGGTTGTTGCAATAGTGACACTAAACATCTATGTCACACCTCTTTGTCGCCTAGAAGAAGAATCTGAGCCCTGTTGTGATGTCATTTGTACTTATGTAAAAGGAGAATCATTTGTCAGTTATATAAGATACATAAAATATGTGAAATGAAAAAATAATACAAATTTAATAACAAACAACATGAAAAAAATATAACATGAACTATGTAGTTGATATATTCTCCCATATGCCTTCATGATGATCATCACGAGTTGTTTGGACTTTATCTATATGGTCTTTTAGGTTTATTGTTGGCATATATGCTGTCAAAGTAGAGGTATCAAAGATATTAGGATTAAGATCCCCTATCTTGGCATCTCCACTATTAGGTTTACTTTGCGTAACAACTGACCATCTTTTCTTAGATGGGTCAATAACATAAAAACTTGTTTCACTTGAGTCACCATAATAAAAGTACTCATGTTAGAACCATAACCTTGTGGAAGTTTCACACTTCATAAACATCCACAAAAACTTATCTTCTCCCTTTTCGACATTGTATGACAGGCTAGGGGTAAATAAGTGTGTGTTCCCTTTGACTGTGCATATAATTCTAGTCGTATACCTATAAGTTGTAAATCAAGATGAGAATTCAAGACATTCTTCATCTTACCCTGTATGTTCAACAACGTCCTAACAACACTGTCACACACATTTTTCTCCACATGTATCACATAAATACAATGCCTTACATCAATTTCCTTCCAATACGGTAAATCAAAGAATATCAACATTTTCTTTGATATCCATTGCGTACTATGCCACTTTTCAAACTTCCCAAGGGTTACATTTATGAATTTGACCCATCCAAAAACTTCTTTACCAGTTAACGTTGAAGGAGAAATATCAAACTATTATTCACCATTAAAGGCCTTCTTTAACCTACAGTATGGATGATCTACTTTTAGAAACCTTTGATGTTAAAGATAAATTATGTGACGTCCTACGTCAATTTATATTTATTTCTAATATTTTAATTATATTCTTAATAAATATTTCACATTTAATTAAAATTTAATTGGTCTTCATTCAAAATAATATTTATTTTCACTAAACATGCTCAAAATCATAATTATATAGCATCACAAACCTTTAAAAACTCAATTGAGTTGAAAGGAATCAAGAACCTAAAACAGGGGTCTGACACTGCGCGCCAGCCCCACGTGTAGCGTCAGCCCTCAGTTACGCACCTCACGCTACGCGTTAGCCCCACGCGTAGCGTGGGAATGACAGTAACAGCACCTAACGTTGTTACACATTTTAAACCATTTAACCAACTTCTAACCTACCCAATTGGCCCGTTTTAGGTCCGATTACCACGAAACTTCACGGGCCACATGTTTTCCCCATTCCAGAACTGTTGGCGCCATCTGTTCGCCAAAATTCCAATATATGCGCATGTTATGCGCAAAATGCAGTTTAACCCATTTTGGTGCAAAACCCTTGCACCAAACACCCTATATGGATTCCAAATAGCCTAAGGTCAATGCACACAGATTCTAAATATCCTAAGGAACCTATTGATACATTCCGGGGGTCCCGAAACTCGTCGGATTTCCAATTCACTTATCCAGTTCCTTGACTAGATATCTATACACTATATGCATAACCTTTCAATCAATCAAACCTCAATCCATTCATCCATCTATCATTCCACACATCATACACAATATTCATGCATATTACAGTTCCTGCTCATATCATACATCAATCACACATCATTAGCTCCATGTCATAATTTCACATCATCATTATTAATTCATCAAACCACATCACACATAATCATACTAAATCCATTACACATAATTCGCTATCTATCACACACATAATCATATATTATATATTACATTCATTCGTTTAATCATCCTCGCGCCTTGGCATCAATCATCCACTTGGCGCACCTCCACGGCATTGGCATCAACCTTGTCATTGGTCACTAAAATGAAACAACAGCAAGGGTAAGTGTTTGGAATATCATAATTAATATAGAATGAAATAATAGGATCTAACAATACCTATAATTTATATAATGAAATGGTTTCCTCCAATTTCCTGCACTCATTCATATAAGTATGCATATGTATATATATATATATATATATAAATATTTACTCATATACCAGCTATCTCTTTTCCTAATTTCCCGTTTCACACTCATGCACATATATATATATATCATTTCTCACTTACTTAACATCACAATTTCATATCATCATCCAAGTCTTGTATACACCAATATACATCACGTTCTCAATTCATAATTCATTCATTCACTAAACAATATAAAGTCCACATATATCACAACCCGACTTGGTTCACCGAGCCCAACTTAGCTCTCTACCTCAACCACTGGGTCCGACTTGATCACTGGGTAGCTCAACTGGGCACAAAGACCACGGGAACCAGAAAACGAGGAGTATACATATCGTTGGCCAATGCTTGCTTCACCGCTCGCTCGACCAATGCTCATTCTGGCACTTACGGTTACTGAACCACCAAACCAATTAGTACATTTCCTTCCTCACACTTCCAAACTCATTACCCAAGCCTTTCAACTAATTAAAACTCAGAATCAAAACCCCAATCATCACATGCATACTCGGATCCATGAGAGGGAGAGGAAAAAACTAGAAATTAGAGGTCCCAAATGCCTTACCTTGCCTCCCAATGTCTAAAAATGCAAGGAGTGGAAGCTCCCCACAAGACCCAAGCAGAATCGCCTCAAAGGAGATGGAAATGAAAGAGAAACGGTTCTGCCCGAACTGTTTTGCATGCCTTTGTTTTAAACTGATCAAGACACTGACGCTACGCGTCCCACTGACACTACTCGTCAGCTCATTAATTCACACCTGACGCTACGTGTCAGGGTCTTGATGCCATTTTCCTAAAATTCCCTTGTCCTCTTAATTCTATATATATATATATATATATATATATTATAATTATAACCCAAATAATACATTTATTCATTTCCATTTATTTTCTAATAATTAAACATCAAGGATGTTACATCCACTCCCCTTAAAAAGGGATTTCGTCCCCGAAATCAACGTACCTTATTGGAAAAGATCCGGATACAACCGCCTCATATCAGACTCCAACTCCCAAGTGTAAGTTACTCCGTTCAAGTTCTGCCACTTCACCTTTACCAAAGAGACTTCCTTACTCCTCAATCATTTGGTCTGCTATCTTTCAATACAGATAGGTGTCACCTCCATAGTTAAGTTTACCTTCAGCTCAATGGAATCCTCAGGCACAATCATCGAATCATAAGGAATATATGCCCTCAATTGAGAAACATGAAACACATTATGAATGTTGGTCAACGATTGGGGAAGATCCAATCGGTAAGCGACATCACCAATCCTTTCCAAAATCTGGTATGGCCCAATGTATCTCGGATTAAGCTTACGACTCTTTAGTATCCGACCTACACCTTTGGTAGGTGAAACCCTCAGAAACACCCAATCTCCCTCCTGAAACTCAAGTGATCTATGGCGATTGTCATAGTAACTCTTCTGACGGTCTTGAGCAATCTTCATCTTCTCACGAATCAATACTACCTGATCATTCATTTCCTGGATTAATTCGGGTCCTAAATAAACCACATCACCATTTTCATTCCAACATAAAGGTGTACGACATCATCTACCATACAGAGCTTCATAAGGAGCCATCCCAATGCTGCTATGATAGCTATTGTTATAAGTAAATTCCACCAATGGTAGATATCTCTCCCATGAGCCACCTTGCTCCAGTACACAAGCTCTGAGCATGTCTTCCAATATCTGAATGGTACACTCAGACTGACTATCCGTTTAAGGATGATAAGCTGAACTCAACCTCAATTTAGTACCCAACTCTTGCTGTAGACTTCCCCAAAATCTAGAAGTGAATCGGGGATTACGATCCAAAATAATACTTGAAGGTACACCATGCAACCTTACAATCTCCGTAATGTACAATCTAGCCAACCGGTCCAATAACCATTTCATGTTCATGGCCAAGAAGTGAGCACTCTTGGTCAACCTATCTACAATTACCCAGATTACATTACATCTAGAACGGATACGAGGTAACCCGAATACAAAATCCATGGTAATGCTTTCCCATTTCCATATTGGAATCTCCGGAGGTTGAAGTAAACCAGGTGGTCTCTGGTGTTCAACCTTACACTTCGGACATATCATACAAGATCGCACGTATTCAATTATTGCTTTCTTCATTCCCGGCCACCAGAATTCTTTCTTCAAATCATGGTACATCTTAGTGATACCAGGATGGATACTTAAGGAACTTTTATGTGCTTCAGCTAACACAGCTTGCCTAAAATCACCTTTTACGGGTACAACGACACGGTTCCTGAACCGCCAAATTCCATCATTGCCTCTGGTTAATCCCATATCTTTTCCTCTAGCTTGGGTATCAAGTAACTCCAACAACTCTTCATCATCCTTCTGAGCCACAGCTAAGGATTCCAAAAATTCATTGGAGATCTTTAGCATCCCAATTACCATCTAGTTTGGGGCCTGAACAGCAACTCCAACATTCATATCACGAAAGTCTTCCAACAATTCTTGTTCTTTGCCCATCAAGAAAGCTGCATGTAATACTTTTTTGCTTAAGGTATCAGCCACCACATTCACCTTACCAGGGTGGTATCTTAAATCAAAGTCATAATCCTTCAGATATTCCACCCATCTCTTTTGTCTCATGTTTAATTCCTTCTGATCAAACAGATACTTCAAACTCTTGTGGTCGCTAAACACTACAAAACGAGATCCATACAAGTAATGCCTCCAAATCTTCAATGCAAATACCACAACAGCAAGTTCTAAATCATGAGTGGGGTAATTATGTTCATGCGGTCTCAACTGCCTAGAAGCATAAGCAATCACCCGTTCATCTTGCATCAATACACATCCCAAACTAAACTTAGATACGTCATAATAGACCATAAATTCCTTTGTTACATCAGGTAGTGCAAGTACCAGCGCTGAAGTTAAGCATTGCTTCAAGGTCTAAAAACTTAATTCACATTTTTCCGTCCACACAAATGGAGTCTCCTTCCTTGTCAATCGAGTCAAGGGTAGTGCAATGCGAGAAAATCCTTCAATAAAGCGGCGATAATAACCAGCCAATCCAAGAAAACTCCTGATCTCAGTCACCGATCTAGGCCTCTCCCAAACCATAACCGCTTCAATCTTAGAGGGATCAACAGATACACCGTTACTTGAAATCACATGCCCCAAAAATTGCACACTAGCTTCCTAAAAATCATATTTTGATAACTTAGCATACAATTTCTTCTCACGTAGCACCTACAAAACAATTTAGAGGTGTTGTGCATGTTCTTCAATAGACTTCAAATATACCAGAATGTCATCAATAAACACCACAATAAACTAATCCAAGTAAGGTTGGAAAATCCGATTCATATAATCCATGAAGATAGCTGGAGCATTGGTCACTCCAAAAGGCATCACAACGTATTCAAAATGTCCATACCGTGTCCTAAACATCGTCTTCAGAATATTCTCTGACTTTACTCTTATCTGATGGTATCCAGACCTGAAATCAATCTTAGAAAACACCACAACGCCTCTCAACTGATCCAACAAATCATCAATTCATGGTAAAGGATATTTATTCTTAACTGTCAATTTATTCAACTACCGGTAATCAATACACATTCTCATACTACCATCTTTCTTTTTCACCAATAATAGCGAAGCGCCCCAAGGTGAAGCACTCGGTCGGATAAACCCTTTATCTAACATCTCATTTACTTGCTTCTTTACTTCAACCAACTCCACAGAAGACATTCGATAGGGTGTACGAGACACAGGTCCCGCCCTGAGAATCAAATCAATAGCAAAATCAATCTCCCTGTTAGGAGGCAATTCCGAAATATCTTCCGGGAACACGTTAGAGAAATCACACACCACCAGAATATCACTAGGTTTAAGATTATATCGCCCCTCAGCAACAAACAAAATAGCATAAGCTATAGAGATATCACTCACCACATTCTTAGTATCAAGTTCTTGGGAGAAGATTATGATCTTGCGATAGCAGTCCACCATAATGTGATTAGCAGCTAACTAATCAAGTCCCAAAACAACATCCAAGTTCTTCAATGGCATACATATTAATTCACCAGAAAGGAACGATCTTCAATTTGCATTAGCAATTATCCACATATGGTGGTTGCACGGAATGTAGAACCAGTAGGAGTGGAGACACTAAGAGCATTTTCCATTAACACCACCGGTAAGCCAAGGCGTCTCACACAAATTTCAGAAATAAAAGAATATGTTGTACCTGAATCATAAATAATATTTACAAGACAGCCATGAATAAGACACTTACCCTGTACCAGATTATCATTTCTTGCAACTTCAGAAGCATCAAAACCAAACACACGCCCAGCCATAACATTCTGAGCACCACTGGACTAAGCATCAGATCGCCTAGGGTGTTGGTCTCCGCAGCCACCGCCGCCTCGGCCCCCACACTGAAGATTACCATCACGAATCATAGAAGCATTATGAAACAACCCGACTTAATAAAGAATAAAACCGAGACCAGGGAAAATTTTTCCAAAATTTAGAACGTACAAAACATTCATAATCAGCCCAGATTAAGAGTCGAGGTAAATTAAAAACAGCATAAAGGTAAGAGAAGGCAAAAGCCGACCAGAGGAAGGGAATACCAAGTCCAAATGCCACACGTTGGCAAGACCCAGCCCCGGTTAACAGCCCAGCGGAATAAGATCCCAAAATAAAATGAATGGGAGGCAAGGGAAAATAAAACCATTCACAAGAAAGCCCAGCGGAAGAACAAAGCTTAAGCGAGCCCATTACAGTGTTCACTCGCTCAAGCGAGACCCAAATCCGCTTGAGCGAGACAACCCATCTCGCTTGGACGAAGCACCCATTCGCTTAAGCGAAACTAACCAGAAACCTTCCTTCCATTCACACTCGCTAGAGCAAACCTTTATTCGCTGAGGCGAGTTACTCCACTCGGTATTCCTTCACTCGGAATCAGGGGTTCCATTCACTCGGGAACGATCCCAACATGTCACACTTCCCTCGGAAGTTTATACATAGTTTCTTATTTTCATTCAGGAAGGTCACACACAAGATCCACTCGGACAATGATGGTTATTCCACTCGGAATCTATAAATTTTCCCCTCACCCGGAATATTTTTATAGTCAAACACCACTCGGTATATTTCAACCTTAACACAATCGGAAATATATTACACATTCATCACTCGGCATAGTTTCATTTTTCTCACTCGGAGAACACTTAGACCTTCCTTCTCTCAGAAGGAGTCTCCACAATCAAATTCCCTTCAGATTTACTCTAACCTACCATCACTCGGAGAAATTTACTACTCGGAATATAGAACTTTATTCACTCGGAGTATGTCTACTAAAACACCTCAATCAGAACCATCACAACACTCCTTACCTCGGAGTTGGCTCAATCGGGATTTCCCCACTCGGGAATATTTATGCGACTATTTTCACTTGGTACCATATAGACCAGCTTTCCTCTCTAAGTAGTCCACTCGAGTACATTTTACTCGGAATCTTTTAAGCCTTCAACACTTAGAAAGGCCCACTCGCTAAAGTTCACTAGGAACTATTCTAAGCCTCCATCTTTCAGACAAGCTCTCACCACAATATTCCACTCAGAATTCATTGACTTAACATTATTCATTCAACACCTCTTCCTAGTCAATCCAAACAATGTCATACCAACATAAAATATATATATATATATATATATATTTGTGCATTCTTGTTCATAACTCTGATAATCAATCCTCATAAATAAATACGTTTAGACAGTATATTACATGAGAGCCGGCCAAGGCTTTAATATACCTATATACAATCGGTACAATGTACTTTGTACACTACAACAGCACAGATACCCATCACTCGGGTTTAAGGCCTTCTCGTCATTCACTACCCGACCTGCACATACTGAAAAATATAGCCACAGTAGGGGTGAGCTTTTACATATTAAATGTTAGTTATTGGCTCAGATTTATCCACAAAATCAGTTGTAACACACTATCATTCAACATAACATTACCCGATCGGAAATTATTCAATTTATTCAGGTTCTATAATTCACAATATCCAGCACAACATATACTACAGCCATAATTTCATATTGCACTCGGCAACAGCATCAGCATACATACAGTCCTCCAATTGGAATTACTCAATTCATACGTGGCTAAATAATTCATATTATTCACCATAACATATATCACAACCATAACATCAGTATTCATACATTCATCCAATCGGATTCACTTAAGTCAATTCCAGACTATATCAAAGATTTCATTCTCAATATCATATCCACATATTCGTATAATTCATATTGAGCTCAATGACAATCATAAGTGTGCACACAGATATTCAATCGGATCCGATCCATTATTATTAAAGTTTATTGTTGCAACATAGGCTCTCAGCCTTTTACTCAGCTCCCGGCTGATCCGGCCGTTTTACTGGTACCAAACCGTTTGCCCTCTCATGTGACACAAACACTCTCAGCCTCAACGGCAGTGTCACGGGCTAAACCCCGAGCCCCGCTCAAGAGGTTTGCCTGAGCCCCGCTCAAAGGACTTTAAATTTAAACCCCAAGCCTCGCTCAAGGGGGTGCCTGAGCCTCGCTCAAAGGACTTTTTCACACATATTCATCTGATTGTCGTTTCTGTATTAGTGTCCCACACTACATGCTCACAGCATTTGAAGGGGGCGAATCAGATGCATATGGTCGTATTCATCAAATACATTGCATGCAGCCATTATAGAACTACAACCAATTCCACACAACATATACATTCACTCGGAATCCATATTTTCATCGCATATATCACATGCCTTTCAATATAAAAGCCCAAATAGGGGTTAACACCACAGTTCTCATATTATGCACTCAGCATTGAATGTCAGTAACATGCATCCTATACTTTTAAACACAAGGTCACATACGAAGTTAGCAAGACAAGCTCATACACTCGGCATCTCAATAGAATCAATATGCATTTAATATATAACATCAACATATATTATCCACTATCTCCCAGTATAATGGGCTCGGTATTCATGACACCACACACATGCATCTGATACAATTATGGTAAGTCACACGGATTCAGTAATTCATTCGTATATAATACACTCGTCAATCCTAGTAACATTCACATGTATTTTGTTATTTTAATTCATAAACAAGAACGGGCATAACAACGTCTCAGTACATGAACTCAGCATTTTAGATAAAATCAACACATTTCAAGTATAATCACACAAAGCAGAGTGATTTCACCCGGAACCCGTCCATAAACCGTGCATTTGAGATGTAAGGTAGCCCCCTACCTGGAATGAAGATTCCGGAAGCTGCATTGAGCAGCTTCGTCTCTCCATCAATAAAATACTTTAATGACTCTGGGTACACAACGCTGCATACTTCCTCTCGAGATGCCATTAGCCTTCGAGTGGAAGAAGAAGAAGGAGATGAAAACTAAGATCAGTAAAGGAGAAGGATGCAGGTTGCATGTGCAGGGGAAATGCGCAGCTCTCCTAGTCTTTTCTCTAGCAGTGTGACTAATGAGGGAGATAGAAAGCTGAAACCCTTTTATACCACCAGGGGCATATGCGTCCTTTCTCCTGGCATTACTATTATTATCATTCAGCTACCTTTAACCAACCAGAAGTCAATCTAAATCAACCATTAATCTTAATTCTATAATTAACCCTTAATTAGTGGCTTAATCTCTATCGGTAAAAATCAGGATGTTACAATTCTCCCCCTCTCAAAGAATTGCGTCCTCGAAATTCAAACACAGACTTACCTCAACAAACAGTTCAGAATATCGCTGTCATACACTTAACCGATTGCACCCCTTTTGTTTCTCAATGTTTTCGACCGCTTCGCAATTTCCCATTGGCAATAAAACAATCCTTCACAAGATTCAACACATTTAGGATTCAATTCCCCACGTACAGCTACCCCATTCAATTCTGCCAGTTCATCGTAATTAATGGCACTTCCTAATTCCTCGGCCGTTCGGCCTTAGATTCTCAACGCCGATCGGTGTACCACCACCGTTGGATCCCCAACTCCACAGAATCATTCAACACAATTAAGTACCCACACAGAGTATAAGCTCCAAATTGTGTCACATGAGAAACATTCTGGATGTTAATCAACCAGTTGGGAAGAATCTAGTCGGTAAACAACACTACCGATTCCCACCAATACTCATTATTGTCCGATTTATCTCAGATTAAACTCTCGGATATTCAACATCCAACTACTAAAATTCCTCTTCAAACCGTGATATATCTTAGCAATACCGAGCCGAACATTCAAAAGAGCTCCAATGTGCTCCAATGTTACACCCCGAGTCACATCACTCGAATCTTACCTTACTCAGAAGTGTCATGCTCGGACATAATTCCTCAACTTAATAATGATTCCCCAAAAATGATGTTTCACTCGGAACATCATGACTTCTCTCGGCAGTTCTTTCTCACAGAAAGATTTCGACTTGGAATTATCTCCACTCTATCACACTTGGAAACATACTATCCTTACCTGAGGGAATTCTCACATCATCATTCATTCCAGCTCAGAGTCCTGATTCTTCACTAAATCCACAGTATCACTCGGTTAGACCCATAAAACTTCCAATCTCCGTGACAGACTTGGGTCACACCTATACCATCACTACTATCACCTTAAATGGATCGACGGTAACGCCATCCTTGGAGATCACGAGTCCCAGAAGTTAGATCCCATCCAACCACGAGTCATACGTTGACACTCAGCAATTAACTGCTCCTCCTTCAGTACTATAGTACTATGTGGAGAGGCTCGTCATGCTCCAGGCCTGACTCGAAACAATCAAATTACCATCAATGTGCACTGTCATTAACCGACCCAAGTAAGGCTATAAGACATTGTTCATCTAGTTCATGAACACCGCCCGAACACTTACCATACCAAACAGCATCACCACCTATCCAAGTGGCTACAACAGGTCCTAAACACCGTCCCGGGATTATCTGAAGCCTTAATCTAATTTAAGAGTATTCTGACATTCAACCATCACCTAATAGCCAATTCACACTAAACAATCTCTGATCCTCTCGGAGGTAAGCACACTAGAGTTAAAAATAAATCCTCTACTCTCATTTTGATACACTACCAATTACTATCCACTCGGCACAACCCTCATCTTCACTCAGAATAGCCCGATGGACTCACCATCACCATAAGCAGCTACAACCTCACCTGCCCGACTTATGAATTGCTGCATCCAACTCATAGGATGACGTCTTATTCCTATAGGGTTACAACAATTACATAAAGTCACTGCAAAAGTGTATGCTGCCACAATACCTATGGTATGAAGAGTCGTCTCGGAACAACATCCATTACACTCTTTTCGCTCACACCGACCAACTTACTCGACTAATACTAATTCATAAAAATTAATGGCAATTTACACACACACATATATATATATAAGCAATACATTTACATCGACATCATCATTATGCACCACCTAGGGCACATCACACAGCAACAATCATGAAATACAGTTTACCACTACTGTAAAACAGTATAATGGTAATAGGCTTCTGACCCTCACAAGGTACACGCCTCATCATTACACATAATCTAGTATAAGTCACACGATGATAATCATCGAGTTCCAGTCACCATCACCATAAGATGGCATAACAATAATCGGCTTCCAGCCTTTACCGAGTAAATACCTCATCATTGGATCTTATCCATCTTAAAACCATAATCTGACAGCCTATTAATCCTTCATTTCATCACACCTCACTGGCCATAGCTCAAGTTAAGCCTAAATGATTCACCGAGCTCACTTAGGTATACCACTCGGATTACAGTGTGACTTTCATCCACATAACAAGTTTCTACATCAGTAAACCTTTCCATTAATCATAAATACTATACACCAGTGAACGCACAATCATCATCATAATGTTTCTACCATCCCCATTCTCAATACCCAAGCGTACTCGGATTTCAACTTCACCATTTACTATCCATCCAGTATTGCGTTCATTACGTGTATTTCATCTTATGACAATTCATGCCTCAACAATCCATGAGGTCAATCAATTTATCTGACTCAAAGGTCTCTAGGTCACCTAGTACCCATCATGGAACACTCCCACAACATTCAATTATCACCGAGTCTAGACCATTCACACGATCCGGTCAAACACTAGACTTAATAAGCCCAAGGGTTACCTAGAACCCATCGTGGGAAGACTCCACAAAATCTGATAGCATACGGTTATACTAAATCCGATCGGGATTTCCATACCTTATAGGTCACCACTAAATCAATTATTCGCTCGCATTTCAGCTACAAGACCGAGTCTAAGCCGAATCCTCAAGTATCCAATTACACCAAATTCCCCCAACGTACAATCATATATGATCATGCCCAATCAACTGGGTTACCATACCTAGGGGTCTAGCATTTGACCAATCGTTCACTCGGTTTCCACACACTAGAAACTGAGACACTACCCCAATCAAACATGCAGCAAATTTTACATTTAATCACCTATCACATAACCAGATTCCCAACTTAGGAAACTGCAACACATCACTCATACCATAAATCACGTACATCATATATCATATGGGGTGTTCGTGCCAAAGGATATAAAACTCATCCCTTACAAATGGCACAACAGATCAATTGAACTCGGAAACACCACACTAGGGAATCCCTTCATTATCATTTACTTAATCAACTCAAATATGTTCTAATCCATTCAACAAGCATGCCTCGGCCATGAACCACTAGCATGGTCTACACAAAAGTCCTGGCCAATTAATCCGACCTCCACCTATATAAGGGTCTCAATATATATATATCCCTCACTTTATCTCTTTCTAATCCACCCAGACTTAGAATAACCTCTAAGCATTTCATGAATAACCGAACCAGGGTAGCAGCAAATCTCTACCCCCAATTAACATTTCAACAGTAGTACCTTACACTACTGTCCTCTACGAAACACATTGGAATATAACCACACAATTCATGATTAAACATATATCAAATCCAATAAAATACCATAAGCAATGATGACAACCGGTCATATTGCACACAACCGCCCACTGTGAGTAGGCATACCTTGGCCTTGGACCTTTTAAGTCCGCTCTGATACCAAAATGAAATAACCCGACTTAATAAAGAATAAAACCGAGACCAGGGAAAATTTTTCCAAAATATAGAGCGTACAAAACATTCATAATCAGCCCAGATTAAGAGTCGGGGTAAATTAAAAACAGCATAAAGGTAAGAGAAGGCAAAAGCCGACCAGAGGAAGGGAATACAGGGTCCAAATGCCACACGTTGGCAAGACCCAGCCCCGGTTAACAGCCCAGCGGAATAAGATCCCAATATAAAACGAATGAGAGGCAAGGGAAAATAAAACCATTCACAAGAAAGCCCAGCGGAAGAACAAAGCTTAAGCGAGCCCATTACAGTGTTCATTCGCTCAAGCAAGACCCAAATCCGCTTGAGCGAGACAACCCATCTCGCTTGGGCGAAGCACCCATTCACTTAAGCAAAACTAACTAGAAACCTTCCTTTCATTCAAACTCGCTGGAGCGAACCCTTATTCACTGAGGCGAGTTACTCCACTCGGTATTTCTTCACTCGGAATCAGGGGTTCCATTCATTCGGGAACGATCCCAACATGTCACACTTCCCTCAGAAGTTTATACACAGTTTTTTATTTTCATTTAGGAAGGTCACACACAAGATCCACTCGGACAATGATGGTTATTCCACTCGGAATCTATAAATTTTCCCCTCACCCAGAATATTTTCATAGTCAAACACCACTCGGTATATTTCAACCTTAACACAATCGGAAATATATTACACATTCATCACTCGGCATATTTTTACTTTTCTCACTCGGAGAACACTTAGACCTTCCTTCTCTCAGAAGGAGTCTCCACAATCAAATTCCCTTCAGATTTACTCTAACCTCCCATCACTCGGAGAAATTTACTAAGTTAAGTCTCACTCAGACTTATTTAAGTCTTATCCACTCGGAATATAGAACTTTATTCACTCGGAGTATGTCTACTAAAACACCTCAATCAGAACCATCACAACACTCCTTACCTCGGAGTTGGCTCAATCGGGATTTCCCCACTCGGGAATATTTATGCGACTATTTTCACTTGGTACCATATGGACCAGTCTTCCTCTCTAAGTAGTCCACTCGAGTACATTTTACTCGGAATCTTTTAAGCCTTCAACACTTAGAAAGGCCCACTCGCTAAAGTTCACTAGGAACTATTCTAAGCCTCCATCTTTCAGACAAGCTCTCACCACAATATTCCACTCGGAATTCATTGACTTAACATTATTCATTCAACACCTCTTCCTAGTCAATCTAAACAACGTCATACCAACATAATATATATATATATATATATATATATTTGTGCATTCTTGTTCATAACTCTGATAATCAATCCTCATAAATAAATACGTTTAGACAGTATATTACATGAGAGCCGGCCAAGGCTTTAATATACCTATATACAATCGGTACAATGTACTTTGTACACTACAACAGCACAGATACCCATCACTCAGGTTTAAGGCCTTCTCTTCATTCACCACTGACCTGCAGATACTGAAAAATATAGCCACAGTAGGGGTGAGCTTTTACATATTAAATGTTAGTTATTGGCTCAGATTTATCCATAAAATCAGTTGTAACACACTGTCATTCAACACAACATTACCCAATCGGAAATTATTCAATTTATTTAGGTTCTATAATTCACAATATCCAGCACAACATATACTACAGCCATAATTTCATATTGTACTCGGTAACAGCATCAGCATACATACAGTCCTCCAATCGGAATTACTCAATTCATACGTGGCTATATAATTCATATTATTCACCACAACATATATCACAACCATAACATCAGTATTCATACATTCATCCAATCGGATTCACTCAAGTCAATTCCAGACTATATCAAAGATTTCATTCTCAATATCATATCCATATATTCGTATAATTCACATTGAGCTCAATGACAATCATAAATATGCACACAGATATTCAATCGGATCCGATCCATTATTATTAAAGTTTATTGTTGCAACATAGGCTCTCAGCCTTTTACTCAGCTCCCAGCTGATCCGGCCGTTTTACTGGTACCAAACCGTTTGCCCTCTCATGTGACACAAACACTCTCAGCGTCAACGGCAGTGTCACGGGCTAAACCCCAAGCCCCGCTCAAGAGGTTTGCCTGAGCCCCGCTCAAAGGACTTTAAATTTAAACCCCGAGCCTCGCTCAAGGGGGTGCCTGAGCCTCGCTCAAAGGACTTTTTCACACATATTCATCTGATTGTCGTTTCTGTATTAGTGTCCCACACTATATGCTCACAGCATTTCAAGGGGGCGAATCAGATGCGTATGGTCGTATTCATCATATACATTGCATGCAGCCATTATAGAACTACAACCAATTCCACACAGCATATACATTCACTCGGAATCCATATTTTCATTGCATACATCACATGCCTTTCAATATAAAAGCTCAAATAGGGGTTAACACCACAGTTCTCATATTATGCACTCAGCATTGAATGTCAGTAATATGTATCCTGTACTTTTAAACACAAGGTCACATACGAAGTCAGCAGGACAAGCTCATACACTCAGCATCTCAATAGAATCAATATGCATTTAATATATAACATCAACAGATATTATCCACTATCTCCCAGTATAATGGGCTCGGTATTCATGACACCACACACATGCATCTGATACAATTATGGTAAGTCACACGGATTCAGCAATTCATTTGTATATAATACACTCGTCAATCCTAGTAACATTCACATGCATTTTGTTATTTTAATTCATAAACAAGAACCGGCATAACAACGTCTCAGTACATGCACTCAGCATTTTAGATGAAATCAACACATTTCAAGTATAATCATACAAAGCAGAGTGATTTCACCCGAAACCCATCCATAAACCGTGCATTTGAGATGTAAGGTAGCCCCCTACCTGGAATGAAGATTCCAGAAGCTCCATTGGCTCACAGCTCTGATTGGTTGCTCTCCAATCGATCCTTCAGTCACCCTCCTTCATCGAACGTTCCCATCATTGTGTTCTGCACAGCTTAAAGGAATCGAAAGCTATCTCACACTCTCGGGCAGTTCAGCCACTGAGACACTCCCTGCATGCAAGGACAGTGGGGGTTCCAAAGTTGTTCCCTTGCCCGACCAGTCCTGTCTCCAAGACACCCAGACTTCCATGCATCCAACTGTGTAGGCAAGAACAGTGGAGGTTCCTAAACCTCCAAAACACTCAGCTACCTGCTCACTCTTTGAGCAGCTTCGTCTCTCCATCAATAAAATACTTCAACGACTCTGGGTACACAACGTTGTATACTTCCTCTCGAGATGCCATTAGCCTTCGAGTGGAAGAAGAAGAAGGAGACGAAAACTAAGATCAGTAAAGGAGAAGGATGCAGGTTGCATGTGCAGGGGAAATACGCAGCTCTCCTAGTCTTTTCTCTAGTAGCGTGACTAATGAGGGAGATAGAAAGCTGAAGCTCTTTTATACCACCAGGGGCACATGCGTCCTTTCTCCTGGCATTACTATTATTATCATTCAGCTACCTTTAACCAACCAGAAGTCAATCTAAATCAACCATTAATCTTAATTCTATAATTAACCCTTAATTAGTGGCTTAATCTCAATCGGTAAAAATTAGGATGTTACACATTAGCCCTATTACCATGGCCACCCTGTTGCTGCCTCTGTGGGCAATCAGATCTAAGATGTCCAGGTTGTCTACATTAGAAGTAAACAGTTTGATTAGCAGGACAATGCCTAGAGAGGTGCCCTTCCTGTCCATAATTATAACATGCACGATTATCAGAATGGCCACTGGAACGGCCGGTAGAGCCTCGACCAGAAGAAGAAGATGATGAAGCAGAAGATTTACCGCCACGGAAGAACTGACCCATCTTCTTAAAACTGAATCCCTTAGCCTTCATGTTATTCAAGTGGCCTCAATACTCAAGAGAGGGGTGAATTGAGTGTTTTAAAAGTTTGACTTGGAATGCCTTTGAACTTGGTTCTTTATGCAACTTTGATGGGTAAATGGAAATGAACAAGCAATAATATAGTATCACACATAAATTGCTTTGATTAGAGAAAATGAACTCTTAGAATAAGAGATACTTAACTGAGAAATAAGAATTAATGAAGAGTAAGGGCTCAGTAATTTTATCAAACAGTTGGCGTGCAAAGATCAAGAAACTACTAGAAAGCACAATCAATACAAGAAATTAACCAAGGCAATATAACAAGAAGTTTGCATGCATAATTAAGAGAGGAGTTTAAGGTTAGAGATAATGCAAACCACATTTAACGAGTTCTACCAACCCGGTGTACGTCTCTCCTTCAAGAAACCCACTTGAAGGATTCCACTATTGAAGATTTGAGATACAAACTTTGAGCAATTGTCTCCTAGTGTCCCACACTCAAGAACCCAATTCTCACAAGTAAAGGGTAACCCACCCAATCTCACAATCTCTCAATATCCCAAAGGTTGAACCCCAACCTTTGTAACCACTCAACCTAGAGTAAAACTTGATGTTTTGGGGTGTGTGTTTATAAGATATTTACTCTAAATAGAGTGGATAAGCAAGTGAATAGCTCACACTAATTCTAACTCTCAAGAAGAGAGGATATACAAATTCTAAGCTCAAATATTCAGAATTTACAAGAAAAATGAACTCACTAAGCACAAATGTAAGTAAGGATTGACTGCCTCTTGTTTTTTTTTTTTGCTTGAGTTGGAGAGCCATTTATAGAGTCTTGAGGGAGAGCCAAAGTCTTCCTAGCCATTACAAGTTATGGGCACTGAGTTGGAATGGAGAAATGAGCTGGTTTTCCACTTAAAAACACTTTCCCCAAGTTCTGGCACGATGGTAATCGATTATGCCTCAAGCTGTAATTGATTGCATTTTGAAATCTTCATTGTAGTTCAGTTGGTAATCAATTAGGTGTTGTTGTGTAATCGATTAGATTGGAAACAGAGACTTCCTAATCGATTATGTTATGCCTTGTAATCGATTACAAGTGGCACCTGATGCATTTAATTGTGTCTCGTAGTATTGTAATCGATTATGCTTTCATGCAATCGATTAGAATGCAAAATAGAACTTGTGTAATCAATTATTCCTGTCTTGGTAATCGATTTGTGATCTTCTAGAGTCTTGGTAATTGATTGTTACACGCTTACAATCGATTAGGGAGTGTACCTGATGCTCTTAATTCAAACTTTCAACTTGGTAATCGATTATCTCCAAGGGTGTAATTGATTAGGTTATAAACAAGGCTTAGGTAATCGATTAGATCTATAGGTGTAATTGATTAGTTTACAAACAGAACTTGTGTAATCGATTATTTGGAGTCTTGTAATCGATTATCTTGTGCGTTTTTGCTTATCTGATTTTGTTTTCCCTATTTTCATGGTAACTTGAACTTTTTGCTTTTATCCTTCAATGTCCTTTGTCATTATCAAAATAATTCAACCTGAAATATATATTCAAACACACTTCAATGGTTTCTTGTCCCTTGACTGAGATGCTCTCTATAACTGTACCTCTTCAGCAAGTCTAACTTTATTTACCAGAGTAGGATAATCACGGATTTCAAGGGGAACAATTGCACTTCGGAGTTCAATCCTAAGACCAGCTTCACATTTTTCACATTTACTGCCTTTAGTTCCTTCAAGCAAAAAAGGATGGTAAAAATCACATAACTCATCAAACTTCGTTGTGTATTCAGCTACAGACATTCCGCCTTGTTCAAGTTTCAAGAATTCCATCTCCTTGTAGATTTTATAATTATCAGGAAAATATTTAGCAAGAAACCTTCGTCAAAAATTCCTCCATACCAAGGGTTCACTTACAGCATTCATTTGAATTTTAGTCCTTGACCATCATACACGGGCTTTATCTTTCAATTGATAAGTAGCAAACTGCACCTTCTGTTCCTCAGAGCATTCATAGGATTCAAAAGCCTGCTCGATCTCACGCAGCCACATATGTGCACCATCATAGTCATGTCCACCTTTATAGGTAGGTGGATTCCTCTTTAGAAATTTATCAAGAGTCAGGCCAGATTCAGCCCTACTCATCATTTGTGAAAACCTTGCAAAGAAATCATCACCACCACCCGAACTAGTTCCTTCGGTCATAATTCAATTCTACAATATCCAAACACATCACCATTAATAACCAATAATTGACCAGGGAGAAAAATATTTACCTCACACATTTACATATAATAAGATGCTGTACGGAGTGCCAAGAGAATGATTGAAGACCATGAAGGATTTTGATAATGACAAGGCCAATGCCAGAGATCAAGAATGAAGATCCAAGACCAAGGCATTTAACACAAGGGCAAAAGTATCTTCCATTCACATCTTGAGCATTTTGAATTACAAACTCTATAAATGTTTCAACTCCACTCTCATACTCTTTACTTATATATAGTGCATTAATCCAACTTCTATCCATGAATTTGACCTAAATGAAACACTTAAAATGTGACACTGTTTAACACATAGTACAACACCTAGTCTATTAGAATTAAGAAAATCATTGTAAAGATATGATTCTTAACTCATGAATTAGACGTAACTATGGAAAAATAATGATTATATTAGGCTAGTTAACTAAGTCAATATGATAAATGATTAGGTCAAAGTAATCACTATAAAAATTGGTATTTACTAACAAATAATATTTAGAATTTGTAAGAAAAACTTTAATCTATGTAGTATTTTAACTAATAAAAATAAAGTGTTAGGGTTTAGGGCCAAACTAAATTTCCTTAATTTTCAACCAAACTCTTAAACATATTTTCCCACCTTAGTCTTAGATTCATGCTTCCATGTAACTAGTCCAAAAATTCAGATTCCATTATACCAAATTAAATCACACTTAGGGATGGGAATATGGGCCTCCCATCAAATAGGTCAGACCAACCTCTGAAGCCTATTTTTCTGAATAAGCCCGGCCCATTTTGGCCCATCAAAAAATGGGCCAAGCCGGACTGACCTGTTGGGCCTCTATTAATATATATATATATATATATATATATATATATATATATATATATATATATATATATATTAATACTTAAGTTCCATAACTTTCTTGCAAGTTGCAACACCGGCTCTAAAATTTCCCTTCCTATTGCGATTCTTTTCTACCCAAGACTCACGCCCACACCCAATCAAATTTGTTGCTTACTGTTGTGCACGCCCAAGGTTGTGCTGTTGTGCACGCCCCACCACACTACGCTGCTTACTCCATGTTGCTTGCTCGCTCGTTGTGCATATCCCACCATGTTGATTGTTGATCACTTGCATTGCTTGCTCGAGTTTATTGTTGCTCTACGTCTTGTTGTACGCCGCGTCTTGCTCTACTCCACGTGTTGGTGCTCCACGCCATGCAAGGTTAATTTCTTAGCCAATCCTTGATGTAATGCTTAGTCTCATTATATAATAATTGCTTCATTCACTTCATGAGTTCAGTGGCAGATTGAAAAATTACTTGAGTAATATAATTAATGGTTTTACTTCTTTTGTTGTTCATCATATAATTAATGTCCAATCGTCCATATATAAATTATTTCTATATTATTATGCCAAATAAAGAAATAGAAAAAATAATACTACAATTATTAATCCAACTATATATATTGTTAGTTGTTAGTTGTAATTTTATTTTGTAATGTAAAAAGACTGGATAAATTGTGTTTTGGTTTGTATTTAGTTACTATTATTAATAGTAATAAATTAATTAATAATAGACTAACAGTAAATTATTTTAAAATTACTTTGGGTATGCAAAAAATTTGGGTTGTCTAGAATGGATTCCGGTAATGTTTCATTGAGTGTTGATGGCAATGCTAATTTAAGGATTGGAGTTCAAGAGTCAATTAATGATGATGATGTTGTTCATGATAATGATGATCTTGTTGATGATAATGATAATAATAATGTTCCTCTTCCTAATAACAAGGCTAAAAGTTGCACCTCAAATGTTTGGAAATATTTTACTAAGATAGGAAGAGAGAGTGATGGGATTAAAAGAGCAAAATGTATCGGTTGTTCAGTGAAATTTAAAGTAGGTGGAACGACATATGGAACTTCTCACTTACATAGGCATATTGCTAAATGAAAAAAAAAATAAAGTTTGATATCATGTTTGTATGGATAGGATATCTTTGTTCAGTGATACAAATAAAGTTTGATATCATGTTTGACAGGTTCAGTGATACAACTAACCCGACCTATCTTTTTTATTGCAATATTTATAAAAACAATCTTATATAGATGCATATATATATATAGGAAAAAAATTTATGTTTAATTAGTTTTGTTTAATTTTTATAATTTATACATTCTTAAATACTTTAGTATGCATTGTTCCGAGTGATTGACCTTGCCACTCGTTGGGGCTTTAAAATGTTGTTTGTCGGGAACCCATCAATCATGCTCATGTTAGGTGATTGACCTTACCACTCGTTAGGGCTTCATATATATTAGATTCATATGGCAGGAACACATTTAAAGAATAAGTTGTATGGAAATAATAATTTATTGATTTCTAAATTACATTATGTTATACTGGGGGCATGGCTTATTAAAGCCTTCTTAGGTAAAATCCAACGTAGGAAAACATGTCATTGGATCCAAGTTAGCTGTAATAGATTTATAGATTCAGTACATTCCATTTATTCTTGATGGCCTCTCATTTAGAGTCTCTGACCAATATGCTCCTCTTAGAGTGACATCAGCTACTCTATATGGACTTTCCAAACTAGGTGCAAAATTTACTTGATAAGTGAGTTTATTTCCTATGCTAACGCGTCTCAGTGCCAAGTCACCCACGTTGAAGCGTCGGAGTTTCACCTTTTTGTTATATCGGAATGCTACCTTGGCCTTTATAACTTGATCCCAGATAACAGACTTCGGTAAGGATATGGGTTCTTAGGTTATTAAGCCTTATGTCGATTTAATGAGAATTTGGCATCCTTGAGTTCAATGGCCATTTAAAGGTCTTGATATGATGAGTCCAATCAACCACCAGTATTTCGTGTTGAGGGGTGAAATAGGGTGTCTTCTGTAAAGACACTCTGACGCTCAAGTCAATATCGGGTAAATAATACCGAAGCTTAAACGATAGGTTAGTGAATATACCTTAAGTGTAGTAAATGTGTGATATCTATAGAATGGGGTGATGGTTGAGTCTTACCCGGCTTGTGCCATTACCTTTCCATAAAGTATAAGAAAGCTAACACAGGTGCATACATTCCTGACATCCACAATAGGTCTTTTAGGCGATATGGCCCTAACTTCCCCGCGGCCTCTACGTAACACCAAAATTATTTGCCTTGGCATAAGGGGCTTCCTGTGAGACTTCCTTAGCTGAAAAATATCTATACCGAATCGTAAATTATGAGACATACTAAATATGCTCATGTCATATACTAGTATGATCTTCTACGGTCTGTGCCAGTATAAACCCATATAAATAAATAATAATAATATAGTAATATTTACATCATAGTTATATAGTTATATAATGAACAATATAATGATATAAGATTAATAATATAGTAATAATAACTAGAGTAGAAATAAAATAATATCATTTTAGTTTGTTTTAAAAATAGTAATAGTAACATATATTTTTATTATTTTATATAGCATAATATTTTTAAAAAAATTTAATTTTTTAAAAATTGTAGTAGCTACTTTTTAAATTATTCTCGTACCATACCTTCGAGGCCCATTCCGTTACATAACCACATGTACCTTCGAGGCCCATTCCGTTACATAACCACATGTTTTTTCTTAAGATCATAACCACGTTTTATGTCTTTTTTATTTCTCTCGATTAAATACTATTCTCCCTATTCGCATACAGCATATAAATAGTATAGGTACAGATGCAAATGTAAGACTACGATTATTTTTATAAAAAAGATTTGTCTCTTTATATAACATTTTTTTAAAAAAAAAATATGACATTAATTATTTTTTTTGACTAAAATATTCTTATTAATATTTTTTTTCTTGGTATTAATATAACAATAAATAAGATACATCAATTATATTATTTATCTCACCTATGATAATTGGGTAGCAAATATAAAGAGATTATGTGGAGAGAGAATAAGTTAAGAAAGTTGAATGATGAGTCATAATCATCTTATAAATAATTTAAAAAAACTATAATAAATTTTAAACAAATTTATTGATTTTAACTAAATTAAACAACTTTCTCAATACATATGAATTAGGTAAAATGAGCTTATATTTAGAGATAGAAATATGATTTAATTTAACATGAGGTGCTACTACTATGTTCTAAACCAGGTACACTTTTGTCACAACTACCAATACCTGTTTACCTAGGGTGTGTTTGTTTAAATGTTACGTTGGTGACTCGGTTTGACCAATTCTAAAAAAAATAGAAATTTAAATATTTCAAATAGCGTAATGATTAATATTAACTTTTAAATTTTTTTATTTTCATAACTTAGTATACCAAACAGTTTTATTAACATTTCAATTTGGGTAATCTGTACCGTTCATTCATTTTATATATTAAATCAACACCCCATATTGAACCATCACTAAAAGGGATGAGTCACGGTCCGAAAAACAAAGGAGCATTTTAAGTGAAGCCGTGTTTGACATATGGATCCTTGATATTGGGAAGAAAAGAAGTAAACCTAAGTGAAGAAGTAGTTAATGGAGCCACCATAATGGAAAATAGGGGACCATTTCTCCTAAGGATCGGGTTTTGGTCTTGTCACTAAGCTACCTTGGGCTTGGGGGGCCTTCAAGCATATAGAATTAGACAAAAGGCTATTTTGTCTCTGACATGAGCTACTCCAACGGGAGACAACATCCTAACATAGTTGACATCAAAATGAAATGGCACAATAAATTTAGAGCACATGTGGGCTCTGTGCGATCCCAATCAGCAACAAATTGCCTGCATTTTCAAAGACAACACAAACCCCTTTGTGTCTCCCAAACACACAAACCGCACTGCCACATAGTAATTGATATACATAACACATTTGTTTAGAGAGCAATTACTGACTTTGACCTAACAAACAAAGGGGACATTGACAGACCCATTTTTAATTAGGCCTTTCAAATGGGGTCCTTGCTTTTAATTATTTAAATTTCGCGTAATTTATATTATTTTAAGCTAGCTTCTGATTTTCATGTTACACGTAGCTTTGTTGCCATCATGCCACTGTCTACAATTATCATGTGTGGTTTCTCTTCATTTTCATAAAATGTTTGAAAGAAAGATGTCATGGCGTACCAATAACAATAAGGGTAGCAATCCTCTCACGATCAACAATATTTTCAAAGGTAGAATGGAAAATTGTGAGGGGAATTTATTAAAAGAAATTGAAATGCCAACGGTGCCATGGATTAATTGAGGATGTGGTTGACTATTAAGGAGGAGATGATTGAGTTCACAGAGAATAATCCAATGAAAAGAACTACCACCCTAATGTGGAATAATGTTATTCTTAAGTTGATTTCAAGGGTGTCTTCCTCCTCATTCATAGTGAATTTTTTAAATGGTTTAAAACTAGGCCACACAGTGACATGCGTGCACGATTACTTAATATACTTTATTTATATATATACATATATATATATATATATATATATATATAATATCCAATGAGAAGAGAGTGATAATGTGAAAAAAATAAGAACAGTTAGTTGTGACTATTCATATTTAATTAAAGAATAAGATTAATTTAAGTTAAAAATATAATTGCACAAAATTAAATCATTGACAATAAAAAAAGAACCATGTTATGAAAATATTGTCTTACCCCGTGAAAGGTGGGATCATAATAATTTATGAAATTAATATATGAAATAACAAAAAAAAAGTAACACAAATAATTAGAATTTTTTATTTTGATGAAAAATTATTTACTATAACTATAAGCTATAATTTAATTCATTAAAATAATCTTACAGGATCTGATTGAATTTAAATATGTAAATGAGTAGTTTGAATCAAATTGTTTCTGCAATTTATTAAGGATCAAATTATATTATATAGTTATATTAAATAATTTTTTATCAAAATAAACTTTAGTTATATTTGTTACTTTTTTCTTCTTATTTTATATTTTTTATATCTTAATTTTTTAAATTATTATTACCCTATCTTTCATGGGAGAAGGTGGTGTTTTGATATGGTTGTCTTAAAGGAAAAAAAGTAAAAAATAATGAGCACGATTTAATTTTGGATAGGGAGTGTCGCGTGTTTTTGTTTTTAATTATGTGTGATTTAACTTTGTGTAGGGAAGATATTGAATTAGATAAAGGATATTAAATTGAATAAGAGATATCAAATTAAATATAAGATATCAATTTAAAAGTAAACAAGATATAAAATATCAAATTAGATAAGACAGGGAGTGGTTCATGTTAGTAGTTAGTTAATTAGATCTGAATGTCAATAGTTAATCATTTTCATTTCTCACCATATCCCACACAACCACACACATATCTAGTAAGAGTTAGTATTTTATGTGAAAGTGAAAGCGAAAGCAATCATTCATAGCCCTTGGATCTAATTAAATAGCTGAGATGAAAAAAGACACCATCTCTAAAACACATCATGTAACATACCCAAGTATTACCAAACCTCTTAACTAGTAGAATAAAAAAATTGGTAAAACTTTTTAATTGTGTCATGCCACTTAATATAATTGATTGATTAAAATGATAAATTATGATTTGACTTCAAATTATTTTATTTTGGTCTCTACCATTCTTTTTGATATTGCTTATTCCCATATTAAAATCTACATTTTTTATTCATAAAATTTACATTTCAAAAACAAACAAGCGTGTTAATGTGATAATTAAGTATATATGTGCATTTCCTATCTCTTGTTAGAGTAACAACCTTATAAATCACTCATAACAATGTCATATACAAACCATGGCTCTCTTTTTCTTTGTCAATGTGTCTGTTTATAGTATCCTTACTGCTTCTACACACAATCAAGAAAGATGAATAATTGAGTTCATTCAAGTTAGGAAATTTAATAAAAAAATTAACATCGGGACGTTTGATGATTAGTTGTAAATGGTCAAAGGTGTCGTTCAAAGAGTATAATGATGCAATGTAATCTTGTTAGAGCTTGAAGGTTGAGTCGACTGAGGCCTTGAGAGAAACTTGAATGATGCTAGAGGAATCAAGGATGAAAGTGGTGTCAACGACACCACCTGGAATGAGTTTCCCTTTCAATTTTCTTCTTAGTTCCATAATTGAAACCATAGGTAATGAATTTAATCATAGAAAGTAATAAATTTAACCGTAGAAAGAAGAAAGCAAGTAAAAATTGAATGTGGAGGTAGAGGTGCCTTGGATTATTGTCACATAACTGGAAGATAATGGCATCATTTGGCTGAAGATAAATGCGCCTACAGAAAACATACTAACTTTCATGTATGTATCTTTCCATAGGCCTTCTTCTAGTGGTGATTGCTCAGCTTGTTGTGAACCTATATAGTGCAGTAAGTAAGATGTTGTTGAGATATACCAAGGAAGTCTCTAATGTTAATATGTATTTATTACAATATGTTAGTTAGTTAGAGTTTAGTTAAGAAACTCTTTTCTTGTTAGTTTGCACTTATATACAATATTTTTCTTCTTTTCTTTTGGTGTGAATAAGAAAATCATTTTCTTATTTTTCTTGTCCCTAAGCTTTCATTCTCTTTGTTGAGAAAAAGTCTAGATGAAAAAGAATTTTTAAGTCCCATTGGACCAAACCCCTGACTTTATATTCCTGAATTTGTTTATAATATTCATCAAATATTTTCACTCAAACGGAAAAGTCTATACTATTTTTAACGTGTTTCTGTGTATCTAAGTAATTTCAGGATACAGATATTAAACTATGAAAATAAAGGGGGAGTATCAACATTCAAAAAGTCTGGTTGAATAACAAACTTTGATAGAAGCATTATGTTCAAAGAGCTATTCTCAACACTCATAAATGTTATTTTTGTGATGTATTGGGATCCATGCTCTTATCATATTTGTGTGCTTATCATCAAAGAACATAAAGAACAAGATCAAAACGAGCAACAATTGTCAACGTACCTACCTCTGCACATACTGATCACAATCAGAGACTTCGTCAGAATATCTCAAAAAGTAACTTGTCGCTCAATCAAGAATTAGTTTATGAATAGTTTGTGCATGAGAAACTGTTTTCGTGAAACAACTTAAGGAGTGTGCACTAGACCCTTTTTATTTAAAGACCATTTCATCTTCAAGGTCTGGTAACAAGAGGCTTAAGGCAAAATACCTTTAAAGGATTTCCAACGACTATATCTCCTCTCAATAAGCAGTAACGGTCATATCCTTCAGCTTCTATTTATACCAAGGAAGTTTGAACTTCAAAGGAGAGAATCAAGAGTCACAAATCGTCCAAGCTAGAGAAATTCTTAATTTTAGATTCTCTTGTTTATAAGACAAAGACCCTCTTTGTTCTATTCTGCTTTTAGCAGACTCTGGTCTTGTGTCATAACTTAGTGCTTAAATTTCTATTGTATATCTGTTAAACACTAAGTTTCGTGTATCTGCTTTCCTTCTTAAACCTTGTAAAAGTCTGGTGGATTGCCATAACTGATTTGTATGGGAAACACTATAGCCTAAGAGGCTTTGGAAAGAATACTTAGGTTGAGCTAGGAGTGGCTTGTTGAAAGAATACTTGGGTTAAGCCAGAAATAGCTGAAATCTAGAATACTTGTGGCACTAGTCTGGTGCTGTTATTGTGAAGGAGATTTTACAATAGTGGAAATTTTTTAAGTTAGAAGGGACTGGACATAGCTTCTGTGTTGGAAGTGAACCAGTATAAACTTTGTGTTGATTTCTTTTATTCACTATTTACTTGATTACTTGTATTATTCGGTTCATTTTTCTGCCAAAAAGAGTCTGTGACTTATTCAACTCCCCTCCCCTTCTAAGTCCGGTTCTAAACCATCACTCTTTGTATTTTTTGTGATTCTTTTCTCTAAATTTCACAATTTCTCTTCTCTTTCTTTTTGTTACCATGTCATTTGACATGGTTTTAGGGGCTCTACTATGTATGAGAATTGTTTTTTATTTCACTTTTCTCATCTTTTTCGTTCTTCTTTTGTTCAACTTGTTTCCTTATTTAATTTTGTTTCAATGATTGCTTCAATTCTTGATGTTGGGAATCATCATAACTTGTAGTGAAATTGACAAACCTTTTAATTGTGTCTGTACCATTATTTTTTATATTGCTTATTCCTACCTTAAATTTTGTATTTTTATTTATAAAATCTACAAATTCAAAAAAGAATAAGCATGCTAATGTAATAATTAGGTATATATGCATTCCTTATCTTCTGTTAGAGCTACAACTTTATAAATCACTCACAAAAACGTTATACACAAACTCTGGCTCCTTTTTTCTCTGTTAATGTTTGTATGTATATAGTATCACTCGGGATAGAAAATTTGGTAGAATAATTAACACCGGGATGCTTGATGATTAGTTATAAATGGTCAAAGGTGTCATTTAAAGAGTATAACAATGCAATGTACTCATGTTAGAGCTTGAAGGTTTAGTCGATGGAGACCTCGAGAGTGACCTAAATGGTGCTAGGGGAATCAATAGTGAAAGTGGTGTGAATGGCACTAGAGAGAATATGTTTCCCTTTTGATTATCATCTCTCGATGTCCTAAACGAAACCCTGATTAATGAATTGGATCATAGAGGTTAGTGAATTTAATCCTAGAGAACAGAGAGCAAGTGATAATTGAATGTGGAGATAGAGGTATCTTGGATTGTTGTTGTAAAACTAAAAGATAATGGCATCACTTAGCTGAAGGTGGAGGTGCCTACAAAAAAACATACCAACCTTTACATATGTATCTTTCTATAGGCCTCCTTTCGATGGTGATTGTGTAGCTTGTTGTGAACATACCTGGTGCAATAAGTAAGATGTTGTTGAGATGAGTACCGAGGAAGTCTCTAATGTTAATATGTATTTATTACAATTTGTTAGTTAGTTAGAGTTTAGTTAGGAAGTTCTTCTCCTGTTAGTTTGTACTTATAAATAGCCTTTTTCTTCTTTTCTTTTGGTGTGAATAAGAAAAGCATTTTCTTATTTTTCTTTTACCAAATACTCATTCTCTTTGGGTTTTTGGTAATTCTCTTTTCTGAATTTCATAATTTCCTTGCTCATTCTTTTCGTTTACCATGTCATTTAACATGGTATCAGAGCCTCTTTCTTAAGGGGCTCATCTGTGCACGAAAGTTGTTCTTAATTTCTTTTTTCTCACATTCGTTATTATCCTTTTGTTTAATTATCTTGTTTCTTGATTTGACTTTGATTCAATGACTGCTTCGATTCTTGATGTTACAAATCCTTTTTACTTTCATCCTAAAAAAATTTAGGGATTTCAATAGTTTACATTACCTTGAATGATTCTAATTACCATCATTAGTCTAGTGCCATGATTATTGCATTGAAATCAAAGAATAAACTCAAGTTTATCAATGGAGATCTTTCAAAGCTAGAAAATAATAATACAATGTTTTTAACTTGGGATAGATGCAACACTATGGTTTTTTCATGGATCACACACTCTCTTGAACCTTTAATTGCCCAAAGTGTGTTATGTATAAAGATTGCTTCAGAGGTATGGAATAATCTTAAGGAAAGATATGATCAAGGGGATATTTTCAGAAATTCTGAGCTTCAAGAAGAAATTTGTTCTTTGAAACAAGAAGGCTCCTCAATTACAAGTTACTTTACTTAATTAAAAGGTTTATGGCAAGAATTGAAAAATTTCGTCCAATACCTAAATGTACTTGTGATGTTTAATGTTCGTGTAATTTGATTCCAACCATTAAGGGATATAGAGATGATGATTATGTAATTTGTTTCTTGAAAGATCTTAATGAGCAATATTCAACTATGAGATCTCAAGTTATGCTTATGGATCTTTTTCCCTCCATAAATCGTGTGTTTTTTTGCTTGTGCAATAAGAAAGGCAATTTGGTACTTTGGTTTATGAACAACAAGTCCTTACATCATTCAACAATTGAGGTAAAGGGCAAGAAGGCAAGGTAAAAGATCTAGAGATCAACTATAACGCCCTCGGTTAACTAGGACAATATCCTCCATTGGGATATCCCAATTAACTAAGGTGTTACTTAATTTTTTTGTAAAATTGAGAACTGATATTTTTTGTACAGAAAGCAATAATGGATCAAGAACTTCATAAAAACATTTTATACATCGCATGGTTTCAACAAAGACTTACATACTATGAATGACGGGGCACGCGGGCTCCCATAAAATATAAGCATTAATCAATCTAATTACTACTCCACAATGCTAAGAGTCCAACTGCTTCCACTGTGTAACTCTGACGAGCTCTCTTGCTCCTTCGAATCCATCCTTTGTATACCAAGATACAAACTGTAATATCCAAGATACACTTGTTAAGTTTTGAGACATAATTGAGATATGAGATATGAAATGAAAATCCAAGATATAAAAGTAAAATACTACTTAAAAAATAAAATGCATTAACTAATATTGTTAAAAAAACATAAAATGGAATACAATCTAAAAAAAGATAATTAAGTTAAGGGAGCCTTCGTCTCCTTCTCTAGAACCCCAAATACTGACTTAACCACCACGTCCCACACTTAATAGAGAGGATTAGTACCATAGATTTGCAAGGTAACCCTGAGGTTAAGAACCCAAAGATGCTAAATGCAACTCTAAAAGCTGTCAGATACATCATCCTCCATTTTGATGGATATTTCTTCTAATCTCTATTAAAGATGAACAAATTGAGACTTCGCATTGGTGATCCTCCCAATGACCAATTTAAGATTCTCCTTCAACTATTGGACATTTTGATTATAGGCCTTGGCTTCATCCCAAGCCTCAAAGAGTTGCTTTGACAAATCTAATTTCTTGAGTTTCCACTTCTTTGAATCTTATTGAAGGGTGTGGGAAGTGCACTTTTCAAGTTCCAAGGCACATAAAGACTTATTGAGTTGGTTTACCAAGTCCTTATTTCCTGTTTGGGTCTTATAGTTTGAAATAAAGAAATAATAAGAATGTAATGCAAGGTCAAGGGCAAAATCAAACCAACCCTGCCAATGAAGCACCCTAGAAAAGCCATGTCTACATCCTTAGTGTAGCATCCCAATTTTGATCGGGAGAAACATCTTATAAAATAACCTGGTTATGAGAAGAGTAGACTGATTCCTAAAGCACTAGGGGGACAATAGAATACCAAACTAGTCCTAACCTAGAATAGCCTAGAGATAGAGGATGAAAAGAAGTTAAAGAACTAGCATCACCCTCATATCGAATTAAGGGGGGAGGATAAAAAATTGTTGTTGCTTCCTAGTATATTGCAAGTTGGTGGAAGCGTCACCGTCATACTCTTCTCCTTCCAAATCTAAGAAAGGAATTTGGGAACGCTTGAGTCTAACAGTAAAGGTTTGTTGTTGTTGTTGTTGTTGTTAGATAGAAAAGGTCTTTGACACCAATTTGCTAATGTTGGCAGCATTGTCTTGCTTACTATGCCATCTTGACTATTATATTCCAAGTAGCCAAGCTATCTAAAATTACAAAATAACACAAGTTAAAAATTGAAAAAGTGCCTTGTAAAGAAAGAAAGAAAGCGGGACTTAGTAAAAATAACAAGTAACTTGGACTTTAAAAAAGAAATTATGATTTTTACATGAAATTGTAATGTTGGCTTCCTATAAAAACAAATTCCAAAAAGATTAGAGGGTGATCTTTTTATTAGAGTTAAAAGGTCTTCTCTAACATTACCTTAAGGTAAGATTCAAATGGTACTTAGACTAGTAAAATGGAATATGGCTTAGAAGACTCCTAGAGAGGTGTCTTCCCATACATATCCCAAATTTTTATTCATATTTGAAATCCTTACAAGAATCTTCAAAGGCCTCAAAAAATCCTTGTGTTGACCTTAGACTTGAAGGGTACTCAGCTCCTTTTTCCTTTGTCCTTGGAAATCGACATAGGCCTGAAAAGGGAGATAACATGTTGAAATGAATAATTCCATCCTTTCCCAATGCAGAATAACTGAAACACCCATAAGAAACCCTAGGCATTGGGGTGAAGTTGAGCAAGTTAGAGCCTTGATAAAACCTAACACTTGAAGTTGATGAAGGGAAGACCTATCGTGTTTCTTGAGAATAGAGTCTCGTACATCATTAGAAATAAGTGTGATCCCAAAATATCAACATAATAAATCCTCTCCTCTAATCTAGAAAATGACACTTCATAATTTGGCTTATATCTTCAACATTTGTAATAAGACAAAGGCTATTGCAGTATTGATCCAAAGATTTATTGAGTTTGATTAAGTAAGGGGTGATGGTAACTTGAATTCCCTTTAGGGTTCATATTTTGAACCTAGAACATAAAATAATATAAGGAGTATAAAACCATTGAAAGGGGGAGTACCTTCATGTATGGCGAGGAAATGAAAAGGATACCTTTTTAAATGAAGTAACCATTTATAGGCTTTTAAGGATAGAAGGGTAAATATCCTTTTGAATATTAAATTATTACTCTTATGAATTGACAAAAGTTATAACCACCTCTAATTAGTAGCATGGCGTGGAAAAAAATCAAATGACGATTTCTAAAAAAACAAACATATCGATGCCAAAGCCTTTCGTAACCAACTCCTAATATCCTTGAGGAAATGGTACTTTGGCACTAAAAGCATGTACCTCGATTCCTTGAGTGTATACCCGACATATCATCTGTCACGACAAGTAAGCTAAACGTAATTGTTATGATCTAGTATCTTGAATATTGGGCTAGGATGAGTCACATCTCTTCTAAAAGGCAAGTGTTTATTATTTGATAAATATATGAAAATATCTATCTAAACGTATTTCATGATATTTAAATATGTTGATAGCCCCTTAATTTTTATGTGTATTTGATGTTGATAAGAGAAATTACAAGGGTCAAACTCATTAAGAATTTCATAAATAATGGCTAAACCCCTTTAACTATTTTGACTATTATGACTCCTCTTTACTAACTTAATTGTCAGATCTATTCGGTTACACATATTTTTTCTAAGTCTATAGAGTGTGTGTGGCCGAACTACATCTAGAGAGCACAAAGATCATGAGATATCTCTCAACTGTTGGGCTGGACCTAAAATCCAAGTAATAAAAGTATAAAATTTAAGGACTGGCTATGACATTTGAAAAGTTATTCTAATCTATAGACTAATTTATACGTTAATTCTATTTATGAACGTCAAATTTTTTAAAAGTTAACATGAATAGTGATTAAACTAATTTCATATTAATCAACGGTTAGATTTGTCCTATTATTATTTTATAAAAAGTTATTGTGTAAGTAATTTTACGAGAAATAATTATCAAAGTAAGTTAATCCTTCTCATAATTTATTCCAACTTGGTTCTTAAGAGTATGTCAGTTAGTTGCATCAATAAACTTTAAAAATATTGTAATAATGATTTGCTATATTAATTTTATTTTTCAAAAAATAATTATACATTTTATTAACATAGTTATAAATATTAGTAGGATATTGTTAGTAAAAAATTAACTCAAAAAATTAGTAATTAGTTAAATCTTTTAAGTACATTTAAAGAACTATTTATTTTTTTAAAAAAATAATAAATAATATTTTATAATAACTAATTAAAATATTTTTAATACATAAATAAAAAATATATATAATAATTAATGAATTCCTTTCCATCCTTCCTTGTTCACTTTTTTCTTTGGGAATTACTCCCTTGTTTACTTTGGAATCTGTCCTTCACAATAACAGTGATTAAGATTTTGTAGCTACAAACCCATACGTACGTCTTCATTTATTTCTGTTTCTAGCTATAAGACAAAAAGAAAAAGTGTTTTAATGGCTATATTTATAAGATAAAGATTATTTATCTAAAAGTATTTAAATATTTTAAATTTATTTTATTTTAAAAAATATCTCTATTAATATTAAAGTATTATTTAAATTTAAATATAATAAAATTAAAATATTAGATTATTTTTATGAAAAAGTTAATACATTAATATCTTTTTATATGTATTTTGACATGAATTATCCCATAAATAGTCACCAATAAATTTATTGTTTTTTTCTTATATCCCGGTGATCTTTGATGATGATGTAGTAATCACTATGTGTGGGAGCAAATGACAAGTGTCACCTTTATACGTAATCAAAGTGAAGCTTTTGAGAATCCACGAGTATTTGGGGTTTAACCTTGTCTTAAACCAGAGTTGGTTGCGTTTGCACATATGGTTTGGGACCATCACACTTTGCCTTAGATAGAGCTCATTCATTCATGACTTAATAAACGTGAAAGGGACACATGTATTTGAGATATTTTTTCTATACCATATGACCACTCATCTCTCTTGCTTTAATTTTCTTAATTTTTTTATTTAACTTTTGTTTTGCATTATTAACTATGGATATTATCTATTTATATAATGGGTCAGGTTACCCACTATCTTAAGACATTTGTTTAAATCAAAATAAAAATATAAGTTTTTCATTGAAAATTGCACGTAGTTGCTTATATATTAATATGAGTAAGTTTTAATAATTTTTAAATAATTTTTTATTTAAACTTCTTTAATCAATGCTCTTAGATTTTGTTTGAGAGCTAGGTTAAGGGACAAGAGGAGGTTTTTAGTTTCAAAAACTTTGTTTGTGAGTTTTAAAAATCTAAAGGAAAGAGTTTGGGGATTTTTTAAAACCTTCCAAAACTTCTTATTTTTTTAATTTTTACAAATTCCTTCAAATTAGGGGTTTTAACTTCCAAACAAGAAAAAAAATGATCTCTCATTCACTCTCTTCTCCTTTCTCTTCTTACCTTTTTAATCATTCTCTTCTTTCACCCTATTAATTCTAAATTGTAATAGTATTCTGTTAGCTAATTAGTTAATGTATATGTTTAGTAGCAACTAAATCAATCAAATAGAGACACTTTGTTTATTTATTTTTACATGAAACATTGGATATTAACTTGGATAAGGAAAAGTTTTAATCACTCTCATATATTTGTTACAATTTTTTCATTAAAATACATTATATTTAAAATATTTATTATTATTATTATTATTAAAATTAATATTCGTTCTAACTAGTTAGAGCCCAAATAGGGTATAACAAACCAAAAAATTAATAATTTTAAGAATTAAAAGATTTAATTAAATAAAAATAATTAGTTTTATTGATTAAATTAGTGTAAACCCCCAAACACTGCCTTTGATTTTTACGGTTAAATAAATGCGAGACACATTGGAATGGTAATAAACACTCATTAAAGAACTCTTCAATGTGAATAATTATATATCCTCTTATATCATCTCTTACAAATCCCCTCCTTACCAATTCAACTAAAAATTAATTATCTTTTTTTATGTTTTGAAGACCATGCATTATTGATTTATGTATTAATTTATTTAGTAATAGGAAGAATGGCACGAAGAAGATTTGTAACATTTCTCATACAATTTTTGTGCGGTACTATTACTTTTTTGTTTAGTGTATGTTCTGTTTAGGTTAGAACTTAGTGCCATATTATATGCAATAAAATTTTCAACCAAGTTTCAATGCCATTATTTTTAGAAATTTGAACTCGAGATGGATAGTTAAAACACCACTAGAAATTGGCAGTTATTAAATCGTTCGGCGTAAATTGAGTAGTGAGTTATGTCTCTAGCTATTAATGGGCATTGCTAAAGCAGAAATGATAGTTTCATCTCTATTAGAGAGAAAAAAAGACAATGTCCCGAACTGAATTAAGGTTTCTTATTTTTCATAATAAAAACAATAAAACCTAATATTTAAACTTAAGACCTTAAAGTAACCATCTAAACCCTCCACCATTAGATCAACACTGGTGGATCTAATTTAATCAAATACAATCTACAATTTTATTTTGAGTTCTAGCACTTCAAAAAAAAATGTCATTTAACATCTAAAATTAGTGTTACCATTAACCCCAACCCTATTAGTAAAGATTTGCCTGACTCTAAGTTGATGGTTACATGCAAAATGAACAATAAGACTTGGTGTGGACCATGATCAATGCTAATTAGTTTAGGCTTTAAGAGAAATAAGTGTAAGTCATGACTGACACTAAATTAGCTTCAAACTTATATGAAATTAACATTAATCATGACCCATGTTAAAGAAGATGAAAATGAAGATGATGACTGACCCTATTTAGTTTAGTCTTTAAGTGAAATTAGTTAGCGTCAAACTTAAATGAAATCAACATTAGTCATGGCCATACTGGAGAAGAAGATGAAGATGATGAATGACTAATTAGCTTAGGCTTTTGAGTGAAATTAGTACGGGCCATGACTAACACTAAATTATCGTCAAACTTAGTTAAAATCAAAACGGGAAGAAGAAGAAAAAGAGGAGGATAGTCACCGAAAAATAACTTGGGTTGAGTCGACGCTAATTAACATAGCCATTAATAAAGGCTAAATTAACTTCATTCTTTTCAGCTTCGACCTCGAGGTCGACACTGCTATCACCCTTAGCATCGAATACATAAGCTTCTATCCAACACTAACTCATGAAATTTTTGTAGTACAATAAATTTATTCTCTAATATAACATTTTGATTTCTCCCTTTGATAAAATTTGAGTCTAATAAATTCAATATGTCTCTAATTGTAGATACATTCACTTTGATGATTTGACTTTGGCTTAGTATAGTTTGATACTTTTAAGATTTAGAAATGTTTAACTTTTTTGTCATTTTTATGTTAAATCTCACTATTTTATTTGTAAAAATTTAGCTTTATTTTCTAGGAAATAGGAACTTTATATTATATAATACACTAATGAAGAAAATGGATATAAACTCGGTTAAATTTGGATTTTAAATTTGATTCTACAACTGAGTTTGTTCCCACAGTGGTAATAGATATGGACTTTTAAACTCAATTTCCAATTGAGTTTATAGGTGTTCTTTAAACTCGGTGTTGAACTAAGTTTAAAAGTATTGACATTTAAGCTCAAATATGGTCATAACCAAGTTTAAAATTTGCACTTTTAAACTCGATTATAGTCTTAACTGAGTTTAAATGTAAGTGTTTTCTAAATCCAGGTTTTGTTTTATTGATTTTCCAAACCTGTAATTTTACAAAGCGAAACACAATATATCTCAGATAGTTCAGTTCATGCATAGTATTCACCAATTAATGAAAACAAATGAAATAATATTAGTATGCTATACACAACATAATGAAGAAAATGATTTATATACAATGTGTACATGAATAATAAAATAAAATCCTAAATGCCAGGTACAATCCCACACTAGGTACAATGAATGAAAAAAATAAAATCCTACACTAGGTACAATGAATGATATAAAATAATAAATGTCTATCGGAGTCCTTCCTTCACTTTATGAAAGTATGTGGCTCATTGCTTTCTAACATCATACACGTCTGTCAAAGGGAAGTATGACTGGTCTTGAAAGTGTTGCAAACAAGACACAATATAATTAACATAAGTGAAGAACCAAAACTTAATTACTATATGAATATAAATTTATAGAATGTAGACAAGTGAACACTTACAGTTGTCCATCCATCTACTATATGATTTTAAACAATATTCAGCATGGTCTTCATCATGTAATACCTGCACTTATAGCTACCTTGCTACCTATGAGACTACAGGTACATCAAATAAATAATTCAATAATGTTATTTCAAATTATCAGAATTTAATAAATAACACTACTTCTTATTTGAAGTACTTACTCTCGGGTTGACCCACTGTACTTTTTTCCTGCTAATGCTTCCCTGTAGTCGAATATATCCGGCTACAGCCCTATGTAAGAATAAAACAACAATGAGTGAGGATCTTAGAAGAACAGAATGATGTAATTTAATATGTAAAGTTATTTAATTTTTTAAATGAACTTACGCTTATACTATTTATTTGAAGTCCACATGAGCCATCTCATGCAATGAATCAAAGCATGCACCAATATATTTTCAAAATATTTAATATTTTAAAATCTATACTTTAGTTTATAATTTAATATTTCTGAGATATTTTATATTTTAAAATTTACTATTTAATATTTCCAATGGTCATTTTGTTTTCTAACAAGTGCATAAAGAAAATAGGGGAAAGTGCCAAGTTTCTCATTTTCTTTGTGCACTTGGCACTCTTCATTTGTCTCTTTTGCCACACACATTTTTAATCTTGTAGCTTCATGTTAAAAAAAGAATATCATATAGAGAGAGGACCTACAATTTTAGCAAACTAACCTAAGATTGAATTACGCTAATTACATGCAAATGTTGCTAATTTAAGAAAATATTTACTTGTTAAAACTTTTTGGAAGAGTAGGTAATGCACATGAAAAAAATGGAATCAACATCAACATGCACACATACTTCTAAGAATTCCATGATGTAATTGTAGAAATTTAAACATGTTCACTCAAAGGAAGACAACATTCCATTTTCTTCAACCCCAATTTTGGAAATCTAAATGGTATAGTAAACGAATTGATTTTTATCAAAACAAAAAATTGTACAAAACCATATTTGTTAATAACATTTCAACTATTAGAACGGAGGTTGGGCTACTGAAACAATTAACTAAGCAAGCTTTTAATAACCTAATCGAATCCATTTTTATCATATACTTCATCATTCCTTTATGCCTAGATTTGTGTTATTAATGGCATAACCTAGTCGAATCCATTACCATGAATGCTTAGTAATCTATAATCAAACAGATAATAACCCTACATAAGTATGTATGAGTACCTATAATTAATCAAAGCTTGAGATGGTAACATTCAAACTAAACTAACAATGCGCGCGATGGGAACTGGAGAGATAGACCTAAGAACGGAAAGACAGACAACCACTAAGAAGAGAATGAGACAAAGAAGAAAAAATACAGGGCTGAGAAGGAAGAAGACCAATATCTCAATCCCAAAACACAACTTGAGAACGGGAAACAAAAGCAAAGAAACACGAGGGAGGAAAGCTTAGAGAGACAGAGAGTTTGAATGATAAGGCGCGGGACGTAATGAAAAACTAAAATGAATAGGGTTTTAAGTTATAAAGATATAAACTTGGTTACTTATAAAATTATGTTTATATTAGAGATATAAACACAGTTTGTAACACCCCGAATTTTATAAAATGATTAAATATGTGGAATAAATAATAAATAATTAAACATGATCTGATTTATGTCCCAAAAATATTGAAATAATAAAATTGGGATTTATGAGAGTTATTCGTAATTTATTAAGGCTTTAAGAGCTAAAATTATACCTGGTTAAGATATGAGTGTCGAACCAGGTATCTCCAATTGAGATGCCATTGGTCAGGGTTGTTAAGAATATTATGGGGAATCCGAATATATCTTTGGAATAATTTTTGGATATAGTATTGAGCCCAAACAGAGAACCTGTTTGTAGAAAAACGATGAATTTTAATGAATGGAATTAAAAATAAACCCAAAAGCCCAAATTCCCTTCTAACTTCATGTTGGCTTCTTCTCATTTCGGTGGCAACCATTCCTCTTCTTCTTTTCTCTACTTTTCCTTCTCCTTCTTCATCTCTTCTTCTTCCAAAACTCTAGACAAGGTGGTGTCACCTTCATCCATGTCCATTTTCGTTTGAAGGGTCTTGAAGGAAGCTTAAGGCTTGAAGTTCCTCTCTTCTTACCCCTCTATTTTCACAGCACTCTCTCCCTCTTCTTGAACCCATTTCATTTTTGGGGTGTGAGGTATGAAATACTCATCATCTAGTTGAGTTTTTGCTATAGATATGTGGTAGTATGAGTTTGGGAGCCATACAAGTGAATGGGTGTTTATTAGAAGCATTTAATGTATGAGCCCTAAGGTGGGTGGCCATGAATATGAGGTTTTCATGAGGGATAAATGTAGTAGATGCATGTATGTTGGAAATAGATGGAAGATTGGTGATCAATTATGTATGTGGTTGGATTTTAGTGAAAACCCTAACCCTAGGATTTGGGGGAAATGGGTAATAATGCCATGAAAAAGGATTTTTAGTGAAAACCCATGATAATATGTGTGTGGGTGTTGTTAATGATGGAGATTGGTGGTTATTAGAAATGGTTATTGAATTTTGATGAAAACCCTAAGTGTAATAATTTGAGGATTTTGGCTAAATAGGTGATTTTGATGATTTTTGATGCCTTAGAATGATTTATAAGAAGGGAATGAATCTTTAGAATCATTGGGATTGATTAATGAGGCTGATAATATTTTGAACTATGTTCATGAGGTTGTGTAAGATGATAAATGCTATAAGGATGTGTTAATTGATGATGGTCTTGATTGGGGCCAAGAGGCTTATAATGAATTTGAATGAATTTTGATGATGAGTAGTAAACCACATGATGATTTAGAGGTCTTATAAGTAAGGGCCATAGTATTGTTGATGTTAGATTTGTTTAGCCCTTTTAGATATAGAGAATCTTGGTTTTGGGAGAGGAATTCCCAAAGCCTAACATGAGCGTATAAATAGGATTTAGACAAGTCTAGGACTTGATAATGAGTTTTAGGGGATGATGCCTTATGATGGTATATTAATAGCGTGTATATGTATGTTTGTGATAGGATTATGTTCCGGACGATGATGCGGAACGATCGAAGCAATCGGAGCACTTGGATTGCGGTTCTTCTCTTGAGGTAGGAGAGGAGTTTACATTTCAATTGCATGAGTGAATAATTGATGATTGATGTGTATGATTGCACTCATGCTTGCCTTGCCATGATTATGTTGAATGATGAGATAATTGATAATGTGATGAATATTATGCTTGGCAATGGTGGATTCTTGGGAATGATATATATATGTGTGTATATGAATTGATGATGAGTGTGTAGTGTCCCTTTAATGGGGGTGATATTTATGTTGATAGAGAAATTGTTTAAAGTGTGAAGCTATGCCTTAATATTAATGCATAGTTGAGGAACTAATAGAGCCAAATAGAGTTTTATGAGAATTGAATGGCATGTGATAGTTCCAAGAGCCCATATATGTAGTTTATAACTTGTAGGCATTGGAATGGGCCAATTCCAATGAGAATAGGCCCTTGAGTTGCATAAAAACGTCTTGAGACGGTCTAAATGCACTTATATGCATAAGTCCCTCAATTTTGAGAATTTTTGGGTGAGGCCGGTGGCCACACGTCACAAATAATATATTTTAGCTTGTGAAAAATTTTGATGGTCATTGGATTTGAATTTAATGAGATTGGGTGATTGGGAGTTGAAATTTTGGTGTTGTTCTGCATAAAAACAGCAGCAGGGCTGTCTTGAATCGATTCAAGACCCTTTGAATCGATTCAAGAGGTGCTGTTTTCACTATTTTGGGCTCCAGGGGCGTTTGAATCGATTCATAAGAGTTTGAATCGATTCAAGACCCTCTGTTTGTCAAATTTTGAGATTTTGGGACGCTTGAATCTATTCGTACGAGTCTGAATCGATTCAGAGCCCTGTTATGGCCACTGTTGTGTTGTTTTTCCAACTGGTCTGTTTTCTTTGCTATTTTTGGCCCGTTTGGGCACCTTAATGACATTTTTGGCCTTTGACTTCTTCATGAAAGTTGTAGATAATTGTGTTAAGGAGGTGTGAGAATTAGTCTCACATTAATTGGAGTTTTCTAACTCTCATTAGGCATAAAACACCGGACCTACTGCGTCATAAAATTCAAGTTTAAGAGGGTTTTGAACCCAACTTTTTATGGTGGCTAAATTGGGACTAATAGGTGATATTTACAACATGTTCCACTATTATTAAGACTAAAAGTGAGCTTTTCTCATGTCTTATTATTGAAAGTTAACATGAGCTTATTATTGCTCAAAACCCCTTTATAGGTAAAAATAAGAGATTTTATTAGTGGTAGGTGATGATGGTGTGTCTTAGTGGTGTTGATATTGATTGTGGCATGTTATGAAAACATGTATATTCATGACTAATGACATGATATGACGATACTGATGAGGGGATGATTATATGACAATCTATTTGTTTTAAATCGATGAATCGGAGATGATATCGATAATGAATAATGATGGATGATGTTGTTGATCATTTCCTAGAATAAAAGAATGGTTATTATTGATAATTATTGAATGCCATTGTGAATGATACAAGTGTGATCTTGTATGTGTGGTTTGAATTGTATTAATAAATTGTTGTATTACCACACTAGTTGTGAAACCATGGTAATGATAAATGAAATGAAAATCCACTAAGTGAATGAGTGGTAATATTTATGAATGATATGTAATGATGTGATGCCATTGTGGTTGATTGCAAGTATTGTCTTGCATTTGTGATATGAAACGTATATATATATATATATATATATATATATATATGAAAGATGTTAAATGAAATGCCACATATAGAACTTGAAAGCAATGGCTAAAACCAACAATGATAAAATCCACTAAAATGTATATGGTGGTGTTGGTGATTATGATGATGATGATTGATGAGTGGCATTTAGGATGCACAGTGTGAGAAATGCATTTGATTTGCATTGCATTGCATCCATGGTATATCGATCGCTGTCTATGTGGAATACTAGGGGGTTCCACTAGGCGGGCCCAGTGGGAGGGCGGCTCAGTGCACGAGCATTCTTGTTGTTTCCCCTGTGACTCGGTGTGTGAGTCACGAAGCTGTCCATAGTTTGGTGACGAGGCACCCTTTGTGGCGGACCCAGTGGGCGGGCGGCTCTATGGTGAGCGAGTTTACCTCGGTGTCCGACGGGGCACGACTCTCTCGATGTGTGTTCGGGAGGGGCCCGTAGCACTTTTGGCAGGTGAGGCCATGTTGTTGATCCGCAAGTTACGGGGTGACTAGTGCTACAGATGGGCGATAGCAGTTTGGTACCAGTAAAAGATGTTGTTGAGATGCATGCATGCTTTGAGATATGTGTACACATTTTACTACTGCAGTAGGGGCATAGTAGCACACCTATGCTTGACCCACAACTTGGTGTTTATTCCCACAGTCGGATCCACAATTGTTGTTGATTATTCCATTGTGCATATGCATTAGCCATAAGAGCATTGCATATAGCATGGAGATATGCCAGAATATGATGATGATTGATGATGATTGAGATGATGGTATTGGTGTTGGTGAGATGAGAAGTTAATACAATGAAAGACCATATAAAAGTAATGAATGATAAGAATATATGAAATGATGTTGAATATGACGATATGTATGATATGGCCTAATATAATGAAGGGCGTATTTGTTTATGATTTGAGATGATGATGTTAGCCCATGGTGGCTTGATGAAAGACCAGAATGGTCTATGTTAATGATGTTGGCCCATTGTGGTGATGTGATAGATACGTGTTGGCCCATTGTGGCGGTGTCATAAATGTGTATATGCTTGCTTTGCTATGATTTGATGAATAAGCATGAAATGAATATATATATTGTTGAATGAATAATCTATGATGATTGTTGTTGAGTATAGCAAAGCATACATGATGTTGATATGCATATGCACATAATTTCAATTGTATTCATATCGTCATTTGAAATGTATAACTCACTCTCCCATGTGGTCTACTTTTTAGTATTGATGCAGGAAAACCATGGGATGAGGATGTTTAAGAAATAAAGCTTTTGGGAAGGTAAATAGGTGTAAAGGAATGCCTTGGCCGGCAGCATTGTAATTTAACGTGTTATGTATATGATGAATAGTATGATGTTGTAATTATTGATATTGATGGACGGATTATGAATATGTATACCCTTGGATGATGTACTAATAGTGGAGATATATGAATTGAGGTTGGACTGATTTTGGTCTATTATAAATATGAATGTTGGAGATGTATGTTGCATGATCATACAGATAGGTATATATATACATCGTAGGCATTGCATGCTTTTGTGATTATGTAAAATGATGATGGTTGTATATTAGGCTTACCATATGCCATTGCATGCTTGCCGAGCCTTTTCTCATATCTTTATATATGGGACTAGGCGTGTGCCCGGTATACACATTCTTCTTCCGCTGTAAACTCTGTTATTTTTGTATACCGCATGGGCAAGCTATTTATCGATCCAGTTATAGGTTACTTAATCTCATTCTTTGGTTTTCTGTGATTCGGGTCTTGACGTGATCATGATGATGTCTGGGAAATGTTTTTCAAACGCGAAAAATTTATTTGCAATTTAATTAATTATGACGATTACATCGGGATTCGAGTACAGAAAACCAGGGGGTGTTATACAGTTGGAATGGTAACTGAGTTTAAATATTTAGTAAAATAAATAAATACAAAATTTGTAAACCATATAAACACGGTTGCCTATATTACCGAGTTTATATTTGTACAGACATAAACTCGGTTGGAATGGAAACCGAGGTTAAATATTTACCAAAAAAAATAAGCCCTAAACCCTAAACTAAATAAACACAATTGCCCATATAACTGAGTTTAATCATATTTTAAACTCGCTTACCATATAACTGTGGTTATATTGTTTTCCTTAAAATTTTAAAAATGCCACCGCACATATAGTAATCTCAAAGTATTACAAATTTATAACATACCATTGTAAAATCCTAGAAATAAAAGCAAGAGTATGATTACATGAATGGAAAAAAGACTTCAATATATTTTTTCCTCCTTAAAATAGAATTTTTTTAGTTTTAGCCTCTAAATCCAACTCAGATATTATGTTTTTGGTCTTTATCGTTAACTTGTTAAGTGTTGGCTTGCTTAATGAAGATCAATGGTAGCATGTCTACATGACTGTATGAGAGAAGATGCATCATGTCTTTCATGGCCTTTCTTAAAAAAAAACTCCAAAAATAAAATAACACAATCATGTGGCATAACTTCATTATTTTCTCTTTCGCATATCCACCTAGTGACTTATTGTCCTAATTGAAATGGTTTCAAGAAGGTAGGATATCAATGAATTTTGTTTTGCATTCAGAAATTTTAAAAAAGGATTTTTTTCTTCCCCACACATTTTTTTATCCCTTGTCAAGGCCTTTGAGCCTAAACAAACAAAATAATTTTCTTCCATTTTATCCCATAAAAATTATTTCCTAATTTTAATGTGTTAATATGTTAAGATAAGTCAAACATCAATTAAAAATATGACTAACATATACCTTATAAGACTTGAGACAACTCATAATTCATGAGTTAGTTTTCATATTGAGTTAGAACATTATTTTTAACATGGTATGAGAGACTGATCAATCTGAATGTTGAGCCGCTCGAAGATGTTAAGTCTTGCAAATTTCACGCACCACATGTCAACACTAGTCATGAAGGGTGCATATGCATGTTAAGATAAGTCTTACATGACTAAGAATATGATAAATATACACCTTATAAAGCTTGAGAGAACCCTTATGGACTAAGGTTTTTTTTTATTATTATTGAATTAGACCACTATTTTAAGATTTATGAGAACTTGTAACTTATGAGCTACCTTATTTCTAATACAATGATACTTTCAAAAAAAATGAAAAATGAAAAATGAAAATGAAAAATGAAATGCAAATGCCAAATTTAAAAAAAGGAGGAGTGAATTCTAAAACAAATGTGAAATGTTTGGATCATAGGTTACGTACTATGTTTAAAAATAAAAAGAGGAATGAAAATCTTATATAAAATACTATCAATTAAGTCTTTTATAATTAAATCCATTCGTATTCTAATGATGTGTTACGTACTATGCCAGCATCTTGTGGCTCACAGGTTTCCCGACTCGACAAAAAAAAGGAAAGAAATTGGCACGTATTCTTTTGCTAATTGGTAACAAATTTCTAAAATTATTATAGAAAATAAGTTTGCTAAAATATAAAATTATTTAATGATGACTAGTTATAATGAAAAAGAATAATAATTACTAGACCACCCCGTATACTAGTATTCTATTCTGGCTTTTCCCAATGTAATCATGCTTTGAGCAACTAGCAAAGAAAATAAATTATATGACAATTTTCCGTTGTTACCTCACGTGGGATATTTAAAATGGTTAAAAATAAATAAATAAAGATATCATGTCCAATTTTTTTTCGAAACCCCACCTAAAATATACTTGATTATAACATTGTGAGTCTGCCTTCTCTGTTGGACTGAGCTCCTATTATTTTATTCTTTAACACTCATGTGACATTCAAGATATTAACAAGGGAGGGAAGTGATCACCGGTGTTAAGGTATGGACAAGGAGCAACTTCTGATATGTTTCAAGCTAAAAGAATATGTGAATGATCTAAATATACACCAAAATGAGAGAGATTCAAAGACTATGAACTATACAACTGAGAATAACTTAAAGGATATTATTAATACTACCTATACTAACAAAATGCATTTATTTTTATAGCGTTTTGCGTTTTGAGACCACATCAATTCTTTTTAAAAATATATGCAGAACTTTATGAATATGAAATCAAATATTAAAAAGCACTATGGATTTCGTTTCATCCCTTTATTGAAAGTAATGACTTTTGATTTAAAATCTAAGTTTCTATTTGTTAAGATTGCTTAGATCCACTTTTTAGGAACTCCCTAAGGTCTGTATATGTCCTATGTATAACCGCAAGATTCACCTTTAAGGATCTCTCTCCCTAACGATTTCAGTTTCACTTCTTTAAAGTTGTTACATGTCCTTTAAAAACATCAATTAAATCAAACATATGGAAATTCAACTATAACATAATAAAACCTTAACATCATAAAATCATAAAGTCATGTAGTTTCTCTAATTGGTACTACTCTTAAATCTCCAAAAGTAAAAGATGACTACTCACTCATGGTAGTAGAGTTCACAAATAAACCTATACCATTCACCATCATGAATAAGCATAATGGAAATAAAAGTTACAACCACTGTACCTTGAGATAGAAAAGGAGTTATCACAATCTCTATGATTTTTAGAGTACTATACTAATAACTCTTTAAAAACTAAAACTAGAATGAATCATCTAAAACCTAATTGACTAACCCTATTATGTCTGAAAAGACCCACTAATGAATCACTTAAGCGTACTTGGGCCTGGTTCAATTCGAAACAAAAAATGACCCAAAAATAAGGCTGCATCACACTCCATAGCTAAGATGGTGACCCCACAGCCATGGTCATGGAGTTCACCAGTAGACTATATGGGTATAATTAGACCTTCTTTGGTCAGTTAGGCCTATCTCCTGGCCCTTCTAGACTCTACCAACTCTTACTTCATGCTTTGTGCTCCTATTGAAACCAAATTTATGTCTTTTAACACCTATTTACTTGGAAAACATTAAAATAAGGCATAGATAAGCCAAAATACAAAAGGAAACTAAAACTAGTTAAAACTAAATTAATTCCTAAGATATTTATTAAAAATCCTAACAAAACAAGACTAAAAAGTTATGCATTTTAGGGATGCATAAAAAATCTGAAGCTAAACTTTTGTTTGTCCTTAAGCAAAGACGCTCTAAGAAAAACAATGCGTGGACAAAATGCATTATGAAAAAAGGTCCTAAAAATTAAGAAACAACAAGCAGATTGGAGTGTGATTGACAAGCATCATGAGGAAACATCAAACAAACAGATTTTCACAGAATCTTGGCCACAAAAGCATTCCCTAAGTATACTGATGGTGTTGGGACTAGACTTTACATCCTAGCTAAGCAAAGGACTCAATCCTAAAAACAGGGAGGAAGCAGGTGCGGGCGATTCGCCTCGCTGATAAGTGTTGATTAAGCATTGATTTCATGACTTATTTGAACTAAGTTTGTAAAGACTTGAGCTGAATTAATGAATTATTGAAGGAATTAAGCATGACTCTTTTAAGTAGTAATGGATAGATGTATAAAAGAAAAATTGTGTTAAAATTCTTGGAAAGTTGCAGGAAATTAAACAAGAAAGCAAGGCAAGCTTAAGCTTGAGTAGGAAAGCTTAAGCGTGAAAGAGCAAGCTTAAGCTTGAAAACGCAAGCTTAAGCGTGAAAGGGCAAGCTTAAGCGTGAAAGAGCAAGCTTAAGCGTGATCGGGAGCATTTGAAGACAACAAGCTTAAGCTTGAACAACCAAGCAAGCTTAAGCTTGAACAAGTTGGAGAGCATCAGGACTTTTCACGCTTGAGAGTGAACACTAGGCGCTTAAGCGTGGAATGAAAAAAATAAAAGACTAAGCGTGGATTAAGCGTGGAGCAAGCGTGAGTTGGACAGGAAGGCCACGTTTGAGCGTGGCTGTAGTGGTTTAAGCGTGAAACAATTAATGAGTATCAGGACCCTTCACGCTTGAGCGTGACCATCAAGCTCAAGCGTGATTCATGCAACATGGGACCTCCAATTTTTTATTCACCAATGATGCGATGCCAACTCACCCACTTTCTTGTGTTTCTGAATGGCTCTGAAAGATGCTTCATGGGCTCTATGCAAGTAGGCAAGGGAAGCTGGAGCATAACCTCTATAAATCAAGCAGAGAACAACATCAAGAGAATCAGTTGGATTGATCAGATCATCTCCTTCATATCATCAAACATATTTCCTGTATTTTTCACTCTGTATTCATTTCCAAATTTTCTTAACTGAAAATGCAAGGCATGAGTAACTAATTTCTTTATTAGGATTGGTTGTAATCAAATCAAACCTAAAGTAATGTTGCTGTAAGTTTTCATTTATGTTAATGAGATTTGATAGTTTCTGTATTTCATTCTGCCATTAATTCCTGAAGATACTTGATCACTATTTTCTTATTTTAAGTTTTCTTAAGTATACTGGTAAGTAACTTTTGAGAGCAGATCTGAATGAAATACTCGTTGTGAGTAGCTGACCAGGGACGGCATCTAACGCAATAAACGTCAAAATAATCGATCGGTAATGCTGGAATGATTTTCAAAGCGACTAAGGGATTAGCGGTTTGAAATCATTTTTATGAATTTTGTAGTCGAGGGATCGATACAAATGACTTTGATTATGATGTAGAAATTATTATTTCAATTTACATACATGCAAAATTTACTTAGCTTAGTCGAAGGGTGCGATGCGATGAAACCAATCCCAGTTTTCCAAATCTGATTTTCACCCAAACACTTTACTGTCATTATTATTCAATACTTGCTACTTACTTTATATTCAATCTTTTGCATAACAAAAACAATCCAAACTTTTTGTCAAAACTTAATTCAAGAACTAAGATTCTCAAACCAACACTTCCTTAGTGGAATGACATCTTTACTATACTACAATCACTGTGTTTAAACTTGGCACAACCATTCCATTGAGTTCATATTATACAAACTTGAGTCTCTTTCCTTAAACTCTTTATTCTTTTGTATGAACTACACAAAAACAACATATCAAGTTTTGGCGCCGCAAAGGACTTGCTAAAGACTCAATCCTATACACATTATTATGTTCTTTTGACTTGCTAAAGAAGTTTGCATAAATTTTTATGTTACATCCTAGCACATTATTATGTTACATCCTAGCTAAGCAAAGGACTCAATCCTAAAAATAGGGAAGAAGCAGGTGTGGGTGATTCGCCCCGCGATTTGGCGCACCAGTGACACCGCGATTCCTCTCGTGATCACCGTGATCGAAGGCTTCCCACGATAGGCCATCGCGTCGTGCCCCGGCCCCGCTCCACTTCGCCGCAATAGCGGCCGCTCCAGGCGCTATTGACTACTAAAGAGCAATTTCTTCTAGATTCCTATTAGAATTTAGAAGGCACCTACCAATTAACATAGCTCTTCTAGGCACTATGCACATTACCATCCTGGGTCTCGAAGGAGCCTCATTTTCCCTAGTAGTTAATCAATTCTAAAGATTGCATTAAGATTAAGTGCTACATAACCTATTGTCTTAAAGGAGTGCCAATATTAATATTTACACACACACACATACACACACATACACATATATATACATACATACATATTCTATTTTTTTGTGCTTTGCACACAAACCTTTTTTAGATCCCAATGTTTAATATTTCTCCAATAATCCAAAGGCAGTGGGTGTCTCCAATGACCTCTAGGATCAAAAGCACTAAGATATAGTTTCTTAGCCTTTACCTAGACTACGATATAGAAATCTAAGCCAACTTTCACTATCAATCTCATTAAATCACAAGCAACACATATACACATCATTGTCTATTAAACATAACATTCATGGGATACCATCAAGCTAAGGGATAAATCAAGCACAAAAGTCTTAAAATATATATTTTTAGCATTTATTAAATATTGATTTATAATTTTTATATTAAAAAAGGAAAACAAAAATCTAATGTATGCATGTATGAATGTAATAATATGCATAGGCATAAAGAATGCATGACAAATTAAAATAATAAAAGAAAAAAGAATATAAATAAAAATATGCATGAAAATATGAATATGCATGACACAAATAAATATAAAACAAAATTATAAACCTAAAACATATGACTTTATATGTAGCCTAAACTAAATGTGACATATAGAGTAACATGTGAGGATCTTCTTGACACAATTTAAGCTAAAACATTGCATTGTCCCTAGTGCAACATATAAAATTATAATAGGAAAAACACATATACTTTGACAATTCCATCTCGGGGAGATATAAGAATATGCAATATGCATACCAACAAATATGTTAAGAACCCACTAGTGAAACCTGATGCATGGCAGAAGCATGAAGCCACTAAAGTCATTGGGCATAAGTTTAATCGACTCTAAGTACAATTAGGAGATTGTTGGGAGTATGCACTAATAGCCTATACATTTATCATGTATTGCTTTGTTGGAATAAGACATTTTGGTTAAATAGTTTAATAGCCTTTATTAGTCCTTGGAATAGTAAGCCAATATAAGAACTATTCCTAACATGTCCCTAGTCAAGTATTAATATAAAGACATATAAATACATTAAAACTAGTGTATGGGTGTATAGATGATTTGATCTCACAGATCATGGAGTATGGAGGATATCAAATCTTTACAGGGTACACATTAATAGTAATGATGCATTGGACAAATCCGTCATGAGAAAGCTGTATGGATAGTTACATGAATGCCATAAACGGTTCTCAGTGTGATAGTGGTATATGTAGTCCTTCAACCTTAAGTCACTATGATTTCTACATAAGGACTTTGTTATTTTAATACAATCAAACATAATTTGTAACAAGGTGATTATGAAGGTTGTAATTGAGCAATGAACAAATCATCTAGGAGGGATGTGAGTGATGTAGATGAGACTTATCTCTCCTATATAACGGGAGTGATATTTATGGGCCACTAGGTGGAATGAGACTAAGGTAATGCATGACCATGCTTGGGAGAATAACTTTTGGATATTTATTCAAATACTGTCTACTATGGTATCAAGTAAAATGATGGGCTATACAAGGATAATGACAATCATGCAGGATTTAAATAATGTAATTAAATATAACATAAATTTATTCCACACAACATACAAGATTAATTAGCATGATAAATACGTACCCGATATGAAACGATCCATGACCTCTTCTCATTCAAATGAGCATTTACTATTCCCAGTCTGGTTCACCCAAGTTTGCATTCTGATATTTGTCTAATGGGATAATGTTTATATAGACAAACTAGATGGGAGCAGGAACCTCTCAATAGGCATTAGAATAGGTTATCTCATCACTAATCTATCTTACTAACAAGCCTAATTACAATATCTATTTGAATAGATAACTCTATTCAAATTATTATATATTATAATTAATAATAGAATATATATTTTTAAATTAATAATGTTTACCCATTAAATATTAATATAATATTTTATTAATTTAAATATTAGAATTTAAAATTCCAACATTCTCCCACTTGGATAGCATTATCAAGTTACGAAAAACTATATTCTCAAGACAAGTTATTAATTATTATCTAGAAAATAATAATAATCTCGCAATAGTATATAATCTTATCTGATAGGGATATACACTATACACCATAACGTAATATAGATAAAGAAATATGAATTTTATTTCCATAAGTTCCAAGCATGTAAAGATATGTCAACAACATGACGTCATAAAAAACATATCTCGAAAAGATAAAGTCTTAATAAGCCGATACAAAGTAAAACTCTCACTAATCCAAAACATTAAAAGACTTACTAAACCCATATGAGCTGCACGATTCTGAAATTCTCCAACAGTCAAGCCTTTGGTTAGTGGGTCTGCTAACATGCTCATAGTAGCAATGTACTCAATACGAGTCTCAAACTCAAGTACTTTCTCTCTAACAAATAAGTATTTTATATCAAAATGCTTTGAACGAGTAGAGCTCTTATTATTCTGAGAAAGAAGCACAACAACATTATCATCGCAATAAATCACAAGTGGCCTAGATACTCTCAGTACTGCGGAAGCTAGAAATCAAATTTTTTTGCCACATAGCTTGGAGGGCAGCTTCATAGCAAGCGATATACTCTGCCTCCATGGCAGAATTAGTTGTGATTGTCTTTTTGACATTCTTCCAAGATACAGCTCCTCCCACCATCATAAAAGTAAAGCTTGAAGTAGTCTTTCGGTTGTCAGGGTAACCGAAAAAATCAGAATCTGAGTAGCTAATGACCTCAAGTTGATTAGACTTTGTATAAGTCAACATATACTCCTTGGTTCCTTACAAATATCTCAAGATCTTCTTCACGAATTTCCAATGACCCAAACCTGGGTTGCTCAAATATCTGCCCAAAGCATTAACAATATAAGCATTATCGGGACGACTACAGACTTAAGCATACATCAAACTTTGAACAGTGGAAGCATATGGAACTTTCTCCATTTCAATAAGCTCTCTATCATTATGAGGACACTGAGAATTAGAGAGTTTCTCACCCCTTTGAACAAGCGCAACACATGGAAGCAAAAGTACATATTAAACCTTTTGAGGATTCTATCAATGTACCATTTCTAAGATAATCCAAGAGTACCATAAGACCTATTAGATAGATCTGGATGCCTAGAACAACAAAAGCATCACCAAGGTTTTTCATATCAAAGTGGTTACTCAACATTTTCTTTGTCTCATTCAAAAGATTAATGTAGCCGCTAGCAAGAAGAATATCACCAACATATAAAACAAAGATGATAAAACTGCTCCCACTCATCTTCAGGTAAACACACTGATCTGATGTATTTTCCTAAAAACTAAAAGAAGTGACCACTTGGTCAAACTTCAAGTACCATTGTCTAGAAGCCTGTTTCAAACCATAAAGGGATTTCTTCAACCTGCAAACTAAATGTTCTTTGCCTTTTTGAGCAAAGCCATCAGGTTGAACCATGTGAACATCTTCAACAAGATCACCATTTAGAAAAACTATTTTTGTAACACCCTCGGTTAACTAGGACAATCCCTTCCACCAGATTATCCTGGTTGATTGAGACGTTACGAGTTTTAGAAAAATATGGAAGTTTTTTTTGTACAAGAAGCTTGGTGGAACATATACACCATATACACTACATAGTCATATGTAATACATGCTCGTAATAGTAATTGTACATACTAAAAGTAAAGGGGCACACAAGCTCCTATGAATGAAAATAAAATTTAACCTATTCTATTCGTCCTCGGTCCAAGAAGAGTCTAGCTGATCCTTGATGCGAAGTCTGTCTCTATCCCCATGATGTCTCAAAAATTTAGCATAAGGGTGAGTCTTCACCTCCACAACAATCGGGAAGGTGCCTCATCGACACCTGTCCCACATACAACACAAACAATCTAGGATTGAGTCCCTCCCACTCTCTTTAGGGTATCTAAGATGCATCCTAAGTTATCTCACCACTCTTGATCTTAGCTGACCATTCCAATTTTCCCATTCACCTCTCAAGACTACTAAGATCTATACCATCATACTTAAACAACGAGCAATCATAATCTCAGTACAATGATGCAATGTATGAGTTTGTTTCATTATTTTCAATCTTTTTTTAGTCATCATGATGTATGTAGGCCCATCTCTTGCTCATCATTCCCAACACAATACATATCACAGTCCCGCCTTATCCTTCCTGTCTACTAGAGCAACCAGAGCTCTCCTCGTTTTGGTTTTCACAAATAGGTAAGGACCCGCAGTCCTATTATCACAATGGATAATCATACATCACATCAGAATAGGCACTCAACGACCATAAAAACCCCACCTCTCATCGAAGTATATCAGAGTTTGCCATGGGCTATCTGGCTTTGGGCGTGAATTTGATCCATTAGAGGTCCGCCCCCGATATACTCCCTAGACTACCCCACCTCTCATCGAAGTACCCTTCACTATTATGCTCTAGGAAATTTCTCGTCCATCACCCTTATCCTCCATGTATGATGCACACAACACACAATTTCTTTTCACTAGTCATCAATAGGGTCCTTTCAATGACTCCATTTTATTTCTAATGTCGGATCTATTTCTTTTCGTTAAATTTTAATTAATTCTTTCTTTGCTATCTCAAAATTTCCCAATCCATAATGGTCTTACCCGACACTTAGAAATGAAATGAGATCTCACATTTTCTAGAAAACCACAGGGTATATTAGCGCTACAACGCCCATCACCACATCGGATCCGATCTAATCTCATCATATCATTTTCATAATTTATTCATCTCAAGATCCCTACCGAGATATTTCTTCATTTATTCTTTTTTTATTTTTTTCAACATATTTATTCAATGCATTATACAAGTTTCATTCATTCATCACTCAATTCATTTCATCAACTCATAATATTCTTTAAGTATTTCTACCATATCACATTCCATACGCATGTTATCATATCATACTCATCATATATTTCATCACATATACTCATCACATACAATTAACACATATTTATTCATGTATATAATGACATAGCAATCGCCACACATAACATTCATTATTCAGGCCTCATAATAATTATCGTACATGTATCCTGGTAGTGAAGTCACACATTCTAGTACAAGCACATTCATGGTCTTTGCTTTATAAGCAAATAACATAATTACTTAATTTATGAACACACATGTCAGCTTATTTATTTTGATCATCTCCTTAATCGATTGTCCTTATTAATAAAGTGTGTCTTCAATATAATCCCTAACTCATTTCTAGTTATTAAGTAATCTTATTAAGTGTATTGCCTAAACAATCTATTTCAATACATACTTGGCCATTTAACTTTTTAGACACCAATGGTTAGTTATGCTTATTCTGAGAGTACACCTTTTAAATTTATTTGTGTAACATCCTAAATTTTAAAAATAAATGATTAAATAAGAGGAATAAATATTGAATAATTATAAGTGAGTTAATTAATGTCCCAAGATGTTGAAAATAATTAAATTAAGATTTTTGGGGATTATTCATAATTTATTGAGGCTTTATGAGCTGAAATTATACCCGATTAAAATATCGGTGTCGAACCAAGTATCTCCAATTGAGGTGCTATTGGTCAGGGCTGTTAAGAATATTATTGGTAGTCTGAATATATATTCAAAATTTTTTTTAGATAAAGTATTGAGCCCAAACAAAGAACTTGTTTATTATAAAACGGTAAATTTTAATGAGAGAGGTACAGTTAAAACATTAAACTCTCTTCTCCTTTAGCAATTCACATTGCTTTCTTCCTCTAAAAACAAAGCATACACTTCCTCCTTCTTCTTCCATTCTTTTCATTTCTTCTTCTAAAAACCTAGACAAAGATTGGAACCCATCTCCTCCTCCATTTTCATTTTCATTGAGGCTTGAAGGAGAAGCTTGTGGCTGGATTTCCCTCTCCCTCTTTTCTATCATTTTTGTGTGGCTCTTTCCCTCTTGGAAACTCACTCTTTTCTTCTCTTGAGGTAAGCTTCTTATCATTTTTCAAGAGTATGGACCCTAGGTTTTGAGTTTTTAATGTTTGGGTGAGCATTTAATGTTTATAGGTTGTTGGGAGAAACCATTATTATGGAAAACCTAAGGTGGGGTGGTTTTAAATGCAAGCTTGATGAACCATTAATGGAGTACATGAAAATTGATGCTTGAAATGGTAGAAGATAATGTGCATTTATGATGTTGTTGAATCTTTTGTAAAACCTTAACTTTGGGAAAATTAGGGAAAATGATAAATATGGATTGAAGAGTATGTTTTGAGAGGAAACATATGGTATTTGAATGATGGGTATAAGATAATGTGTTAGGTGAATATTTATTAGCAATGGTAGAAAGCATTAATGATGGTAGATGGCCATTAATGGTGATTGGTGGTCATTGGTGAGTGGCCCCTTTGATGGAAAGGAATATCAATGCATAATAATGAAACTTGAATGTCTAACCCATGATGGCTATGGTGAAATTAATGAAATGAAAATAGTTTGATAGTGAAAATGTTGAATACATCAAGTATTAAATTAGAATAAATATAAGTCTTGGTGATTTTGAGTTGGAAATAATTGTGATGATTATGGATGTTGGGCTTAAGGGTTGTTTTATAGCCTTTGAATATAGAGAATATGGATTAATGGGAAGGAATTCCCGAAACCTAAGAAAATAAGGAAAGTGATGTATATGACATGTTTAATACATGTAAGAAAATTGTAAATGTAATAATGAGTAATTAGAACTTGAAATTATGCCTTGGAAGGTCAATTGATTGTGATTTGCATGTATGTTAATGTATGACCTTTTCTGAATGATGAGGCGGGAACGTCGTATTGCTCAAAATTCTTCTCTTGAGGTAGGAGAGTAGTTTTATATTCTAAATGTATGAATTGAGTAGTGTTTGATTGTCATATGAAACAATATGCATGTTTGCCTTGCTTGTGTTATGATGACAATTTGAGATGTTGTATATGATGAGGAGAATTATGTTTGGCAACATGTATTTATGCATTTGGAATATTTATGGTGTGCCAAATGGTGGTATTAAATTGCTTGGCTAGTATGATGCCTTGATATAATGTGGTTGTGCCTACATATACCATGAATGAAGAATGATTGTTATTGATGTTGGATGAGAATGAAAATGGACGATTAGCATACCTTATAATGATGAAAGATTGATGATTGAAATTGATGATTTAATGCCACTGTGATTGATAAAAGTGTTGAATTGTGACAATGAGGAATTATTGAAAATGCCACACTAAAACTTGAACAATGGTAGTAACCAATGATGAGAAATCCGCTAAGAACCTTGTGGTGATGTTGGTAATGATGATGATTGATGAGTGGCATGATTAGGATGCATAGTTATGAGAATGCATATAATTGGCATTTGCATTGCATCCATGACATATTGTATAGCTGCTGGTGTTAGAATATTAGGGGATTCCCCTGGTTGGCCTTGTGGGAGGGCGACTCTACACGAGCATTCTTATTTTCCCTTGTGACCTGGTGTGTAAGTCACGAAGCTGCCATGTTGTGCTACGGGGAGTCGCATATGGTTGACCCTTATGGGGGTGGATCTTGATGAGCAGGTGTCCCCGGTGGTCCTATGGATCACAGCTGCCATGGTAAGAATCATGGTTGGCCCGTAACACCCTTATGATGATTATGGTGTATGCCGCAGTCATGGTGAAAATGGCCAGGTGTTGCAAGATGGGCGATGCGGTTTGGTACCTGTAAAACATAATGGTACGCATTCAATTTGATGATAAGTGTACACTTTTTACTACTGTAGTAGGGGTATGGTTATATGTTCATGCTTGAATCCTACAATTTGGTGTTTATTTCCCACAGTTGGATCCGCAATTGTTAATTACTCCATTGTGCATGTGCATTAACTTAAGAGCATTTGCATATAGCAAGGAGGTATGCCAAAGGTGATGAGAAATGGTGATGGTTGTGATTGGGTGAGAAAATACCTAGAGACAACATAACAGATATGAATACCAAGAAATATATTGTGTATGGTGATGATATGTGTGATAGTCTAATATGTTGAGTAACTTGATTGTGTATATGCTCATGTACTTTGTTAAGATCCATAGTGAGGATCTAGATATATGTATGATAGTGTGATGATGATAATCAAAATAATGAATGATATATGTTAATGCAAAGTATACATGACATTGAATGCATATGAACTTATTCATATGGTATTCATATTCATCCTTTGGAATGTATGACTCACTCTCCCATGTTGTCCATTTTTTAGCTTTGTGATGTAGGACATTTTTGGGGTGTAGTGTATCTCCTTTTTGGAAGTGTATTTTGATGGTGGAGGTAAATTAGTGTATAGGAAGTGCCTTGGCCAGCAACCATTGATTTTGTATAGCATATAGTGTTGATATATGCTTATTGTGTATTTGGAATTGGTATGTATTCATTTGAAGGTCACAGGCCAAAATTGGACCCCTTAGGTGTATGGCTAATTTTTGTTAATGACCTTGACATTGGCGGATGGCTTTTTGTAGTATATTGGCTTTATGCTACAGTGATAAATAAATGATGTTGATTGTGTATTATGACCATTAATGATGCATGAGTGAGTATTTTTTTTGTTGGAATGCTAAAGTGTATGAGTAATAGGAAGTGGCTATGCCACATTCCCATTTGTTGGCTAAGACCTTGCATAGAGGTTGCACCCAACTTGAAATTAACGTTTATGATTTGTGTGTATAAGTAGTTGTGGCCAAATAGGCCTATAATGCATAATGACATGCTTGTTTGTGATGAAAAGTGTTTAAAAATCTTGTTTATGCATTTGATAAATTGGAATTGAAATTGTGATGTATGACTTGTTGGATCAAGTCTCAATCACATGTTTTAATGTGTGCAAAATGTTAGTTTAGGCCAATTTTGCATGGAATGGGTTTTGGCATGTCATGTTGCATGAAAAATTCAAGTTTTTAAGCATATACTGCTAATCTTGTTCAAGCGAGATAATTCTTGCTCAAGCGAGTATTCCCTGTATCTAATGGGCCGTCTCTGGCCGTTCTTTGCTCAAGCGAGCTTCGCTCCACTCGAGTAAGTGCCAGAGGAACTGGTTTTGTGAAGTCCTCGCTCAAGCGATTGAATACTCGCTCAAGTGAGCATAAGTGGAAATGGTTCTGGACGATTTTCGCTCAGGCGAGGATCCCTTGCCCAAGCAAAATAACTTGCAATTGTCACCGGAGGATTTTCGCTCAAGTGAACGTGGCTCGCTTAAGCGTGAGCGAAGGTCTGATGCTCAGTGCTTTCTCGCTCAGGCGAGTTTGCACGCACGCAAGCAAGGGATCGTGGCCTCGCTTAAGCGAGCGGGGCTTTGCTTAAGCGACTAGCTGGTTTTGGGCCTTTTCGCCCAGGGAAGTTTGTACTCGCTCAAGCGTATGGCCATGTTCTCGCTCAAGCTTGAGACGCCTCGCTTAAGCGAGTTGGCCTGAATTCAACTTTTCTTTTTTTGTATTATTCTTTTGCTCCTTTAGGCCATTGTGTCATCGCATCATCATGCATCATTGTGAAATTATAATTGTCACTCTTTAACAATTAAATTGAGTATTTTTTTAAAAACCTCTTTTCATGTAATTCGTTAACTCTCAAATTAAATTATGTTTTCTGTTATTCCTTGTTGATGATCCGAAGATTGATTGTCCAAGGAGCACTCTTGATTGAATTTTCACACCTCCTCATATCTTCACATACGAGAAAAGTTCTTTTAAATGGTCCAGGTGATAGATTAATGTTTCACCAAGCTGTTTCTTACATTTTTAATTGGTTTAAAAATCGTGAAAAATTTACCCTCATTTTGGGGTCGTCTCAATTTGCATACCAACTATGCCGACATTTTTACTGTCGCTTACTAATTAATTCCCATATAAATATTTCCTCATTTCTCTTAGTCTTAACAACTTTCTTTTAAACTCATTGAATTTTTATCACTATGACATGTAACCGTAATGTTCCTCGATATTTACTCACTACCACTAGACTACGTAAACTTAGATTTATTTATACATTATTTAAATAGACATTAAACTTTACTAGTTGAATATCTTATTTCTTTTGCCACTAAATTGGTTACTAATTTTTGGTGCATATACTTTTACAAGTCCATTCTTAGTGATGTCCTTTCTGGTTTTTCAATTACTAACCTTTGATACCTTTTCTAATTACTTCTATTATTATTTCATTACTAACCAATTAATTTTTCTTTTATTTACATTCTTTTGTTCAACTTTGGTTTACTTTCTCTAAGACATTAATTTATTACTTAGAAGTTATCCTAATCCTATTTGCACTACTAGAAAAACAACTAATAGCTACAATCAGTTAGCGACCGCGTCATACCGTCGCTAATCAGTGACCGAATTAGCGACCACAACATGAAAGGGACCTTGAATACGAAAAGTAGTGACCACATCAGCGACCAACACTTCCCCGTCGCTACAATTGGTAAAGAACCGTCACTACTACCGTCGCTAAAACATACCCCGTCGCTGATCTGGTCGCTACAGTGATTTCCCTCCACCTTTTTGGTTTCCCTCCAATGTATGTATGGCGCCAACTTATAGCGACGGGGATAGTGCAGTTGCTATGTCTTCAGATACATCAGCGACGCTGGCATGCCGTCGCTATAAACCATAAGAGGGTGACGGAATAGGAGTGTCGTCGCTATAAGCCACAGTCACCGTCGCTACAGCCGTCGATAACTACCAACCGTCACTGGGGGGTCGCTAATTTTCTACTTCCCTCCATCTTTTGGTTTCCCTCCAAGGGTTTCTGTTGGCGCGTAACCGTAGCGATCGCCTTGTGCCGTCGCGAGAACAAGAAAAATATAGTGACGGTAGCGTTTGCGTCGCTATGAAAAATATAAGTGGCTGTGGGCGACGGTAGTAGTTGCCGTTGCTAGGTTTTATCCACGTGTCATCTTTTACTTAATATAGCCACGACCTTAGCGATGGAGTGTCGCCATCGCTAAGTGTAAGAACTTATTCGATATCATCTTTTCCCTTCTTCACTTATTCGAGCTTTGAACCCTAACCCCTGTAATTCTCTCTGCCTAAGTACCACCCTCTCTTCACCGACGGGCACTAATACCGTGAACTCCATCACTATTCCTCACGAACCACTTTTGCTCTCTTACGAACCACCGTTGCTGTTGTCCCTTTTCGTTTGAGGCTCCCTCCGTTCGAAGGTCGTCTCCGGAGCAAGCTCTTTCTGGCAGCACTTCTACGGTGGCTTTGACTCTCTCCTTCAAGGTTCGTGGCTGCACTTTTCTTCTCCTCCCTCTCTCCCTCATCTCCCGCTGTGGTCCCTCTCCCCCTCTGTCCTTGAATATGTGTTGTGATTTGTTTAAGTAGAATGCAAGTTATTTTTGTTTGCTAGGATCGTAAAACATGAAATAAAAAATAACCTGTTTATGTGGCCTGTGAACCTGCACATTGTTTTTTATGCTATTTTTCTGTGACTACATTAGAAGTAAATATATTGTATAGACAATAATATGAGTAATATTATAGTTTTCTAACATTTAGTGCTTTATAAAAAAATAGAGTTAACTGGACCAGTAAATATATGTATGTATTAGTTTAAAAATATAAAATGTGGCAATTGTCCATGAGAGCAATGTAAAATTTCCCTTTACTCAAAGCAAATAAATGCCCACAGCTCCAAAGAATAAAAACCACTGCCATAAATAGATAATGATATATTAATTATATGCAGTAACACTTACTTATAAGGAAGTTTGAAACATTTCTCAGGTGGTATGTTATTCTCTTGATCCTTAGATTTAGCAAATTCAGCAAAATCCTTAAGGCAAGCTAAAAACAATGTCATTGCTTTGTCATAACGAGTACTCCAAAACAAGTTGACTGGGCCAAACCTGCAAAGCCATAGCATCCATTAGCAATGACTCAGTAGACCCGTTCAGGAATAAATCCAAAATAAGACAGTTCACTAAATTAATTCGTTGACAAGTTTTTACATAAGTAAAACTCAGAACAGCCATAATTTCAGCACATATGTACAGAACCTGAGGCAATAGCAATGGCATGACCCAAAATAATATTCACATATCAATATAGCTCCAAGACTAATCCAGATGTATAAATGAAAAAGTAATAAAACTAAAATGTATACAATTTGAAATTGCTATACATTTTTTTATTTTAATAAATGAAAGATAAAAGGTAATTAGAAATTGATATTTCCCTTTAAAAAATTGATTTGTTAAGTAATAACTAAATTCATTAATAAAACAATAATAGAACTATCAATAAGTCCCTATCATTTCAGTTACAAAAAAAGAGTTATATGCCAATTTTCAGAATTATAACATGAAGTCTATCTCCATGAGTTTGCACCCCATGCTTTTTTTGTGCCATTAAACAAGGGACTCAAACAAGTTAAAGCAATTTATCATTCTAATAGGCCTTTATTCAGTAACTGGACAGAAATATACTATGGATCAGATTGGTGGCGAGTGCTGCCTGATTTATTTCTATCAATTTAGCCATCGTTGGAAATTAGTATTCTTTTTGCATATTCTTGTGCTTATATGCTCTTTTGGATGTTTTACAAAATCCGCATCACTGATAGAGTATAATATGGGTTATACTGTGTTATTGTTAGTCAATCCATTAGTCACTGGGCCGCGTTATTGTTAGTCTGCCCATTAGTCATTGCAAGCTCTAAAAATAGAGCCCCAAGTGTAATTATCAAATATACAATATAAACAGAATTAAGTTTTCTCTCTTCTTTCTCTCTCTATAACCCCCCCCTCTATGCCTCTATCAACTCTGATATGGTAATCACAACTTGATTTGGTCCTCTCGTGGCATACTCAATGGTGACAATTTCTTGTTTGGTGATGCTGGTGGTTCCAATCGTAGCTTCGCTCACCTTTTCCCAATTTATCTCCCACAAATTGGATGAGACGAGCTATCTTCTTTGGAAGCAACAAGTAGAACTTGTACTTCAAGGTCACAAATTACATCATTATGTAGTTAGCCCTAATATACCTCCAAAGTTCCTCTCAAGAAAGATCACAAAGAAAGACGAGTGAATGCTGCATATGTTGTTTGGAACAGTAACACCAGCTCCTTTTGGCGTGGCTTCAGTCATCATTATACACCAGTTTCTTGCCAAGAGTCATTGGCTGTGTTCACTCTTGGAAACCCTAAGAGAAAATTCACACTTAAACACGAGCGAAGTCACGGCGACTGCAGCGTGAACTTCGAAATATGAAGAAAGGTGCAAGAACCATCCCTGAATATCTTCCTCGAATTAAAGCCAAAGTTGATTCTCTCATGTCGATTAGAGATCTAGTTTAAATCATTGATCCATTAGATGCCATTCTTGATGGCTTTCCTGATAAATATGATGCCTTAGTCATAGTCATTGATAACAAGAGTGATTATTATGTTGTAGATGAGATTGAATCTCTTCTTGTGCAAGAAGCATGAATTGACAAGAACCAACCTACACTTGCTGAAACTCCATGTTTGAATCTTGCTCATGGACCTGATTTGACAAATTCAGCCTCACAACAAAATTCTCAAGGAATTCTTCCTACACCTCAATCTAATCTTGCTCAGTCTGAATCCTCAAACCAACAACAGTCGCAAGGTTTTCAGTAGAACTATGGTTCATACTCTGGAAATCATGGTCACTTTCGTGGTCGCGGAGGAAGATATGATTGCAGTTCAGATCGCATTGCTAGTGGTGGTTATCGTGGAAATGTGCAATATTAAATCTGCTACAAATTTGGCCATGAGGCCAGCAATTGCTATAACCGATTCAATTCCTCATACAGTGCTCAGTCAGGACCTATGCAACACTTTCAATCAAGACCTGTGCAGTACTCTTCATCTATTCAGTACATGGCTATATGCATCCAGTCAAGTGCTACTTGAAGGCTAGCTCAACTTAGAAGAACTTTGTGTTTCCTTGCCCTCCTATACATGACTAGGCCTCTCATCACAAGAAGACAACTTCATTCTCATCAGCGATCACACAACTACTGTTAGTAATGCACTGGTAACCACACACTCACAACTCACACTTTGGCACGATGGACTTGGTCACCCTCATACTACAGTTTTGCACCAAGTCCTGAGACTAATATTTCAGTTTCCAATCAAACGCCTTCTGAGTGTTGTGTAGCTTGCTGTCAAGGCAAATTGCATCACTTGCATGGTCACGCATCTTCTGCCAAGTATGATAAGCCTTTACAATTATTATTCTATGATCTTTGCGGACCTTCACTGATGGTCTCCTCATGTGGTTACTCCTATTATTTTACAATTGTTGGTGCCTATACACACTTCACATGGATTTATTTTATACAATCTAAAAGAGACACTCTTGGTGCCTTCAAGCAGTTTCAACTTTTAGAGGAACGTCAATTCAAATTTCCCATTAAGGTTGTTCAAACAGACTGAGGGGGTGAGTTTCACCCCTTCTCAAATCTCCCAACAAATTATTGGGATCATGCCTTTCATACTGCCACTTACCTCATCAACAAAGTATCATCGTCAACCATAAATTTCCAAATTCCCTTTAAGCTGCTGTATAATCAGGATCCAGATTATTTCTTTCTCAAAACATTTGGATGTGCGTGCTATCCTCTTCATCCTTATCAATCTCACAAGCACTAATGAATGTCTCTTTCTGGCTACCCATAAAGGATACAAGTGTTTGGCATCAGATGGAAGAATATATATCTCAAAGGATGTGATCTTCAATGAACTAAGATTCCCAGAAGCACATTAGAGTTCTTCACAGAACACACCATCCATTTCGGTCCCACTCAGTGTTCTTCCTACTTTATCAACTGGGTCTCTCTTTCTGTTCCTACCTTCTATATTTCACCCTCAAAATAACCTTATCCCTCTTCAACTTCACAAGATAATCCCTCTTCACCTTCACCAGATAATCCATATTCACCTTCACCAATTAGTCCAGCATCATCCTCAACCTCCCGTACTATGTCTCATCCCTCATCCATGCCCAATTCACCTTTACCTCACTCACTCATCCTCATATCTCCTTCAGTTTCAGTTTCAAGTACCTTACCCACATCACCATCAACCACTATTCAACTTGAATCATCTACTTCCTCTGCAACTGTAACTCACCCGCCAATCATATCGAAGTCCACTCACCCTATGCAAACACGATCAGAGTCTGTAATTGTTAAACCTCGTCTATGTCCTAGACTTCTCCTAACCTATACTCAACCTACAACTGTTAAACAAGCTCAAACCAATCATCACTGGCATGCAGCAATGTATGATGAATTCAACGCTCTTCTCAAGAATGGTACATGGGATTTAGATCCCCTCCCACCAAACAAAACATCCATTGACTGTAAGTGGGTGTTCTGTGTTAAAGAGAATCTTGACGACTCTGTTAACAGATAAAAAGCGTGCCTGGTAGGCAAAGATTTCATCAGAAAGCTGGCCTTCACTTCTCTGAAAGTTTCTCAACGGTGGTTAGTTACAGTCAGAATCATCCTAACTATTGCACTAACCAATCGTTGGCCACTTCCAAATTGATGTTAATAATGCGTTCTTGAATGGTCATCTACAAGAGGAGGTGTACATGGTATAGCCTCCTGGGTTTGAATATAAAGATAAGCAGCTGTTTTGTCACCTTTGTTGTGCCTTGTATGGACTCAAACAGGCACCCCGTGCCTGAGAGCCTCACCTCAACTTAGTTCAAAATTGGCTTTACGGAAAGTAAGTGTGATCCTTCATCGTTCACCTTTTTTAGCAAGCAGGGCACTCTACATTCTCATCTATGTGATGATATTATTACTGGATCATCAAGTGATTTACTTAAACTCCTCATTAACACAGTTAACAAGGAATTCAAATTAAAAGACTTTGGCCCTCTTGACTATTTCTTAGGTCTTGAGGTCAAGTCCCCATCTCCTAACATTTTGCTTTTGTGCAAAATAAAGTACATTCATGACCTGTTGCACAAAGCAAATATGCATGAGGCTAGACCTGCTTCCTCTCCTATGGCAGGTTCATGTAAGTTTGGGGTCTATATCCCACCATCAGATAGTGGATCCGATTTCCCTTCACACAATCCAATTAATATTTTCACTCAACTCCAGCTAGTATCAAATTCTACATTACAAATAAAGTAAAGCAAACAAACACAAATGACTACAAAATTACAAATATAGCAGCATGAAGCATACTTACAGGTCATAGGTACTGTTGTTGGTGTCTGTGATACGAGGGTAGCTGCCCATAGAAGATGATTAAATGTAAAATCCTGTTTTGATTCACCAAAATATTAGTCCTTTATTATAGTTTCTCAGTTAACCAAGTGCACTTTTTGCTTCAATTCTGAGTCTTCCCGTATAAACTGTCTTTGAATCTTTTCTATATCAACAATAGTACTATTTGGAATTTTAGAACTCGATGTATTGTATATAGGTATAGAACTTAGGACATACTTAGATAGATCAATTCTACCAGCCATATAGAGGAATCGACCCCTTCTACTTGATTTTATCAATTAGGACTTGGAAGTCTTTCTTTGAGGGGGCCTTGTGTGAAATGGGAATTCCAAGATATTTCCCAATGGATTTAGATTCTTACGCTCTTTAAAAGACAAAGTGTCAAACAAAGCATGCGTTGAAGCATCAATTTGCGAGGCATACTTAGTTGAAGAAATGACAACTTTTGCCTCTTTTTATTTTCTGACGGAGATAGAAACTAGAATGAGTAGAATTCCCGGCAATCTTGGGGTGGCCAGCCGTACAGGGTTGGATGATCAAATATCAATTTTTAACTATCCTGGTCGTCCAGGAGGCAAGGTCACAAAATGTTACATTGATGAGAAAGATCAAAAGGCAGCTCACTTGTACATTCTTTTAAATTGCCCAGAAGTGGAACCCTATCTTGAGTAAGTCACCAACTTTTAGTTTACATTCCTGACGTAGCTTGTATACGTATCTAAATGTGTTTTTTTTTAAATAGCTTATATGCAGATATGCTAAAACTTAAGCAAACTGATATAACTGATGCCCAAATTCATAGTGAGGTATCATCCAAATTCATCGGTTGGTTCGCACAACACGTAAGACCCGCATAGCATGTGCTTTTTATCTGTACTTGAAACGTTAGGTATCTAACGATGACCTATTTGTTATGTTGTACATAGATACAAGATCCTAACAACCATATTGAAGATCCTTTACTCCAAGCCCTTTCTTGGGGGCTAGTAAAAACTGTTAAAAAATGGCCCATTTACTACGTAAATGGCTACAAATTTAACATTTTTCAATGGAGTGAAGGGATGCGTACCCATAACTATAGGGTTTGTGTTAAAGGCGCAGTCGGACAGTTAGAGGAAGACTTTTATGGAGTGCTGACAGAGATTGTTGAAGTTTCTTTTTCCGGACGACTAAGAAGAGATATTGTTCTATTTAAATGTGATTGGTACGACAACAAAATCGTTGCAGGAACAAAGGTTGACAACAACTATGGCTTAGTTGAGGTCAAGAAAAATGGTAGATACAAAGGGTTTGATCCCTTCATTTTTACCTAACAAGCTGAGCACGTTTATTACACGGAATTCCCGGGAGGGCATCGGGACTGGTGCACAGTAATCAAGGCCAAGGCCCGAAGTCAGATCACTGACAATGTCTCCGAGGAGGTCAGTGACGCTTATCAGCTTGTACCAAACGAGCTCAACGATAGTGTGTTGTTCAACATTGATCCAGTTATAATGGATGGGACACTTGCCACTACGGGGCGGGGGGGGGGGGAACACATTGACAAAGACCTTATCTCCTGATCAAAATGGTCTAGGACTGATTTGGATACTAATGAACTTGTTCAAACAGATAGCCACAGTGACACTAAAACTGAGGGGGAATTTGAAACTGAAACAGACACAGAGTATGTAGTTATTAAACATTAATGCATAGGTTTATATATATCCTGAGACTAACCTTTGTTTTATGGTTTTATCCACAGATGACGGGACGTCGACTACCCTTCAGTAGGGGTGGTGGGTCCAGGACCCCGGCATCCTGTCTGGGGACTCCCACCCCAGAGCAGGGAACCACTCCATCACCACCACAGCACACCACTCCATCACCACCACAACAGACCACTCCAGAGCAGCGATAACAGACCACCCCAGAGCAGACTCCTGGAGTTGGTGGCTTGGAGGACCCTGGCGTTGAGGCCACCCCACCTCCCGCATCCCCTCTACCCATGCTGGTACCAGTGCTGACCAGAGATGAGTAAGTCATTAAAACTCACATACTTTTATGTTATAAAACTCACATACTTTTATGCTATTTGTATGGTAGTTTATTTACTACTTTAGTGGAAACACTTTGTTAGTCTGTTGTATATTAGTTTAATTAGTACTTGTACAGATTAAAATGTACTAGGAACTCTTCTATTTGTAACAGGGTAAACATTTACAGGGGAGACTCTATCAAAATTTTGGGAGTCTCCCTAAGTTGTATGTTGTTATATTCTCTTATAATTGTTGTGATTACAACTTTATTGATAGTAGCCACACTACCAAAGCGATTACTAAGGTTTTGAAGGCCCAGTGGGATGGTCCATACATATCTTGGACAGATGTTGGGAAGGTTGTCCAAGATAGGTGGTTTGACACCTTCTCGGTAAGTTACAAAATGAATTTATTGTGAATTGATTTGTAAAATAGACCTCTTATTAATTTTGAATTCTAATTTCATTTTACAGCGTGATTATCAGTGGGCAGAGGGTATGATTGATGAGATTAGGGAGGTCTAAAGACCTCCAAAATCATCAAGAGTACCCTTTGGAAGGTGAGGGACAAGGGCGAGTGCCCTCGTTGGATCCCCGAGGACCATTGGGACGGGATGGTCCAGAAGTGGGGCGGTGTCTTGTTCCAGCAGGCGAGTGCTCAAAACAAGGCAAACAGAGCCGTCGATGCTGCAGCGTTAGTTTACACTAGGGGTAGCATTTCAACCCTCGAGCACAAGAAACGATTTATAAGTCTATTTATGTTAAACATTTTTATTATAATTAGTCTGACATGTTTAGGAATATTAACTTCAGTGCTTGTTGTCCACTACAGGAGCTTAGGGAGCACCAGGAGCCTTCTTTGTTTGAGGTCATGTAAATGACCAAGAAGAACAAAGTCGGTGCATGGGTAAACCAGAAGACTACAGATCTAGCAGTATTTACTTTTAACTTACATACTTATAATTTATAAATCAGCTTACTAATCCTATCAGTGTTTTTGAATTTAAAGGAGGCTTATCAGGCCAGGAGGGCCGAGAAGGAGGCGGACTTGGTGGCTTCGACTCTTGAGGGGGAGGTTCCTCCCACCCTGTCTTGTTCCGACGAAAACGCTATCTATATGGAGGCTGTTGGCGGCGTGAACAAGAAAGGGAGGATCTTTGGTTTGGGTGGCATCGACACACAGTTGGCGAAAAAGGGGAAGACCTCTTCCGCTTCCTCTTCGTCTGGTCTTCCGACTGAAGTTGTTCAGGTAATTGAAAACCTGAACAACGAGCCATAGGAGGAGCGACATCAGAGGCAGCTTTTGGAGGAGCGGGCCGAGGCGGACCGACAGAGGGCCGAGGCAGATCGACAGCAGGCCGAGGAGCAGCACGCCGAGACTCGTCGACAACTTGCTCAGCAGCAGGAGCTACTGATACAGTTAATGGCGAGGCTACCTCCCCTCACTTCCCAGTCGCCCCCCCACCACCACCACAGGATCCCCCACCACCCTGATTATTTTTATATACTTTTTTATACTTTTTTATTATGTATAGACATTGTATATTTGATTTATAGTTTTTACATTATATCCATTCAGTAATCATTTTATGTTATTCTTCATTTATTATTTTATTATGTCAATTACATTTGTAATTAAATTCTAAGAAAAACACCTTATTGTGATTATTATTAATAATTTAATTAAATTTAATCCATTATTGTGTTTTTAATAACAATTTAATATTATATTAAAAAAATTCAAAATTTAATTATCAAAATTTCTAGTTTAAAAAACAAGCATTTAGCTAATAAAAATACTATTTAAAATAGTCTAATTAAATAATAGTCTAAAATTAATTAAAATATTAGTAGCGACGGCGCATCAGTGGTCGCTGACAAGTTATCTGTAGCGACAGCTATGGGTGGTCGCTGACATGTTACCTGTAGCGACGGCGACACGTGGTCACTGTATGGTTACACGTAGCGACGGGATACGTGGTCGCTGTATGGTTACACGTAGCGACGGGATACGTGGTCGCTGTATGGTTGCATGTAGCGACGGCGATACGTGGTCACTGTATGGTTACAAGTAGCGACGACGTAGTGTCGTCGCTGTATGGTTACAAGTAGCGACGGCGTCACGTGGTCGCTATAGTCTAACATTAGCGACGGCGGACGTTACCAAAGCAGGGACCATTGTAGCAACGACAGTACGTGGTCGAAAACATAGCGACAGACTCCTTCCTTGTTGTTGTTCTGTCTGCGACGATTGTTTTAGCGACGGCTGAGTTGCCGTCTGCAACCTTGTTGCTAACATTCTCAGCGACAGATATATCATAAAATAGCGACCGTGTGTGTCCGTCACTAACACATTTTTTTTTAGTTGTGTTGTTTTTTAGTCCAAAAATTTAAGTTATAAAATCCCTTCCATATCCTTTATTGTCATTAGTTACTAATATTCTAAAACTTAATGCTTATTTCTTATTTAAACTCCTAAAATTATTTTTTTTGTCACTTATACCATGTACTTTATAAAAATTCTTAAGGTTCTTTTTATACTTCTACTTCTAAATCCTAAAGTCTAATTCTTTATTTGAACTTCTAAAATCACTTCTATTTCATTTAGGCATTTGTCTTATATCCTTAAATTCTTAAAATTATTTCCCCATTTACCTATTTCAATTAGATTCCAAAATTTCCTTTATCATTTTTTCTACTTGGCATACTTAGCCATGGAAATTATTTAGGTCCTAAAATATTTATTTCCTTAATGAAATCTTTCAAGTAACTTTATTTTATTAACTTATTCATTTTTATTTCAAAACTAACCTTTTCTTAATTAACTTATGATAACATTTATAATAACTAAAAATAGTTTTGTTTCTTAACTTAGTAAAATAAAATAGCGTAATCGTTCGATCGATGAATTTTCTCAAAATACGCGCTTTATCGAAATAATTCCAGCAATGCTTAATGATGGATCTAATGGCTATTAGTCGGGTTTACCGGGAAATTTACAACAAATTACATAATTACACAATAAAGTTTAAAATTAAATATTACAACCATACCGAATTTTCTAACTGTGCCTACAACGTATCTGAACTTTCGGCATTTTCACATAATAGCCTTAGTTACTGATAAAATTTAACGAGACATACTAAATTTGAGGAGTTCTTTACGGAAGTCACCAGAGCACGTGAAAATATTAAAAAAAATTAAAATCTCTATCATTAACAAAAAAATCGCATATCTTTTAATCTTGTTGTCGGATTGTCGTGAAAATTAAAGGGATTATTTATGAATGTTAAGGAAACAATATCATGCAATTTTTTGCAACCAAAATAAAGTGAGACCCCTCTTACCTTAGGGATAGCTCACGATTTGAAGAAATAAAAAGGAAGTGGCCGCTAAAAATTCACTAAATGTTCAAAATCGCTCGCCGATCGTCGTCGATCACTCCCGTACCTAGGAAAATACAACATGCAACACATTTTAGGGAAAAGGGGTTACGGTTTTGAGTTAAGAACAATAAGAAATCAATATGTAAAATATTGAAGTTTGAAAGGAAACAAGAAAAAAACTAGGAATCAAGAACCAAGAGTTGAAATCTTACTCTTGATTATCAAAATGATGACTATGACCTTGGAAGAAATTTGCATGGTGGTTATGGCAAATTAGAGGATAATTTATTTGATGAAGGGATTGAAGCAAAATTTTAAACTTAAATGGAGGGGGTGCCGTGGGTTAGTGGTAGGAGAATAAGAGGGTGATTGTGATTTTTCAAGAAATGATAATGGTGAGGTGAAAAATAAAGGAGCTGTTTTGGTGAAAGTTAACGAAGTGGTAATTAAAGAAGGAATGGAATTTTGGCTTATGGGATTTATATTAGTGTGCTGTGGAATGAATTGTGTATTAAAATGTTAATAGATCCTATTTATGCATATATAATGGTGTGGAGTGAAGGACAATTTTATGTGGTGGTATGTTGATATAGTCATGGCATGACAAGACATAACATCATGGTGGGGGAATGGGAGTAAGCAACGTGCAATAATTATAAAGAATTGGTTAGGTGATGAGAAAGAGAATGAAATGGAGGATTGGAACAGAGAAGCCAATTGCAATAAATTGTACATATTTATGTTATAGGATATCATGGTATGGATACATGGATGTCATGGTGGCATGATAATATAGCATAGAGAATTTGAGAAGTGAAATTAGAGATAGTGTAAAGAGAGAAGGAATACCCACACGGTGATGACTTGTGGATTTTACATGGCAATTCGCAATCATGTCAATAAGTAACAACTTGTTGAATAAGTTGTTAAACTTAGGAAACAAGTTTTCAAAACTTGTTGGACAAGGGGTTGGTTGAGCATTGACACATAGAGGGGCATGTGGCATGATCTGAGGTGTGGTGGAGGGTATGTGTCGCATGGAGGGGTAGGTGTCACCCAAAGGTGGCCGGAAAATTAATTTGTTACACGAAGAATTAAAGCGTGCAAAATTTTTAGGAATTGGAAACTAAAGAGGTTAAAAATAAATATAGGTTAATTTGTGGGATGAGAATCTTGAAAAATGGTCAACATTAAGTTTGTATATCTCCTTTTTTCCTTTAATTTTATATATCATTTGTGACAATCCAAGATCAGTAGCCCGAGATATACCCGATTTACGATAGGATGCTCTAGAAGCTCCCAGATCAGATATGGCTTCGGCAATAAATTCACCATTAATTCTCCTTTGAGAATTTGGTTTCGTTACCTTCATAATAAATGTAAATCTCTTTGATAAGGATCCATAGAAAAATTAATGAAGCAATTCAAGTACCAGACGAGGGAGATATGTGACTTTTACTAAAGGCTGCCAGCAGGGTGACGAAACAACAAAGGGGTTGCAAAGGTCTATTAAATTGTACCGATCTAGAAGGATTTAGCCTTTGATGTCTACATAAGAAATGTAGATAATTTTGTTACGAATATTTTTACACCAAGTTTGTGTGAATTGAAGGTTGTATGAGAGAGTTATGATTTTTTTCTGAATCATGCATAGGGAAAAAGTCCAAACAATGGAATTTTGAGGCGAACATACTTAATCTTCGATTTTGGGGTGGAAAGAGTGGGAATCGGAGTTTAGAGGTAGAAACAGATGTGGAAGATATTTGGAAAACGAAGAAAGTGAGACCAAAATTGTTCGATTCCAAGATCGTATGCAAAAGTTGGGTCCAAAACATTGAAGGTGCGATCAAGCTTTAAAGTGATTTTTGAAGAAACTGATTTATAAAAAAACGAGGGTAATAGAGTCCGAACTGGGCTTCGGCCTCTTCAAGAAAAGTTCCTAAAATGTTGAAACGAGTCAATAGAGACTGACCATGCCACTATTAGATATACCGAAGTATATGAACGATCAAACGTAGGAGACGTTAAAGGTTCTGATTAGGTCAGCTAGGCCAAGTCAGACACCCTTGATTCTTCATGGAGGGATCCTAACAAGGAATACTAGTCTTGGGTCGAACGGTCAGAGCCCGACCTCAGGCCCGGTCCCACTTGGTTCTGATTAAGGAACTTGATAATATTTTATTATTAAATATAAATATGATGTAATTAAATAATTTTAAATATATAATTTCAAAAATAAAATATTATTATAAATATATATATATATATTTCAAAATAATCAATTTAATATATATTATTATTAATTTTAAATATTAATTATTATGCATTAATTCGTTATTATCTATTAAACTAAATATTATTAGCAGGGAATAATTACTAACAAAATAATTATTGACTAAATAATTATCAACAAATTAATTCTTAATTGAAATAATCATCACAAATAATGATTATAAAATTTTAAATTGAATAATTAAATAGATATTCAACACTTAAAATTAAATAATTAAACATTTAATATATTTTCAAATTAGATAATTATCGATTGAAATTAAATATTAATTACCAAGATGAAGTATATTATCTATTAAATAATATTGGCAGGAGATATTATCAACTAACATAATTACAAATTAATTAGTGCTTAATTAGACAAAATAATCATCATTAACATATTATTTTTAATTAAACAGTACTGTCGGACGTTGATATTATTAACTTCTTACCACTTCTTCTCTCATCCGTTATGCTTTTTCTCGGTATTCTTATACTTCATTTTAAATATCTTAAGTAGTTCTGCTTTTCACTATTTGTCTTATGCTGAACTACTCAGGGAACAAACTAAAGCCTCAAGCTTCTTACCAAAAGCTCAATAGAGTATCCTTAGGAGTTCCAAGGGTCTAGTTTCTTATTCTAAAACATCAAGGTTGTTACAGTTTTGACGTCTATTTGGTGTAATTACAGATCGAAATAAGCCAACATAGCCAAAACAACTGGGAATGAATCTTTAGTGGAGATCGGCAAAAACGTTTCCTTAAAATCAATGCCTTCTTTCTGACAGTACCCTTTTGCCACCAACCTGGCTTTGTATTTTTCAACCTCGTCAGACAGTTTACGCTTGGTTCTGAAAACCCACTTGCAACCAACTGGTTTGCAACCAAGTGGTATGGAAACAAGCTCCTAAACATTATTGTGAGCCATAGAAGCTAACTCATCATGCATGGCATTCACCCATTCAGAAGCACCAGAGCTAGAGATAGCTTGTTCAAAACTGATAAAGTCATCATTACCATAGACGTCAAACTCAGGCTCCTAAAGATACACAACATAATCAGTTGGGATGAATGACTTGCATACTCTCTGAGATCTCCTCACCATAGCCTCAACAACGACTGGTGCTGGTTCATTTTCATCATTTAGAGGGGCATGGTCTATAGCAATCTTATGATCTTGATGAGTCACCACAGGTGCTGTCACATTTTCATCAACAATAGGAGCATGTTCACTATTAGGTATAAAAGGAGTTGTATCAATTTCCTAAATAGAAAATTATGGTACATGGACTTCATCTCTATCTTCTTCAAAGACAACTGTTTATGATGTAATGCTCCTACTTCCCAAGTCATCCTTAAAGAATAGTACTCGATCAGACTCTATTACTCGTGTGGAGTGAGAAGGACAATAGAATCTGTTACCTTTTGAACCCACACAATAATAACCAATGAAGAAGCCACTAACTATTTTTAGATCGATTTTCTTCAATGAAGGGTTATAAGGCCTTACTTATGCTCTACATCCCTATACATACAAGTGCTTTAAACTTGGCTTTTTCCTAGTCATTAACTCATAAGGAGTTTTTGGTATGGATTTACTAGGAACTTGGTTAAGAACATACATGACAGTTCTTAAGGCATCTCCCCAAAGAAAATCTGGTAAGGAAGAAAGGCCCATCATTGATCTCACCATGTCCATAAGCATGCGATTTCTTCTCTCTGCCACTTAATTCTGCTCTAGTGTACCTAACATTGTGTATTAAGTTGTGATGTTGCATTCTTCAAGATATCTGGCAAAGGGTCTTGGATTCCTTCTGGTCTCATTATACTTGCCATAGTATTCTCCTCCTTTGTCAGATCACACACACTTTATCTTCTTACCAGTTTTCAATTCAACGGTAGTCTTTGAATGACTTAAAAGCATTCAAGGAAGAATATTTCTCTTGAAGAAGCTCTATCCAGCCAAATCGAGAAAAATCATCGATGAAGGTATTAAAATACCTATATCCACTCATAGCAGTAGGTGTAATGGGCCCACACATGTCAGTGTGAATCAATTCCAACACGTCTTCACGATGACTTCCAGATTTGTTTTTGGGTTTAGTTGTAAGCTTACCTTTAATGCAAGCCACAAAAGAGTCAAAATTGGAGAAGTTTAGATTATGTAAAATGTCATGCTTGATGAGTCTCTCAATTCGAGGCCTAAAAATATGCCCCAAACATCTAAGCCACAACATAAAAGAGTTCTCATTCATCCTGCTATGCTTATGTCTAGGGGTGATCGCCGGTCGGGTTTGGGCGGGTTCGGTTGGTGAATACCCCAACCAATGTTAACCAAAAGTAAATTATTTCCAATCAAACCCAACCAAATGATCCTACGCTTTGATCGGGTTTCGGTTGAACGGTTTCGGTTAAGTTAGGATGGTTAACTTCGATTTAATCTTGTAATGAATTGAAATTTTTTTATGGTCAAAATTTATTTTTTAAACTTTTTTAACACATTTTCCTTATCAATTCAATAGAAAAATGATTTAATGCCCTTTAATATATATATATATATACATACATATATTATATACATATAATCATAAGATAAAAGACTTAAAATATAATTAAAATAAAATAAACATATAGGGTTTAAACATAACATCATTATATAAATCTATATCAAATTACCCTCACATGAATATTATAAGTACAAATAGTTTTATATATGACATTGGTACAAGCAAAATTTTATATTTGAAATTGGTTGTAGAATGTTGCCCTGTTAATGAAGCCAATTTAAGTACCTGTGATTGGATTGGAAAAACAAATTCTATTAATTAGAATTTAATGAACACCAAAGATGAAATAAAAAACAATTATTGTTAACATACTTGAATTTGGTTGGAAACAAACTAAGTGGAGAGATTCCTTCAAGTTTAATATGATTAAGCTACAGAAGTTAAACTTGTCATTTAAACATTTCTAGATCAATACCGCTCCTTAATGTCAAATTGTAAAGTCAGCAAATGAGCCAGATATAACATTTATTTTGTCAAGTCATTTTTATTATGTCAAAAAACAAATAAGGAGATCCTTATGTGATTCTCAAGTCAGTTAAGCAACCAACCAGATATAACATTTATTTTCTATTATATGCAAGAGTAAAACTCAAAATGAGCAAATGAAGAATGGACCTCAGCATCCTCAAGAAGCATATCATCAATCTCTTCAGCAGTTGCCATGAAAGTTGAGCTACAAGGAAATAAGTATTAAAGAAAATATACTCAGGAACCAATCAATAAGCTAAAAATTTGCATAGCTGCTTATAGATTGTCCCAAAATTGGAATAGAACCTTACAGACCACCTTTGTACTGGTTTTCTTTGATAATGAACACAAGTTTGTTGGCAAAATTTAGTATGGACTGCAAACAAAATTAAAAGATGGATAATCAATTGTTAAGACGATATAACTGATCTTCATGAATAATTATAGAAAAAATGGTAAAGCAACCCACTTTCTCCTAGATTATGGATTCCTCACGTTGTAACCTCCGACGACCTATGATAGCAAAACAAATGTCCCTTCCTCTATAGTGTCAGTATCATCAAATGCAAAATTGATCTACAACACAGTAATTGCCAATGAAACTACACTAAGAATCCAGTTCTATGCGCAATAAAATCAAAGACAACCTAACTTTTAAACATCAAGACAGTCTAAATTTGAAGTAATATGCCTTACAGAACAAAAATGATCTTACTGTATTATATAGAGAAGAAACACTCCTATCACAGAAGGAATCAAAATTACTAAAACACATAACATTATTTTAATATAAACAGAACATGATACTTAAACTAAAAAAATAAGTTTACTGGTACAAAGCTGGCGACCCAAATGTTGAATGGCCATACCAGAAGCAAGACCTGACGCCAATCCTACAACCATGCCACTTTTCACATATGTTACCACCTACCAAACAAACAAGATATATTTATAACTACACACACTGCCAGTAAAGACACAATTTTGACCAATACACACTTTCTGTAAAAGACAAACAATAAAAACTCCTCACACAGGCACTATCTATTGATTTTGAGTACACTTATTACCTTACATACAGGCACTATCCATAGAGGTTGCTTGCTCAAGAGTTTAGGATTTCCCAAAATTGCACTACCTAGCAATAAACAATATATCAAGGAAGTTATGTAAAGCTAGAATACATTCCATTCCAAATTTGCAATATTAACTAGACACAAGGTAACAGTAGAAGTATTACCATTTTACCAAAAAAGTTCAATTGAAAATATGATCATGTGAAGGTTTGAATTGATGATGCAAAATACTTTTGATGTATTAAACATCAAATAGATAATCACCGAGTCATGTTAATATGATATGACTTGACTCCAAAAAAATATTCAAAAAATATTTTGGACCTGTAAACATAAAAAAGTGAGTTAGTGAAGCACCATAAAATATTTAAACATAACTTAAGTTGTACAAATATACAAAACAACATTCATTCACAGCATGGTGGCTGTGAATGAGATGCTGAACCAACTCCAGCCATTGTGGATCCAACTTCTCCTGATGAATTCACAGATCTTCCTTGAAATTCTACAATAATTATAGGAAAAAATTGCTTGTTAATTGCAACACAATGAATAATAATCTGAAAAGGAAAAAAAGATGTAGAAGAAAACATGTTATAATATGATAAGATACAACAAATTATTCATAGCAATCATTAATTTGATATAGACACGGCCTCAACCAGTTTTGTGCACAAATAAGTGCCTCAGCTATTTTAGGCTTTAGGGAGCTTCTGTAGGTATTTATGACCCTACCACCAGTGCTGAAAGCACTTTCAGACGTCACTGTAGACACAGGAGTGGCAAGAACATCTCTAACCATGGTTGACAATACCGGAAATTAGTTTGAATTATATTTCCACCAAACAAGAATGTCAAATTTCCCATCTTCGTCTTCTTCACAAGCTTCACCTAAATACCTTTCTAGCTCATTTTTCCTATCAATTGTATCTTTTTCTTTTAAGAGCCTTTTATAAGCATTTCTTCTTGCTAAATGGTGAGGTTTTTCAGCACAAGCACCTTCCTCACCACTGCCAACATCTTGCGTGCTGCAGTTTTGTTTTGCTCTTCATGAGCTGATTTATACCATGTATAAATCTCAAACAGACTACTCCTTACATCAACAGACAATTTTTGGGCAACACCAGGCTCATCAGAGTACATATCCCCAAAGGGCCATTCAACAAACCCAAGTTTATAACGAGGATAAAAAACAACACCAAAATAAAGCAAATGTTACTAACATTACCCCAGTATTTGTCATATTTTTTCTTCATCTCAAAACCCATAATGGCTAACCCAGTATTCAAATTCATGGCAAATTCTTTAATCTCACAGTAAATGGAAGTTAATTGGTGAAATGCAACATGCAAGCTCATATCCGCAGATGTAGAAAAAATCTTAGTGGCCTCATAAAAAAATTCCAAGAAATTCATAAAGGCTCTAACATTCTCCCAATCAGTGACAGTGGGTGGACTAGCAGTCCCAAAGAAGTCAGAATAGGTTGGGTCCTCATGCTCTAATTTTTCAAATGCAGATTGAAAACCTTCAGCAGCATCTAACATCAAGTAAGTGGAATTCCACCTAGTAGGGACATCAAGACAAACCAATTTTTTACTTAAAATTCTAGAAAACTGTATGCAGTCCTTAAAAAGTGTCAATCTTGTGAGGACCCTACAAATCTAACAGTGGCTCATACATTTGTAATAGAACTATGCATATCTTTCAAACCATCATTCATAACAAGGTTTAATATATGAGCACAATATCTCATATGGAAGAATCATCCATCCATCACTAACCCATCCATATTCCTTAGTCTATTTCTCAAATATGACACCGCTATATCATTTGATGAAGCATTGTCAACAGTAATGGTGGACACATTCCTAATACCCTATTCCCTAAGAACTTCCTCTATTTTTCTTCCAACTGTATCGCCCTTGTGATTAGGAACCACGGAAAAGCTAATGATTCTCTTTTGACATTTCCATTCATTATCTATAAAGTGTGCTATAAGAGTCAAATAGTATACCTAAAAAGGGCTTGTGATTAGTGTTACTCTATGACAGTCAGATTTGAAAAGGGCCTTCAACCTAATCTTTTCATCCAAGTATACCTGAAAACAATCTCTAGCAATAGTATACCAAGATGGAGGATCAAATTGGGGTTGTAATCGCTTACACAAATGTTTAAAACCTAGACCCTCAACAACAATGAAGGGATGCTCATCCAAGATTACAAAAATTATGACCGCCCTCTTACAAGCCTCCAAGTTAAACCTTGTACCTGCTGCAACTATACCACTACTCTCAAAGTTGATTACAGATTGACTTGCGTCATTGGTGACAGCATAAGGATATTTAGGACAAACTTTTAGGTGTGCAATCAGGTTTAATGTACCATGTACCTTAGGGTCATAATGATAAGTTTTAGGACAATATTTACATTTGGCCATCGGTAATCCCTTTTCAACTAACTTCTCAAAGTGGTCCCAAACAATAGATCTTTTACGGGCACTACTTGCATTCTGTTTCCTCTTTTTAGTGTTATTCAGAAGAGGAAGATTAGGATCTGGCCTTACAGCTTCAGTTGTAAGCATAGGTTCATTAGAAGGCTGACTTCCACCACTACATACTATTGTTGGTGTAGTATTGGTGGGAATAACATTCCCTTCAATAGCTTGTGGCATTATGGATGAAGGGAATGACAGGTTCTAACCCTAAATATTAAAAGATAACAATTGTAGGGGATTAAATTATAGTTTTCAACATTTATAAAACTATAAACTAATAAATATTATAGGGGATCAAATTATAGTATTCAACACTATAATTTTAGCATCTCTAAAACTATAAACTGATAAATATTATAGGGGATCAAATTATAGTATTCAACACTATAATTTTAGCATTTCTAAAACTATAAACTAATAAATATTATAAGGGATCAAATTATAGTATTCAACATTATAGTTTTTAGCATTTCTAAAACTATCAAATTACATTAGTACAAGCTGTGCAGAAGTGGATTGTGTATGATTTTGAGAGTCAATATAGACCATGAAAAGAAAATTTAGCTGCTGATGCACTTTCTCAAGAACCTATGTTTTTAGCTGTGACTGTTGCAGTTTGATGAATGGGAGGAATGAGATGAAGAAGTACGAAAGGATAGAAGCTTACAAGGAGTGGTTGGGGTGTTAATTACTTGGCAGGGTACATGGAAAGATATAAAAGACTTTGTTATGCTATGATGTTTTTTAATTTTTTTAAAAGCATAGTGATGTTTTTTATCTATCTCATGGTCAGAACCTGTAATCAAATAGAAGCTTACAATAAGTTTTTGCTAATTAAGTTATCTAATAATTAACATTGATAGAGAGAAAATAATTAAGTTATCTAATAATTGACTTAAAAGTGTACTACACATGATTAAGGGCTAAACCAATTGAAGTAATAAATAAGCATGCAGATTAATGCTTATATTCTTGAATGAAAGTGTTGGGGGGAACTATAAGGGAAAATATTGTCACCAAGGCAAACACTAGCTATTGGGTAGCTGAATTTGTGAATAGGCCACAGAACATGAAGGGTAGATTCAAAATGCTTCTGAATTCACAAGAGAAACAAACAATTGCTTTACTTAGAAACATCAACATGCACACTCTCATACACAAAACAAACCACTTATACCAGAAAAGGGAAATTAAAATAAACAGAGTTTATATTCATTATAAAGCAAAGAAACATGACTACATATACTCCACAGAAAAGAGAAATTAATATAAATAGAGTTTATATTCATTATAAAGCAAAGAAACAACACTAGAGATACTCCACAGAAAAGGGAAACTAATATAACAGAAAAGGGAAATTAATATAAATAGAGTTTATATTCATTATAAGCAAAGAAGCAAGACTAGAGATACTCCATAGAAAAGAGAAATTAATATAAACAGAAAAGGGAAATTAATATAAACAGAGTTTATATTCATTATAAAGCAAAGAAACAAGAGATACTCCACAAAAAGAGAAATTAATATAAACATAAAAGAGTCTGGGCTGTAAATAAGTTTGAGCTTGAGGAGAAGGCTAATGAGTCATTAGACTTGGAAGGAAATGCTGCACAAAATCTAACAGGTCCAAATCCTAACAGGATTTTTTCCATTCATACATAGAAAAATGAAAAAATAAAAAATGAAAACAAGATCCTGGATAGAAATGCTGCACAAAATCTAACAGGTCCAAATTCTAAAAGGATCTTTTTCTATTCATACATAGAAAAATGAAAAAATAAAAAATGAAAACAGGATCCTGGATAGAAATGCTACACAAAATCTAACAGGTCCAAATTCTAACAGGATCTTTTTCCATTCATACATAGAAAAATAAAAAAATAAAAAAGGAAAACAGGATCCTAGATGGAAATGTTGCACAAAATCTAACAGGTCCAAATTATAACAGGATCTTTTTCCATTCATAAATAGAAAAATGAAAAGATAAAACATGAAAACAGGATCCTGGATGGAAATGCTGCACAAAATCTAACAGGTTCAAATTCTAACAGGATCATTTCCCATTCACACATAGAAAAATGAAAAAATGAAAAATGAAAACAGGATCCTAGATGGAAATGCTGCACAAAAACTAACAGGTCCAAATTCTAACAGGATCTTTTCCATTCATACATAGAAAAATAAAAAAAAATAAAAAATAAAAGCAGGATCATGGATGGAAATGTTGCACAAAATCTAACAGGTCCAAATTCTAACAGGATCTTTTTCCATTCATACATAGTAAAATGAAAAAATAAAAAATAAAAACAGAATCCTGGATGGAAATGCTGCACAAAATCTAACAGGATCCTTTTCCATTGATACATAGAAAAATGAAAAAATAAAAAATGAAAACAGAATCCTGGATGGAAATGCTACACACAATCTAACAGGTCCAAATTCTAACAGGATATTTTTCCATTCATACATAGAAAAATGAAAAAATAAAAAATGAAAACTGGATCCTAGATGGAAATGCTGCAAAAAATCTAACAAGATCTTTTTCTATTCATACATAGAAAAATGAAAAAATAAAAAATGAAAACAGGATCCTAAATGGAAATGCTACACAAAATCTAGCAGGTCTAAATTCTAACAGCATCATTTCCCATTCATACATAGAAAAATGAAAAAATGAAAAATGAAAACAAGATCCCTGATGGAAATGTTGCACAAAATCTAACAGCTCCAAATTCTAACAGGATCTTTTTCCATTCATACATAGAAAAATGAAAAAATAAAAAATGAAAACAGGATCCTGGATGGAAATGCTTTACAAAATCTAACAGGTCCAAATTCTAACAGGATCTTTTTCCATTCATACATAGAAAAATGAAAAAATAAAAAATGAAAACAGGATCCTGGATGAATACGCTGCACAAAATCTAACAGGTCCAAATTCTAACAGGATCTTTTCCATTCATACATAGAAAAATGAAAAAATAAAACATGAAAACAAGATCCTAGATGGAAATGCTGCACAAAATCTAACAGGTCCAAATTCTAACAGGATCTTTTTCCAGCCATACATAGAAAAATGAAAACATAAAGAATGAAAATAGGATCTTAGGTGCATAGTTGTTGCAGACATAACTCACAAAAAAATTGTTTTATAATTAAAGTATATTACTATTTTCCACAATACAGAGACAAAACTTAGGCATACAATGAATACATTTGAGCAAACCGCATCAATGCAGAACACATCAATAAGAATCAAGAGTTTGAAATACATAAACCCTATTAAATCTAGATTTAAAATACACTATCGATGGTTTAGAAAGAGAAGAGAAGAGAGGCAAAATTGGAAGGAGAAACAAAATAGGGATCAACAAAATAAGCTTTACCTGTAAGAGAAATAGAAGAGAAGAAGGCGAGATGAGAGTTTGCTTGAGAAGGTGCGGCTCAAGATAAAGGCTTCCTTACCACTAGCACTTAGGGTGAGCAAGCAACAAAGAAAGATTCAAGAGCTTCTAAGAGGAAAAAGCACTCAGCACATGATATAGGGTTTTTGAGAGCACGACGATTGAGTTTGAATGTGTCGTGTGAGAGACTAAACGAGTGAAGTGAGTGTGAGTGAGATTGAATGAGTGAGTTATGAGAGTGAGATAGGAATTGGGCCTTGTAAGTTGTGAGAGTGGGATAGGAATTGGGCCCTCCAGAAAAAAATAATATGCCCAATGTCATAATAGTCTGGTCGGGTACGGTTAATTCGGTTGACAAAAATCCAAAACTGTACCCACCCAAACTTAACCATACTTAACCGATGTTTATACCCGTTCAACCGTTTATCCGCCCGAAACCGACCAAATTAATATTTTACCTCCGGTTTTCATGGTTGACGGTCGGTTGGATATTCGTTGCTCACCCCTATTTATGTCCAACCATAAAATTCATGTACATCTCATTAAGGGTCAATATGTAGAGATTATTATGCAAAACTCATGTCCAACTACAGAAGGTTCAAAATAAATGTTTTCCATTACCAAACATAAAGGAATAATTTTATTTGTCCAAAATAGGAACAAATATTAAGTTTTTATATGTAGTGGGAACATAAATAACATCTTTTAAAATCAAAACATGACTAGAAGGTAAACATAAGAAAACAACTCCAATGTCTTCTACAGGGACTTTAGCTCTATCTCCTACTATTATCCTTGATTCAAAATCACTTGGTTTCCTCTGGCTTGTGAACCCCTACAAGGAATTCACTACATGAATGATGGCTCCCGAGTTAAACCAACAGGTATAAGGAGGAACATCAACAGCATTGGATTCAAAACAGGTTAGAGCAAAAAGAACTCCACTCACGCCATCGTTTCTGGTTTATCAAAAAATAAGGAATAATGCCTCTTATTAGCTTTGTCAAAAGTTTTAAATTTTTCACCGATAGATTTCAGGAAGGTTGCAGCACTGTTGCTTGCTGCAATACTTTGTCTGATTGACTTCTCCATGGTGAACTTAATCACCATCAAGCATACTCAATTTGAGTGATCCCACTTTTCATGATAAGCCTTTTGATCAGTAGTTGACTTAGCAGTAAGAGCACCTGGCTCTTGTTCCCACAAAGCTAAGTCAATATTAGTCATAGCCAAATACAAATCTAAAGACTCCTTCTAGTCCTCATAACTCGTCCTGTTCAACATTTTCACTGAAGTGGGCATTGACACTGATGTGGGAAATAATTATTTTATGCAAAATTCAGTATGCCCATCCCAAAATTTCTTACTTATTGTAACCCCGCCTAAGGGTCCCGTATTACAACAAATAAAAATATATTTATAAACAAAAATAATGCATAAAATTGTATGTCATAAAATCCTAATATCGATAGGGTATTAGTACAGGTATAAAATTGACATAACAACAATAAAAAACAAGTGTATAGGATTTCACGGATCATATTAACAATAACATACTGATAGGGTATAATTATTATTAACATAATATACAATTAAATAATCAGAACAAAGACATAATTCATACAATTTTGTATAAATAGTCCCACAATAGGTGAGATGATACTTATACAAAATAATAATGCATACATTATTAAGATAAATTACGGAATTAGGAATCATAAATGTAGTGCATGAAAAACGAGAATTATGTCATAACTACATCAACCAATTCCATACAAAAATATAATTCACACAATTTTGTATAAATAGTCCCACGATAGGTGATATGATACTTATACAAAATAATCATGCTTACATTATTAAAATAAATTACAGGATAGAGAATAAGCAAAAGTAGCACATGAAAAAGAAGAATTATGTCACAACTATATCAACCAAATCCATACAATTTTGTATAAATGGTCTCACGATAGGTGATATGATATTCATACAAAATAATCAAGATTTATATACAATATGCTAATTTTATGTTTTATAGTTATTGTATATATAATAAGTATATATTAATTATAAATATATACTTAGCATATGTAATATCATGCAATAGTATCAATATATTATATGTATATATAATGTCAATTCATATATCTTTATATATATAATATCACACAATAGTATCACACATATGTGAAAAAACTAAAACTTCCAACTCTAATTGTTATATATATATATATATATATATATTTAACAGATTCGCTTTTCATTTATTTAATTATTAATGCTAATTACAATATATGTATAATAGCACGTATATAATGGCATAACACGTATATAATGACACACACACACACACACACACACACACATATATATATATATATATATATATATATATTACTTTAACAAATTAACACTGAATTCAAAATTAACGCTCACAAATATTGCAATTATATGGACAGGTGATTTTATTTACCCAATAAATTGGTAATTTCATTGATGCTTCTTAACTTGCCTCCGTAAAAGTGTGAGTCATTCAGAATAGGATATATATTCATATATTTATTTAAAAGGCCAAGTATTAGAATATAGCATTGCATCCATAATTTTGGAAAAAAAATTTAATTCCCTTGTAAAGCTATCTTTCTTTATTGTTAAATTAAATACATGTATTATACCTGGGGATCAAGATGAGGAAAGCTCTCAAAAGAATTTCAATTTCCTACATAACAACATTAAAATTATACATAAGTGGAAAATCATGATACATGTTAAACTAGGCTCTGATACCATTTGCAGGATTTAAATTATGTAATTAAACATAATACAGCTAACACATATCATAACAACATAAATTTATTCCACACAACATACAATATTAATTAGCGTGATAAATATGTACTCGATGTGAAGCGATCCTTGACCCCTTCTGATTCAAATGAGCGTTTACTACTCCCAGTCTGGTTCACCCTAGTTTACACTCTATGATATTTGTCTAATGAGATAACGTCTATATAGGCAAATTAGATAGCAGCAGGAACCTCTCAATGAGCACTAAGATAGGTTAACCCATCACTAATCTATCTTATCAACAAACCCAATTATAATATCTATTTGAATAGGTAGCTCTATTCAAATTAATATATATTATAATTAATAACAAAATATAGATATGTTTAAATTAATAATGTTTATCCATTAAATATTAATATAATATTATATTAATTCAAATATTGGAATTTAAAATTCCAACAAATCATGCCTTTAGCCGAATCAGATATAATGACAAAGGGAACAAACATACACAATGGTTATCACTTATTGGTTATATCAATTTGATATTCATATTTGGATAATGATGTATTGCTAGATGTCACTCATTATTTTATATTAAATATAAAATATTTATATTTAATATAAACAAAATATATTTTCTATAGGGTCACACACATAGAGTAAGTCCACCAGAGGATGGTTTTTATTTTAGCTAGACTAAAATTAAAACCTATTAGGCCTAACTCATTTAAAATGAGTAGAGAGCCCAGTCACTAAAGAATTCTCATTAGGTTATGTATTTATATGTTGATGTAGGTTTTAATAATGACGCAACAAGTGAAGATATATTATAGACATTGTGCAAAGCGATTAACTAGAAGAAAAACATGATGTTCAAGGAATCAAAGAAATATATCAATAAATTTGAAGAATGATGAATCAATAACGAAAGCATGAAGAATCATGAACAAAGGGATTAGAAATACATCAAAATGCATTAAATCAGAAGCAACAGGCCCAGGAATCCATTGATAACACAAGGAATCGATTCATGTGCAACAAAAGGGGAGAAAAATCGATTCATGCGTAAGAAACAACATGAGGAATCGATTCATGACATAAGATTTGGCGTGGGGAATCGATTCACACGATTAAATATACAAGGAACTGTGATTCAAAATGAAGGAATCGATTCACTCACACTAGTGCAAAAATGGCTACGACAACGGGATATGATCACAGTCCAGGGGAAAACCGTGTTTGAAAAATACGCGGTGGCATTTTTGTAAATATAAGAAATTTTTTTAATCACGGTTATGAAGTAACCGTGGTCGTAGGAACAAGGTTTTTTTATTTTAATTTTTATATTTTTAAAAAATGTACCTATAATCACGGTTGAGAGGAAACCGTGATTGTAGGGTATATATAATCACGGCTTTATGGGAAACCGTGATTATATCTACAACCAGGTTTTTTTTATTTTAATTTGTATATTTTTAAAAAATGCACCTTGTTGCTACCCAATTTTGTCCGGGTCCATTCAAAATTTCCAAAAAAAAATATAAATAAAAATAAAAAAAAGGTAAAAATAAAAAAATCTTTTTTAGAAAAAAGTGAACCTGTGGGCTTGTTTGAATTTCAAATTATTGATCTGAGCTGTGGTCTCCAAAATTTTTAATCCTTGTCAGAACAATAAATTTTGAATTTTTAAACCTCTAATCCTAAAAAAATTTTTAAATTTCAAATAGAGAAAGGAAGTTTAAAATTCAAATTTTAAGAGATCAGATAAGAGATTAAAGAAAATGATAAGAGTTTTAGGAGATAGATGTTTATATATATATATATATATATTAATGAAATTAGTTTTTTAATATATATTATAAAAAATAAAAAATATATTTATATACAATATAGTCCACGTAAAAAAAAAGAGGAGGTTTTATATATTATAATATAAGGAGCAGATAACCCAATGCACAGGAGATGACGCAATTGAAAAAAAAGGGATTAGTATATTATAAGAAATCCACGCAAGGAAAAGGATAAAATCAGTTTTTGAAGCAAAAGATATATATAATATATATTATTATAAGGTGGGGGGCAGAAACAGAAAGAAATAAACTGAGAAAGGAGTTCAATACATATTTATATATATAAGGACTTCCAAGTGGCAGAGGAGAGATTCACGCAATTGGTTTTTAGGGTAAGGAAAAAAGTGATCAGGAAAAAAAAGGGAAATGGAATAAAGAGATAAGACACACAGCTTTAATTGACTATATATATAGGTAGTACAGGCACGTTGAAAAGAAGAAGAAAAGGGAGAAAAAATGTAATTGAGGAGCGTGGTCTGGTGGGGGTAGGAAAAAGGCATATAATCAGAAAGATTATATTAACGTGAATAAGGGAGGAAGAAATCGGAATTGGCCACAGATTTACATTTACGTAAATCAAGGCTGCCAAGGAATTTTCTGAAGTTGCATATGTAAGCATGCAAAGTAGTTTTGATGAATGACAAAGTATTCATGATGATGATGGAATGGCAAAGGTTCAGAAACAAGAAGGATCAAGCAAAAGACAATGGCTAAGAACAAAGAGATGAAGATGCTTCACAAAGAGTTAAAGAAACTTGAGCTATGGAAAACAAGGTTGATATCATGAACTTAAATCATGAAGAACAAGCTCATAAGTTGAAGAAAAATCAAGGAAACAAGGTATGGGGATCAAAGGAACAAGCCATGGGTCAATACATATCAAATCAAGAGATTCAAGAAATCATGAAGAACACGCCTCCAAATGATCAAAGAATCAAGAAAGCAATGCATGAAGATAAAGAAAAGGAACCATGAAGCAAAATGAATCAAGAAAGCATCAAAAATCATGGAAAATCAACAACAGCAATGCATGAATGATTCATGAAAAGCATGAATCAATTCATAGGCCTGGAAGTCCCAAAAACACAAAACAGCAAGACATGAATCGATTCACACTAATCATGAATCGATTCACACGAGTTCCAAATTCAACGTACCCAAAACAGCAAGTTATGAATCGATTCGTAAACGTATGAATCAATTCACGAAGTGGGAAACATCATTAAAAAGACATTTTTAGTGGGAAACAGAGACCCATAATCTATGGCATGCGTGGGGAACAACCTGGAGCTCATTTGCAACGGCTAGAAGCTCTAAAATGGCTATAAATAGAGCATGAATTCAAGCAAGAGTGAGAGACCAAGGGACAACACAAGGCAATCAACATTCTTCCTCTAGAGGTCTTTTGATTTAATTTCTCTTGTATATTCTGCAACTCTTGTTTCTAAACTTGCATATTGCTTCAAGAGTTGTTAGGTTGTGAGCTTCAATTTGCATATCCTCTCTTGTTGAGAGTTAGAATTGGTGAGAGCTTTCATTTGTGTATCTACTCTATTGAGGGAGTTAATTGCTTGTAAACCAAACACCAAAACACCAAGGTTTTTCACTCTAGGTTGAGTGGTCACAAAGGTTGGGGTTTAACCTTTGGGTTATTGAGAGATTGTGAGATTGGGTGGGTTACCCTTTGCTTGTGAGGATTGAGTTCTTGAGTGTGGGACACTAGGAAGCTACAATTGCTCAAAGCTTGTATCTCAAATCTTCAATAGTGGAATCCTTCAAGTGGGTTGCTTGAAGGCAAGACGTACACCGGGTTGGTGGAACTCGTTAAATTGGTTTGCATTTCTCTCTACCTTGAACTCTTTATACAACTGCGCATATAAACTGTTTGATGAAATGCATGAGCTGAATGTTTGAAGCAAAGTTGTTGTTCAAGTAGAATACTTAACTCTGCATGCCAAGTGTTTGATAACTTGCTTGAATCAATATTTAGTGAAGATCTTCAAAGTTGGAAATTACTATAACTTGCCAAATACCTAGAACATTGTTTCCTATCAAGTCTTGGGTTATACTTACTTGATTCCTATCATTTATCCTATGCTCACAAACTGTTTGATAAATTGTTTAAATCAATAACTTGCCTTGTTTATCACACTTAAAGCTGAATATTGTCATCGCACATGAAGTGTCTCATAGTGTGATATGTGCATAAAAGTTATTGTCTCTTCATCATTGCATCATTTGTATATTACTAACCGTTTTCAAGGGGATTCCGCAAGAAAATTTGAAACACTCAATTCACCCCCCCTCTTGAGTGTTGAGGCCTTGGCTAACAAGTGGTATCAGAGCTTGACTCTTGCCACAAGGCTTAACAGCTGCAGGAGATAAAGATGGCCTCCACTTCATATGATGTATTTCCATAAAATGGGATAATAAATAGACCACCAATCTTCAATGGTAAAGACTATGCTATTTGGAAAGAAAGGATGAAAATCTTTGTCCAAGCCTATGACCTCAAGGTATGGAATGCTATTCAATTTGGTCCTTTCATTCCCAAATACATTATTGATAATATAGAATGTATGAAGCCCATGAACTTATGGACTAAAGAAGAAGAAAGAAAGGTACAATTCAATCTTAAAGCTAGAATTCTTATCACATTAGCATTAGAACCCAATGATGTTTCTAGAGTTAATACTTGTAACAATGCTAAAGAAATATGGAAAACTCTTGAAACAATTTATGGAAATACTAATGATGATCAAGATGCAAGAAGTAGTACTCTTTCTAGTCAAGATGAAGAATTCAAAATATGTCTAGAAGAAGAGACCAACGAATCGGAAGAAGAAATTGCATGCCTAATAACAAAGCACTCCCAAGATGATGAGGTATGTTCTTTAAATGCCTTTAGTGATGATAATGATGATGAAATTGATAAAGATGAATTATTAGAAGCTTTTGAAAAATTGCATGAAAAATTTGTCTTGTTATCAAAGAAATATGCATGCTTAAAACAAACCATTTTGAAGCTTGAAAATGAATTACATAATGTTCACATTGAAAAGGAAAATCTTAGAATTCAAAATGATGAACTAGTAGCTTCAAATGTATCTCCTAGGACTTGTAATGGAAGTAATGATTGTATGCTTACTGATAAATGTATGCTTCTTGAAAATAAGAATAAAAAACCAAAATAAGCACTTAGTAAGCTTACAAGTAGTCAAAAGAATCTAAGAGCACCTCTTGAAGATCAAAGGCATACACTTGATAGAAGGAAAATAGGTCATTACAAGAATCCTCTTGCACTTTACAAGGAAAAATCTAAACCCATTCTAAGATGTACAAACCATGAAAGAAAGAAGAACTTATTGTCTAATTATTTTAAAAGAAAACACATAGAACACAAAAGGAACTATTACAATTCTAAAGTGACTTATTCTTTAAATGCAACATGTTTTTATTGTGGAATATATAGTCATATATCATCTAATTGCTTCATAAAGAAATCTCGTCAAAAGCGTACAAGAAAGGTATGGATTCCAAAACAATCTTGAAATCTCAAACTAACAAGGAAGGACCCAACTCTCAAAGGGTACCTTAAAATTTTGAAATCTTGTAGGAAAACTTCAAAGCAACAACTTCTCATTGACGAATGACCAAAACTCATGGCCAAAGGAGATATCAAGCCTCTCAATCTCCACTCCAAAAGACAAAGGAGAACAATAAAGCAAGCCAAGAGTATAATGACTCATCATACATCTAAAAGATGAACAAGAAGCTTCAAGGTGACTAACACAAATTGGATTACACCAAGACAAAATCCAATGTACATCACTAAAGGTGATACAACAAAAAGGTGTAAGTTCTTATCATACAATTTATGCCAATTCTCATTCATAATGAATCTTGATATGTGAAAATCTAACCTTGATTTGATATGTGAGTTTGAGCATGAAAGGTGCTATATTTTGAGATGGATGAATGAATAACTTTAAAACCCCTTAAATTTATTAAAATCTTAGGATCAATGATGTATGTGCTTATCCTTATGACTTTGATTTAAATGATTGGCAATAAGTTTGATGAATGATTGTTTGAACAACATAGTACATGAATAACTTGAGATTAAAATTAATTGTGCACAAACATGTATAAATCTTTGATAGTGCTTAAACCCTTGATGACGCATGAACTCTCGATGAAATATGAATAAATGATGTGTCATTTATTGAACAAGAGACATATTGTTTAACTAGTGGTATCTAAGTGATAAACGATTTGTAATGTTATTGTTGATAATGATTACATATATGATGTAATTGATAAATGCTTAGCATGAATCATTCTTAATCAAATAGTTGATGTTCATAAGTGTTTGATTGACAAAGAAGGCAAAGGGATTCTCAAAATAGAAGATCTCAATGACTCTAGATGTTACCTTACCTGTACGAATCGATTCATGCCCCTGAAACCCAAAATTTTTCAAGACAGCAAGTTATGAATCGATTCACATGAACGTATGAATCGATTCATGCTCCTGGAACTAAATATTTTCACAAACAACAAGTTGAGAATCGATTCATGTGTATCCATGAATCGATTCATGCGTGAAATAATGCATAAAAATGATAGTTCTAGCGTCAGTTCTCAAAACCATTCAAATTTCTCAACTTCTTTTCTCCTCCTTCTCTCTAAAAACCGTTCTCTCTCTCTAAAATTCATCATCTATCTCATGGCTTCTTCATCTCATCCTAGAAAGAAACAAAGGGCCAACATTGCAGGGTCCTCCGCACCTCAACATTCCGATCTTATCAGATTATTTTCCACCCAAAAGGAATTGGAAACTTACTTGGAGACTTTTTCTGAAAAACTCCTTATTCCATCACATTGGTTAGATCTTCCCTACTTTGAATCCTCCAACCTTCCTCTACTTGACACTCTCAACAACCATCATCTAATTGGATTTCTCACACTTGAGTCCACCTATATCTATCCCGAATTGATCCGTGCTTTTTATTCCACCTTGCGTATACAAGATGCTCAATATATTGCCAAAGTGAAAGGTGTTACCATTGTTCTTGATGATGAAGAAATGAATAAGGTTGGCAAATCAATCAAGTGGTATCATACATGACATCAAGATAACAAGTGGTATGATATATATGAGTACATGAATTGCATTACACATGTACAGCCACATGATGACCATGGTATGCTTCTGTAACTTGTCTATATATGTTACTAATTATCTATGCAAAATGTTTTCTCTTACATATTTGATAAATGCCATATGTGCCCTAGGTAAATGCTTGACTAGACCTATATATGACATAAGAATATAGATATATTGGCATATGTTATAATACAAATGCATGAGTAAGCCAATAAGTTGTATTAATCATTCCATCTTTGCTTTGATACCTAGACATAAGTGAAATTACATTAACAAGTGGTATCAATATCTATATTTATCCTTGTTAAAATTGCATGATTAAGGGGGAGTTTTATAACATTTCTTTTTAACAAGTGATATCTATTGATGATATGTTATCTCTTTATCAAGTGGTATAAAAGTCTGAGTAAATCATTTTTAGAAAACTCCTTTCCAAAACCATACTGCATCAAAGACCCAAAATTGGTATAAACTCTTGTGGACTCAATGCTACTAACAAAATGCTTTGAAAAGAGTTAGTTAAGGCAATATAGGATGACTCAAAATGGCAAATCAAACTACCAAACTGGGCGAACAAAGAATTGTTCAAAGAATACAACATGGATACAGCAAAATGCCACACAAGGATGTGAAAAAGGGTATAAAACTTGCAAAATACCAAGGTATAATCGAAATTTTACTCTACCATTATGCTTTGTGAATTATACAAATCATATTAATAAGTGGTATGAATAAATTTTACAAGCTGGATATATCACTTCATCCCTGCTCTGATACCTAGATATAAGTATACATTGTTGAAAAATCTTCTATGTTATTGCTCTGATACCTAGAAATGCATCAAGCAATATTAATGAAATGATTAACAAGTGGATTGTTATATGTAATGGTATCTAACCTTTGAGTAGTATCTATTCATATTATGGTATCTATTATTTCAATAGTGGCATCTATTAAAAAGAAGAGATCATATGCTTTAAAAAGTAAACAAATGGTATCAGACTTGATTAAATTGACCTACAAGTGGTATCAAACTTGATCAAATCGGTATAATTGATTTCACATGTTAATAAGTGGTATATTTTTACAAGTGGTATCAATTACAGTAGTAAGGAGGAGCATACACATGAATGATTATCCTTGATTTCACTTCTCTGTAATTATATTTATGGCACTCATGCTTTTACTCAACTAATATGCTTACTTGGAAGAATTTCATTGTGCGTTTTGATAATGCCAAAATAAGAGAAAAGTATGTGCTTATTTGAAGTGATTATGAGCTTATGTGCCTATCCTAATTGAGAAAATTACTTGCTTACTTATATTTGACTTGTTTACAACTGTGCAAGTGATGATATGTGTGCTTAATCATGTGACGCCTCTAATACTTGAAAATGATACTCACTACATGATTAAAATAAGTTAGCAATCAATCATATGCTTACTTGATGAGTAAATTATGTGATTTCTTATTGACTCTAGATGCAATAAAATGGTATATCATTGATCATGTTTTAAGCTTTGATTTGAAATCCATATGAAATACTTGCTCTAAATCTCTTTTATTCAAATAAATGAGCTTATATGTTGGTGGCATATATTATGACTAAGATAATGATATTTTTGATGATGCCAAAGGGGGAGAGATTAGTGAAAGGATTAGTAATATCAATTGCATGAGTAAAACAAAGCTGGTTTGGTATAAGTTACAAGATTAAGGGGGAGAATAACACTTAAACAATGTTGACATGAATGAACTTAACCAGTATCCATTACATCTCAAAGGGGGAGAATACATGTAAACATTGATTGTCATTATTCTGTGAAACTAACACCCCAAGAGATGAACATTGGTTGTCATCATCAAAAAGGGGGAGAATGTGTTTGAATGTTGAAATAGGTTTTGATAATGACAAACATAAATACTAAGGCAAGGACTCCTACAAGAAGAATAAAGGTTAGCATGAAGTCAACATAAACCTGCAACACATGAATACATGTTAAATGGAACATCAATTGTCATCATCAAAAAGGGGGAGAATGAAGTTGCATATGTAAGCATGCAAAGTAGTTTTGATGAATGACAAAGTATTCATGATGATGATGGAATGGCAAAGGTTCAGAAATAAGAAGGATCAAGCAAAAGACAATGGCTAAGAACAAAGAGATGAAGATGCTTCACAAAGAGTTAAAGAAACTTGAGCTATGGAAAACAAGGTTGATATCATGAACTTAAATCATGAAGAACAAGCTCATAAGTTGAAGAAAAATCAAGGAAACAAGGTATGAGGATCAAAGGAACAAGCCATGGGTCAATACATATCAAATCAAGAGATTCAAGAAATCATGAAGAACACGCCTCCAAAAGATCAAAGAATCAAGAAAGCAATGCATGAAGATAAAGGAAAGGAACCATGAAGCAAAATGAATCAAGAAAGCATAAAAAATCATGGAAAATCAACAAAGCAATGCATGAATCGATTCATGAAAAGCATGAATCAATTCATAGGCCTGGAAGTCCCAAAAACACAAAATAGCAAGACATGAATCGATTCACACTAATCATGAATCGATTCACACGAGTTCAAAATTCAATGTACCCAAAATAGCAAGTTATGAATCAATTCGTAAACGTATGAATCGATTCACAAAGTGGGAAACATCATTAAAAAGACATTTTTAGTGGGAAACAGAGACCCATAATCTATGGCATGCATGGGGAACAACCTGGAGCTCATTTGCAACGGCTAGAAGCTCTAAAATGGCTATAAATGGAGCATGAATTCAAGCAAGAGTGAGAGACCAAGGGACAACATAAGGCAATCAACATTCTTCCTCTAGAGGTCTTTTGATTTAATTTCTCTTGTATATTCTGCAACTCTTATTTCTAAACTTGCATATTGCTTCAAGAGTTGTTAGGTTGTGAGCTTCAATTTGCATATCCTCTCTTGTTGAGAGTTAGAATTGGTGAGAGCTTTCATTTGTGTATCTACTCTATTGAGAGAGTTAATTGCTTGTAAACCAAACACCAAAACACCAAGGTTTTTCACTCTAGGTTGAGTGGTCACAAAGGTTGGGGTTCAACCTTTGGGTTATTGAGAGATTGTGAGATTGGGTGGGTTGCCCTTTGCTTGTGAGGATTGAGTTCTTAAGTGTGGGACACTAGGAAGCTGCAATTGCTCAAAGCTTGTATCTCAAATCTTCAATAGTGGAATCCTTCAAGTGGGTTGCTTGAAGGTGAGACGTACACCGGGTTGGTGGAACTCGTTAAATTGGTTTGCATTTCTCTCTACCTTGAACTCTTTATACAACTGCGCATATAAACTGTTTGATGAAATGCATGAGCTGAATGTTTGAAGCAAAGTTGTTGTTCAAGTAGAATACTTAACTCTGCATGCCAAGTGTTTGATAACTTGCTTGAATCAATATTTAGTGAAGATCTTCAAAGTTGGAAATTACTATAACTTGCCAAATACCTAGAACATTGTTTCCTATCAAGTCTTGGGTTATACTTACTTGATTCCTATCATTTATCCTATGCTCACAAACTGTTTGATAAATTGTTTAAATCAATAACTTGCCTTGTTTATCACACTTAAAGCTGAATATTGTCATCGCACATGAAGTGTCTCATAGTGTGATATGTGCATAAAAGTTATTGTCTCTTCATCATTGCATCATTTGTATATTACTAACCGTTTTCAAGGGGATTCCGCAAGAAAATTTGAAACACTCAATTCACCCCCCCTCTTGAGTGTTGAGGCCTTGGCTAACAAGTGGTATCAGAGCTTGACTCTTGCCACAAGGCTTAACAGCTGCAGGAGATAAAGATGGCCTCCACTTCATATGATGTATTTCCATAAAATGGGATAATAAATAGACCACCAATCTTCAATGGTAAAGACTATGCTATTTGGAAAGAAAGGATGAAAATCTTTGTCCAAGCCTATGACCTCAAGGTATGGAATGCTATTCAATTTGGTCCTTTCATTCCCAAATACATTATTGATAATATAGAATGTATGAAGCCCATGAACTTATGGACTAAAGAAGAAGAAAGAAAGGTACAATTCAATCTTAAAGCTAGAATTCTTATCACATTAGCATTAGAACCCAATGATGTTTCTAGAGTTAATACTTGTAACAATGCTAAAGAAATATGGAAAACTCTTGAAACAATTTATGGAAATACTAATGATGATCAAGATGCAAGAAGTAGTACTCTTTCTAGTCAAGATGAAGAATTCAAAATATGTCTAGAAGAAGAGACCAACGAATCGGAAGAAGAAATTGCATGCCTAATAACAAAGCACTCCCAAGATGATGAGGTATGTTCTTTAAATGCCTTTAGTGATGATAATGATGATGAAATTGATAAAGATGAATTATTAGAAGCTTTTGAAAAATTGCATGAAAAATTTGTCTTGTTATCAAAGAAATATGCATGCTTAAAACAAACCATTTTGAAGCTTGAAAATGAATTACATAATGTTCACATTGAAAAGGAAAATCTTAGAATTCAAAATGATGAACTAGTAGCTTCAAATGTATCTCCTAGGACTTGTAATGGAAGTAATGATTGTATGCTTACTGATAAATGTATGCTTCTTGAAAATAAGAATAAAAAACCAAAATAAGCACTTAGTAAGCTTACAAGTAGTCAAAAGAATCTAAGAGCACCTCTTGAAGATCAAAGGCATACACTTGATAGAAGGAAAATAGGTCATTACAAGAATCCTCTTGCACTTTACAAGGAAAAATCTAAACCCATTCTAAGATGTACAAACCATGAAAGAAAGAAGAACTTATTGTCTAATTATTTTAAAAGAAAACACATAGAACACAAAAGGAACTATTACAATTCTAAAGTGACTTATTCTTTAAATGCAACATGTTTTTATTGTGGAATATATAGTCATATATCATCTAATTGCTTCATAAAGAAATCTCGTCAAAAGCGTACAAGAAAGGTATGGATTCCAAAACAATCTTGAAATCTCAAACTAACAAGGAAGGACCCAACTCTCAAAGGGTACCTTAAAATTTTGAAATCTTGTAGGAAAACTTCAAAGCAACAACTTCTCATTGACGAATGACCAAAACTCATGGCCAAAGGAGATATCAAGCCTCTCAATCTCCACTCCAAAAGACAAAGGAGAACAATAAAGCAAGCCAAGAGTATAATGACTCATCATACATCTAAAAGATGAACAAGAAGCTTCAAGGTGACTAACACAAATTGGATTACACCAAGACAAAATCCAATGTACATCACTAAAGGTGATACAACAAAAAGGTGTAAGTTCTTATCATACAATTTATGCCAATTCTCATTCATAATGAATCTTGATATGTGAAAATCTAACCTTGATTTGATATGTGAGTTTGAGCATGAAAGGTGCTATATTTTGAGATGGATGAATGAATAACTTTAAAACCCCTTAAATTTATTAAAATCTTAGGATCAATGATGTATGTGCTTATCCTTATGACTTTGATTTAAATGATTGGCAATAAGTTTGATGAATGATTGTTTGAACAACATAGTACATGAATAACTTGAGATTAAAATTAATTGTGCACAAACATGTATAAATCTTTGATAGTGCTTAAACCCTTGATGACGCATGAACTCTCGATGAAATATGAATAAATGATGTGTCATTTATTGAACAAGAGACATATTGTTTAACTAGTGGTATCTAAGTGATAAACGATTTGTAATGTTATTGTTGATAATGATTACATATATGATGTAATTGATAAATGCTTAGCATGAATCATTCTTAATCAAATAGTTGATGTTCATAAGTGTTTGATTGACAAAGAAGGCAAAGGGATTCTCAAAATAGAAGATCTCAATGACTCTAGATGTTACCTTACCTGTACGAATCGATTCATGCCCCTGAAACCCAAAATTTTTCAAGACAGCAAGTTATGAATCGATTCACATGAACGTATGAATCGATTCATGCTCCTGGAACTAAATATTTTCACAAACAACAAGTTGAGAATCGATTCATGTGTATCCATGAATCGATTCATGCGTGAAATAATGCATAAAAATGATAGTTCTAGCGTCAGTTCTCAAAACCATTCAAATTTCTCAACTTCTTTTCTCCTCCTTCTCTCTAAAAACCGTTCTCTCTCTCTAAAATTCATCATCTATCTCATGGCTTCTTCATCTCATCCTAGAAAGAAACAAAGGGCCAACATTGCAGGGTCCTCCGCACCTCAACATTCATATCTTATCAGATTATTTTCCACCCAAAAGGAATTGGAAACTTACTTGGAGACTTTTTCTGAAAAACTCCTTATTCCATCACATTGGTTAGATCTTCCCTACTTTGAATCCTCCAACCTTCCTCTACTTGACACTCTCAACAACCATCATCTAATTGGATTTCTCACACTTGAGTCCACCTATATCTATCCCGAATTGATCCGTGCTTTTTATTCCACCTTGCGTATACAAGATGCTCAATATATTGCCAAAGTGAAAGGTGTTACCATTGTTCTTGATGATGAAGTAATGAATAAGGTTGGCAAATCAATCAAGTGGTATCATACATGACATCAAGATAACAAGTGGTATGATATATATGAGTACATGAATTGCATTACACATGTACAGCCACATGATGACCATGGTATGCTTCTGTAACTTGTCTATATATGTTACTAATTATCTATGCAAAATGTTTTCTCTTACATATTTGATAAATGCCATATGTGCCCTAGGTAAATGCTTGACTAGACCTATATATGACATAAGAATATAGATATATTGGCATATGTTATAATACAAATGCATGAGTAAGCCAATAAGTTGTATTAATCATTCCATCTTTGCTTTGATACCTAGACATAAGTGAAATTACATTAACAAGTGGTATCAATATCTATATTTATCCTTGTTAAAATTGCATGATTAAGGGGGAGTTTTATAACATTTCTTTTTAACAAGTGATATCTATTGATGATATGTTATCTCTTTATCAAGTGGTATAAAAGTCTGAGTAAATCATTTTTAGAAAACTCCTTTCCAAAACCATACTGCATCAAAGACCCAAAATTGGTATAAACTCTTGTGGACTCAATGCTACTAACAAAATGCTTTGAAAAGAGTTAGTTAAGGCAATATAGGATGACTCAAAATGGCAAATCAAACTACCAAACTGGGCGAACAAAGAATTGTTCAAAGAATACAACATGGATACAGCAAAATGCCACACAAGGATGTGAAAAAGGGTATAAAACTTGCAAAATACCAAGGTATAATCGAAATTTTACTCTACCATTATGCTTTGTGAATTATACAAATCATATTAATAAGTGGTATGAATAAATTTTACAAGCTGGATATATCACTTCATCCCTGCTCTGATACCTAGATATAAGTATACATTGTTGAAAAATCTTCTATGTTATTGCTCTAATACCTAGAAATGCATCAAGCAATATTAATGAAATGATTAACAAGTGGATTGTTATATGTAATGGTATCTAACCTTTGAGTAGTATCTATTCATATTATGGTATCTATTATTTCAATAGTGGCATCTATTAAAAAGAAGAGATCATATGCTTTAAAAAGTAAACAAATGGTATCAGACTTGATTAAATTGACCTACAAGTGGTATCAAACTTGATCAAATCGGTATAATTGATTTCACATGTTAATAAGTGGTATATTTTTACAAGTGGTATCAATTACAGTAGTAAGAAGGAGCATACACATGAATGATTATCCTTGATTTCACTTCTCTGTAATTATATTTATGGCACTCATGCTTTTACTCAACTAATATGCTTACTTGGAAGAATTTCATTGTGCGTTTTGATAATGCCAAAATAAGAGAAAAGTATGTGCTTATTTGAAGTGATTATGAGCTTATGTGCCTATCCTAATTGAGAAAATTACTTGCTTACTTATATTTGACTTGTTTACAACTGTGCAAGTGATGATATGTGTGCTTAATCATGTGACGCCTCTAATACTTGAAAATGATACTCACTACATGATTAAAATAAGTTAGCAATCAATCATATGCTTACTTGATGAGTAAATTATGTGATTTCTTATTGACTCTAGATGCAATAAAATGGTATATCATTGATCATGTTTTAAGCTTTGATTTGAAATCCATATGAAATACTTGCTCTAAATCTCTTTTATTCAAATAAATGAGCTTATATGTTGGTGGCATATATTATGACTAAGATAATGATATTTTTGATGATGCCAAAGGGGGAGAGATTAGTGAAAGGATTAGTAATATCAATTGCATGAGTAAAACAAAGCTGGTTTGGTATAAGTTACAAGATTAAGGGGGAGAATAACACTTAAACAATGTTGACATGAATGAACTTAACCAGTATCCATTACATCTCAAAGGGGGAGAATACATGTAAACATTGATTGTCATTATTCTGTGAAACTAACACCCCAAGAGATGAACATTGGTTGTCATCATCAAAAAGGGGGAGAATGTGTTTGAATGTTGAAATAGGTTTTGATAATGACAAACATAAATACTAAGGCAAGGACTCCTACAAGAAGAATAAAGGTTAGCATGAAGTCAACATAAACCTGCAACACATGAATACATGTTAAATGGAACATCAATTGTCATCATCAAAAAGGGGGAGAATGAAGTTGCATATGTAAGCATGCAAAGTAGTTTTGATGAATGACAAAGTATTCATGATGATGATGGAATGGCAAAGGTTCAGAAATAAGAAGGATCAAGCAAAAGACAATGGCTAAGAACAAAGAGATGAAGATGCTTCACAAAGAGTTAAAGAAACTTGAGCTATGGAAAACAAGGTTGATATCATGAACTTAAATCATGAAGAACAAGCTCATAAGTTGAAGAAAAATCAAGGAAACAAGGTATGAGGATCAAAGGAACAAGCCATGGGTCAATACATATCAAATCAAGAGATTCAAGAAATCATGAAGAACACGCCTCCAAAAGATCAAAGAATCAAGAAAGCAATGCATGAAGATAAAGGAAAGGAACCATGAAGCAAAATGAATCAAGAAAGCATAAAAAATCATGGAAAATCAACAAAGCAATGCATGAATCGATTCATGAAAAGCATGAATCAATTCATAGGCCTGGAAGTCCCAAAAACACAAAATAGCAAGACATGAATCGATTCACACTAATCATGAATCGATTCACACGAGTTCAAAATTCAATGTACCCAAAATAGCAAGTTATGAATCAATTCGTAAACGTATGAATCGATTCACAAAGTGGGAAACATCATTAAAAAGACATTTTTAGTGGGAAACAGAGACCCATAATCTATGGCATGCATGGGGAACAACCTGGAGCTCATTTGCAACGGCTAGAAGCTCTAAAATGGCTATAAATGGAGCATGAATTCAAGCAAGAGTGAGAGACCAAGGGACAACATAAGGCAATCAACATTCTTCCTCTAGAGGTCTTTTGATTTAATTTCTCTTGTATATTCTGCAACTCTTATTTCTAAACTTGCATATTGCTTCAAGAGTTGTTAGGTTGTGAGCTTCAATTTGCATATCCTCTCTTGTTGAGAGTTAGAATTGGTGAGAGCTTTCATTTGTGTATCTACTCTATTGAGAGAGTTAATTGCTTGTAAACCAAACACCAAAACACCAAGGTTTTTCACTCTAGGTTGAGTGGTCACAAAGGTTGGGGTTCAACCTTTGGGTTATTGAGAGATTGTGAGATTGGGTGGGTTGCCCTTTGCTTGTGAGGATTGAGTTCTTAAGTGTGGGACACTAGGAAGCTGCAATTGCTCAAAGCTTGTATCTCAAATCTTCAATAGTGGAATCCTTCAAGTGGGTTGCTTGAAGGTGAGACGTACACCGGGTTGGTGGAACTCGTTAAATTGGTTTGCATTTCTCTCTACCTTGAACTCTTTATACAACTGCGCATATAAACTGTTTGATGAAATGCATGAGCTGAATGTTTGAAGCAAAGTTGTTGTTCAAGTAGAATACTTAACTCTACACGCCAAGTGTTTGATAACTTGCTTGAATCAATATTTGGTGAAGATCTTCAAAGTTGGAAATTACTATAACTTGCCAAATACCTAGAACATTGTTTCCTATCAAGTCTTGGGTTATACTTACTTGATTCATATCATTTATCTTATGCTCACAAACTGTTTGATAAATTGTTTAAATCAATAACTTGCCTTGTTTATCACACTTAAAGCTGAATATTGTCATCGCACATCAAGTGTCTCATAGTGTGATATGTGCATAAAAGTTATTGTCTCTTCATCATTGCATCATTTGTATATTACTAACTGTTTTCAAGAGGATTCCGCAAGAAAATTTGAAACACTCAATTCACCCCCCTCTTGAGTGCTGAGGCCTTGGCTAACATTTTCAACGTAATTTCAGGAGGGACAATTGACAAATAAAATCGACGCCAGGTATTTTTCTTATTTTCCATAATTTCTTGTTGTGATTATCAGTGATCCTTGTCTTATAGAGAATTATAATATGTATGATTAAATGTGTGAAACTTGTTCTGATCTAAAACAAACTAATATTCAGTAGCCTAAGATACCTGTTAATGTTTGGTGACTAAATGAAAAAAGTAATTAGATCGATGTTGGCATGTGCTTAAAATTAAAATCTTTATGCTAGGGTTAATTTAGGCAATACGTCCCATTAACCTATGTTTAATTTCTAGATCTAGTGATGCCAATAGGTAACCAAAATTAATATATTCATATCAAGATCAATTTGGATGAGACATTATTTTGGTCTAAGTTTTTTTAAAAAAATAAATTTTAATAGTCTTAAAATTAACGTAGACCTTAAAAAATATTATCATAACAAATTTAGGGACTTTATATATTTTTTGGGCGAGACGTCCTATCAATCTATGTAAAATTTCCTAAAATAATTTAGACCATAAAACACTTTAATAATATCTATAATATCTTTATAGATTCTTCGGACGAGACGTCCTGTTAATCTAGATCTTCAAATAAACTTTTCATTCTCAAATTAACCGGGACTGTTAAGTTTTCCTTTTAAAAAATATAATAAAATCAATAAAACCTAAGGCTTCTTTTTTTAAAAATATAACTTAGTTCACGTTTTTTTAAAAAATAACCCAAAGAACTACGTAACCCTGATTTCCCCTAACGCTTGGGGAATACGTAGGAGCGGGAACAATTATTCCTGTCGGGCCCAAATTTTTAAAAAATATATATCCCTTTTACTAGTAAAAATGAAATCATCATGCTTTTAATGATAACTCGATTAATTTGGACGAGACATCCTGTTAATCGTAAAGTTTATAATTTTAAAAATCATTAAATCAACAACCAATCCATAAGGCATCTCTAAGAGGTTTAAATTATAAAGTAGTAGGATTATTCAAACTTAAACAATTTAGGGTAACCGTTTAAAATGGACAGTGTGGGGTGCTAATACCTTCCCCACCTGTAATTAGACTCCCGAACTTAAAATCTTAATTTATGACCAGTACCTTCACGTTAAGGTTTTTCTGATGTTTTACCTTAAAAACATTAGTGGCGACTCCACGGTTTCCGGAGGGAATTCGGGAAACCTAATTTTCTTTTAACGGTCGGCCTCCCGCCGTGATCCAGGTCACGACAGATGGCGACTCCACTGGGGACCTTAGAGAGTCAAGCCCGTTTAATTTGTTTAAGTATATTTGAATTATCCTACATGTTTTCTTGCCTATGTTTATGCCATGTGTTTGGTTGATATATGTTATTATTGAACCATAGGGTAGAAGATGTTATATTTTGTATTATTGAACCTTAGGGTAGATGATTTTCTTTATTATTTGCTCTGTGTTTGTTTCTTGTGAAAGAAGGGTAAATTATGCCCCTCACACACTACACTTACACTTTTTCACACACATTCTGAGCGGGACCCTACACCCAAGGGTCTGAATAAACCATTAAGTTTAGGAGAGGTTGTGTAGCGGTGTCATTTGGGACATTCATCTCCGTCTGACATCGTGAGAGCCTCAGCTAGAGTATGACTTTCTCATGGTGCCCACACCTGGTAGATTTCCTATCGTTGTGGTCTACATCATGGGTAGAGTCTAAGCTCTAGTGGCCTTTAGTAATTTAGAATGGCCACCCCAAAGTGAGAGGACACTATTAGAGGAACCTTAGAACCGATAAGCGGCCTTCAGACAAACCCTGTATAGAGAACACAAGGGGCAATGGTATTTTACCTTCCTTTTTTTTTGTCTAAATTAAAAGACTCCTTTTCCAATAAACATTTTCTTAAAAAAAACCAATACTTTGACATGGGGCAAATAGTTCAAGCCCGTTCAATTTTGTGCTTTAAATTACAGGCCTTTTGGATCGTAAGTTTTTATGTAAAGTTTTCCAAAAAGTGGATGATCTGAGATGTCTGTGATTTATTCACATAGAAAATATTTTTAAGAAATAATGATAACAAGCCCATAAGTTGATTTTTTTATTTTTTTTCCTTCCAGAAAGTAATCGGGACTTGGCGAGTGTCCAATAAAAATGGAAACTAATGTGGATTTAGATGAATGTGGGGCCAACAAGACTGAATTGAGGAAGTTACTACATGTTAAGGTTGGGAAAATTGACACTGCTAGCTTACAGGTTTTGGGAAAGAAGCTGAATCTGACCCAAAGAATAACCTTCTCAAGGAAATATGGGAGGATCCTAAAGCTTTTGGAAGTTAAAGTACAGGTCGAAGCACTCACTGCTTTAGCCCAATTTTATGACCCGCCTCTTCGATGCTTCACATTTCGAGACTTCTAGTTAGCGCCATCAGTGGAAGAGTTCGAGCAGATTTTGGGCTTACCATTAGAGGGGCAGGTACCTTACAGACGACTTGGGCAGTATGATAATGTCACCTCTCTTTCTTCAATACTGAAGATTAGTCCGACCGAGCTAGAAGAAGCACGACTATGCAGGAATCAGATACCAGGGTTTACCAGGGCGTATCTGGAAAAACACATGAACAGTTTGGTTGAAAAAAAGATTGGGAAACTTTCATGGATGCCTTAGCACTTACCCTCTATGGTATTATCTTGTTTCATCGAATCGAGAATTATGTGGACTATGATGCTATAGATGTTTTCCTGGCTCGTAAACTTCGTCGTGAAAATCCTGTTACTGCACTTTTGGCAGATGTTTACTGTACCATGGACTATTGCCATACTCAAGGGGAAAAAAATCCTTTGTTGCTCACCTGCTTTATATGTGTGGCTCATATCACATGTCTTCAGCCAAACAGGCAAGGTCGAATGCCCTATATCAGACCTAAAGTGGTGCCAGTTGACTGTGAAGAGCGGGCGTGAATGGGCCAGCCATCTTATTGGGCTCACTGCTGAAAAAGTAAGATGGTATCCACAATGGCTAAAGGTTAACACCATCATTCACCATTGTGGAAGTTATCCGAATGTCCCGCTCATAGGCACTCGCGGATGCATCAATTATAATCCAGTCATAGCCAAGCGCCAATTGGCTTACCCTTTGCTCGGACAACCAAGTGAAGAGTCATTGACCCCCTTTGTCCTCTACTACACAAACGGGGAATACGCTTCTACCCTCAAGCATATAAGGGGTGCCTGGCAGAAAGTTTGCAAGAAAGGGAAAGAGCTAGGTGTCAGAAGTCACGGTATCAAAGAAGAATACTATCAGTGGATCCTAAATCGGGTCTCTATCATCAAGCTGCCATTCAGGACATTCGATCCCCCTCTGAGGTATGAATCATCTACTGGACCCCTTTTTGAAGATGAAAGGGCCAGAGAAATAGAGGAGCTGAAAGCCAAGAACAAGAAGTTAGAAAATAAGTTGACAAAAGCCTATCAAGATTGTGCTCTTTTGAAGAGGGAAAATCATGAAAAAGAACAAGCCTATGAGGACATTAGTAGAAAGCGAAAGGCTGAAATGATTCATAGGCAGAAGTTAGATCATTGCCTCTGAGCAGCTAACTCCCAGCTAAAAGCCAAGAATGAAGAAAGAGATGTTATTCTTGCAGACAAACAGCTATTGAAACAGATGATGGAGAGAGCAAGAGAAAATGAACAGAAAGCCATGGCAGAAAAAGATTTTCTGCAATCTCAAATCACTATCATGGAGCAACAAATCAAAGATATGACAGAAACGTCTCGACAAGAAATAAATGATGAGAAATGGCGTGCATACGAGATAGAGAACAGATGTCAGGAGATGATACAGTCTATGAGAGCCGAAGTAGCAAATTAGGATGAAATCATTAACTCATGGATGCGCCGCTTCCACCAGCTAGCGTATCTGGCAAACGGAACTTTAGAAGACATCCCACAGCTGCTGAGAAAGGCCGATGGAATGACAAATCCCCTCACTACCCCCAAGGAGATTGTAGTTTTGCTAGAATATTGTAAAAATCGACTTAATGAAATGAAGGCTATGATTGCCCGAGCTAGGAGAGACTGATTATTTCTGCTGGATGTACTGGCTATTTTTATTAAAGTAATAAAATGATTGCTTCACGTCCACAATAATACCATATTAGTTTCCACATTGCTTAACTTAGTACTTTTGAACGAGACGTTCTAAGGAACGGTAAAAGGATGCTTGCCAAGGCTCATGATCGCTTCAATCATTTTTATTTTTATTTTTTATTTTTTATTTCTTCATTTATTTATTTATTTATTTTTTGGTCTCTTTCTTTTCCTTTTTTTCTTTTCACTAATACATTTTTTTTATTTAAAAAACAAGAAAGAAAGAAAGAAATCACGGGGAGACATCCTTATAGAACCCGGCTTCAGACAAGACTCATGGCTGAAATGGATAACGAGACTGAGAACTTAAGGAATGAGGTCAACTATTTAAGGGAGTAGATAGCTGAGTTGACCAAGCTTCTAGGAAAAAGGGTCACAGAGGAGGGCCCATCCTCAAACAATGAGCGTCAACCAACTTCTCCGGTGTACCCTCCTGGTTTTGCTCTTGACCAGGATACGCCACCTGCTAACGGTATCAGAAACCAGGGCAAAACTGCTGAACCCCGTACCATGCAACCACCATTTTATGGCATGCCATATGGATGCATGCCTCCTCAAACCTTCACTGATCAAGATGGTAACCTCATACCCTTTCTGTTGTATGGTTTACCACCTGGTTATTTTCCTCCTGTAATCTCGGGTCCACAAGATAGGAATGTAGTACCCCCGTTAAACCCACAGGCTCAGAATCAAGTCCCGAGCCCACAGACCTCTGAGCTTCGAAACACTCAGCCACCTACTCTTCAGGCAACTACACCTATTCCGAACCCACAAGGAGCGACACAGTCAAATCTGGCATATCAAACACAATAATTCCCTCACCTCCAATCACAACATAATTATCCTTATGGGTATATGATGCCTCACCCTGTCGTCGTGCAAACCACCAATCCTGCTATTGCAGCTGCTGAGCCTAAGGGAAAGATGGAGATTCTCGAAGAACGCCTTCGCATTATGGAAGGTGTGGGAGGTTTTGGCCCAACAGACACCTCTAAACTTTGCCTGGTTCCAGATGTGGTGATACCCCCCAAATTCAAAATGCCTGAATTTGACAAATATCAGGGTATGTCTTGTCCTCGGAATCATCTGACCATGTATTGTCGAAAGATGGCTTCCCATACCCTCGATGATAAACTGCTTATTCACTGTTTCCAAGATAGTTTGGCAGGAGCTGCCCTGACTTGGTACATGCATCTAGAACGTGCTCGTATACACTGCTGGAGAGATCTAGCTGATGCCTTCTTGAAACAATACAAATACAACCTAGACATGGCACCAGACAGGATGCAATTATAAAATATGACTAAGAAAGATAATGAGTCTTTCAAAGAGTATGCCCAGCGGTGGTGAGAAGTGGCTGCACAAGTGGACCCCCCGCTGCTAGAGAAGGAGGTTGTGGCAATGTTCATCGATACACTCCAAGCTCCTTTTTATGACAGAATGATTGGGAGTGTATCATCAAATTTCTCTGACATTGTTACCATTGGAGAAAGAGTGGAAAGTGGGGTAAGGACAGGGAAAATTGCCCAAACTGCATCAGGGGAACCTTCCATGAAAAAACATGTGCAAACTGGAAAAAGAAAGGAAGGTGGGGCTAATGCTGTCACCTATGATTTAAGGAACTTTCCTCAAAGATCGCACCACCCTACATTTCTTCCCCAGAATGACCCCTATAAATTCATGTTATATCCTCAAGTAGCTGCTACTGCCAATAACCATTCTCAGCCTTCCCATCAACCACCTCGTTATCAGTCACCCATACCACCACACAATTATCATCACATGCCAGTACAACCACCGCAACAATGGACTCGGCCACCAAACCCTAATCAAAATCAGAGAAGGATAAACGATGGTCGCTATCATGTTCAGTTTGACCCAATCCCTATGAGTTACACTGAACTGTTACTGCACCTTATCCAAAAATCCCTTGTGGTGCCTTGTCCTTCCACAATTCTTGGACCACCTTATCCCAAAGGATATGATCCAAATGCTCAATGTGACCATCATGCCAGGGCACCGGGGCACACAACAGAAAACTGTTTGGCTTTGAAACGTAAAGTACAAGACTTGATTAAAGCCAAGTGGCTTAATTTCTGGGAAGGAAATCCGAATGTGGCTACAAATCCCTTGCATAATCATGAGGATTTTGGGGTTAATGTCATAGAAGAAACAGAGGAATATGTGAAAAATGTCTATGACATCAAAACACCGTTGAAAGAAATTCATGGTCATTTAATTAAGGCAGGATTGATAGAGGCATCTTGGGACCTTAGTTTTCATGAAACCCTTCAAAGGTTGATGGATAGTCATTTCGTACAAATCTATAAGCACCATACCGATGGCGTAAATATGATCCAAGGGAAACCGAAGGTTCCAACTCCCGTACCGTTAATGATTTACTATATAAAGAGCTCTGCACCAATTGATACTCCAATGCCTCAAACAGTAACTATCGAAACACCTACTCCTTTTTCACTCAAGGACTCTCACACTGTGCCACGGAAATACAATATGAATGTAATTTCCAAAAGCTCTAAAGTAGATGGACCATCCTCCTCTGATGTAATAAATATATCTGGAATAGGAGGAGTTACCCGAAGCGGCAGAATTTTTACTCCGCCAGAGTTAAGAAAAGACCCTAGGTCCGTTATCAGAAACGCTAGCAGTGGAAAAGCTAAAGCTGATGAAAAAGAGACTGAGGAGGTTAAAAATACTGTATCTGATGAAGAAGCCCACGAATTTCTAAAATTCATTCATCAAAGTGAGTACCAAGTGGTAAACCAGTTGAATCGTACGCCTGCAAAAATTTCTCTTTTGTCGTTATTGCTTAATTCAGAACCTCATAGGAAAACACTTATGAAAGTTTTGAATGAAGCCCATGTTACCCGTGACATTTCTGTTAACAAATTCCAAGGGATAGTGGGGCACATTGTCGCTGATAACTATCTGACTTTCACCGATGATGAGATACCAGCAGAGGGAATGGGGCACAACAATGCCCTCCATATCTCAGTCAAATGCCAAGACCATATTCTGGCAAAAGTGCTCGTGGATAATGGGTCATCTCTTAATGTTATGCCCAAATCTACACTTGCCAAATTACCTTTTGACGGGACCCATATGAAACCAAGTACCATGATAGTGCGAGCCTTTGATGGGACTCGAAGAGAGGTAATGGGGGAAATTGAGATTCCTATCCAAGTAGGTCCGTATACTTTTGCAGTTCTTTTTCAAGTCATGGATATCGTACCAGCATATAGTTGTTTATTGGGTCGGCCATGGATCCATTCTGCTGGAGTGGTCCCATCCACATTACATCAAAAGCTGAAGTTCATCATAGGTAACAAACTAGTAATTGTTTCAAGAGAGGAAGATTTCTTGGTTAGCAAACCTTCATCCACTCCTTACATCGAAGCAGCGGAAGAAGCTCTTGAGACATCCTTTCAATCACTAGAAATCGCCAATGCTTCTTACATAGGGGAAGGAGCCTCAATGATGAAAGCTCATATGTCAAATACGTCCTTGATGATAGCGAAAATGATGTTGCGAAATGGGTATCAACTAGGGAAAGGTTTGGGACATGGACTAAAAGGAGAATTGAAAGTGGTACAATTACTAGAGAATAAGGGTGGATTTGGCTTGGGATACAGACCCTCTGAAGCCGACAAAAGGAGGGTTATAGAGGAGAAGAAGGAGAGAAGGAAAGCTAGTCTGGAAGGCCGCGAACCTCGCATCAAAAGAATCCCTATCTGTGACCTTTATCAGAGTTTTCGGAGCGCAGGCCTAATATATCCAGATCAAGTGACTGCTATTGAGGACGACTCTTATGATGATGAAAGCTTTGTGCGCCTCTATTCATCGGGCACAGAACTTTGTAACTGGGAGGCCATTGAACTCCCCACGAGTTTAATTTGTGATTCAAAGTAATTTGTAATTGCCTTAATGACTTAATTTCCCCATTACTATGCCAAGGCTTTGGGGTTTACTTTTACAATAAGGGCAAAACAAGTTTTGTCATGTTTTTGAAATTTCCATTAATAAATGCATATTTGAATTTCAATATCTCTTTCTTTACATCTTTCTCAAATTCCCTTTCCCTTTTCCCTCATTTGAGTATTTTTGTGATTCACCTAAATGCAGACCTAAAAAAGATTCAATCGAAAGCAGTAAGATCGTGATCCCATTTCAGGATTTTGAGTATCCGGTTGATTACGCTGACGAGGATAGTGAGGAAGATTATGGTCTCTCGCCCGAATTAACTAGAATGTTGGAACAAGAGGCCAGAGAAATTCAACCCTATCAGGAAGCGATTGAGGTCATCAATTTGGGGAATGAAGAAGATAAAAAAGAGATTAAAATTGGCACCTCCTTGAGCCAAGAACAGCGGGGAGAACTGATTAAGTTATTGATAGAGTTTCAGGATATCTTTGCTTGGTCCTACCAAGATATGCCTGGGTTAGATAACAACATCGTGGAACATAAACTACCCTTGAAGCCTGAATGTCTCCCGGTTAAGCAGAAATTATGCCGAATGAAGCCTGAGATGCTCTTAAAGATCAAAGATGAAGTAAAGAAGCAATTCGATGCTGGATTTCTAGTTGTTGCAAAATACCCTCAATGGATGGCCAACATTGTCCCCATCCCAAAGAAAGACGGAAAGGTGCGGATGTGTGTGGATTATCGAGATCTAAATAGAGCCAGTCCCGAGGATGACTTTCCCTTGCCACAGATTGATGTCCTAGTCGATAATACGGCTTGGAATTCCATCTTCTCATTCATGGACAGTTTCTCTGGGTATAACCAAATTAAAATGGCGCCTGAGGACATGGAGAAAACTACCTTTATCACCTTGTAGGGAACCTTTTGCTACAAAGTGATGTCCTTTGGTTTAAAAAATGCTGGGGTAACTTATCAGAGAGTAATGGTGACCCTGTTTCATGACATGATGCATAAAGAGATAGAAGTCTATGTAGATGACATCATTGCTAAATCCCAAAGTAAGGAAGGGCATATTCGTGACTTAAGAAAACTTTTTGAGCGGCTGAGAAAGTTTAGACTCAAGCTAAATCCGGCTAAGTGTACTTTTGGTGCGAGATTTGGCAAATTGCTAGGATTTGTGGTGAGTAAAAAAGGAATAGAAGTTGATCCTGATAAAGTCAAAGCAATTCTTGAAATGCCTCCACCCAGTACAGAAAAGGAGGTCCGGGGATTCTTAGGAAGGTTAAATTATATCGCTCGATTCATTTCGCAACTAACAGCAACTTGCGAGCCTATTTTCAAGCTACTCCGCAAGAATCAACCAGGACAATGGAACGAAGATTGTCAACTAGCCTTTGACAAGATAAAACAATACTTACAGGAACCACCTATCCTGTTACCTCCGACCCCTAAGAGGCCTCTCATTGTTTACTTGACGGTGTTGGATGAATCCATGGGTTGCGTACTAGGGCAGCATGATGAGACAGGAAAGAAAGAGCATGCTATTTATTATCTAAGCAAGAGGTTCACAGAATGCGAGTCAAAATATTCCGCGTTAGAGCGTACTTGTTGTGCATTGGCATGGGCCGCTCGACGTTTAAGACAATACATGTTGTTTTATACTACTTGGCTTGTATCCAAAATGGATCCAGTCAAATACATCTTTGAAAAACCCGCCTTGACCGGGAGGATTGCTCGCTGGCAAGTTCTGTTGACTGAATATGACATAACATATGTCACCCAGAAAGCCATAAAAGGAAGTGCTCTAGCAGATTATTTAGCGCACCAACCTGTGGATGACTATCAACCCTTACAATTTGAGTTTCCTGATGAGGACATCATGACCTTGATTAATGAAGAGGAAACCTAGGGAAACAAATGGATTTTAAGATTTGACGGAGCGTCTAATGCACTGGGGCATGGAATAGTGGTAGTTCTGATTTCTCTAGATAAAAAGATTATCCCTATTTGTGCCAGGTTATGCTTTGACTGCACCAATAACATCGCGGAATACGAAGCATGCGCTATGGGGATCCAAGTAGCTTTAGATACGAAAGTAAGGTTGCTGGAAGTTTATGGGGATTCTGCATTGGTTATTCATCAATTAAAAGATGAATGGGAGACTAGGGATACCAAGTTAATTCCTTATCATACTCACATCAAAGAATTAATTAAGGGGTTTGACGAGATCTCTTTTCACCATATTCCTCGTGATGATAATCAAATGGCCGATGCTTTGGCAACCCTGGCATCGATGTTCAAAATAAGCAATGACAGTGACATGCCCCTCATTGAGGTAGACAACCATGGCTAACCTGCGTACTGCCAATCAATAGATGAGGAGACGGATGGGAAGCCCTGGTATCATGATATCAAAAACTACATCAAAAGTCAGGAGTACCCTCGGGAAGCTACAGAAAATGACAAAAGAACCCTATGACGACTTTCTATGGGTTTCTTCTTAAACGGCGATGTGCTTTACAAAAGGAATCATGACTCCGTACTTCTTTGATGTGTAGACGCGAATGAGGCAAAAGTGATCATGGTTGATGTTCATGAAGGATCCTTCGGAACTCATGCCAATGGCCATGCCATGGCAAGAAAGATCCTAAGAGCTGGGTATTACTGCATAACTATGGAACCTGACTGTTTTGACTATGTTCGAAAATGCCATAAGTGTTAAACCTATGCTGACCGAATTCATGCACCCCCTCATCCCTAAATGTTTTATCAGCTTCATGGCCCTTCTCGATGTGGGGTATGGACGTCATTGGGCCCATCGAGCCAAAAGCCTCAAATGGCCATCGCTTCATCTTGGTCACTATCGACTATTTCACTAAATGGGTCGAGGCAGCGTCCTATGCCAATGTGACGAAAAATGTTGTGGTTAAATTTGTCAAAAAGGAGCTAATATGTCGATATGGCTTGCCAAGTCAGATCATTACTGACAATGGCACAAACCTAAATAACAAAATGATGAAGGAATTGTGTGAGAATTACAAGATCCATCATCATAACTCCTCCCCGTACCGGCTAAAGATGAATGGAGCGGTTGAAGCAGCAAATAAAAACATCAAAAAGATTGTACAGAAAATGGTTATGACCTACAAAGATTGGAGTGAGATGCTCCCTTTTGCTTTACACGGGTATCGTACTTCGGTTCGAACTTCAACAGGGGCAACCCCGTTTTCTTTGGTGTATGGCATGGAAGCAGTCATACCTATTGAAGTCGAAATCCCATCTCTAAGAGTAATCATGGAGGCCAAATTGGAAGAAGCTGAATGGGTTCAGGTTCAACATGACCAACTGAACCTAATAGATGGGAAGAGGTTAACTGCCTTATCTCACGGACGGTTATATCAAAAGCGTATGAAAAAGGCTTATGAAAAGAAGGTACGACCTCGGCAATTTCAAGAAGGGGATCTAGTTCTCAAGAAAATTTTGCCAATCCACAAGGATCACAGAGGCAAATGGACACCTAATTATGAAGGACCATATGTGGTAAAAAGAGCTTTTTCTGGTGGAGCTTTGGTATTGACCAACATGGATGGAGATGACCTACCGATGCCTATAAATGCAGACGCAGTCAAAAGATACTTTGCCTAAAAAAAACAAAAAAACAAAACAAAAACAAAACAAAAACAAAACAAAAACAAAACAAAAAAAACAAAAAAAGAGGCAATAAATGAATCATGCTCGCTAGGCTGAAAACTTGAAAAGGCGGCCTAGGCAAAAATTAGAACGACCTGGTGAGTCGAAAACCTGACAGGGCGGCTCAGGCAAAAATTAAGGTCAAAATTTTGGCAAAGTAACTGAATATCCCCCATTCAAGCAGAGCAGAACTAAACTGAGGTACAAGGGCAAGGACCATAATTGAATTACTTTCTCAGAAGCAAGATCGAAGGATAAACTTGTCGTCTGATACATGATCAAGATTCTTACTGTTCTCAGGGATTCACTGGAAGATCTGCAAACCCCATTACATCCCCTATTATCAAACTCTTTACGTACGTTGTTTCTTTTTGCATATGATTTCCCTTTGTTTTTTCCGATACTTGATCAACCCATATAAATAAATGTGCTACCTTTTCAATACGCATTTATACATGAGTTTCATTAATATGACAAAACGTGTGTTTTAACAAAATAAAACAAGGCAATGACAATTTTTTTCACAAAAAGAAAAGGAAAGTCGTGGGAGTGAGAGGCTTCTGTTATTTGTTGGCACCTCAGACAAGCATCACAGGGACCACGTCGTATACATACCCAGAAGAGAAAATCACCTTGTTCATCCATTTCAACCAAGACTATAAACCTAAAATCTATAAAGATTGCAGCTCTAAAGGTTTCTCCCCGGATTTCAAACTTGATTTCTTATCGTCGAATATGCCATATTTTAAATTTTCAGTAGCCGAGCGGGGCACCATTTTACTTTTCAATTGCCAAACGGGGCACCATTTTAATTGCCGAACGGGGCATCATTTTACTTTCCAATTGCCGAATGAGGCACAATTTTACTTTCCAGTAGCCGAACAAGGCACCATTTTACTTTTCAGTTGCCAAGTGGGGCACCATTTTACCTTCCAATCGCCAAACATGGCATCATTTAAATTTTCAGTCGCCGAGCGGGGCACCATGTTACTTTTCAGTTGCCAAGCAGGGCACTATTTCAATTGTCGAGCGGGGCATCATTTTATTTTCCTAAAGCCGGACATGGCATCTTTTAAATTTACAGTCGCCGAGCGGGGCACTCTTTTAATTTCCAGTCGCCGAGCATGGCATCATTTAAATTTTCAGTCGCCAAGCGGGGCACCATTTTACTTTTCAGTTGCCAAGCGGGGCACGATTTCAATTACCGAGCGGGGCATCATTTTATTTTCCTAGAGCCGAACATGGCATCTTTCAAACTTACAATCGCCGAGCGGGGCACTATTTTACTTTCCAATCGCCAAACATGGCATCATTTAAATTTTCAGTCATCGAGCGGGGCACCATGTTACTTTTCAGTTGCCAAGCGGGGCACCATTTCAATTGCCGAGCGGGGCATCATTTTATTTTCCTAAAGCCGAACATGGCATCTTTTAAACTTACAGTCGCCGAGCGGGGCACTCTTTTAATTTCCAGTCGCCGAGCATGGCATCATTTAAATTTTCAGTCGCCGAGCGGGGCACTATTTTACTTTTCAGTTGCCAAGCGGGGCACCATTTCAATTGCCAAGCGGGGCATCATTTTATTTTCCTAAAGCTGAACATGGCATCTTTTAAACTTACAGTCGCCGAGCGGGGCACTCTTTTAATTTCCAGTCGCCGAGCATGGCATCATTTAAATTTTCAGTCGCCGAGCGGGGCACTATTTTACTTTTCAGTTGCCAAGCGGGGCACCATTTTAATTGCCGTGCGGGGCATCATTTTATTTTCCTAAAGCCGAACATGGCATCTTTCAAACTTACAATCGCCGAGCGGGGCACCATTTTACTTTCCAATCGCCAAACATGGCATCATTTAAATTTTCAGTCGCCGAGCGGGGCATCATTTTAATTTCCAGTCGCCGAGCATGGCATCATTTAAATTTTCAGTCGCCGAGTGAGGCACCATTTTAATTTCTTCGTCGTCAAACATGACATTCTTTAAAACTGGCGCCCTGGACAAAATTGTTCTGCTCAATCTTTACTTATCCCTTACTGTAACACAGTAGGGGAAAAAGTAAAGAGGGGCAAGCTGTTGCTACCCAATTTTGTCCGGGTCCATTCAAAATTTCCAAAAAAAATATATAAATAAAAATAAAAAAAGGTAAAAATAAAAAAATCTTTTTTAGAAAAAAGTAAACCTGTGGGCTTGTTTGAATTTCAAATTATTGATCTGAGCTGTGGTCTCCAAAATTTTTAATCCTTGTCAGAACAATAAATTTTGAATTTTTGAACCTCTAATCCTAATTTTTTTTAAAATTTCAAATAGAGAAAGGAAGTTTAAAATTCAAATTTTAAGAGATCAGATAAGAGATTAAAGAAAATGATAAGAGTTTTAGGAGATGGATGTTTATATATATATATATTAATGAAATTAGTTTTTTTAATATATATTATAAAAAATAAAAAATATATTTATATACAATATGGCCCACGTAAAAAAAAGAGGAGGTTTTATATATTATAATATAAGGAGCAGATAACGCAATGCACAGGAGATGACACAATTGAAAAAAAAGGGATTAGTATATTATAAGAAATCTACGCAAGGAAAAGGATAAAATCGGTTTTTGAAGCAAAAGATATATATAATATATATTATTATAAGGTGGGGGGCAGAAACAGAAAGAAATAAACTGAGAAAGGAGTTCAATACATATTTATATATATAAGGACTTCCAAGTGGCAGAGGAAAGATTCACGCAATTGGTTTTTAGGATAAGGAAAAAAGTGATCAGGAAAAAAAAGGGAAATGGAATAAAGAGATAAGACACACAGCTTCAATTAACTATATATATAGGTAGTACAGGCATGTTGAAAAGAAGAAGAGAAGGGAGAAAAAACGTAATTGAGGAGCATGGTCTGGTGGGTGTAGGAAAAAGGCATATAATCAGAAAGATTATATTAACGTGAATCAGGGAGGAAGAAATCGGAATTGGCCACAGATTTGTATTTACGTAAATCAAGGCCGCCAAGGAATTTTCAACGTAATTTCAGGAGGGACAATTGACAAATAAAACCGACGCCAGGTATTTTTCTTATTTTCCATAATTTCTTGTTGTGATTATCAGTGATCCTTGTCTTATAGAGAATTATAATATGTATGATTAAATGTGTGAAACTTGTTCTCATCTAAAACAAACTAATATTCAGTAGCCTAAGATACCTGTTAATGTTTGGTGACTAAATGAAAAAAGTAATTAGATCGATGTTGGCATGTGCTTAAAATTAAAATCTTTATGCTAGGGTTAATTTAGGCAATACGTCCCATTAACCTATGTTTAATTTCTAGATCTAGTGATGCCAATAGGTAACCAAAATTAATATATTCATATCAAGATCAATTTGGATGAGACATTATTTTGGTCTAAGTTTTTTTAAAAAAATAAATTTTAATAGTCTTAAAATTAACGTAGACCTTAAAAAATATTTTCATAACAAATTTAGGGACTTTATATATTTTTTGGGCGAGACGTCCTATCAATCTATGTAAAATTTCCTAAAATAATTTAGACCATAAAACACTTTAATAATATCTATAATATCTTTATAGATTCTTCGGACGAGACGTCCTGTTAATCTAGATCTTCAAATAAACTTTTCATTCTCAAATTAACCGGGACTGTTAAGTTTTCCTTTTAAAAAATATAATAAAATCAATAAAACCTAAGGCTTCTTTTTTTAAAAATATAACTTAGTTCACGTTTTTTTAAAAAATAACCCAAAGAACTACGTAACCCTGATTTCCCCTAACGCTTGGGGAATACGTAGGAGCGGGAACAATTATTCCTGTCGGGCCCAAATTTTTAAAAAATATATATCCCTTTTACTAGTAAAAATGAAATCATCATGCTTTTAATGATAACTCGATTAATTTGGAGGAGACGTCCTGTTAATCGTAAAGTTTATAATTTTAAAAATCATTAAATCAACAACCAATCCATAAGGCATCTCTAAGAGGTTTAAATTATAAAGTAGTAGGATTATTCAAACTTAAACAATTTAGGGTAACCGTTTAAAACGGACAGTGTGGGGTGCTAATACCTTCCCCACCTGTAATTAGACTCCCGAACTTAAAATCTTAATTTATGACCAGTACCTTCACGTTAAGGTTTTTCTGATGTTTTACCTTAAAAACATTAGTGGCGACTCCACGGTTTCCGGAGGGAATTTGGGAAACCTAATTTTCTTTTTACGGTCGGCCTCCCGCCGCGATCCAGGTGGTGACACACCTACAATCACGGTTGAGAGGAAACCGTGATTATAGGGCATCTATAATCACGGCTTTATGGGAAACCGTGATTATATCTGCAACTAGATTTTTTTAGTTTAATTTTTTTATTTTTAAAAAAATGTACCTACATTCACGGTTGAGAGGAAAACCATGATTATTGATACCCTACAATCACGGGTGTGTTTAAATGTTGAAACAGGTTTTGATAATGACAAACATGAAGACTAAGGCAAAGACCCCTAAAGGAAGAAAGGATATTACCATGAAGCCAATATGATGAATTTGCAACACATGAATACAAGCCATATGGAACATTAATTGTCATCATCAAAAAGGGGGAGAATGAAGTTGCATATGTAAGTATGCAAAGTAGTTTTGATGAATGACAAAGTATTCATGATGATGATGGAATGGCAAAGGTTCAGAAACAAGAGGGTTCAAGCACAAAGACAATGGCCAAGAATAAAAAGATGAAGATGCCTCACAAAGAGTTAAAGAAACATGAGCTATGGAAGACAAGGTTGATGACATGAACTAAATCATGAAGAACAAGCTCATAAGTTGAAGAAGAATCAAGGAAACAAGCATGAGGATCAAAGGAATAAGCCATGGGTCAATACATATCAAGAACATATCAAAAACCTTGAAGAATTGTATCAGGTACATGTACTAATCGATTACCACAATGGAATAATCGATTACCATAACTCTGTTTATGGTACAATCGATTACAATAAGAAGGACAATCGATTACATAGGTTCTGGAATGAACATAATCGATTACAGATAAAAGGCTAATCGATTACCAGTTGAAAGTTTGAAGACTGAGCATCAGGTATTCACCATAATCGATTACCAAGTCAAGCATAATCGATTACGTAAGTTCTGTTTTGTCCCTAATCGATTACATGAAGTCCTAATCGATTACCATACTGCGAGACACAAATTAAGAGCATCAGGTATCAATCATAATCGATTACAAGGCAAGGAATAATCGATTAGAATGGTTCTGTTTCATAGCTAATCGATTACAGTAGAAATGCTAATCGATTACCTGCTGCATAATACTGAAGATTTCAAAAGCTAATCGATTATAGCTCGAAGGCTAATCGATTACCAAAGTGTCAGAACGTGGGAAAATGCTTTTAAGTGGAACTCCAGCTCATTTCTTCACTCCCACTTTATGCCCACTTGAGGTATCCGTTGGAAACATTTGTGCAACGGCTAAGAGCTCCCAAATGGCTATAAATGGAGCATGGATTCAAGCAAAAACAACACAAGAGGGGAGACCAAGGCACAACACAAGGCAACAAACATTTCTCTTCTTAAGGTCTTCTTACTAGATTTCTCTTGTATATTCTGCAACTCTTGTTTCTTAACTTGCATATTGCTTAAGAGTTGTTAGATTGTGAGTTTCAATTTTCATATCCTCTCTTGTTGAGAGTTAGAATTTGTGAGAGCTTTCATTTGTGTATCTACTCTATTGAGAGAGTTAATTGCTTGTAAACCAAACACCAAAACACCAAGGTTTTTCACTCTAGGTTGAGTGGTCACAAAGGTTGGGGTTCAACCTTTGGGTATTGAGAGATTATGAGATTGGGTGGGTTGCCCTTTGCTTGTGAGAATTGAGTTCTTGAGTGTGGGACACTAGGAAGCTGCAATTGCTCAAAGCTTGTATCTCAAATCTTCAATAGTGGAATCCTTCAAGTGGGTTGCTTGAAGGCGAGACGTACACCGGGTTGGTGGAACTCGTTAAATTGGTTTGCATTTCTCTCTACCTTGAACTCTTTATACAACTGCGCATATAAACTGTTTGTTGAAATACTTAAGCTGAATGTGTGAATCAAAGTTGTTGTTCAAGTAGAAGACTAACTTTGCATGCCAAGTGTTTGATAATTTGCTTGAATCAATATTTGGTAAAGTTCTTAAATTGGAATTTGCTATAACTTGCCAAGTATCTAGAACATTGTTTCCTATCAACTCTTGTGTGATACTTACTTGATTGCTATTACTTTTCACATGCACACAAGGTGTTTGATAACTTGAATGAGCTGAATCTTTATAGGAAACATCACATCATTTCTTAAATAAATCTGTGCACTCTAACTGTTTGATAAATTGTTCAAACCAATAACTTGCTTGTTTATCACATTTAAAGCTAAATATTGTCATTGCACATCAAGTGTGTCATAGTGTGATATGTGCATAAAAGTTGCTGTTTCTTCATTATTGCATCATTTGTATATTACTAACCATTTCCAAGGAGATTCCGCGCGAAAATTTGAAATACTCAATTCACCCCCCCTCTTGAGCGTTGAGGCCTTGGCTAACAACGGGTGTTTGGGAACCGTGGTCATAGGTGTTTTCAAAATATAAATTTTGAACGTCGCGCGCTCCTTCTGTTTCTCTGTTAGCTTTCTCCCATCTTTCTCTGTTAGCTTTCTCTCATCTTTCTCTCTAAAGATTTCTCCTTTTTGTTTTCTCATTACCTTTGACGTTTGCATTTTTTTATGTTCTAGATCTAACGTGGTTCTACGTATATATTTTGCAGGTTTTCTTTTGCTATTCTCGTTGCGCGCCATTGACGACCACCATGCGACCCTTCTCTTATTTTCTCGTTCAACCATGTTAAGGCTTCTCTTTTATACATCTCTTCTTTTCTATTTCTTTCGATTATAATGAAGGCTTTACATGTTTCTTAGTTATTCTGTTTGTTTTTATTCTCTACGTTTTGCTTTTGTTTGTTCCTATAATGGAGGTTTTCTGTTTTGAAGGTCAACGTTGGGGTTATTTTGAGGAGGATGTTGGTGGTAACTGTGGATATGTGCACAAAACTTTTAATCATGTTCTCTGATCAAAAGGAACGGTGGTGGTGATGGTGAGTTGGGTATGGATTGTGGCGTGGAAGATTATAGAAGGTTGGCTTTTAATCACGGTTGTGGCTGGCAACCGTGATTAAATGTGATCTATAACCACGGTTGTGAACCGTGATTAAAAGCCCTGATCTATTATCACGGCTAGAACAACCACGGTTCATGAACTGTGATTAAAGGCTAATTTTAACCGTGATTAAATCCATTTTTTGCACTAGTGTCATAGGAGGAATCGATTCACGTAATATTATTGGCCCAAGGAATCGATTCAAAGCTTAAAGAATCGATTTATACATGAAAATGTAATAGGGAATCGATTCATCATTCTATTTAATCGATTCATTCAGTTTTTTGTCATTCAAAATTGAAGCATGTTAACGCGTTACAACCTGGAACCGCAAATTGGGAGCCTCAGATCGCATTTCATGCATAATGCTCCATTAAGTAGACAAAAGCAAGTCCCATTACACAATTTATGGATCTAATGGATTTTTTAATTGCAAAGAAGCCATGCCTTGACGCTATAAATAAGAGAAGAGTTGAAGGCTCAAATCACTCTAAAGAGAAGCATTCCCTCTGTATCTTACTTCCCTCTCTATTCACGCTACATTTAGTTCTCTCTTCATTTGCTTCATTTGGCTAATAATTCTTTTGAGAGTTAACAGTGAGGAAATTATTTTTACATGCTAAAAATTGAATATTTTCTTGGAGAGGAAATTATTTTTTAAGGGCTAAAAATTGAATATTTTCTTGGAGAGGAAATTAGTTTTTTAAGGGCTAAAAATTGAATATTTTCTTGTAAGGAAAATATTTTGAGTGAGCTAAAATTTGCATATCCTCTCTTTGAGAGTTATCTTTTTGTGAAAGTTTTAATTTGTATATCCACTCTATTGGAGAGTTACTCTTGTATTCTAAACACCAAAATTTCTAGAGTTGTGGGTTGGTTTTTAACCTTGTAAATTGTGAGATTAAGAGATTGGGTGGGTTGCCCTTGTACTTATAAGAATTGGGTTCTTAAGTGTGGGACACTAGGAAGCCGCGATTGCTCAAAGTTGTATCTCTAATCTCCAATAGTGGAAATCCTCTAAGTGGGTTGCTTGGAGGCGAGACGTACACCGGTGTGGTGGAACTCGTATATATCGGTTTGCAAATCTCTCTTCCCTAAACTCATTTAATTTGTGCACTTAAATTACTTGCTTAATTTATTGTGTTTATAACTAGATTAATTAATTCCTTTGTTATTGCTAATTAATTTGGATTAAGTACATATTCTATTGAGTTGTAAATTATTTCGATTAACATTGTTGAAATTGTTTTAAGTAATATTCTTGAATTAATTCGAAATCTTTCTAAGTATTAAAAAATAGTGTTGTGATTAATTTGTTATTATTACTTGAATATTACTTTATCTCTTTAGTGAATTTATTTGGCATATACTTAGTACTCGTTAATTTGCTTTGTGTAAAAACTGTTATCATTTGTGATTAAATTTATCATCTTCTTTAAGCATAATTATTAAAGAATCAATTTCAAAAGCATTCTAAGTAAAATTTTTAATACTCAATTCACCCCCCCTCTTGAGTAATTGAGGCCACTTGGTTAACAGGTTAAACCTGATTTTATAAATAGAGCACGAGATGCTCACAGACCAAACTTTTATGATGCATAAAATTCCATAAATTGTTCCAGAGACTGCGCTTTGACGAACTAGCATTCATACATACGGAAACTGGTGGGAGTTCTTGTATGGATTTCTTAAGGGCGATATTATTACTACTTCAGGATCTTTTTGTTCTACGCTACAAGAGGTACTATTTAAAAGTTCTTTACTTTATCTATCATGATGCTTTTCTTTGAATCATGTATTTTTGCAAGGACCTTTAAGAATCACTACCATCCTTACTGAAAAGTGTATACCACCAGCCTAAGCACATATTTAAAAACATGATTAAAGATCAGGGAGGCCTTCGTAATGGAAAGGTCATAAAAATCCTCCCAAGTAAGCTTGTACTATAGTGATTTCCCTTTAAAGCCTTTAGGTAGAGCAGTGGCTCCACTTATTGGGAAACTGAAAATCTCAGAACTTAAATTAAGATATCATGTGATCCGTATTATTCAGTCTAAAGCTAACCTCCAATTTTTATCCTCGATCCCCCTTTAATGGAACAAAAGCTTAAAAGTCATAACTAAAAAAGTTCCTGACAACTACTAAAAATCAACGACCGAGTCGCTATTTAGATACGATATTAGCGACCGCTCTATCAAAAGGGAAATAACTACAAATTCAGCAACCACCAGAACCCCGTCGCTAAGTTTTGCAACAATCCGTCACCAAATCCGTTGCTACCAATCCACCATCACCGACACTGTCGCTAAGTTTATCTCCCTCCAAATTTTTTTGTTTGCCTCTAAATATCTTTGTTGGCGCATAAACTAGGGATAGAAAGACCAGATGTGAAAGATATTACCGTCACTATGTTACATGAGACGCCCCAATTATAGGGCCTCAGTGATAATATTCGAATAATAAAATAAGGGTAAATTTTTCACGATTTTAAAATAATAAAGTTGGAAGAAATCACAAAATAAAATTTTAACAAGTAACCCCAGACCATTTTGAATAACCCATCCCATATATAAAGATATGAGAGGATGGATAGATTAAATCAAGAGTGGACCTTGGACAATCAATCTCATGATCATCAACAAGGAATAACAGAAGTGCACAATTAATTCATGATGGGTTAATAAGAACAAAGAAAGGTCCAAGAGTATCTCATTTAGTTGTTAAAATGTGTTAATTATATGTATATGTTGTTGTATAATCATATCATGGCCAAACAACACTAATCATGCCCTAAAACAAAGGAAAATATGTGAAAACAGGGTCATGAATCGATTCAGACGCTTTTGGAGTCCAAACAATGAAAACAGGCCCCTTTGAATCGATTCAAGCTCGCATGAATCGATTCAAACGTTCCTGGACCTTATGAATAGTGATTCCAGTGAGCTTTGAATTGATTCATGCGGGGGCTTGAATTAATTCAAAGTACCCAAAATTTAGGAACAGTAAAAACAGTGTGTCTTGAATCGATTCATGCACTATTGTGAATCGATTCATGACAGCACAGAGGCCATTTTATGCAGAAAAAGTCATATTTTTGGACTTCTAACCCCCTAACTTTTTCATATGAGTTCCAATGCCTACCAAATTTTGACACCAACTTATAAACATCATTTGTGACGTGTGGCCACTAACCGCACTCAAAAATTCCTGAAAACGAGAGAGTTATGCGCATAAATGCATTTCACTCATTTTGAGACATTTTTGTGCATCCCAAGGGCCTATTTTCAATGGAATTTACCCATTCCAATTTCTACAAGTCACAAATCATGAATTTAAGCTATTGGAATCATTACATACTATCAAAATCTCATAAAACTCATTTTGACCCTATTAGTTGCTCAATTATGCATAAAACCATGAAAATTCATCATATACTTCATGCCAACATCATTCATTCATCATTCATACACAAGGCTCATATGCATTGTTAATAAACATAAACCTCATGGCATCAACATCCATCCATTAACATGGCATATAATCCTTCAATCTACAATTAATATAATCCATTGTTAGGGTCATTACTAAAAATTAGCCATTCAAAACACACAGGTCTAATTTTTACCCATGACCCACAAATTAATATTCATGACCAACTATTTATCATATAGAAAATAAAAATCTATGCTTATCAAGTGATTTAAAAAAGATGCCGACCAAGGCTCACACTTTCTTTCCATATTTACCTCCATCATTGCTCACCCTCTAAAAAGTAGGATTTTTATCATACCTACATCAAACTTTAAAATGGCAACTAGGATGTGACTAACATATACCAAATGATTCAAAATCATACATTATGATGAAACATATACATGTGTGCATAACATATATTTCTCAAGAAGCATCATAAGCTTCATTCACACATCATCTCATTCCATTTTAACATCATACATATCTAAATTATTATATTCACAACTCACATCAAAATCATGGCATTCTCAATAAAGGTAATCACACATTCAATGTTAGTACCACAACTTCCTTCCTGTTTATTTAAAAATCATCCATCACTACCACGGGCTTCCAACTAGGCATATCTCCGGCTATATGCAAATGCTCTTATGGCTAATGCATATGCATAAAGGAATCAATAACAATTGCGGATGCAATTGTGGGAAATAATATCATATCAAGTATGGGTCAAGCATAGGTGTGCTACTATGCCCCTACTGCAGTAGTAAAAGTATACACTTATATCTCAAATCATGCATGCTTAACATCATATTTTATTGGTACCAAACCGTTATCATCCATTTGTATCACTAGTCACCCCGTGACTTGTGGATTACTTACATGGCCTCACTTGCCACAAGTGTTATGGGCCTATCCCAAACACGCATTGAGAGAGCCGTGCCCCGTCGGACACTGAGGTAACTTGCTCAACACAGAGTCACCCACCCATAGGGTGCCTCACCACCAATCTAAGGGCAGCTTCGTGATTCCTTGAATCACTAGGGAGCAACAACAATTCATCCATGCATTGGGTCACCCTCCCACTGGGCCTGCCTATTGGAACCCTTAACATTCCATATAAGCATCGAATGATATGCCATGGATGCAATGCAATGTAAATCAAATATGTAACACCCTCGGTTAGATAAGACGATTCCTTCTGTAGGTTCATCCTATTTAACTGAGAGTGTTAACAGTTTTTTTTAGAAAAAGTGAATATTTTTTTTAAATAAAATAATGGCATATCAGTGGAAGCAATATTATATAGATCACATAGTCATTCACAAACTGCAAGTAATTGTACTCTTAACAGAATGGGGCACGCAGGCACCCTTAAATATTATACAGTCATCCGTCAATATTCAGCTACTTATATTCTTTGGAATATCACCTTATAAGTCTCATGATGCATGTGGGCCCAATAAATCATTTCATCTTCTTCTCATTCTTTGGAATATCACCATTCCAATCATCTAGAGCGATCAGGGTCTGCCCAAGTTCCATATGGTACAAATGAACTCATTGGTTCTCATCATTGATTTAAATGTTTTTTTTTTTGGGAACTTGGATCCCTACGATCATAGTTACACTCCGTCATTTAGTCAAAGTACACTAGAATTGCATCGTCTCACCCGGCTATCAGGCGCGACTCTGATGCCATTGGGTTGCCGTTCCAGTTGTACTCCCAAGATTCTTCATGGAGATCGAACGTGAGTGTCCTCCATTGTACCAAATGTATGCTCTAGAGGTTTTTCTTCTTCAAAAATATTTTCATGATGCGAAATGCATTTATTTTATCAATTGATTCCTTGGGTATCTTATGTGTTTCCAGTCTCATCATATCATTCCCAAGTTCTTTGAATTCCATCAATTATTTAAACATTGTAAGATATTCATTTATTATTTTAGAAATATATCTATTATATCTTGGTTAAAATTATATTTTCCATAAAGAGTAAAATAATATATTCTTTATGTAAATACTCATAATTAAGACGTTAACAATGTTAATAACAATAAAACTAATAATAATAATAATAATATTAAGATTGATAATAATTAGAATAATAATAATAATAGAATAAGAATGATAATAATAATTATAACTTTCCAATAATTTAAAAAGTATTAAAGAATAGTTTCTAAATGAAAATCCAAGCGAAAAACAATAAAAACAGAGTTTTCTGAGTGAAACAAAGGTAAATCCGAGTGAAATAAGTATGATTCCGAGTGGAATTATACTGAGAAGGGTTTTCCAAATGATCTGGCTAAAAATCCGAGTGAAATTACACTGGAAAACTATTTTCCGATTGAAACAAGTTTGGGTCCGAGTGAAAATGAACTGGAAGGCTGTTTTCCGACTGAAACAGGTTTGATTCCGAGTGAAAATGAGTTTTCCGCATGAATTAACTATGAATCCGAGTGAAAATAAAACTGAGCAGAATTTACTAAATGAAATTAATATGTTTTCCGAGTGAAACAGAAACTGAGAAGTATTTTCTTAATGAAATAACTTAAATTCTGAGTGAAATAAATTTCTGAGTGAATTAAAATATAATTTCCGAGTGGAATCAGTAAGAAAGAGTTTCATGAGTGAAAATGTTGGTGAAACTGAGTAAAAATGAATTTCTGAGTGTAATAAAATACGATTCCGAGTGACATCAGTCTTAAAGGAGTTTTCTGAGTGAAATCAATATAAGTTTCGAGTGAAATATGTTTTCCGAGTGATACCAACTGGGAAGATGCTGTCCGAGTGGAAATAAACTAGAAAAAGTTCTCTGAGTGAAATTAGGTTGTTTACCGAGTGAAGAATTGTTCTATCAGAATGAAATACATTCAGTTAAGGTTGAATCCGATTGAAACTAAGCAAAACCGAGTTGTTATAGATGTAAAACCGGTCGGATTAACATAAAACAGAACCTGTTATCATTAAATCCATCTTCTATTCATAATTTTTCACTGGAAATCACACGGTACCCATGATGCTTAGTATTTTCAGTCCAATACAGTTCATATCATTTCACAATTCATCACTGATTATATGCATTTAATAACAAATATATATATATATATATAAATACAAATAATAACAATTAAGGCATTTAATTCACACAACACTGAATCTGTCCTGGAAAGGTGAGGAACAAGTTCCTTAACCCTTTCCTTCACTCGGTTTTCCCACAGAGCACCCAAGAATATACCCCCTTACCTTTATGGAGCTCCTGGAGGAGAAGCAGAGGTTCCCTTTCACTATCCCGCACGAATTCTGAGTGAAACAGAAGAGAAAAGAGAGAGAAAGTAACTTGTAGGAAGAAGAATGATGGAGGTGTGTTTCGTGTGTGAGTTCTCTAAGAGTCCTTGTGCTGGTTTAAATAAAGAGTGGGCTGCTAAGTGGAAAACTAAATGGGGAACAGCTTTTGTGAGTGGGCTGCTAGTGGAGTGTTAATGGAGTGGCAGTGGAGATTTAAATAAGGAGATATGCTGAGTCAGTGCCCATTTCTGGCCGCCCACTAGCTATAATATGCATGATTGAATTAAAATAATCATTAAAAGACAAAATTGAAGTCAATATGCACAACTGACACTGAATACCGAGTGAAAATTCCACTCGGTTAACCACTATGCCGACTGGAATTCTTCTTCCGAGTCAACAAATACAAGGCTTGCTTGAGCGAGTCTTCAAGTCCTCGCTCGGAATTCCTTTGAAACCGACTCAGGTACTCGGTTTCTCACTCGGTAATATCTATCCAGACTGAGTCCTCTCTTTCTCAGAGTTTTCATTCGGAAATCTGAGTCTTTATTCACTTGGTTCACTCGGTTTTAGGCCAACTTCTTCAACTATATTTCCCAATTAAGGTTTATTTAAGCCATTACCTCTCGGAACAAGACCTACACGTACGAGTCTCACTCGGTTTTGGTCCAGTAGAGTATATCTCACTCGGAAATGGTTCAGCCTCTTACATTTCTCTCGGAATACTTCAATCAGAGGAGTTTCCTTTGGAAAAGAAGCATTTGGCAATGTTTGACTCGGAAACGGGCCTTTCTAGGGTGTTTTGACTCGGAATTTCACCCAGAAGTGGTTCTCTTGAACACACTTCACTCAGAATTGCCTCTCAGGTCAGGACTCCACTCGGTGGTAGCCCTCTCAGTCATGTTTTACTCGGAAAACGTAACGTTACACTCGGAATTTCATTCCTTCACTTGGAATTTCATTCCTTCACTCGGAATTCCTCTCTGTTACTCGAAACAGAGTCCTTTTCACTCGGTTTTTGCATAATTTCACTAATGATCCATATAAATTCCATTATTATGCACAAAAATGACATTTCTGAGATACCACAGACCATCAACAGGGTATATATTGACTTATTCTTACTTACAACTCTCCATAATTCAAAATTTACAAAGGTAAAACTTTTTCTAAAAACAGGGATGTTACATTCTCCTCCCCTTTTAGGAATTTCGTCCCGAAATTCAAAGTTAAAACAATTGAGGGTACAATTCTCTCATTTTCTCCTTAATTTCCCAAGTAGCATCCCCATCATCTGTCCGACTCCAAACTACCTTGACCAAAGAGATTTCCTTACCTCTTAGCTGTTTGAGACGTCGGTCAACAATCTTAACTGGTGATGCTTCAAAGGTGAGGTTCTCTTTCAGAATAAACTGATCAGGACTCAGAACATGATCAGGGCTTGGTGCATATTTACGAAGTTGGGAGACATGAAAGACATTATGAAGGTTTGACAGCTCGGGTGGCAAAGCAATACGGTAGGCATGAGTTCCTATCTTTTGCAAAATTTGATAGGGTCCTACGTATCTGGGGCTTAACTTCTTGGCCTTCAAAGCTCTTCCTACTCCAGTGGTAGGGGTAACTTTGAGAAATACATGATCGCCCTCTTCAAATTCCAATGGCTTTCTACGTTTGTCGTAGTAACTCTTTTGTCTATCTTACGAAGCCTTCATTGCCATTTGGATCTTTTGGACTTGTTCTGTAGTCTTCTGAACAATCTCTGGTCCAATTATTGTCTTTTCACCAGTCTCATACCAACATAAAGGTGTATGACATTTCCTTCCATATAAAGCTTCATAGGGGGCCATTCCGATACTGGTATGGTAGCTGTTGTTGTAAGTGAACTCCACAAGTGGAAGGTATTCTTGCCAACTTCCCCCATGTTCTAGGACACAAAGACGCAACAGATCTTCAAGAGTTTTGATTGTCCTTTCTGATTGTCCGTCAGTCTGTGGGTGGTATGCGGAACTTAACTTCAGACGAGTTCCTAGAGCTTGTTGCAGGCTCTTCCAAAACTGTGATGTGAAACGAGGATCTCGGTCGGACACAATTGCAGTGGGTGTTCCATGTAATCGTACGATTTCCTTTATATAGATCTGGGTGAGTTTCTCTAGGGAATACTTCATATTGACAGGAATGAAGTGAGCGGTCTTTGTTAATCGATCCACAATTACCCAAATAGCATCATATCCAGCTGATGTTCTGAGAAGTCCCGTCACGAAGTCCATAGCAATCTCATCCCATTTCCATTCTGGAATATCCAAAGGACGAAGGGTCCCACTTGGTCATTGTTGTTCTGCCTTTACCTTCTGACACATCAGGCAAGCTGTTACATACTCAGTGATATCCCTTTTCATTCCTTGCCACCAGAATAATTTCTTCAAGTCCTGATACATCTTGGTCGACCCTGGGTGGATACTGTATTTGCTCTTATGTGCTTCATCAAGGATGGATCTTTTAAGATTTGTATTAACTGGAATACAGATTCTCTGTTGATACCTGATCACCCCATGTTCATCCTTGCTAAATTCTGAGACTCCTTCTTTTGTCCTTTCTGCTAAATCTTGTATTTCCTGGTCATTGGCTTGAGCTTCTTTGACTTGTTCCAGGAAATCATTGGAAATTCTTAGCATTCCAACCATAAGGCTTCCCCTTTTTGGTGTTATTGCTAGATTCAAATCGCGAAACTGTTCAATCAATTCCAACTCCTTTGTCATCATATATGATAGGCGTAGGGCCTTTCTGCTAAGTGTGTCAGCCACAACATTTGCCTTTCCAGGGTGATATCGGAGTTCGAAATCATAATCCTTGATGAATTCCATCCATCTACGTTGTCGCATATTCAACTCTTTCTGGTCGAATAGATACTTCAAACTTTTATGATCACTGAAGACTTCAAAGTATGTACCATACAAGTAGTGTCTCCAGATTTTTAAGGCAAACACAACTACAGCTAATTCCAAATCATGTGTGGGATAATTAACTTCATGCGTTCTTAGCTGTCTTGAAGCATAAGCAACAACCTTTCTTTCTTGCATTAGGACACATCCTAGTCCTTGTCTTTACGCATCACAATACACTTCATATGGCTTGGCAGGATCTGGCAAAATCAAGACAGGTGCACTAGTGAGTCGTTGGCGTAACTCCGTAAAACTGCTTTCGCATTTGTCAGTCCATTCAAATGGTTGATCTTTACGAGTCAGCCTAGTTAAAGGTGCTGCAATTCGAGAGAAATTCTCGATGAATCGACGATAATATCCAGCCAGTCCAAGGAAACTGCGGATTTCCGTCACATTCTTGGGTTGTTCCCAATTTAGTACAGCTTCTACCTTTGTAGGATCCACAGCAATTCCTTCCTTAGAAATGACATGTCCTAAAAATTTCACTTCTGTCAACCAGAATTCACATTTTGAAAACTTGGCGTACAATTGCCTTGCACGCAAAGTATTTAGGACAATTCGGAGATGCTCCTCGTGTTCCTCATGGCTCTTGGAGAAGACGAGAATATCGTCAATGAATACAACTACGAATTTTTCCAAGTACTCATGGAAGATTTGATTCATGTATCCCATAAAGACTGCAGGTGCATTTGTAACTCCAAAGGGCATAACAAGATACTCATAGTGCCCATATCGTGTTCTGAATGCTGTTTTGGGTACATCATCTTTCTTCACTCTGATTTGATGATAGCCTGATCACAGATCAATTTTTGAGAAGATAGTGGCTCCTCGTAATTGGTCCATCAAATCATCAATTCTTGGGAGAGGATATCGGTTCTTGATCGTAGCTTTATTCAACTGATGATAGTCAACACATAACCGCATACTACCATCCTTCTTTTTGACTAGAAGAACTGGTGCTCCCCAAGGTGAGACACTAGGTCTAATCATTCCTTTCTCTAAAAGTTCTTCTATTTGTTCTTTAAGTTCACTGAGTTCCTTGGGTGACATTCGGTAAGGAGCAATAGAGATTGGTCCTGCACCCGGTATAGTGTCAATACTGAACTCAATTTCTCGCTCTGGTGGTAGCTCTAGTATATCATCAGGAAAAACTTTTGGAAATTCCTGAACAACAGGAATCTGGTCAATTTGAGGAGTGGCCTTACTTTCAGATTCAGTAAGGATCATGTATAGTTGGACTTCCTTTGCTGGAATTACCTTTTCTGAGCTAATAGGACAAAGATCAGTGTTTTGATCACAATGAGATGTAGTAGACCCGAGAGAGATGGATCTATTATGACAGTCAATCAGAATATGGTTGGCAGCAAGCTAATTCATTCCTAGAACAATATCTAGATCAATCAAAGGCAAACATATCAGATCTACTTGATAAGCTTTCCCTTCGATGTTGAGAGGACATTTCAAACACATGTAAGAAGGGCAAATGGGCTTATTTGCAGCAGTCGTGACAATCATCTTATTAGGCAGAGAGGTTGTAGGAAGCTTTAAATGTTTTACACAATTCTCAGATATGAAAGAATGAGTGGCTTCAGAATCATATAATACATTTAATAGAGTACTTCCTATAAAGCATGTACCTTGCACAAGATCGTTCTCTTATGATACTTCCGTACCATTCATGGTAAAAACTCTAGCATTTCCTCCTGGTCTTCCAGTAGAGTTATTTCTGGGCCTTCTAGGATTATTGTTCTGATTGAAATTGTTGCCGCGGTGAATATTTTGCATCCTTGGGACATTGTTGGTAGAGGTATTTGAAGTAGATCCTCCACTTCCTTGACCTGTTGGTCGTACTTCCTGTCCTTGAGTTACTTGTTGTTGGTTATTTTTATTTCTGTACCAACAGTCAGCATCACGATGTCCAATCCGTCCACAAATTATGCAGTTTTTACCGCTTTGGTTCTCCTGACCTCTGGGAGGAATTCGGTTGGCTGAGTAAGGTGGACGAGAGTAGGGTCGATCTACTCGAAAATCTCTCCTCTATTGTCTGTCTGGCATACGTCGTTCTGGCCCATGATTAGACGTTCCAGGTCGTTGTAGATTAGAGGTATTCTCAAAGATGCGGCATCTGTCAACCAAAGTAGTGAATTGTGTAATTTGTTGACAACATATAACTTGGCGAATTTCTTGTCGTAATCCTGCTTCAAACTTTACGCATCTTGACGCTTCTCCCATGTGGGTGTAGTAGGGACAACATTTTTCCAGCTCATCAAACTTAGCAGCGTACTCCCCAACAGTCATATTGCCTTGTTTCAGATTAAATAATTCCTGCTCTTTTTGCCTCCTTATATCTTCAGGAAAATATTTGGCGAGAAACTCTGTCCTGAATCATCCCCAAGTGAGGAAGTGTCCCTCAGCTGTTAATCTGATTCTGGCATGAGTCCACCAGTGTTCTGCTTCCGCAACCAGCATGAAGACGGCAAAAGTTACCCTGTCTTCGTCAGAGCATCGCATAGCGGTAAAAATCTTTTCAAGGTGTTCAATCCATAATTGTGCTCCTTCTAGATCAAAGCCTCCTTTGAATTGAGTAGGATTATTCCTCTAGAAGTAAGCTAATCCTTGATTTTGCTTAGTAGAAGAATGAGGTAACTCTTGGCGTTTTATTACCTCCACAATTCTGGTAAGAAGATCCTCCATCACATGATCGTTATTTCGGCGTGCCATTTAGGAATTTGCTGAAAGAATATCAACAAATAGGTTCAGGGTATATGTTATGTGGGGTATTCCACATAGGATATTTAGTCTTAGGAGTGTTATGGACTGTTCAATATTTCTATCAGAGTACGTGGAAACCTAATGGTCCACTCCCCAAGCTTAATGAATCGAGTATGCTCTGATACCACCAATGTAACACCCTCGGTTAGATAAGACGATTCCTTCTGTAGGTTCATCCTATTTAACTAAGAGTGTTAACAGTTTTTTTTAGAAAAAGTGAATATTTTTTTTAAATAAAATAATGGCATATCAGTGGAAGCAATATTATATAGATCACATAGTCATTCACAAACTGCAAGTAATTGTACTCTTAACAGAATAGGGCACGCAGGCACCCTTAAATATTATACAGTCATCCGTCAATATTCAGCTACTTATATTCTATTTAAGGAGCGTTCTCATTTGGTTCAGCATATTGCTGTTCTTCATATTCAGGTTCTTGATTTCCTAATTCCTCTAAAAATTGTCAACAGTAAGGGTGAGTATAACCCAAGACCCTGATTGGTTAATCCGATGCGGACATAATCCAGTTAACATATAATATCACATAAATCATATAATTAACATATTCATAAATATAACAATCAAATATGCTGTAATGAAATGCATGAGTTTGGATTTATTATGATTTATCTATGGTTAAGTCTCATGATGCATGTGGGCCCAATAAATCGTTTCATCTTCTTCTCATTCTTTGGAATATCACCATTCCAATCATCTAGAGCGATCAGGGTCCGCCCAAGTTCCATATGGTACAAATGAACTCATTGGTTCTCATCATTGATTTAAATGTTTTTTTTTGGAACTTGGATCCCTACGATCATAGTTACACTCCGTCATTTAGTCAAAGTACATTAGAATTGCATCGTCTCACCCGACTATCAGGCGCGACTCTGATGCCATTGGGTTGCCGTTCCAGTTGTACTCCCAAGATTCTTCATGGAGATCGAACGTGAGTGTCCTCCACTGTACCAAGTGTATGCTCTAGAGGTTTTTCTTCTTCAAAAATATTTTCATGATGCAAAATGCATTTATTTTATCAATTGATTCCTTGGGTATCTTATGTGTTTCCAGTCTCATCATATCATTCCCAAGTTCTTTGAATTCCATCAATTATTTAAACATTGTAAGATATTCGTTTATTATTTTAGAAATATATCTATTATATCTTGGTTAAAATTATATTTTCCATAAAGAGTAAAATAATATATTCTTTATGTAAATACTCATAATTAAGACGTTAACAATGTTAATAACAATAAAACTAATAATAATAATAACAATATTAAGATTGATAATAATTAGAATAATAATAATAATAGAATAAGAATGATAATAATAATTATAACTTCCCAATAATTTAAAAAGTATTAAAGAATAGTTTCTAAATGAAAATCCAAGCGAAAAATAATAAAAACAGAGTTTTCCGAGTGAAACAAGGGTAAATCCGAGTGAAATAAGTATGATTCTGAGTGGAATTATACTGAGAAGGGTTTTCCAAATAATCTGGCTAAAAATCCGAGTGAAATTACACTGGAAAACTATTTTCCGACTGAAACAAGTTTGGGTCCGAGTGAAAATGAACTGGAAGGCTGTTTTCCGACTGAAACAGGTTTAATTCCGAGTGAAAATGAGTTTTCCGCATGAATTAACTATGAATCAGAGTGAAAATAAAACTGAGCAGAATTTACTAAATGAAATTAATATATTTTCCGAGTGAAACAGAAACTGAGAAGTATTTTCTTAATGAAATAACTTAAATTCTGAGTGAAATAAATTTCTGAGTGAATTAAAATATAATTTCCGAGTGGAATCAGTAAGAAAGAGTTTCATGAGTGAAAATGTTGGTGAAACCGAGTAAAAATGAATTTCTGAGTGTAATAAAATACGATTCCGAGTGACATCAGTCTCAAAGGAGTTTTCTGAGTGAAATCAATATAAGTTCCGAGTGAAATATGTTTTCCGAGTGATACCAACTGGGAAGATGCTGTCCGAGTGGAAATAAACTAGAAAAAGTTCTCTGAGTGAAATTAGGTTGTTTACCGAGTGAAGAATTGTTCTATCAGAATGAAATACATTCAGTTAAGGTTGAATCCGATTGAAACTAAGCAAAACCGAGTTGTTATAGATGTAAAACCGGTCGGATTAACATAAAACAGAACCTGTTATCATTAAATCCATCTTCTATTCATAATTTTTCACTGGAAATCACACGGTACCCATGATGCTTAGTATTTTCAGTCCAATACAGTTCATATCATTTCATAATTCATCACTGATTATATGCATTTAATAACAAATATATATATATATAAATACAAATAATAACAATTAAGGCATTTAATTCACACAACACTGAATCTGTCCTGGAAAGGTGAGGAACAAGTTCCTTAACCCTTTCCTTTACTCGGTTTTCCCACAGAGCACCCAAGAATATACCTCCTTACCTTTATGGAGCTCCTGGAGGAGAAGCAGAGGTTCCCTTTCACTGTCCCGCACGAATTCCGAGTGAAACAGAAGAGAAAAGAGAGAGAAAGTAACTTGTAGGAAGAAGAATGATGGAGGTGTGTTTCGTGTGTGTGTTCTCTAAGAGTCCTTGTGCTGGTTTAAATAAGGAGTGGGCTGCTAAGTGGAAAACTAAATGGGGAACAGCTTTTGTGAGTGGGCTGCTAGTGGAGTGTTAATGGAGTGGCAGTGGAGATTTAAATAAGGAGATATGCTGAGTCAGTGCCCATTTCTGGCCGCCCACTAGCTATAATGCGCATGATTGAATTAAAATAATCATTAAAAGACAAAATTAAAGTCAATACGCACAACTGACATTGAATACCGAGTGAAAATTCCAATTGGTTAACCACTATGTCGACTGGAATTCTTCTTCCGAGTCAACAAATACAAGGCTTGCTTGAGCGAGTCTTTAAGTCCTCGCTCGGAATTCCTTTGAAACTGACTCAGGTACTCGGTTTCTCACTCGGTAATATCTGTCCAGACCGAGTCCTCTCTTTCTCAGAGTTTTCACTCGGAAATCCGAGTCTTCATTCACTTGGTTCACTCGGTTTTAGGCCAACTTCTTCAACTATATTTCCCAATTAAGGTTTATTTAAGCCATTACCTCTCGGAACAAGACCTACACGTACGAGTCTCACTCGGTTTTGGTCCAGTAGAGTATATCTCACTCGGAAATGGTTCAGCCTCTTACATTTCTCTCGGAATACTTCAATCGGAGGAGTTTCCTTCAGAAAAGAAGCATTTGGCAATGTTTGACTCGGAAACGGGCCTTTCTAGGGTGTTTTGACTCGGAATTTCACCCAGAAGTGGTTCTCTTAAACACACTTCACTCAGAATTGCCTCTCAGGTCAGGACTCCACTCGGTGGTAGCCCTCTCAGTCATGTTTTACTCGGAAAACGTAATGTTACACTCGGAATTTCATTCCTTCACTTGGAATTTCATTCCTTCACTCGGAATTCCTCTCTGTTACTCGAAACAAAGTCCTTTTCACTCGGTTTTTGCATAATTTCACTAATGATCCATATAAATTCCATTATTATGCACAAAAATGACATTTCTGAGATACCACAGACCATCAACAGGGTATATATTGACTTATTCTTACTTACAACTCTCCATAATTCAAAATTTACAAAGGTAAAACTTTTTCTAAAAACAGGGATGTTACAAAATGCATTCTCACACTATGCATCCTAAATTCCACTCCACTATCAACAATTCATCCTTAATACTTTAGTGGAACTTTAGGTTCTCATCATTCTCAACCATCACCAACATTCATTGGATTTCATACATATACTAAATAGTGGCAACCACAAATCATTAATTCACATATCATAGGATATTCAATAACAATGTAATCAATATAATCATGGTTCCAAGACATCACAACAACTCTCATTAATCATGAGTCAATTCAACATCATAATCATCATCCCATAAATATAAGTCATATAACACCATTCCCTCTAAATGCATTTTAATCAAGTAATCATCTAATCATTCATCCAAGCCAATTAGCATAACACAATCATATACACACATCACTAATGGGTGAAATCAAGCATTTAGAGATGTTACCCCCTCCTACCTCAAGAAAAGTAGAAATCAACGCGGTCTGATGGTCCTGCCTCGTCGATGGTGTCGTTTCCTACATTATGTCATATACCACACAATTAATTTTTTATTTTAATTACCAGGATTCAAGTACTAATATCTATTTCTTGGTGTTTTATACCATTTTAATTCTCAACCTTATTTATTTCATTCAACCCACCACAACTACCATGGGTTAGGTGTTTTCATTCATTATTATGCTCTTCAATGCCATACCCAATAAGGGGTTCCTACATTAACGATTCCCAACAACCATTATCAACCATTCACCATCATTAATGGTTATTACCTATCATAAATAACATCTCCCATCAATAATAAATGCACATCTATCTACAATTCATATTCCCCCAATTTACAAAGCTAGGGTTTCATTAAAAACCCAACAACTATCAATTATGTTCATTATTTCCCATCATCTTCTATGCCATTTTTGTGTACCCATATATCCCCTCATAAAACTCACATTAAAACACTCCACCTTAGGGTTTCTCATCATAAATGCCTCTCCAACATCTACCCATACATATTTAACACTCTCCCAATAACCATTACCCAAAACCTAAGGCTAGAGCTCAAGAAAAGTGATGAGGAAACCTTACCTCAAGCCAAAAGAAGTGGGCTCCAAGAATAGTGGAGAAAGAACACGAAAATAGAATGGGAGAGGGGGAGCTTCAAAGCACCATTATCATCTCTTCCAAGCTTGAAGTAGAACAAAAATGGAAGGAGAAAGAGGGCACACCATACTTGCTAGGGTTTTGTAGGGGAAGAAGGAAAAGAAGAGTGGAATGGGAAAAGAGAGGAGAAAGAGTGAGCTTGCCTTTGGAAGAGGAAACCAACATGAATAAAGAGGAGAGTAAAGAGTGTTTAGTGTTTTAATTTAACCCCTCACTTAAACTTCTCCATTTTAAATCAGACAGGATCTCCGTTCGGGCTCAATACTTCATCTAAAAATTATTCCGAATACATATTCGGATTCCCAATAATATTCTTAACAGCCCTGACGAATAGCACCTCAATCGGAGATACTTGGTCTGATACCTATATTTTAATCGAGTATAATCTCAGTGTATAAAGCCTCAATAATTCATGAGCAACCCCCAAAAATCTTAGTTTAATTATTTTCAACATTTTGGTACGTTAATTAATCCACGGGTAATTACTTAATATTTATTCCCAATATTTAATCATTTATATAAAATTAGGGATGTTACATTACACCCTTGATTTTGCTTTAGCGACACAACTTGTATCGTAGCTAGGTTAACAAAACTGTGTTGTTATATTTTCTACCAATTACGACTATTTCTTATTCAAATTATATAGGTTGTTAATAAGAAAAAGACAATAATGAAGTATCTTATTTTAGAGACGTTCTGGTAGATTGTTAGGATTGTGCTAGATGTTCTAATTTTGTTGAACTTTCAAATAAGGTAGCATCTTTTCTAGCAAATTTTGCTTTTGAAATAAAAGGGAGGGATAGAGAAATGTTTACCTAGTTGTGAATCTGTTTTGTCAAACGATCATGTTGTCCTGGTATTTAAATGATATCCATATATTTAATTAGAAATTAATTAATTTATGATTAATAAACCTAAATTAATTGTATAATAATTCAATATATATTTAATTTATATTTTATAATTTATAATTTTATAATTAGTAATTTTAAAATTTTTAAAATTAAATCCTAAATTCTAATTAAGAATTTGTAAATTATTATGTAGTTTATAATTAGTAATTTTAAAATTTCTTTATTAAACCCTATTTAGAATTTTATAATTTATTTTTTATTTTATAATTAGAACTTGATTAATTTATAATTAACAAACCTAAATTAATTATGTAATAATTGAATACGTATTTAATTTGTAAGTTTCTAATTTTTTATGTTGTAATTTATAATTAGTAATTTAATATTTGTGATTTATAGTAAACATGTGTAAATTTCTATCATGTTTAATATGTAATATTGATACATAAACTTAAAGCATCTCATTTGTCCCAAGGTTCAAAAATTAATATTTTATAAAATATGATAAATATAAGACTTGAACTAGTCTGAGCCGAGGTCCAATATCTGGCCTCGGGACAATCCTTAAATCTCTCATTTGTTTATTACATCGGTATAGTGGGGATGCGGTATTATATCCTCGATTCTAGTGGGGAATGAAGGTCTTGGAGTGATTCCTCGTATCAAATCACCAGCCTCTATGTGTTGTAGGGTGAACCTCCCATAGGTATCCTCCTTTAATATGACAAATTTATGCCACCCTACCTTACAAAGAAACCAATTAACAACATCTAAGAGTTGTAAGGTCTCTAAGCATTAAGCATTAAAGTATTTAGTAAGCTTTATCTTCTTACGAACAAGAATTTCATAACAAAGCTTTTGGGTTTCATCAGCATAGAAAATACCATGAGGGTAGGGTGGTTACCTTTTAACTATGATGATGCTTTCAAAGAAGATGAGGAACTTGTAGTGACCTTTTTTTCTTCCTCAAAGCCATTAGAGGTTGAAAAGTTAAATTTGGAAGAAGTTTTTTTTTTTAGGGTTTGGATTCAAGGTTTCAGTTATGGAAGATTTGGATTTTTAGAGGTTTGTTGAAGGTTTGATTTTTGGTAATGGAGAAGTTATAATTTAGAGGGAAATGTTAGATATGAGTATTTGATGTAAGTGATTTGGTTTGGACTAATGGATTTAAGGTGTTTGAAGGATTGAGTTTTAGGGGTTTAGGGTTTATAAAGGGTTTTAGAAAGAGAATGAGTTGAATAAGGTGAAGAGAAAGATGGGAATGAGAAGAAAAGAGGAAATAAGAGGTTTAAAAATGGCACCAGATAATCCCTACAAGCAAGCCCATATGCCTATGTGCATGGTCGTGGGGAACTATTTAAGAATATGGCGCTTCCTATTACTACTCACTAAGTCTACAGTCATGGGAATCCCCTAGGGCTAATCATTCCTCTATTAGCTTCCCGTGGCACTGCTAAATTTGGCCTTTACAATCTCACAACCATATGGACTTCCACACCCAGACTGTGGGCATTATTCCTTGTATAAACGCCTCGATTCTTATAAGTTTATGCCTCTTCGTGACTCAATTCCTCATTCTGAGTTTATTTATGCAACATTGGCTTCACTTTTATGGTTTCCTACACACTAAAACATACACCAAACAGACTTAAAACACAAGACTTAGACTAAATTAAAGGACTCGATCATAAGACTCAATTAAAGAAAAACCAAATTAAAACCTCATAAATGTTGACCTGTGTAACATCCAAAAATTTGCATATAATTCAATAGATAGAGAAAATAAATAAAGTAAGTATAGGAAATAATTAGTTAAAGTCTTAAACAAGTAGAGAAGATTATTTGGGCATCCTTCTAATTAATATGATTTATTCAGAAATTACCGTAATCGTTTAACAGACGAAAACACATGTATAGAAGGTGAACATGAATAAATTGTATAGAGATATATTAGATAATCTTTAGGAATGATTACTTATGCCCCCAAAAAATAAAGCTAAATTAATTTGGGTATTTATTGGATTTATCGTGAATTATTTAAGATTTATCAACGTTGTTTTAACGTCGAAAACATCTAGTTCGAAGATGAACTATTTTGAAAATAAATGTCAAGGATTATAAAACACTAAAATAATTATGCTAAACACAAAAATAAACCCAGAACAATTTTAAGACAATTAATTATGTAAAAAGGGGGCCTTAGGTAGCTAAAGCACTTTATTTTCAAGCCAAAACACAACGAAATTTTCCCATTCCTTTGTGGTTGGCCGTGTGACATAATTGGGCTGGTTCCATCAAAATTTTTAGAACCCAAAATGCTAAGTTGTAAAAAACGAAATGGGCCTTGGATCCAAAAATTTTAAATAAGGTGCAATATGGTAAATTGCATAAAAGTAAAACAAAAAGAAATATTCCCTCTCTCTTCTCCCTCCTAATTTTCAGTCTCTTCCCCTTATTTCACTCTCTCACAAAAAATCTCACTTCCTTTCTTGCATTTATGAGCCAAACCAAAACCTTGCAAGCCATGGTGATTTTTTTATGCATTCTTGAAGAAAAGAGGCTTAGGTGAGTTTCTTGGAACCTTGGACCTATTTTCTTCTTCTTCTTTTCCTTGTTTTCTTGCATTTACATCTTCTTCTCAACACCTCATTGCCATGGCCGAATCTCACTCTTGCTTACCTTGGGATTTTTGAATTTTCTAAGGCAAAAGGAGGCATTGTTTTCTTGGAAGCTTAGGTAGGCACTTGTGAACTTGGACCTTGTTCTTTCATTTTCCTTGCTCTCTTGAAATTGGGGTTTTGAAAGCACATTTGGGGTAAGCCTTGGAACCCTTGTTGGACTTTAAATTGATGGCATAAAAGTGTTAGAAATTATGTTATTAGAGTTGAAACCTCAGGATTTATGTGTTGTGATTAAAAACCCTAGGGTAAGAGACTATTTGAAATATTGTTGGAGAGTTGATTATGGTTCACTTGGTAAACTAGAAATGAATAATTATTGTTAAATATGGTTGGTTGATGTTGGTGAAGCATTAATTGTAATTTTGGAATGGAACCCTTACTTTAAATTAGGGGATTGACATTCAAGAGCCTTGGATACTTCATAAATGGTGCTATAATAATTATAGGACTTGAATTAATGCTTTTAAATTAATTTAGTGTTGTTGACATGGAAAATGAATTTGTTAATAAGCCTTGAATGTCTCTTAATGTAGGAAAATGGTGGCAAAGTGTCAAATGGTTCCATAAATACATGAGCCTAGTTAGTGTACTTGAGAAAATATTGTTGGATATAGATTAGTTTTTATGGTGGTTATTGTATAATTATTGGTTGGAAAACTATAGCATTTACGGTAACTTTAATGAAGGGCATACATGATTTATAGGAAATAAATGTGTCATGGTTTTAAGAAACCTTGTTGGGACATGTTAGAAACTAAAAAGATATACTTATTAGGTTTGGAAAATGTTATTGGAAATGATTTGGTAATTTAGCAAGTTACTTTGTTAGAAATCTTAAGTCAAGTTTTTGAGATAATGATGCCTATTACTTTATACATGTTTCTAGTGGCTAGAAATAAATTATTGGATATGTTGTAATTATTGATGATGGAACATATTGATAGAATGAGAAACTAGTAGCCATTAAATGAGAAAAACATCGTGTTGGAAGCCACGAATATGTTAAAACAAGTATGAAAATTATTGTGGGAGGTGAAATAACATTGGTAGAATTTAATTGGTATTTTTAGTGATGGTTGAATAATTATTTTGAAGGAAAAAATTAATGTTCATGATGATGTTGAGTAAGAACCAAATGTTGGCTAATTAATAATCACTTCTAATGACTTAAAACAATGTAACTTGGTATTAAAACATTTATGAAAAGGGTTGTATATTTAACTATTAAAAGGTTAGAGTTTGTTCAAGAATGGAAAACGTATTAAATCCTAAGATTGAAGTACCAAAAGTAGTTATAATGATATGGAAAACTAATTACGAGCTTTATGAAGCCTAATGGACAAATATTGAACCTTTGACAAAGTGTTGGATAAATTGTTGGACCTTTAAAATTTTAAGAAATGTTGCACAGAGGAAAGGAATCCTGAAATTGAAAGGATAATAATTACACAAGTCTAGTATGATGTTGTTTATGCGATGAGTATAATTATTAACATAAAAAATAAATTTTGATTGGTGTTGATATAGTTTTACATTTATTTAATGTAGGATTTGATAATTCTAGTGAAACGGGTCCATCAAACCCTGTAGAGTACTTCTCTTGAGGTAGAAGAGGAGTATATTTTCTAATGCATGTTCAATTCCATGATGATAGTATATGTATGAGTGTATGCTTGCATATTTACCTTGAATGGGTTTGAATTCCTTTATGTATGCAATTAAGTGTGATTGAATCAAATTTAAAAGAAATCACTTAAGCGTATAATGTAATGGCTCAAGCAAATGAAAAACAGAGGAATCGGTATATTTATGGACTCGCTTGAGCGAGCCCTTTGCTTAACCGAGTTATCAAGGGAAAATATGGATGCTGAACCTTTCTTCAAGATGAAGAAGTTTCATTCGCTTAAGCGAGCTTAAATTCGCTTGAGCGAATTGACCAGGTGTAAAGAGGAAACTTAGGAAATTTTGAGAGAGAGGCAAGAGATGCAACAAATCACACAATCTTCTTCTTCACCACCTATTCTCCATTGAAGACATAGGATTCTTTCTTCTTCATCTTTCCATTTCTTTTATCACTTGGTTCAGTTGTAATGGCTACCATGAGTAGCTAAACGTTCCCTTGGGATTAGATGTAATTGATTCAAACCCCGACGTACGCTTGTTATATATTTATATATTTGCTACTTTTGTTCTATTGTTTTTGGCTTTTCATTTTATGCTTAATGCTGGATCTATCTATCAATAGTGTCTTGATTCTAGTTTTCGTTGGTTATTGGGAAATAATCTTTGAAAATGGATCTAAATAGAATGTTCGTTGCGCTTATTATTAGGAATAATAATCAACAAAACGAACACAAAAACAATCGATCTTAATGCTGGGATGTTTTCAAAGTGATCGAGGGATTAACGGTTTGGGAATATTCTTATGAATTTCATAGTCGAGGAATCAATACGAATGACTTTGATTGTGGCGTAAAAAGAAATAGTTTGAAAACTATTTAAATAAGTATATACGGCGTATCGAAGGGTGAGATAGATGAAATCTAATCCTAGTCTTTAATATCTATTTAAATTTAAATCATTATTGCTTTTGAAAATCTTACACAGTTCACTTGTTTAGTTTCACGTTTGTTTATCTTCAAATCATGTTAATATGTCTTTCCTGCCAAAATAGATTGAATCATATTTACTAAACAACCACCCCTCAGTGGAACGACACTTTATTATACTACAATGGACGTGGGTAAACTTGCCACTAACAATATCAAAAAAAGAACTTACCAAGTTTAAAACTTTACCACCCACCTTATGCGCATGAAATGCTAGCTCCCTGAGACATTCCAAACCTTGAGCGTATTTACGCTCAGGCTAATGTGCCACTACGCCCAAGGATCCAAGCATCAGACTTCACCAAGCAGTAGCCCAGTGTTCCTACATTGGTGCCCTATGTGCCCACACCATGATACTGAGTTGTGATGTAGAGTCAACATACCCTTACGCCCTGACCTGTAAGGGTACGCGCGTGCATGTGAGACCTTGTTGTTATTAAGGGCATTTATGTAATTTTAGCTTAGGTTAGTTAGTTGGTTCACTTAGTATATATTTGTAAGATGACTTTAACACATACATGGATTTTACTTCAAATTTCATTTTCTCAGATTTCAATCTCTCTCCAAATTCTCTCATTCTTTGAAAATGCAAACCATTGTGATTCTTCTCTGTCCATCCACAAGTGGCTAAATCCCTCAGATTGAGATTGATGAAGTCTGCAATGTAAATTTCTCCTAATTAATTGAAGCATTAGAATCAGTTGAAGCAAGTTCTGAACATGGCAAATTCTAAGATTCAACTTCTTGGATTAGGAAATCCAAGACCTAATTTAGAGGTGTTCATTAGAGAAGACTCATGGTGAATGCCTTAGGTTTGAATTTGCTAACATAGTTACTTCAAGCCTAAGCAATTAGGGTGAATAACTAGGGTTCCTTTAATTTTTACAATTCAATTCAGTACAAATTAATACCTAAGGGATTAGGATGAATTTGTGTTAAATTAGTGATAATTGCTTAAAGAATTAGGAACTATCCATTTATGAGAGTTGAGCATTGCATTAACTGACTCCAATGCCATAATTATGTGAGTTGAAGGGAAATTGCATATGACATTAATTCCAATATGTTGTTAGTATACTTCTTATCTCTTTTAATACTTTGATTACTATATTTCTATTAGAAAATACCAAAAAAATACAAATCTTATTTAGAAAAGCTATAAACAAATGGCTTTCTTGCATCTGAAGGTTTGGCTAGTGTACCTCCTAGGTTATGATTCTTAACATAATCCTTAGGGAGTAAACAAAATTTACTACTTTTAAATGATTGGTGCACTTGCCAAAGTATTCATCTAATGATTTTGCATCAAGCTTATGGCGCCGTTGTCAGGATTGTTGATTAATAAACAATCCATAGGGAGCCACTAGACTGAACCACCTTTCTTTTACTAATTTTGTTTTGCACTAACAGTAGTAGTAGGAATCGTTGTTTCTTATTATTAAGGACAAGTCTGGTTGAAAAAGAAGCTGTTAACATTTGGACCAAACCTCAGTATATGTTATTATAATTAGAGCCTAGGATTTATTAATAACACATATCAATGTATTTTAATTAAATGAAGTCTACTTATGCGTGATCTAAGTTGTCCAGCTAAGTGTTTTAGGAACTATTTAATCAAGTGCATAGGTTACAAGACAAAGAGGGAGTCCATAAAGTCTGATTGATCAAAAGTCAAATTTTAGACTTTAACCAAAAAGTCTGATTCAAGATCGCTCAGCCATATGAATAATCAAAATCAGACCTTAGACTTTTAAACATCCAAAACTTGCAACATGAACGTTACTCCAAGAGTACAAATCACAATGTTCTAAAAACATTTTGATAATGGATCAGAAGTCAAGCTCTTATTAAGAAGAATGTGCTTATCATTATAATGGATAAGGGAAAAACCAACTAAACAACCAATGCAGTTTTTTGAAGTCTTTATCGTAACAACACTACACAAGTCAGAAAAGCTGAACCATGTCGCCTATGTGTCAGTTGCATTCAGAAGGATTTCAGCATAGATCCCTGCATGATTGCTAGAAGAAATAAAGACATCAATTAGCTTTATTCTCTAAAGATATCAAGGAACCACTTATTCATGCAAGTATGAAAGCTCCTTATTATCAAACCTTTAGACATCCCTTTGATTCATCAAAGGTTTGGTATCCTCGCTCAAAGAAAAATACCTTTAAAGGATTTCTAACGTTCATATCTCCTTCCAAGGACAACAATAGTCATCTTGAATGACCTATATATGCTTGAAGAGATTCACCTTTTGATAAGTGTTTTAGAACACTATAAATAAGAATTAATTCACTTAGATTTTTAAATCATTTTGCACTGTACTTTCCCAATTTTCATGATTTATGCTTTCTTTCCACTGTATTCTACTCGGGTGTTTTATTTTGCAAGATTTAATATATTTGGGACTATTGAGGATTTATTCTTAGTATAAATACATTTAAGGAAAAATGGATGCCAAAAATTCAGATTTTGGAAAATGGTTTCATGTAATTAAATTTTACAAATTTGGAAGGAAAAGTAAATACTACTTTCACTTTAATTCAAGGAGTGAAAGGTGCATTTAATTTTTTTCACTTTGCAAGCCTTGAAAATTCCATTTGTGAAAATTTAATGTGCACATCTACACTAGCAATAGGATTCATGATCATGCAAGGAGAAAATGCCCAGCTTGAATTTTTTATGCCAAAAAGGATTCATGACAACAAATTCTTCCTATTTGGCAATAGCATTCACAGTTTTGGCTTCTTAAAGGAATAGAATTTACTTTATTTATTTAAAATGCCATGGTCCATAAGTGTAGAATTTTTCCTCATAATTTCAAGGCCATGTCCCACATGTTTTTCAAAGCAAACAAGCTTCCATAATAGGCAAAAGAAGTCATGGTTGTACAATATCAAATGCAAGGGATTTTAGCATTAAAAATTCAGCAATCATGTACATATTTGGCAAGCACTCATATGGTCATGTAGTGCTGGAATTTGGACTCCATTTGCTTGCATTAAAGTGAAGAAATTCAGCCATGAAACTAGCCCTTTTGCCAACATGAATTGCACCAAGAAAGTGGTCCATGCTTTGATTTATAATGATTAATTAGCTTTTATAATGTAGAATTTTTTAATGCTAAATTCTCCTTGCAAAAGACTATAAATAGGCCTTAATTCTAAGGGATTAGACACACCATTTTCATACCTAGAACATCTTGGGTAGCTCTTGAGTTTAGAGGCACAAATCTGAATTTGTATATTCAGAATACAGTGGTGGAATTACTTCTAGGCTTTTTGGAGAAACCCATAGGTCTTTCTTTTACTGTATCATGTGTTTTATGCTTTGTTTTCCTTTCACTATATGTATGATTTTGATTTACTTTATGGGTAACTAAATTATTTATCTTGGGATGACGGGGGTGTGATAATATTTTGTGTTAATGTTGTTTTGACTTTTAAGTTAATAAATTTCTGTTTTCCAATTAATTCAAATTTTACTCAATGCTCTTAGTAATTCCGACCAAGAATCTAAGTGATAAAACTATATACTTACGAGTATATTAGTAAGTTTAAGTAATTGGTAGGATTGGCCGATTCACTAATTACTCAAAAGTTTTCGAATTAATCCTAAGATTTTGAAATACTTTTTGTGACTCTGATAAAAATCTGGGAAAGTAATCAAAATTCTTTTAAGGAATTAAAAAGGCATTTTCACAAAACGATAATGGGTCTTTCTTAAGGATTGAATGCGGTTCTCCGTACGTTAGGTACATTAATAGAGTTCTGACTGGAACATATTAATTAATTGAAGGAAAATCTGCCTTGGAAAACTTATTTGATTCTTGTTAATTAAAAGTTAAAACTGTTAAACATAAAATAACATCTTAAACCCCCAAAATCTCAAGATACTCTCAACTTTATTTTTAACCTAAGGTTAATATTTTTACTGTATGGTAAATAATTTTTTACTGTAAGGTAGTAAAAAATTTTTACTGCAAGGTAACTAATTTTTATTATGAGTTAAATATTTTTTTTAGTAAGGTAAAAAAATATTTACTGTAAGTTAAGGTAAATATTTTTTACTGTAAGGTAAAAAAATACTTACTGTGGGGTAAAAAAATATATAAATTTTTTTTACTGTCTATCTTGTTTTGTTTTAAATAAAAATTATGTGTGCAAACTTTAAAATCATTTATTTGGATAATTAAATTTAAATATATTGGTACTTGGAAACAGTCTCTGTGGAGACGATAATCTTTTATATCACACGACACAACCCGTGCGCTTGCGTGCCCTGTCACCTTTCAGAACAAGAAGCTCATCAAGAATTCTCATTCTATACGATCATAATTTCTCTTAATCTCTTCCTGCTTCTTAAAGACAAGGGGTTTCTTTGTTGTTCTACTTCTAACAAACCTTGGCTTTCTTGTCTTTTCTTAACTTAGTATATTTGTTCATATTCGTGTAATCCTTTTATACACCAAGTTTTGCTAAATACTTCTGTTCTTCATTCATTCAAATCAATTAGTGTGAAAAGTCTGGTGAGTTACCAGCCTTAGTTTCATTAGGAAACAGTTGTCGCCTGAATAGACTTTCGAAAGAATACTTAGGTTGTTGATCCAAGAGTGGCTTGTTGAAAGAATACTTGAGTTTTAGCCAGAAATGACTAGAGTCAAGAATACTTGTGGCCTGGTCTAGTGTTGTTATTGTAAAGGAGATTTTACAATAGTGGAAATCCTTTAAGTTAGCAGGGACTGGATGTAGCTTTTGTGTTGGAAGTGAACTAGTATACACTCTTGGTGTTCTTTCTTCTTCTTACTTTTCTCTATCCAAATTTGTTTTATCAAGTCTGATTACCTATGCGTTAAAGGTTTATAATTTCATAAAAAAGTTTAAGACTTATTCAACCTTTCTTCTTCTAAGTCTGACTCTAAACCATCAATTGGTATTAAAGCTTGTCCTCTGGGTTGATCACTCCCTCGAGTGAAAAAGATCAAGATCTATGGTAGTTTTTCAAAGTAATCAATTGATTGTAGAAGGTTCTTCTATCAACAAGCCTCTGATGAGTCAGAAGGTGATACAGATGAAGAATTAGCCCTTGTTACCAAGAGATTTCATAGGTTGTTAAAGAAGAAGAGGTTTAAACTTGAGAAGTTTCAGAAGAAAGACCACAAAGGTAAAAAAATCAATTTAAGTTTAAAACTAACAAGTCTGCTTTAGAGTGTTTTAACTGCAAGAAACCAGGTCACATAAAAGTAAAATGTCATCTCTTAAACAAAGACAAGAAGGACAAAAAAGAAAGGAGAAAATTCTATAAAAGACAAAAAAGGTTGATCACATAGGATGATGAAGGATCATCTAACTCTGAAGAGTCTGATGAAGAACTAGAATCTACTCATATTTGTCTCATGGTAAGTAAGGAATCAAACTCTAAAGCAAGCTCAAGTGATTCAGAATCATAGGATGTAAGCTATTCTGAACTCAAACAAAACTATGATTTATTGTTTAATGATTTCTCAAAGCTTTTGAAAAACTTCAAAAAATTAAAAGTAAAACATGTTGACCTGGTTACTGATTTTGAAAATTAGATTTCTAAATTGAAAGAAGAAAATTTTGATAAAAATACTTAAAAAAATTGGAAGAAAATGAGAAGATGCACTTGGAAGAGTTAAGGAAATTCATAAAAGAAAATGTTGTTCTAAAAATAAATTTTGAAAACACTAAAGTTTACTGCAACTCTCAGGTTGATGAAATCATTAAGCTACAAAAGCAAGTAAGTTCATTTACTTCAGACCTGAGGAAGTTTGTCAATGGCATTGAAACTCTAAACAAACTATTGGGTAAATCTCATGGTGACCATAGCAGACCAGGTCTGGGTTATGTAGAGAAATATGATTTCTAGCAATCTTCGTCTTCCTCTTTTGTTTTAAAGGAACAAAAGCATGTCAAATATAATTATTGTAGAAACCATGGTCATATAATAAATGATTGTAGAAAAAGGAAAGGAAGAAATGAAAGAATTGCTAACAATGCAAGACCCAAAAAGATATGGGCACCAAAATCATTAATTATTCCAATTACAGATGTGCTTAAGGACAAAGACAACATGAAAGAGTGAGTTATACATTCCAACTAACGAATATGAATACATTTGTGATTATGTGCATATGCATTCAACGACATGTATACTTTGAATCAATATCAATCATCATCATAGTTATATTATTCCATCAACATACACATATCTCAATCATACTCTATGATCCATAGCAAAGCATATACGCATACACACATTTATGCCACTCATCATAGCGGGCTTTCACATATAACATTACCATACATGAGGTCATCCCTTTGTATCCATATTTTATATGTTGTCTTTAGGTATTCCTTCACCCAATCTCAACCATTATCATATCTTATCACCTTTGGCATATCTCCATGCTATATGCAAATGCTCTTAAGCTAACGCACATGCACAAAAGAGTTAATAATAATTGTGGATCCAACTGTGGGAACATAAACACCAATTTATGGGTTCAAGCATGGATTTATAACCATACCCCTACTGTAGTAGTAAAATGTATACACTTATCATAATATTTGTATGCATATCACCATATTTTATTGGTACCAAACCGCATTGTTGATGCTTTTGTAAAGGCCTTCTATTGGCAAGCGAACCAATCGTTTGTAGTTTTCAAATTTAGATATCGTTTCCACAAGGATTGAATATTCAGTAGTCACAATAATTCTTCATTTAATATGGTAAAACTTTCTAAACTTAAAAAGAGTAATTTATACATAATTTATATAATATTCACAGATTTAGAGATTGATTTATTCATTTAATAAAAATATATAAAAGAACTATCTCAAAAGTTGAGTAGTAATTCAGAATAGTTTTAATACTTGAGAAAATAAAGATTAACAAACTATGTTGGAATTAGGATCCCCTTTCTAGAACATAATGAAGAAACTCAAGACATGCATATTTAATCATCAAGTTTATGTCATTGCAGCTTAAAATCATTATAACCGATCCCTCATATAAATTTTAAATAATTACCGTAAAGTTTGATCCCTTAGATGCTTTCTCAATAAAAGCTTGCTTTAAGTCCTGGCCTTAACACAACAATAATTACTAACTCTATCTCTAGTAATTGGTATATTAAGGGTATTTCAACTTTTACTTTCATTAAAACAGGTTTCAATACGGCATGAATAATCATTCTTCCGTTTGACATTCACACTAATAAAACAAGTTTCAATACACATAAAAATCATTCTCCCATTTGATGTTCATACTAATAAAAGATTGAAATACTAACATGGCACTTGAATCATAAACATGTAGAGGTTGAATTCATAACATCATACTCAATAGATTAGTTCACCCGTTCCAACATAAACAAATTAGTTACACATGGTAAAAGTAAAAATAACGCTTACAGAGGTTATGAAGGCGTCACGATATAAATTATCAAAATACTACACAACACTCTCAAGTATCTAGAAACTACTCTAGACTATAAACTCACAAAAAAACACTCAAACTCGAGTGAAAAGAGAGAAAAGAAGCTACTGGATGTAGAATGGGATGCCTAGAATGCCTTGAGAATGGCCTATTTATAGGGCTGGGGAAGAGTCCTGACGTGTAGCGTTAGCTTCCATACTCAGCCTCCATTAAACGCAGAATTAAGGGCCATGATTAACAATATTTAATTCAATGATTGGCAGACATGGCGCCTGATTGTTCCTCATTCAATTTGGCAGGTAGTAGAAGTGGATTGGCCATTATTTGGCCCTTTTGGCTGAGTGCTTGACCATCTGGAAGTGGAGTCCATGTAGCTTCTGACGCTACACGTGGGACTGACGCGTAGCGTCAGCATCAAAACCCTGACGCTAAGCGTGGGCTTGATGCTACGCGTCAACTCTCCAGATTTTGAATTTTCTCTTGAATTTCCTTAATTTTTCACTATAAAACTAGAGAAAATTGATCAAGGCAGATAATTTCCAATAACTTCCATTTATTACAATTAAAATCTAAATTTCTAACAGTTTAAACAAATTTTTATTAATTTTAATGCACTTTTTATTAACAAATTTATTGTAAATTTGAAGACTAACAAATACCCCTAACTTAGGACATTGCTCGTCCTCGAGCAAGAGAAAAACTTTAAAAACATTTTTGAAATCAAATTTTTGAATAGTCTGAAAATTTACCACAAAAAGTAATTTCACAATTTACCATTTGAAATAATAAAAATAGATGTCTTATGCAATAAAGGCTTAAAGATAAAAAAATTTACAATGTCTTATTAACAAATCAAGCAGAATTTCAGGCTTACATCACAAGTGTTTATCTCTGTTCAAAGGTAAACTATCAGCTTAATCGATTATAAAATCAAACAAATTCATTTTGATTTTCATCTAATCAATGGTTATAAATACAAAGTCAAACAAGAGTCACAAGGTCTTTTAAAGGGTTGTAATGAGGCTTGGCTACAAGAATTTATGGTTTTTCTTGAAAGCAAAAATCCGAAATCATAAAAGAGCATTTCATAATTTTTAGGCTTTTTCTTGGCCCAAATCTTATTTCCTTTCTTGGTAAATACCCTCAACTTAATCCTTTTCATTATTTATTTTTCTTTTTATGTATATATATTTCTTTTTCTTTTTCATTTTTATTTTTCATATACATGTATTATGATAATCTTGAAAAGAACTAAGTTATAATTTTCACTCCCCTTTTATGTAAGAACACTCAAACATCTTTGTTTAAATTGCTCTTTTATTCAATCAAGTAAAGGGAATGGTTAAAAATTATTTATGGGTTAGGGGTGCCAAAGAAATTATTTTTAAGGCTCAAAATTGGCTATCAAAGGATAAATATAATTTTACCATGGTAAGCTTTTTGGCCTTAGCTTGTGTTTACCAAAAATTTTGCCTTGATCATGCTCTTAGATCCTCTATACAACAACATAAATTAAAAAATTAAGCAAAATTAATTTGAATGAAATTATGTCGAAACCCTCAAGTGTTTAAAGATCTCTCAGCTTACCGGGTCTTTGAAATTAGCTTGATAGTTAATAAAATCATTGTAATTAATTTTATCAAAATTCCTAAATTACCAAAGAATAGATAATTGATTTTAGAAATGGTTTTATTATGTAAAAACCTTAAGTGTATAAATTTCTTTATCTTTAAAATTTGATAAATTTATTAAATGATAATACTTATTTTTGATTTTTAGAAAATATGCAAAAATTAAAAACACATCACACAAAATAAAAACAAACCACAATATAATCCAAATCAAATATCAAACATACTAAAGTAAATACCAAAATAACAAATTGAAATCAAAGTGCTATAAGTAATGAAAAATGGAGATGGCTCTCAATCCTCATCCTCCATCTGATCATCATGTGGGTTGGTCACCAGGCCAAGCTACATGAGCTATAAATTCAGCTGGTGTCATGTATGGTGCTTCTTTGCCCTGAATCCTGTACTGATAGAATGAATCATGAAGGTGCATGTAGGCTTGGTGAGAAGCAGCCATCATCTGCATCATATGCTAATGCTCTACACTCATCCTGGCAAATCCCTCAGTAATAGCATCAGTGGATGCTGGTGGTGGTGGTCTCCTACGTCTCTGTCTGGGCTGAGCCTCCTGCTCAACTGTTGAAAAAAATAATCCCTGTTCATTGAAACCTTGGGGACTTTCCCTGAAGAACTAGTAAACTCTAGTGATAGCCCCTGCCTCCTCACTAAGGCAGAAAGGGTACAGGGTGATTCACTTTATACCTAAGGGCATAGAAATGAATCTACTCGGAGATCAAATCAGCAATATCAATAGTGTGTCCCTAGAGGATGGAGTAGAAAAGGCATCATCTGTCAACTAGAAGAGTAGAAAGGTGGGTGACAGGGGTAATGTTGTGAAGCATCAGATACATCCACGCCCGGGCTAAAGGGGTCATCTAGGTTTTGAGGAGGTTTGATGGAGATCTATTAACCTTACTAAGGTTAAAGAAGATTTTATTCTTGCTCAAGAAATAAGAAACCTGATCTAGGAAGTATCCCAAATCACCATCCTCAGTAGCAATCTTGTTTCCATTTTCCATCTAGAAACAAGTATCGTTCTCGGGAGTAGGTTCCCAAGGGTTACCCAAAAGGGTACTGATCGTGTCCTTGTCATAAGTAATATGTTGACCCCTTACCAAACTAGTCCTCTGCTGACCGATGTTTGGTGAGTCCTGACGAGTCTTAAAGGCGTTCGCGTAGAACTCCATGACCAATATGGGATTCCCCTTAGTAGGTAAAGAAAATAAAGCTCCCCACCTCCTTCTCTATATCTCATCCCGCAGTTCAGGATAATCACCAATTCCTAGATCAAGGAACCTCTCCCAAATAAGTCTCTGGCCCTTGATCTGATGAAAACGGGCCCACTTGGCATCTGTCCTGAACCTAGTGAGGTCACAAGGTCCAAGCTGCTCCTCAGTCTGAAGATTAGGATCCTCAGAAGTGGTATCAGTATTAGTGGCCCTTATTTGTCTTTTGGGACTAGTGGTGGGAATCGATTTCTTTGGTGCCATCTGCAAAAAGAAAATTTGTTTAAATAAAACACACATAAAAAGAAATCACTCAACGTGCAAATAATTAAACACACAATAACATGCATCACATAACAACACAACAAATAAAACATACATGTTTTTGGTTTTTATATCATTTATAACAAAATAATTTAAACAAATAAACATACAATTTTTATATACATCACTCATGCATAACAAGTAATTCATACAATAAATGAAATATGTATATTTTTGGTTTTTACAAAATTAATTCATAAAATAAAACATGCAATTTTTTTGAATTTTTCTATTTTTAATAAATACATAGCACATGTAAACAAAACTAATATTAAAACAAAATTATTATTATTATTATTTACATTTTAAGCAAGAAAGTATAACTAACATACAAAATAAGAAATATTATTAATTTAAAAGAAAGACAAACAAACAAAATAAAAAAGAAACAAAATTTTTCATTTTTCAAAATTTTAAAAACAAAAAACAACATAACATATATGAAACCCTAATAAATAAAACCTAAAAACTAAGAAAAAGAAAATCAGGGGCCTGACGCTACGCGTAGGTGGGACGCTACGCGTAGGTGGGACGCTACACGTCAACCCTGTTCTGCCCACGCTACGCGTAGGCTCGCAGGTTCTGAAATTGCAAAATGGGGGTTGCGCAACAGCAACCCCTTCAAACACACATTCAATCCATACAATATATCTATCTAAACAGCAATCAATCCCAGTTGTCTAATCATATCCCTAACCGCATCTATTTCTAGGAATTGCAAATCAAATAAACCAAGGAAAAAGAGAAGATCACTTACTTAAAATCCTTGAGAGATTGAAGAGAGAATGTGGGAGTTGAGGGTTTGAGAAAATAGGGTTTCTAAAAAACTGAGGCACAAAGGGGAAAAAAATTTAAATGTGATAGATTTAGGCCTCCCTCTGTTTTTGGTTCAGTTTTAAAAACTGAATGCAGGCCTTGACGCTACACGTCAGTACAAAATTTTCACCTCCACGCTACGTGTCAGTGGGACGCTACGTATAGGGTTTTGTTTTTCATTTTCTTGAATTTTTAATTTCAAAAACCTTTTTCTTTTCAAAATCAAAATATATACTAAAATTTGTAAAAACATTTTTTATTAAATAAAAATAAACAAAAAAATAAGGGGTTCCCTCCCATTGAGCGCTAGGTTTAATGTCTCCAGCCGGACATTACCTCTTATTAATTAGGTGGTTTCTCAAATTTCTTTAGGAAATCACCTGTTCTTCTTTTCCTCTTTCTCCAATTCTTGATTATCTATCTATCATCAATAAATAGAGCAATTAGTTTTTTGGGGATTGGGATGAGATATACCTTTTTTATTTTCTAGGTAAGCCTTGTCCACTACATCAACTATGAAACATTCATGTCTTCAATTAGAATGTTCAAAAACATTAAAGCCTACCTCTTCATCATGAATTTTGACTGTCAGTTTTCCTTTGTCAACATCAATTAACAATTTTGCAATCTTCATGAAAGGTCTTCCCAAAATTAGAGGGATGTCAATATCCTCCTCTATATCAAGTACCACAAAATCGACTCTGAAGTGGTACTTGTCAACCTTGACCAATACATCTTCCACAATCCTAAATGGTTTTTGGATCGAGCGGTCTGCTAGTTGTAGAGCTGTCTTAGCTTCCTGGAGTTGAAGATCACTAATTTGTTTCATTATACCTAGAGGCATTAGATTAACACTTGACCCTAAGTCCAACAGAGCTTTTCTTATTTTGATTTCTCCAATTGATAGGGAATGGTAAAACATCCAAGATCTTTGGATTTCTCTGAGTGTCATACTATAAGACAATACTACAACTTGCTTCGCATTCATCTATCTCATGTATCATATCAAAAAAAATTTCAATTTTTTGATTTTTTCTTTTTCACTTTCTTTCTTTTCTTTATTCTTTTCATTCTTTTCACATATTTCATTACAATCGATTTCAACATTCAAGAAAACAACATTACATTGATCTCTTGGGTTCTGGTTATTTGCAGTAAAACCAGAACTTTTCAATTTAGCTATTTCCTTTGCTAGCTGACCCATTTACAAATCTGATGCTTTCCGAGCAGCTTCATTTGTTTCCACAAACTGCAATAACTATTGGATAGATTCCTCAATCCTTGTCAATCTTGCATTGTTAGTCTGTGATTATTGTTGTTGCTTAAATTGAATGTTAGGAGGTCAGTTGGAAGATCCAGTATCTTGTCTCCAGCCAAAGTTCTGATTCTGCCATCCTTGTGGAAAATTGTTAGGAAAAGAATTACCAGATTGATAGGAAAATTACCTAATAGTATTCTTTGATGGATCAGAAAATTGGCCTACTCTTGTTCATTTCTATCAAGGGCATAATAACCACATGGTTGTTCGCCCATGTAATGCATACATTATTTCAATTGAGCAGGGGGTGGTGATAACACTTGAGCAATTTGTAATTTTTCAAGTTGTTTGCTCATTGCTTCGATTTGTTATGTCAGTAATTTTTGCTAAGCCAATACTGCATCATTCACTCCCAATTCTAGCATACCTGGCTTCCTTGATACATTACCTCTTTCATGTTTTTCTTGTCGGTCACTAATGGACATTGATTCCAATATCTCTATTGCTTCCTCCAAAGTTTTGTTCATTAAAGAACCACCTGCACAAGCATCTAACTGTTGGTGTATGCACTATGAGCTTTTATGCTTTTTCATTTGTATCATTTTTTATGCTTATCAATAAAATAAATATTTCAGTTTAAAATTGTTTTAAAACGTATTTATCCTTGGAGTAATAGGTCATATAAAAATTATTCCTAAAATATCCCTAGTCAAGTATTTACATGGGGACATGTAAATACACTGAGACTAGTGTGTGAGTGTACTGATGACCTGATCTCACAGATCATAAATATAGATGATATCAAGTCTTCACACGGGTACACATTAAGAGTAATGATGTACTGGACAGACCCACCATGAGAACGTTGCATGGATCGTTACATGATTGTCATAAACGATTCTCAAAGTGATAATGGTATATGTAGTCCTTCGACCTGAAGTCACTATGATTCCTACATGAGGAGTTTATTGTTTTAATACAATTAAACGTCTTCTGTAACAAGAGGACTATAAAGGTTGTGATTAGGCAATGAACAAATTATGCAGAGGGATGTGAGTGATGTAGATGGGATTTGTCTCTCCTATGTGACAGGAGTGATATCTATAGGCCACTTGATGGAGTAAGACTAAGAAAACACATGGCCATGCTAGAAAGAATAAATATTAGATATTTATTCGGATTCAGTCTACTCCGGTATCAAGTAAAATAAATTAGGCCGTACAAGGATGACGCGACCATGCCTTGGGCCCAATTAGGATATCGTGACAAAAGGAACAAACATATTAAATAATTATCACTTATAGGTTATGTTGATAATATTCGGACATAATGATGCATTGCTAGATGCCGCTCTTATTTTATATTAATAATAAAATAATTTATTATTAATATGACCTAGTATTTTACCTGTAGCATCACACACATAGAGTAAGCTCATCAGAAAATGTTGTCTTATTTTAGTTGGACTAAAATAAAGCTATTGGGCCTAACTCATTTGGAATGAGTAAGGAGCCCAATTTTAGAGAGAACAAATTAGGTCAAACCTAAGCCTATAAATAGAGCATAAGATGCTCATAGGCCGTTCACTCAAGTGAGACATAAATTCGTAAAAGTTGTAAGAGCTAAACGCCGTCAAACTAGCAGTTGGCAAGTGTTGCGATTCTAGTGGGAGTGCTCGTGTGGACTCCTAAAGGACGAGGCTACGAGTGCTTCGGTGTTCTTCAAGAGGTAATCCAAAAAAAACAATTTTTGTGTTTGTTTTGTGCTTTGAAACATGGAACCTTGCAAATCCTTTAGAATCCCTTTTTTTTTCGCTGCTCATGTTTAGGGATTTCCTAACACTAACATCATCTTGAACTGAGGTAATAAACCATGATAAACTATCCTTACCTTTTCAACATCATCCAAATTGTGATTTGGACATTTTCTCAAAAGTGCTTTGAATCATTGCCATGTTTCTCCTAAGGGCTCATCATTATTTTGTGAAAAAGAATGAATTGCTATCATGGCTTCAAAGTATTTTGAAGGGGAATAAAATCTTTCCATAAAAATTTTCTCAACAGCGGACCAGTTTGCAAAACTACCGGGTGGATAAGATTTAAACCATTCTTTAGCTTTCCCAACCAAAGAAAAAGGAAATAATCTCATATAAACAGATTCTTCTTGATTGGGTTCAAAACCAATTGTGCTGCATAATTCATAAAAAATAGTTAAATGCTCATACGGTTCTTCATGATTTAGACCAGCAAATTGATTATTTTGAATTATATTTAGTGTGGTAGGTTTAATCTCCACCACAGTAACAGGTGCTTGGTACATCCCTGAAACTCAGGGTGGTCCATTGATAGCAACAAATTGTCCCAATGTTCTTCTTTGTTCAGCAGCCATATTAGAATTTTTAAAATTTTGAAAAGAAGATGAAGTAGAAGAAGCAGTTTGTGTTTTAGATTTCAAAGATTTGATTTTTTTAACAAACTTTTCGATCTCAAGATCAAAGAAGATTTTTCCTGTAGAAGATCGGGTTTGCATACACAAACTAGACAAAGAAGGTTAGCGTAACAATGATAATAAAAAGTAAATAAATGAATGAATAAGTAAAAAGTAAAATTGAAAATTTAACTAAGGTAAAAAAAATTTACCACGGTAATTAAAAATTTACTATTTTACTGAATAAATTCAATCCCCGACGACGGCGCTAGAAAACTTGTTGAGGCTTTTGTAAAGGCCTTCTATTGGCAAGCGCACCAATCGTTTGTAGTTTTCAAATTTAGATATCGTTCCCACAAGGATTAAATATTCAGTAGTTGCAGTAATTCTTTATTTACTATGGTAAAAGTTTCTAAACTTAAAAAAAGTAATTTTACACAATTTATACAATATTCACAGATTTAGAGATTGATTTGTTCATTTAATAAAAATATATAAAAGAACTATCTCAAAAGTTGAGTAGTAATTCAGAATAGTTTTAATACTTGAGAAAATAAAGATTAACAAACTATGTTGGAATTAGGATCCCCTTTCTAGAATATAATGAAGAAACTCAAGACATGTATATTTAATCATCAAGTTCATGTCATTGTAGCTTAAAATCATTATAACTGATCCCTCTTGATATAAATTCTAAATAATTACCGTAAAGTCTGATCTCTCAGATGCTTTCTCAGTAAAAACTTGCTTTAAGTCCTGGCCTTAACACAACAATAATTACCAATTTTATCCCTAGTAATTGGTATATTAAGGGTATTTCAACTTTTACTTTCATTAAAATAGATTTCAATACGGCATGAATAATCATTCTTCCGTTTGACATTCACACTAATAAAATAAGTTTCAATACACATAAAAATCATTTTCCCGTTTGACGTTCATACTAATAAAAGATTGAAACACTAGCATGGCACTTGAATCATAAACATGCAGAGGTTGAATTCACAACATCATACTCAATAGATTAGTTCACCTATTAAAACATAAACAAATTAGTTATACATGGTAAAAGTAAAAATAACACTTACAGAGGTTGGCATTACGAAGGCGTGGAAACACTTCACGATACAAACGATCACAATACTACACAACACTCTCAACTATCTAGAAACTACTCTAGACTACAAACTCACAAAAGAACACTCAAACTCGAGGGAAAAAAGAGAAAAGAAGCTACTAGATGTAGAATGGGGTGCCTAGAATGCCTTGAGAATAGCCTATTTATAGGGTTGAGGAAGAGTCCTGATGCGTAGCGTCAGCTTCCTGACTCAGCCTCTATTAAACGCAGAATTAAGGGCCATGATTAACAATATTTAATTCAATGATTGGCAGACATGGCGCCTGATTGTTCCCCATTCGATTTGGCAGGTAGTAGAAGTGGATTAGCCATTATTTGGCCCTTTTGGTTGAGTGCTTGACCACCTGGAAGTGGAGTCCACATAGCTTCTGACGCTACACGTGAGATTGACGTGTAGCGTCAACATCAAAACCTTGACGCTACGCGTGGGCTTGATGCTACACGGCAACTTTCCAGATTTTGAATTTTCTCTTGAATTTCCTTAATTTTTCACTACAAAACTAGAGAAAATTGATCAAGGCAGATAATTTCTAATAACTTCCATTTATTACAATTAAAATCTAAATTTCTAACAGTTTGAACAAATTTTTATTAATTTTAACACACTTTTTATTAACAAATTTATTGTAAATTTGAGGACTAACACGCATCACCCATCTTGCAACACCGGTCATTTTCACCATGACCATGGTAAACAACATAAACAAGAAATAGTGTTGTGGGCCAACCATGATTCATACCATGACAGTTGTGATCCAAGGGACCATCAGGAATCCTTGCTCTTCAGAGAGCCACTCCCCACAGGGTCAACCATATGCAGCTCCCATAGCTAACATGGGCAGCTTCATGACTTACACATCGAGTCACTAGTGAAACAACAATATTGCCCGTGCACTAAGTCGCCCTCCCATTGGGCCAACCGGAGGAACCCCTAACATTCCATCACCGGCAGCTATGCAATATGCCATGGATGCAATGCAAATGCAAATCATATGTATTCTCACACTATGCATCCTATCATGCCACTAATCAATCATCACCATCACCAATATCACCATAAAATTCTTAGTGGATTTTATTATCATTGGTCATTTCCATTGTTTCAAGTTTTAAATGTGGCATTTACAACAATTTTCCATCAACATAATTCTCATCTCACATATACAAGTCAATACTTGCATCAATCATAATGGCATCATGATCATCAACCATACTTATCAATCTTCCATCAGCATTCTAGGTATGCTCAACATCCATACTCATACTCATTCATCATCAATAATGATCGTTCCATATTTATGGTGAATATAGACACATCCTCCATATATCAAAGCATAACATTTGCCAAACAATAACATCACCACATAGCATACCATCAATATTCCAAATGCATACTACGCATTGCCAAGCATACAAATAATATCACATTATTCAATATTGTCACATATGACAATCAACCAATACTCAATTCATGCATTTAGAATATAAAACTTCTCTCCTACCTTAAGAGAAGTAGTCCAAGCGATTCAATATTCCTGCCTTGTCGTTCAGAATAGGTCCTATATTTCACAAGGTACCATATCATTATTTTCTATTCAAAATCACCAAGACTTATACATTCTAAATCTAATACTTAGTGTTTATAATAATATCATTATCAAACAATTTTCCTTTTCATTTATTCTTACCACAACAATCATGGATTAGATGTTCATATTTATTTTTATGCGTTTAAAGCCATACCCATCAAAGGGTTCATACACCAATTGCCATAAACTACCACTAATGACCATCCAACACCATTAGTGCTATCTACCATTATCAATAAATATTCTCCCATTACCATTAATAACACCTACACTCTCCATATCATGCATTTCCTCTTAAAATACATTCTCCAACTAACATTTACTGTTTTCCCTAATTTTTAGAGTTAGAGTTTCACCAAAAACCCAACAACCATCATAAATAATCTTCATTTTCCATCATCAAACACCATATTTTTGTGTACCACTTTAAATGCACATAAAGGCTTGCATTTAATACACCCTACCTTAGGGTTTCCACATTTAATGGTTCTCCCAATAACCTATATGCATTTAATCACTCACCCAACCTCCATAACCCAAAACCTAGGGCAGAAGCTCATGAAAAATAGTGAGGAACTTACCTCAAGCCAAGAGACAATAATGAGCTTCCAAGAGAGGGAGAGAGTGATGAAATTTGGGGGAGAAGAAGGAGAAGATTCAATTAATTAAGTTTCCTTCAAGCTTGAAAATGGAAACGAAAATTGTAACATCCCAAAATTTTAAAATAAAGGATAAATTAAGGAAATAAATATTGAATAATGGAATGTGGATTATTTAATGTCCCAAAATATTGGAAATAATTAAACTAAGATTTTTAAGGACTGTTGGTGATTTATGGAGACCGGATAAGTTGAAAATAAGCCCGGTTGAAATATGAGTGTCAGACCAAGTATCTCTGATTGATATGATATTGGTCAGGGCTGTTAATATTGGGAGTCTGGATATGTACTCGGAATAATTTTCAAATAATGTATTGAGCCTAAACAAAGGTCCTATTTACCATAAAACGAAAAAACTTTAATGATTGGAATTAAAAATAAAGCAAAAGCCCAATTTCTCTTCTTAACTCTCGTTAGCTTCTTCTCTCCCTTGGCAAACACGTTGGTTTCTTTTTCTTCTCTACTCCTTCATTTCTTCTTCTTCTTCTAAACCCTAAGCCAAAGGGTGACACATTTCCCCTTCCATTTCGTTTTGTTAGAGCTTGGAGGGAGGCCATTGAAGTTGAAGTCTTCTCCTTCTTTCCCTCTATTTTCGCAACTCTCTCTCTCTCCCCATTGGTACCCATTTTCGTTCAGGGTGTGGTAAGCTATCTTCACCACTTTTGTTTGGTTTACACCTATAGGTATGGGTCATTGTACCTTGGGAGAGCAATGCATGCATGTGGGGAGTTTAAATGGAAGCATTTATATGTAAACCCTAAGGTGGGTGTCATAAATACAATCTTTAAATGATATTAATGGGTAGATATATTTATGGTTGGAAGGTAAGGAAGATTAATGATCATTTATGAATGGTGGTGGGTTTGGTGAAAACCCTAACTTTTAAGAATTGGGGAAAGTTATAAATATTAGTTGAATGATATATTTGAGAGCAAATGCAAGCCATTGGGTGTATGGGTATTGATTGGAGTGGTATTTTGTGAAAGTTGGGGCTATGATTGTTTTGTAGCCATTGAATTTAATGAATGTGACTTGATGGGAAGGAATTCCCAAAGCCTAATAGATAAGGGAAATAATGTCTATAATATGTCTTAGACATGTTATGAAATTATAGATATAATTATGAGTAAATAGAGTTAAATTGTGTCTTGAATGATTCATTAATTAGGATTTTACATGTATGATTATGTAGGATCCATTTTGAACGACGAGGCAGGTATGTCGTACCAATCGGATTCTCTTGAGGTAAGTGACAGGGCCCGCAAGCGCACGGGTTATGTCGCGTAATATAAAAGATTATTGTTCTCCACAGGGACTGTGTTCAAAGTACCAGCATATTGAAATTTAATTATCCACACAATTGATTTTTAAGATTTTTATAAAATAAAGCACAAATTAAAGTTGCACAGAATACAAATAAATATAAAAATAAAATTTACTTGACACTTAAAAATCAGAGTTGAGAATATCTTGGGATTTTGGGGGATTAAGAATCTATTTTATGTTAATGAATTTTAACTTTTCATAAATAAGAATCGAATTAAGTTTTCCAAGGCGAATTTTCCAAAAGCTAATTAATATATTCCTCTCGGAATCCTATTAATGTACCTAACCTATGGAAAGCGCTGCTTAATCCTCAGAAAGGCCCATTATCGTTTTATGAAAACCCCTTTTATTTCCTCAAAAGAATTTTGATTACTTTCATGGTTTTACCGAGGTCACAAAAAGCATTTCAAAAATCTTAGGTTTAGTTCAAAGCTTTCCGGTAAAAATAAATCTCTCGATTCTATTTATTACCTAAACTTACTAATATACCCGCAAGTATACAGTTTTATCATTTAGGTTCTTGTTAGAAATCACTAAAAGCATTGAGTATTTTTTAAACTAAATGGAAAACAGAAATTTATTTAATTCCAAGTCAAAATAATATTAACAATAAAATATTATCATACCCCCTTTATCCCAAGATAATTAATTTAGCTACTCATGAAATAATTCAAATTCATATAAATAATGGAAAAATAAAACATACAAGACATGGTAAAAATAAAGAATTACGGGTTTCTCCAAAAGCTCAGAATAATTTACCACTGTATTTCCTTGTTGCAGTATTCTCCACCAATTACAAATTTAAATAACTCACTTTTACAATTCACAACTCTTAAAATAAAATAAAGAAAAAGAAAGGAAAAGAGAAATTAAAACGAAAGAGAAAGGAGAAGGAACGAAGAAGAAAATGAAAAAGAAAGAAAGAAAAAAGAAGAGAAGGATGGAAGAGAGAAAAGAAAGAAAAGAAAAGGAAATTGAATTGAAGTGATTGTTCGATGGTTTGGTGGTGTTGTCCGTGTTCCCTTTTATAGGCAAAGGAAGGGAAGAAGTCAGCTTGGAAAACGCGTTGTAAGTTGGTGCAATTGTCTTCTTCTCAGCCGCCCCACCATCACAGCTTGAAGACAGCCTGGATGGTGTCAAGTGGGAGAAAACTTTCGGTGCATGTGACTTCCAACTGTCCCAAATTACATTATTTTAATATTTCCAATAATTCGGTGCTTGGATTTATTCAGCTGGGCAAATTCCGAGTGGAAAAATGGGTCAGTTTTCATCTTTTCTCCAAAATCCGAGTGAAAGCTTGCTGGAGGGTGGTTTGCTGAGTGCTGGACGGTGTTGGTTGGAGAGAAGAGTCTGGGCGGTGTGAAGTTGATATTGGATGGTATGGAGAAAGGTGTTGGAGCCGGTGTTATGTTGGAACGGAAAGGGAGAGGGAATGGGACGGTGTTCTGGATTGAGGATGGTGTAGAGTGATCCGATGTTTGGAGTTGTGGAGTGTAGGTCGGTTTTGAAAGGAGAGGGGACGAGTGAAGAGTGACTGAAGAGTAACTTCTGATTGAGCCATTCAGTCGGAATTGACTGCAGAAGGACTCGGAACTGACTAAAACCATTCACTCGGCTCAAGTTCATGGAGTTCATTCGGAACTGATTGAAGACTCACTCAGGATCACAATTTATTCAATCAGTTCCCAACCATTTTCACTCGGCTGTCTCTAAATTTGAACCACTCAGTTAAAACTTTGCTCGGATTTTGCTTTGGAATTTACGCGGACAAATTCGTTTGGATACATTCACTCGGAAGTGCCTTCTTACTTCTTACTCGGAATGGCCTCCACTTTTACTCAGAAACTTGCACTTGAAGGAATCTGACTGATTGAATTTCTTTCCGGGTCCGTATCTCTCTTAGCTCGGAAACATAGGTTTCTGACCCAACTCACTCGGTATTCTTCATTGCAGAGATCTCACTCAGACTTAGTGTGAAACTGTGAGAATCTGTCCGAGTATGATTCACTCCTGGTCAGATTTTCCTTGTTTGCTTAAGGCATTACTCGGAAATGCCTTGTTCCGCTTGAGAATGCCATTTTCTCCGAATGAAACCACTCGGATTCCCCCTTATTCAACAGTTGCTCTTTCAGTGACTTCTTCTGCTTGGACAATAGTTTTGACCACTCGGGAGTTTTCCAATCGGAGGTAGTTTAGCACAGAAAAACAGTTCAGACTTGTTTCAATCAGCATTTCTTCACTCGGGTTATTTGTAATCAGAAAACTCCCACTCGGATTCACTTCAATCAGCAATCCTTTCACTCGGAAAATAGCTTTGGGCAGCATCTATTCAAGGTCAGTCCCCTTTTTCACTCGGATTGGTCGCAGTAGGGGATCTTCCACTCAGAATCTCCTCCAACCGAGACTTATTCCTTTTCAGCATTGAACCTCCAACAGAGTCAGCCATTTATCACTCGGAATGTCTAAGACAGGGAACTTTCCACTTGGATTCTAATCCAACAGTGAAGTATTCTACTCGGATTTGCTCCATTCTGAGTAATTCTACTCGGATTTGGTCATTTTGAGTCGGATTTCAGCACTATGAGTCGGAATTCAGCATATGGAGTCGGAATTCAGCATTCTGAGTCGGATTTCAGCATAAAAAGAGAGTTCTTTCTACTTTGGGCTTGTTCTTCTTGTTTCTTTATCATTTTATGGTCATTTTTCTCTTGTTTTTGACCCTTTATTGCCTTAATTTCTACAAAATAACATACCCAAGTAGAATAGAGTGGAAAGAAAGCAAAAATCTCAATAAATAAAGGAAATACAGTGCATAATGATTAAAATCCTAAGCAAACTAGATCTATTTTATTGTGTTATAAAGCACTTATCAGTAAGAGAGGAGTCTTATGTTCTAAATGCATGAATTTGAATGGTATTTGATTGCTATATGTGTTGATATGCAAGTTTGCCTTGCTTGGAGTATTACAGAGAATTGTATTGTTATGCATGACGTTGTTGATATGTTTTGGCAACATGCTTTGATGCATTTAGAATAATCATGGTGTGTTATATGGTGGTGTGAATTGTTTAATATTATGTGGTTATACACATGTCTACCATAAGTGTATAATGAATGTTGATGATGTTTGATTAAGAATGAGTGTAAATGAATAACATGTCTTGGTTGATAGTGAGTAATTGAGGTCATTGTATTTGATGATAGAATTGAATAATGCGAATGAGAACTATCGAAAAATGCCACACAAAAGTTTAAACTAATAAGAATAGCCAAATATAATAAATCTACTAAAAACCTTGTGGTGTTGTCGGTGATGATGATGGTGATGATGTTTGATGAGTGACATGTATAGGATGCATAGAGTGAGAAATGCATATGATTGGCATTTGCATCCATGGCATACTGCATAGCCGCCGTTGTTGCAATAGTAGGGGAGTTCCCTCGGCCGACCCAGTGGGAGGGTGGCTCGATGCATGAGCAAATTTTATTTTCCCTTGTGAATCAGTGTGTAAGTCAAGAAGCCGCCCATGTATTGCTACGGAAGGCTACATGTGGTCGACCCTTTTGGGGGTGGCTCTTGATGAACAGGTGACCCCGGTGGTCCTTGGGATCACAGCCGCCATGATTTGAGATCTGGCCGGCCCACAACACCATATGTCGAATATGTTGTATACCGCAGTCATGGTGAAAATGACCAGGTGTTGTAAGATGGGCGATGCGGTTTGGTACTAGTAAAACAATTGGTGAAATGCATGTGATTTAAGAATAAGTGTACACATGTTACTACTACAGTAGGGGTATGGTTAGATGACCATACTTGAATCCCACAATCGGTGTTTATATTCCCACAGTTAGATCTGTAATTGTTGAAATATTCCATTGTGCATATGCATTAGCTTAAGAGCATTTGCATATAGTAAGGAAGTATGCCAAATGAGATGAGTTATGATGACGGTTGTATTGGGGATGAGATAATGTGTTAAGACAACATAAAGATATAAATACCAAATGATAATTTGAGTAAAACGGATGTGTTGTGTAATAGTCCAAATGTTGTAGGACTTGATTATGTACATGCTTGTATACCTAGTATGACTTATAATGTCGTTGTGATATATGTATGAAAGTATTATAATGAGGAATGAAATGGTGAATGATGTGTGTATGCAAAGTATACATGTTTGAAGCATATGTACATAATCATATGGTATTCATATTCATTCTTTTGGAATGTATGACTCACTCTCCCATGTTATCCATTTTTTAGACTTGTGATGCAGGGCATTCAAAGGTGAAATGATTCTTTTGAAGTACATTTTATGAAGGAGGTAAATAGATGTATAGGAAGTGCCTTGGCCGGTAATTCATTACTTTTGTGTAGTCCATGATAGGAGATTGTGCTCATTGTGGTTGAAAAGATGTATATTGATTTTGTAGGTCATGGGTGAAAATTGGAACTTATGCATGTGCCCAATTTTTGGTTATAACCTTGGTGATGTATAATACTAATATATGATGTTTGAACTTTGCTCAAATTAATGAATGAATGATGAGAACTATGAATGGTAATCTTATGTGATGCATATTGGAAGTTTTCTATGGTTGTTTTATGCATAAGCAAGGAATTAGCATAGTCAATTTGTGATTTATGAGGTTCTAATGTGTTGTATGGAATACACAAGCTTATGTATGTCAATTGTGTTTTGTGGGAAATAGAATGGTTCCATTTTGTAGAAAATAGACCTTTGGTTGCCTCAAAATGCCTTAAAATGAGGTAAGCGCATTTATGTGCATAATTTACTTGTTTTTAGGAATTTTTTAGTGCGGCTAGTGGCCACACGTTACAAATGATATATTAACTTGTGTTAAAATTTGGTAGTGTTCTGATTTCGTTTGCATGCATTTTGATAGTTGAGAAGTCCATCCTTTTTCAAAATCTGCATAATTTCTGCATACTGATATGACATAATCGATTAGCTTCCCTGACCTAATCATTTACAAGGCCCCTGTCTTTAAGGTAATCGATTACATTCAGTGTTGTAATCGATTATGAACCAATCCAAAGCCTTGTAGTCAATTAGATTGGTCATTATAATCGAATAGGTGAAATACCTGATGCATTACATAAATCCAGGAGCTCTGTAATTGATTATTCCCAACTCTATAATCGATTAGTGTAGATTCCAATAGCTTGGTAATTGATTATAATTAGCACTGTAATTGATTATGAACCCAACAGAAATAATGTAATTGATTACTCTAAGTGTTGTAATCGATTAGGTTAAGCCCCTGATTCAATGTACCATTCCAGAAGTTCCATAATCGATTACTCCTAGCTATATGATAAGTCTTGAAAAGACTTAATTATTCTTCCTTTTATTGGAATTAATTCGTTGTGTAAGTGATTAGTTTAGCCTTATTATTCAATTAATTGATAATAATTTATAAATTATGTAAATATTGCAAAAGTGTTTTATTTATAGAAGAAAATGGTTAAAAACATTAATAAATTAAGAGTTTATTAATATTTATTAATTTAATAAGCAGCCAGCATACAAATGCTAGGCAATTGGTGCAGGAACAGGGCGTACTCGAGAGAAGAGGACAAATCCGAGTGAAAATTCACAAATCCGATTGAAAGGAGTCCACAAGACCGACTGGGCGAGACTTCAAAGGGTTGATCGAAAAGAATTAACGAAAAGCTGACTGCAAAGACTTCCAAGATACCGACTCCAAAAGAGAACAAGGAACTGATTGAAAATAAAAAGGAAGAACTCGAGCGTCCATTTCAGAAATGCTGATTGAAAAGATAATTCGCTTAAGCGATAGTTAAATTTGCTCGGGCGAGGGTCAAAGTTCGCTCAAGCAAAGCAAGCCTACGCTCAAGCGTGACCTCAAAACATCATTCATTCGCCCAAGCTTTGCCATAACGCTTAAGCGAGAAAGAAACACTGCAGTGCAATCCCGAGCTCGCTCAAGCGAGAGTTTAACCCGTTCAAGCGAGAACCCAGTTGCTGAAGCGTAGAGGAAACACTATTCCTTTCCTCCAACAACATACTCGGTGCAGTACTGTTTCCACTTCCATTGCCTTCTCCTCTACTGATGCACCCTTAGTAACTTAAGTAGTGAGCTGTTACTTAGCTGGTGCTGTGCTGTAAATTAGCTAAGGCTGAGCTGGATCCTGTTAAGAACTGAGCTGTAATTAGTTAATTATTCTGTAGGCTATGTAATTAGTTAGTTTAGTCGTTAACTTAAGTTTTCTAAGTTATCAGTTAAGTTAGTTAGTTAGGTAGAAAGATATATATATATAGGTTGTACATATTCTGTAAATATACGCGGACACGACATAACAGAACAGAGAACAACATTCATTAAACACTTCGAACATCTCACTACATATTTTTCTCTCTCTAAATCCTCTCCTCCATGACGTTCCAATATCCTTTGACGGAACTGAAGTCAATGGAGTTCTAAATCCCTAAGGTTGGGATTGCGAAGGTTAGCAATGGAGTCTTGAAGCTGTGAGCGAGGAAATTGACTTCTAGATCCTGAGGCGAACAAGCTGAGGAGTGGAGCAGAATCACTGGATTGACAAATCCAGAACTGATGAAGAACTTCGCCAGTGAGGAATCATGGTTGAAGCTTAGGTAACTTCCAGCTTTCTAACTAGTTCAGGCCTAATCAATTTAGGTGAATAGTTAGAGTTCAACCTCTAATTTCGCATTAGATTCTTAGGTTAATTGAGCACTTAAGGAATTAAGGTTCGATGCTTAAGGATTAGTGTTTTTCACCTAAGGAATTAGGGAATAACCACAAGCGGATTGTCCTCTGGATTATGGAGTTGATTATACTTTAATTGCATGTTTCTTGATGAATTTGTGAACCAAAGCAATCCTGACCTGTTTTCTATTAATCACCTTTCACATTTCATTTTAACTCTGTTTCTGGAAATATAAAAACAACTAGAAAATATTAAAACAACAAAAATCGAATGAACTTCATGTATTTTCTGTTGGTTCAGCTTGTACTAGTCCAAGATTGAGGTACTTACCACAATCCCTGTGGGACGATCAAATATTCTACAATTTTAACGACTGGTGCGCTTGCCATAAGTGTAAACCCGAGAGTCATATTTTGTTTTACTAAGATTTTCAGCACCAAGTTAATGGCTCGGGATTTTAGCATCAAGTTAATGGCGCCGTTGCCGGGGATTGTTGAGTAATATCAACAATTGTTAGACCGGTACTAGACTGAACTGTTTCACTTTTGTTTGCATTTAATACGTAGTTTCACTTTTGTTTTTATTAGTAGTAGTTTGTTATTTTCGTATAGATTTAGTCGCAGCTGTGAATTGTTCTTTTGTGTGATATTTGTTGTATGCAGTCAAGGAGTAGAGGAGAGCCTTTCTTCTTTGATCCTGACATAGACTTGTTAGAACGTAGACTAAGAAAAGAGAAAAAGCAAAAAGAAGAAAAAGAAATGGAACAGAGGAGAGTTACATTAGGTGACTACTCCAGGCCGACTAAAGAAGGATCGTAATCTAGCATCCTTAGGCCACCAATTTCAGCAAATAATTTTGAACTTAAACCAGCTTTACTGCAGTTGGTAAGAAATGAATAGTTTGGAGGAAGTGAGGTTGAGGATCCAAATTTGCATCTAGCAACCTTCCTCCAAATCTGTGACACAGTAAAAATGAATAGAGTCCCTGACGAGGCAATCCGACTGAGATTGTTTTTGTTTTCTGTAAGGGACCGAGCAAAAGCCTGGTTGCAGAGTCAACCGAGAGGTAGTATTTCAACTTGGGAGGACTTGCAACGAAAATTCTTGATTAAATATTTTCCTCCCTCTAAATATGCAAAGTTGCGCAATGAAATCACATGTTTCCAACAAAGAGAAGGTGAGTCTTTGATGGAAGCATGGGATCGGTATAAAGAGAGCTTAAGGAGATGTCCTCATCATCAGATTTCTGATGTGCAACAGGTAACTATTTTCTATAATGGTGTCAGGCCAGCTACCAGGGTCCTGATTGATGCCTCAGCTGGAGGCTCATTAACAACAAAAACTGTAGAAGAAGCCATAGAGCTGATTGACGTTATGGCTTCTAATGAATGTTTGATTAGTGAGAGGAGCCAAGTCCCTAAGAGAGGGATATTAGAATTAGAAGCACAAGATGCTTATCTGGCTCAGAGTAAACTGATGACTCAGGCTTTGGAGAAACTAAGCATACAAATTTCAGAGCTCCAAAAGCCGAGTCAAGTTTCTATGATCAGTTGTGATTTTTGTGGTGGAGACCATGAGAATGGATTGTGTGATCCAAATGTGCCTTCCGAGCAAGTGAATTATATGGGGCAGCAACAATATCAAAGGAATTATCCTCCTAATTCCTTTAATCCTAATTACAGGAATCACCCCAATTTTTCCTGGCAGACAGGACCACATCTGAATCAGAACATCCCACCAAATCAACCCACAAATAGACCACAACAACCTTCTCACCCCCCTGTTAAAGAAAAATCCGAACTTGAAAATGTACTTTCTTAGTTTATTCAGGCCACTCAGGCCAGTTTTAAGAATCAGGAAGCGTCCATAAGAAATCTAGAAAATCAAGTCGGACAGCTTTCTAAACAATTAGCTGAGAGGCAAGTAGGCAATTTCCCTGGAGATACCGAGGTAAATCCAAGGGAACATTGCAAGGCTATATTCACTAGGAGTGGAAAAATTATTTCTCCATCTCCGAGTCAGGAAATAAGTTCAGAAAAAGAAAAAGAAAAAGAAAGAATACAAGAAACCGAGCAGGATAATAATGAAGCAGAAAATAAAAATGAAACAGAAAAAGAAAAAGAAAATAAAGTCCATCAAAAGAAAAAGAAAAAGGTTGATCTGATTCTGGAGGAAGCTTCTAAGCTGACTCCTGAAAAACTGAGGAATGCTCCATTTCCTCACAGGTTTAAAAAGCAAATAGAGGAGCAGAAGTTTGCTAGGTTCTTAGAGGTTTTCAAGAAACTTCACATCAATATCCCTTTTGCCGATGCATCACAGAAGATGCCTTCCTATGCAAAATTTTTGAAAGAATTATTATCTAAGAAGAGGAAGCTTAAGGGGGATGAAATGATTACTCTCACTCAAGAGTGCAGTGCAATCATTCAAAAGAAACTTCCCCAAAAGCTAGAGGATCCTGGATCTTTTACAATACCGTGTGCAATTGGGGGATATTCATGTAGGAAGTGCTCTCTGTGATCTAGGAGCCAGTATAAACCTGATGCCTCTATCTTTGATGAAAAAACTAGGAATTAATGACTTGCAACCGACTCGCATGTCCTTGTAGTTGGCTGACAGGTCCATTAAATATCCCCAAGGGATGCTGGAAGACTTGTTAGTTAAAGTAGATAAGTTTATCTTCCTAGCAGATTTCATAGTGTTGGATATGGAGGCTGACCGAGAGATCCCTTTAATCTTAGGAAGACCCTTCCTAGCTACTGGCAAAGCATTAATTGATGTAGAAAAGGGTGAACTCATGCTGAGAGTTCAGGAGGAGCAGGTAACCTTCAATGTCTTCAATTCTATGAAACATCCGACTGAAAGGATGGATTGTTTAATGATTGAAGAGATTAAAAGCTACCACACTCCAATGCTTTTAAAAACTGAGGAAGAGGCCTTACGAACTTTTTTAGAGGATGACTTTGACTCCGAGACTGAGGAGTTAAATGACTCTCACTCGGAAATATTGAGCCTACTAGAAGTATTAGAAGTAGGTGATTTTGAAAAAGAAAAGAAAAATAATTTGAAAATTGCTGAAGCTGAGAAAGGAAAGGAATTTTCTGAAGAAAAATATGATTTAAAACTTTTACCTTCTCATCTGAAATATGTTTTCCTGAGAGAAGACGACACACATCCTGTCATTATTAATGCTGACTTAAACGATGAGGATGTGGATAAACTAATTGAGGTATTAAAGGCACATGAATCTACGATTGGCTGGAATATTTCTGACTTGAAGGGAATCAGTCCATCATTTTGTATGCACAAAATTCTGATGGAGGATGATTATTCCCCTGTAGTACAGCCACAACGCAGATTGAACCCCATAATGAAAGAGGCAGTCAGGAAAGAGGTGGTCAAGCTTCTTGATGCAGGAATCATTTATCCTATCTCAGACAGCGCTTGGATCAGTCCGGTCCAAGTGGTGCCTAAGAAAGGAGGAATGACAACTGTCAAAAATGAAAAAGGTGAAGTCATTGCTACTAGACCGACTACAGGATGGAGAATGTGTATAGATTATAGAAGGTTGAATGACTTCACTCGGAAAGACCACTTCCCCTTACCATTCGTTGACCAGATGCTTGAGAGATTATCGGGTCATGAGTACTACTGTTTCCTTGATGGTTACTCAGGTTATAACCAAATTATGGTTGACCCAAAAGATCAAGAGAAGACAGCTTTCACCTGTCCATACGGAATATTTGCTTACAGGCGCATGTCGTTCGGTTTATGCAATGCTCCAGCAACCTTTCAAAGATGTATGATGGCCATTTTTGGGGACATGGTGGAGAAATTCATTAAAGTATTCATGGACGATTTCTCTGTCTTTGGTAGTAACTTTGATTCATGCCTCAGCAACCTATCTAAGGTGCTGGTGAGATGCCAAAAAACTAACCTCATCCTTAACTGGGAAAAATGCCATTTTATGGTTAAGGGAGGGATAGTCCTTGGCCACAGAATCTCTGCTGAGGGCATTCAAGTGGACCGAGCCAAGATAGAAATTATTGAAAAACTTCCTCCTCCAATCAACGTGAAAGGAGTGAGAAGTTTTCTAGGATGTGCTGGCTTTTATAGAAGGTTCATTAAAGATTTTTCAAAAATAGCTAAGCCTTTGACCGACTTGCTTGTAAAAGATCATGTGTTTGCGTTTAATGAAAACTGTGTCAAGGCTTTTGAAAAATTAAAACAAAGTTTGATTTCAGCTCTGATCCTTGCAGCACCTGATTGGTCTTTACCATTTGAATTAATGTGTGATGCAAGTGACTTTGCAGTCGGAGCTGTACTGGGTCAGAAAGTAGGAAAATTGACTCATGTAATTTATTATGCTAGTAAAGTGTTGAACGAAAATCAAATACATTACACCACTACTGAAAAAGAAATGCTTGCTGTGGTGTATGCATTTGATAAATTTCATGCTTACTTGATTGGGGCCAAGGTTGTTGTATATACAGACCACTCGGCAATCAAGTATTTACTAGCTAAGAAAGAATCCAAGCCGAGACTGATCAGGTGGGTTCTGTTACTCCAAGAGTTTGACTTAGAAATACGAGACAAAAAGGGAGTAGTGAACTCAGTTGCCGACCAACTGTCTCGTCTAGAAGGAGAGTCAGATTTTGTTTTAATAAAAGAAGAATTTCCAGACGAGAAGTTGATGGCAATTATCACCGGGCCATGGTATGCTGATATGGCCAACTTTAAAAGTGCCTCGGTGGTACCTGATGGTTGGACATCCCAAATAAGAAAAAAATTCTTTCATGATAGTAAAAACTTCCTTTGGGATGATCCATTTCTGTTTAAAATAGGAGTAGATGGAGTGATCAGGCGGTGTGTGCCTGAATCCGAGCAAGAAAGGCTATTGTGGCATTGCCACGACTCCTATTATGGAGGTCATCATGGTGCCTCCCGTACAGCAGCAAAAGTCTTACAGAGTGGCTTTTATTGGCCAACTATCTTTCAAGATGCTAAAGAGTATGTCAAAAGATGTGATAAATGTCAAAGGAGCGGAGGTCTCTCTGCTAAAGCTGGCATGCCTTTGACAAACATTCTAATTGTGGAATTATTTGACGTTTGGGGTATCGACTTTATGGGACCCTTTCCTAAGTCGTTCTCCAACGAATATATACTTGTTGCTGTAGACTATGTCTCCAAATGGGTGGAGGCAGTCCCGACCAGAACCAATGATGCACAGGTGGTGCTTAGGTTCATCAAGAAGAATATTTTCTCTAGGTTTGGAGTTCCGAGAGTACTTATTAGTGATGGGGGTTCACATTTTTGCAATAAGATAATGGAAAAAGCCCTGCGTCACTATGAGGTGTTACATAAGATATCGACTCCTTACCATCCACAAACTTGTGGACAAGTCGAGCTGTCAAATAGAGAAATCAAAAGAATCTTAGAGAAAGTGGTCGGGAAATCTAGAAAAGATTGGTCGGTAAATTTGAAGATGCATTGTGGGCTTACCGAACAGCTTTCAAAACTCCGATTGGCATGTCCCCGTATCAATTAGTATACGGTAAGGCTTGTCATCTCCCTGTGGAGTTGGAACACAAGGCGTGGTGGGCCACAAAGCTATTAAACATAGACTGTGACCAATCTCAGGAGGAAAGAGTTTTGAAACTCCATGAATTAGAGGAGTTCCGACTCAACGCTTATCAAAGTGCCTCCATCTATAAGGAGAAAACAAAGAAATGGCACGATAAGCGAATTAATAAGAAAGAGTTTTAGAAGGATGATCAGGTGTTATTATTCAATTCCCGACTGAGACTCTTCCCTGGAAAACTTAGATCGAAGTGGTCGGGGCCTTTTACTGTAAATGAGGTTTTCCTTCATGGTGCAATCGAACTGAAAGACCCGATTACCGATCGGATTTTTAAGGTAAATGGCCAGCGACTCAAACTCTACTTTGGAGGAGAGTTTGATAGGCAGAAAACCTCCTTGTTACTGCAAGCATCTTCTTAGATGCCATAAGGTCAAGCTAGTGACCTTAAAGAAGCGCTCTAGGGAGGCAGCCCTATGTTCCGATTTTTTTGTTTTGAACTTTGAGTCGGAATGAATAAAAAGAAAACTAAAAATTTAGTGAATAAAGTTTGTGAAGTTTGAAGAAGGAAGTCCGAGTTTGATTCTTCTATTTCGCTCAGGCGAAGCACTTGTAGCTTAGGCGAGACGCTGCTGATTGTTGTTTCGCACTTAAGCGAAAATTTACTGAGTTTGAGTAAGAATAGTACACTCGGATAACTGTTACTTATTCTTAACCCTTCTTCCCGACTGAACTTCACTTGTCATTTTTCAATAAAATTCCAATTTTTAATGCGAATAAAAAGGAAGACTTTAATAAAGGATTTCTGATCGTTGATCTAATAAACGGGTCAGATGGTGAAGGGCGACTTATTCTAGTCGGCCTTTTGTCACTCGGATTCCTCACTCATCACAATCAGTTTTATATCCATTAGTCTCCTATTCACTTAGTATATTTTCTTGACAGTCTTGTATTCATTCGGTTTTTCATCCACTTGGTATAACTTGTACTCATCTATCTCACTCGCTTTCCATTTACTCGGTCATTCATTCTTCCATTCGTCACTTTTTCACCAGATTTTGATTCACTCATTATTTCATGAATACTGTGTCTTCCATTTTTCTTTTACGTTCACTCAGTATTTCCAGCACTCAGTTTCCTCTGTTGTCGTTCTTTTATCCACTCAGTTTTTCTTATTCTTCTTCTCATTTTTATTCACCCGTTCAATGAATCATGTTTTCGGGTTCTTTCACTCGTTTTTCCATTTTTTGACCACTCGTTGTTTGTTCATTCGTTTTTTTTATTTCTACCCAGTATACTCCACTCGGTATTCATTTACTTGTTGCTTCATTCCACTTATTTTCTTTCTCGGTTTTCTCATGCTGTGTTTTTCCTTCTTCATTCACTCATTTTTCATTCGTGATTGTCACATTCGTATTTCCAGTACTCAGTTTCCTGTTATTTAGTTTTCGTTCACCCAGTGTTCACATCACTCGGTTTCTCATTGTTTCCATCTCATACAATTCTATCATTCTTTCATTTCTTCGACCGATTCCTTTCTTGATGTTATTCATTCGGTAGTTTGTTATTCATTTTTCCATTTATTCTTCCACTGGCTTGTGCATTTACTCATCTTCGTCATCCAGTTAGTATATCTTTCACTCATCCCATTGACTCAGAATCTTTTCATCTGTTCTTTCCAACCACTCGTCTCCTTCATTCACTTTGATTTGTTTGTTATTCATTATCTCTACCTCACTCCGTCACTCGTTTTTCATTTCCCGTCTCTCCATTCACTTGGCCCCTCGTGCATTCGTTCTGTTCACTCGGCCTTTCATTTACTCGGTATTTCATTCATTTGATTTTCCACTTGTGATATTTTTGTTCTTCACCCGAACTTTCATTGTCATTCACTCATTCTTTGTAACACCCTAATCCTTGCAAATAATAATTCCAAAACCATGAGAAAATTTTTCACAAAAACAGTCACGACTCATTCGACATAGAAGGGAAGAGGTAGGCAAGGGAAATTAAAGAGCATTCACACGCATAAGGCAAATGACCGAAAAGCTAAGACTGGAACCGGTTCGTTTGGTTTAATGTAACACACCAGCGCCTGGGCGGATTACACCACACCGTTGGCTCGTTCAGGCGAGGTCTGATACCGCCTAGGCGGGGTATGGTAATGCAACAGTGGATGGAGGGGAATTCACAAAGAAAACTTTTCCACGAGTAACACTAGTTAATTAGTAGGAGGGAATAGGTAAGGGGGAGGAGAAGGGAGATGTACATGTGCAGTAGTGGTTTGTGGGGGAAAGAGGGGCCTGAACTCATTCCGCCCAACTCAACTAGGTATGACAACGCCTGGGCGGACTCAACCACAACGCCCAAGCCGGGGTCAACACCGTCCTCGGGGACGCATTAGCGTCACAACGGAGAGGAAGGGTAATTGGGCGGTATCCCACTCTGACGACTACTCGCTTCAGCGTGAGTCCTCACGCCTGGGCGAACCGCTCTAGCACCTCGGCGAGGTATGACTCCGCCCACGCGAATCCAACATAAGTCTTCCTAGCCCGCGCTCGCTGGAGCGAGTATATTGCTCGCTGAAGCGAGGAACTTCACTCGGAAAATTGGGAAGTTAAGTATCACTCGGCTTCTCCAAACCCAACCACTCGGAACACCGATCCTTACTCACTCGGACTTTACATCTTTCACTCGGATTATTAATACCTTACAATTAGGATCCAATCTTCCCTAAACCGCCAATTGAACTCCTCTCTCAGCAGGGAATCACTCGAGGTTTCCACTCGGGAAGCGCCACTCTGCATCACTCAGGATTTATTCATGATTTCGCTCGGAAAATACGGACTCTCCCTCACTCGGTTTTTACTGACATTTTTCACTCGGTAATGATCTCTCTTTCTTGTGACCGCTCGGGGGTTTTCACTCGTCTTTCGTTCTTCCCTCATTCGAAGCATATTTAAACTCTCTATTTCATCCTCTCAACCTCAAACTTATCCCCACTACTTACCCATAGCCACACCGGCCTCCTACGCTCGTAAGGTATGCTTAGGCGTCCGGACTTATCATTCAACACCTTCCGCAGCACAATATAACACGCAACACACATATATATATACATATATTTAGGAAACATCTAAATAATTACAACACAACATGTCCCTTCTATCCGAAGCGCTCAAGTTTCGTAAATAAGAACCAAGATCAAACACAAGCCGGCCAAGGCTTTTTCTAGAACATTAAATACGACATGCACACGGTATACACATATATACACACGTTCCATAATACTCGGCTGCTCTGCTCTACACCCGGCTCCTCCTTCATTCTTCATTCCGAGAGACGTTCACTGAAATATGGCCACTGCAGGGGTGAGCTTTTACATGTAAAATGATAATCAAAGACTCGGTATTAGCGTCAGTACACGCTCCTACCATCATTCAATCTTTCTCAAGTTAAACCAAGTTCATGCAGTTCAAGACAACGTCCATAACACACATACTACACAGAGTTATTTCCACATCCATACACATATTCATGCACTCGGAGATCCTACACACGCACATAATTCATGCATTCAGAAATCATACACATATATACATGGATTTATGCACCACCATGATAAGCCTCATATCTATATGCATGCCTGCGGATCCGACTCGGGTAATGACTTTCAGTTACGGTCCCTTTTCTTCTGGCCCCTCGTCCCTCAGCTCTTACCAGGTGGTACCGGCCTCCCATGGGCGTCTCGAGACTCTTCTCTAGCTCCTACGGCTACCACGAGCACTATCAGGATCTAGCCAGGGTCGGTAGCTGGAAGTCATTCCCTCAGGGTTTCATGACCTCCCACGGGTCACCCCACTCATACACATGCAACTAATGCATTTACCAGCACGTATCATCACGCCACGAATACCTCCTTCGTAGCCGTTAAGTAAGAACGGATTTCCTCACAGTACTCGTATTTGTTTTGTCAGTTACACACGTTACAATCGATCATCAAAAAAACAACATTGAACAAGCCAACTAAGACATACACACGCATATTTTTCACAGTGATAAGAAGATAGAGCCATGCATATCATTTGTCATCATTATTAACTAACAGACTATGTCATCCCCCATGAAATCGCTGTATTCCCAACTGAAGGAACAGTGAGTGTTTAGTGACCAGGCTTATGTCTACCTATATATTCGCACGAGGAAGGGGAAAGTGGGTTGGGAGAGCGTGATCCCAACAGCCATGCGTACCACGCCCATCACCTGGCCATCACTATCCCTTATATTTTAATTAGTTTAGTGTTTTTCTGATTTCAGGGTGGTTGGGCTGCTAAAACTCCCCAATTCATTTTACTCCTTCTCGATGGCTTAAATTCGCGTGATAGTTAGATACAATTAATGGTTGCTTTTTCATTTGAAATCGAATCTTGATGGTTCATTTTTCATTCGATAGTTAGCTTCAAACTGGGATGTTACATTCTTTATCACTCGGTATCTTTCTCCATATCACTCGGTCATTCTCGTTTCACTCATTTACGCGATCTTTTCCTTTACAGTTTTCCATTCATTGTCTCATTTCGATCACTCGATATTTTTTTCATTCGTTCTTTTTTCCATTCGGTGTTTTATTCACTCGGGATCCTGTATTCATTCACGGATCTTTCATACATTCATTCTTTTATTCACTCGTTCATTTACTTATAGTTTTCACTCGCCCATTCTTTCTTATCGTTTATTCATCTTCTATTTTCTTGTGTCCACTTGGCATCTCTTCTCACTCTTACTCGATCTTCTACCTATTCAGTGTGTGAACCCAGTATATGAGTATTTAAAAAAAAATTAATAAATAATAAATAACAATAATATATATATTATAAGAATAATGAAGTAATAAATAAAGCTGGAACACATTTACGCGTTTCTTGGAAAGTGAATTCCACAGTACAAAACCTTTCAACTTCCAAACCCTAAGTACCTATGCTGAACTTGGGCTGAAGACGAAAAGACACTTTCTGGTTTCTAAGAAAGGTACTATCTTTCCATTTTTTTTCACTTAGTTCGTGCACTTCTAAGTGCGTGTTTATTATTTTCTTGTTTCATTGTTATTATTTTTCCACTATTCATAAGCCCTGCATCTCACAGTTTTGGTTTGCTGTGTTTCTTTTGGATTTCTGTTTTTATTTTTTATTTAGGTTGTTTATCAGCATTCTTTTAACATTAACCATGAAAAGAAGATCACAGAGACTCCTGCAAAAACCTAGACCAAATTTTGCAGAAGGAAGTGTGAGAAGAAAGCAAATAGATAACAAAAGGGAAGTAGCAACCATAAGTATATCTGATTCTTCTGAACATGTGCCCAGTCAAAGTCAAGCTGAAAGGAATGTATCTCCTTTGGTTCAAAGGAATGCATCCCTTGCAGTTGAGAGGAATGAATTGCCAGAAGTTGAAAGTGTTAAAGCTGTTGAAGATCATGTTGTAAAGTTTACAACCAAGGAGTCCGAGCGTCCCAAGCAATCTACAGGAGCCGGTTCTTCTTCTTCTTCTTCTGACATTTCTGTAGTGTTGCAGGAATTGCAGGTCATAAAGAAGATGCAACTTGGAATTTATGATCGGGTTTTGAACCATGATCTCATGCTCAGAAAGATTGCCACGAAACTGAGGGTTGAGCATACGGCAGAAAAGGGAGCCCCACCTGATAGAAATACGTGGTTAGCTTCCATTGGATTCAATATTCCCTCACAGGACGTATCCCAAGCAGCTGATCTCTCACCACCTTCAGAGCAGGACAAAGAGAATGAAGATCAGGATGCTTGAGTTACTACTACGTGTTATTATGATGTTTTTATGTAATTAACTTGATATTATTCTAAACTGTTTCCTGAACAATGAATGTGCTTTTATTTGATTTGTAATGAAACTTTCTTTCCTTGTTAAATTTGTTTGTTTTATTTGTTTTTTTTTATGTATTGGTAAAATCCATGCGTCCCAATCCGACTACGTGTTACCCATCCACAGCCACCCAGGTAAAACGGAAAGTATCTTTCTGACTCGTTCCTTGATTAATATTCTGACTCATTAATTGCTAAATTATGTTTATTCTTTCTTTCAATCCATCTTAATAATTTAAAAGTTGCTGATTCTTAAGCCTAGTCGGATAAATTAATTGATCGATTTTGTTTAACTTATCATATCTGCCCCTAATTATTTTTCATCATTAATTAAATTGTTTACTCGGCATGCTAGTTAGCAATCTGAATGTATTATCTTATATTAAGTTTGGGGACATGACTGGCTGATTAACTGTTATATTCATAGCTTTTGAGCCTGTTTTATCCTTTTCTGAGTGAACTTGCATGCTAGTTAGTGAGACAGAATTTGCTTTAGTACTTGCTAACTGTTTGTATGCCAACCAATCGGAAATGATGAAGGCCTTCTTTGTTAATTTAGCCAGGGCCAAAAAGTAACATTCCTAATATATTTAATTATCCTTTGACCCCAAAAATTTGAGCCTGAGACCCTTTTATTCTGTTTATTCACCCAACGTTACAAGCTCATATATCTAGAAAAACCTGACTAAGTTATCCCTGGATGTTCCACTAGTGAGTTGCTCGGTTCTTACTTATTGCTAGGGACTAGCAAGTTTTAAGTTTGGGGATGAAGAGTGTGCCTAACAGTAATTTAGGACACACTCCGACCTAAATTATGGGTGAGTATCTTGATAAATGAAAGGAAGAAAGGCAAAGCCGAGAGAAAAATAAACAAAGCCAGAAAGAGGAAAAAGGTGCAAAGCACCAATTGGAAAAAATATACACCGATTGAAATATGATCGGAAAAAGATGGAAAAGAAGAAAGAAAAGGGAAAAGTTCAAAGGACTGAAAGAAAAAGAAGGTGCAAAGCACCAAAAGTGTTAAGTTAACATTCACTCAGAAAATAATGGAGCTTGCTAAGGAAGAGGCAGTTAAGCTAAAAATTGAGTCAAGGCATCAGTGGATACATCCTGTAACCTAACACTCACTCGGAAAACAATAATTGAGCCTGTAGCCCAGCCTCATTATAAGCTTAAAAAAGCCCTTACTGATCTGATTGTGTTGGCATATGGCATGACGTATAGAACTGTTGCAAGCCTATGTTTATCTAACAAGTATGTAGGTGATGAGTGTAATTTATTCACCCTATATACCGAGAGAAGAGTTAAACACCGACCAGAGAGGAAAGCATCAGCAGCTTGTCTCCCAAAGGAGGTGTAAGTTATTATACTTTTAGAAATTGCGAGAAGAAAGCATGATCGGTATTCGATAATTATAGCATGAACTAAGTTAAGGAAAGGTTGATTGTGTTAGATAACAACTTGTTAGTTAATTAATCTGAATAATTGCTTGAGGACAAGCAAAGTTTTAAGTTTGGGGATGTGATAAGTCTTGAAGAGACTTAATTATTCTGCCTTTTATTGGAATTAATTCGTTGTGTAAGTGATTAGTTTAGCCTTATTATTCAATTAATTGATAATAATTTATAAATTATGTAAATATTGCAAAAGTGTTTTATTTATAGAAGAAAATGGTTAAAAACATTAATAAATTAAGAGTTTATTAATATTTATTAATTTAATAAGCAGCCAGCATACAAATGCTAGGCAATTAGTTGATTTTTGGTGCAGGAACAGGGCGTACTCGAGAGAAGAGGACAAATCCGAGTGAAAATTCACAAATCCGATTGAAAGGAGTCCACAAGACTGACTGGGCGAGACTTCAAAGGGTTGACCGAAAAGAATTAACGAAAAGCTGACTGCAAAGACTTCCAAGATACCGACTCCAAAAGAGAACAAGGAACCGATTGAAAATAAAAAGGAAGAACCCGAGCGTCCATTTCAGAAATGCTGATTGAAAAGATAATTCGCTTAAGCGATAGTTAAATTCGCTCGGGCGAGGGTCAAAGTTCCCTCAAGCAAAGCAAGCCTACGCTCAAGCGTGACCTTAAAACATCATTCATTCACCCAAGCTTCGCCATAACGCTTAAGCGAGAAAGCAACACTGCAGTGCAATCCCGAGCTCGCTCAAGCGAGAGTTTAACCCGTTCAAGCGAGAACCCAGTTGCTGAAGCGTAGAGGAAACACTATTCCTTTCCTCCAACAACATACTCGGCGCAGTACTGTTTCCACTTCCATTGCCTTCTCCTCTACTGATGCACCCTTAGTAACTTAAGTAGTGAGCTGTTACTTAGCTGGTGCTGTGCTGTAAATTAGCTAAGGCTGAGCTGGATCCTGTTAAGAACTGAGCTATAATTAGTTAATTATTCTGTAGGCTATGTAATTAGTTAGTTTAGTCGTTAACTTAAGTTTTCTAAGTTATCAGTTAAGTTAGTTAGTTAGGTAGAAACATATATATATAGGTTGTACATATTCTGTAAATATACGCGGACACGACATAGCAGAACAGAGAACAATATTCATTAAACACTTCGAACATCTCACTACACATTTTTCTCTCTCTAAATCCTCTCCTCCATGATGTTCCACAATCCTTCGATGGAACCGAAGTCAATGGAGTTCTAAATCCCTAAGGTTGGGATTACGAAGGTTAGCAATGGAGTCTTGAAGCTGTGAGCGAGGAAATTGACTTCTAGATCCTGAGGTGAACAAGCTGAGGAGTGGAGCAGAATCACTGGATTGACAAATCCAGAACTGGTGAAGAACTTCGCCAGTGAGGAATCATGGTTGAAGCTTAGGTAACTTCCAGCTTTCTAACTAGTTCAGGCCTAATCAATTTAGGTGAATAGTTAGAGTTCAACCTCCAATTTCACATTAGATTCTTAGGTTAATTGAGCACTTAAGAATTATGGTTCGATGCTTAATGATTAGTGTTTTTCACCTAAGGAATTAGGGAATAACCACAAGCGGATTGTCCTCTGGATTATGGAGTTGATTATACTTTAATTGCATGTTTCTTGATGAATTTGTGAACCAAAGCAATCCTGACCTGTTTTCTATTAATCACCTTTCACATTTCATTTTAACTCTGTTTCTGGAAATATAAAAACAACTAGAAAATATTAAAACAACAAAAATTGAATGAACTTCATGTATTTTCTATTGGTTCAGCTTGTACTAGTCCAAGATTGAGGTACTTACCACAATCCCTGTGGGACGATCAAATATTCTACAATTTTAACGACTAGTGCGCTTGCCATAAGTGTAAATCCGAGAGTCATATTTTGTTTTACTAAGATTTTCAGCACCAAGTTAATGGCTCGGGATTTTAGCATCACTATATAATTGACTAGTAAAATTGATTAGCACTTGGCCTAATCGATTATATTAGTTTGAAATGGGAAATTTCACTAGCTTGACCATTTATTTTGCATTTCTTGGCTTCTTTGGTCTATTTTATGATTATTGTACACTTTTATACTCCTTTCAAGTTCATCCACACTCTTCGTAACAACTACGTACTTCCGTTATCCATTGTTGATGATCATAGGGTTGATTATCTAATGGTTACTCTTGATTTTAAATTACCAACCTTCTCATATCTTCATATATGAGATAGGTTTTATATAGATCCAGGGTATTGATCAAAAGCCCTCCATTATATTTCTTCGTAGAATTATTTTCTTTGTGAAACATGAAAAATTTACCCGTATTTTTTGGGTCATTTCAACCTGGTATCAGAGCATTGGTTGCTCTTGATACGATCATGATTGATGTTGTTCATGTAGTTGTTGCTTATGATTGAGTCATGTGAGCTGCAATTAATTGAGTTATGGATTATTTGATTGAATTGTGAATGTTTGTCATTGAATTAAGATTGATGTTTAGAATTGTTGAGTCCAGCCAATAGTCCTTACACTATTTACCTCAAATGATGAATATGTTGTGATCATGTACTAAAAATGATATGATTGTGTGATGTGGTACATGATAGGCTTATGAGTGCTAAGACCTTTGAAATTATACATTGAAAGGTTATTGTTTGGTCTAGTTTACTCATGTGTGAGCCATGTTTTGATTTATAGGCTTAAAATATGGTTGGTAGACCTAACCATGAGGCTGCTGCTATGGTAAATGCCTTGAATCGATTCGCTGATCTCTTGGAAAGGCAAGGCCAACTGAATGTGGGGCAAGGCTCCCAAGGTCTTGATCTATTTCTCAAGAGGAAACCTTCTAAATTTCATGGAGGTTATAAGCCTGAGGATGCTTACGCATGGATTAATGACTTGGAAAGAATTTATGCAAGCTTTGAGTGCTCTGAAGCACAGAAGGTGGAGTATGCGGTCTTCATGATCCGCGATCTGAAGCTTGGTGGCGTCTTACTAGGGGACACATGATATTTGCTGATGTTCCCTTGGTGTGGGAAAACTTCAAGGTGGAATTCTTGAAGTACTTCCCGGACAGCTACAGAAGTAAGAAAGAGCTTGAGTTTATGGAACTTAAGCAAGGTGGTATGACAGTGGAGGAGTATGCCTCCAAGTTTGAAGAACTCTGTGTATTTTATCTGCCCTATCAACAAGAGGGTACCGAGGCATCCAAGTGTGTAAAGTTTGAAAATGGGTTGAGGCCCGAGATCAACATCAAGAGAAAAGACATTTTTCGACGCTTGTGAATAAGTGTCGAATTTATGAAGAAGATGATGTGGCCCCTTCGAGTCATGGGAAGCATGAACCTAAGTTGAAAGGCCAATTTTCTAGCTTCAAGAAGCAAGGTCATTTTAAGAAGAAGTTCTTTCGTGGTGGATCCTCCAGTGCAAGAGGACGTGGTGCTCCTAGAGGTGGTTACGATGGTGGTAACCAAGGTTGTGGAAATGTCCAAGGCCTAACTTGCTTCAAATATGGTGCTAACCATTTGGCACGTGATTTCCCACGAGATGGTGTGGTGTGCTACCAATGCAACCAACCTGGGCATATTCATCCTCATTGCCCATTGAATGCTAATGTTAACACTCTTATTTGTATGAATTATGATGCTAACCGTGGAGGCCGTAGTGGCTTTGGAGGCCGTGGTCGTGGAAATAACAATGGTCAAAATGGTGGCCGTAATGGTGGCCGTGGTGGAAATTATAACGGTGGAAGAAATGGAAATGGTCGAGGCAATGGCCATGGCGGAAGGAACGGTAACCGTAATGGTGGTAATAACCTATAAGCTACTGGTAGAGTATTCACTGTTACTGGTGAAGAAGCTGTACAAGCTGAAGACCTTGTTTGTGATAAGTGTGAAATCTTTGGTAATTCGGTACATGTCATATTATATTCTGGTGCTACGCACTCATTTATGTCTGAGGATTGTGTGAGGCGCTTAAAGGTTCCTATTTGTATGATGAGAGGTTCCATATTGGTGACTACACCGACCTGTACTTTTTTAAGATTGGTGACTCGATGTGAGAATGTCGAGATGACTCTTGAGGGTAGAAAATTTGTTGTGTCCCTCGTATGTTTGCCTATGAAAGACTTGGACATTATTCTAGGCATGGACTGGTTATCTGCTAACAAAGTCTTGGTGGATTGTCATAACAAGACGATGATCTTCCCGACTTTGAATGCTGAAGGCTTTGATGTGCAAGGTATCTCTCAGCTTATTATGATGTTTTTCTTGGTTGATGGGAATGGTGCTTCCCAACCTTGTGAAATTCTTGTTGTTTCAGAGTTTTCTGATGTGTTTCCAGACGAGATTCCTGGATTACCTCCTCCACGAGAAGTGGAATTTTTTATTGACCTCATTCCTGGCGCTAAGCCTGTTTCTAGAGCTCCTTATAGGATGTCTCCTATGGAGTTGACCAAGTTGAAGAAGCAAGTTGAGGAATTGCTTGAACGGGAGTTTATTCGCTCAAGTGTGTCTCCTTGGGGTGCTCCTGTGTTATTAGTGAAAAAGAAGGACGGGCATGAGATTGTGCGTTGATTATCGCCAACTCAACAAGCTAACTATTAAGAATAAATATCCTCTTCCTCGCATTGATGATCTTTTGGAACAATTAAAGGGCGCCGTGGTGTTTTCAAAGATAGACTTGCATTCCGAATATCACCAAATTCGGGTGAAGACCAAAGACATTCCTAAAACTGCTTTTCAAACGCGATATAGATACTATGAGTATGTAGTGATGCCATTTGGAGTGACAAATGCTCCTGTGATTTTCATGGATTACATGAATCGCATCTTCCATGAGTATCTTGACCAATTTGTCGTGGTGTTTATAAATGATATTTTGGTATACTCTAAGAGTCATGAAGAGCATGAAAGACATCTTCGTCTTGTATTGACCATTCTTCGAGAGAAAGAATTATATGCTAAGCTCTCTAAATATGAATTCTGGATGATTGAGATCTTTTTTCTTGGTCACATGATTTCCGGTGATGGAGTTACCATGGATAAATCGAAGGTTGAAGCTGTTATGGCTTGAGAAAGACCGACGTCTGTGATGGAGATAAGAAGTTTTCTTAGTCTTACCGGTTATTACTGAAGGTTTATTGAAGGGTTTTCCCGCTTAGCCTTACCATTGATGAAGTTGACTCGTAAGAATCAACCTTTCGTGTGGACCCGTGAATGTGAAAACAGTTTTTAAGAGTTGAAATTAAGGCTTACTACTGCACCGGTGTTAGCGCTACCCGATTTGACTGATGATTTTATGGTGTATTGTGATGCGTCTATGCATGGTTTAGGTTGTGTGTTGATGCAGTGCGAACATATGATAGCCTATACGTCGAGACAATTGTGACTATATGAGGTTAATTATCCTACATACGATCTAGAATTGGCGGCTGTGATGTTTGCTTTGAAGTTGTGGCGACATTTCTTATATGGTTCTAAGTTTGTGGTATTTAGTGACCATAAGAGCCTTAAGTATTTGTTTGACCAAAAGGAACTTAATATGCGCCAAAGAAGATAGATGGAATTCTTAAAGGATTATGAGTTCGAGTTGAGGTATTATCCAGAAAGGCCAATGTGGTTGCCGATGCATTGAGCCAAAAGTCGTTGCATATCTCTATGATGATAGCGAAAGAGATGGAGTTGATTGAACAATTTAGAGATTTGAATGTGGGCGTAGAGACATATACTTCCAAGAAACTATCGCTTGAGATGTTGAAAGTCACAAATGAATTTCTTGAATATGTGAAGGTTCAATAACCAAATGATGAGTATTTGACTGAGATGAAGAAAACCCAAGAGAAAGGGAAGAATTTGTTCCTCGTGGAAGGTCAAGATGGCATTTGGCGTGTGAAGGCCGAATTTATGTTCCTTCGAATGGTGATGTGAGGAAATGTGCACTTGAGGAAGCTCACAAGAGCGTATTGAGCATTCATCCTGGTTCTACTAAGATGTACCAAGACTTGAAGAAGAATTTCTGGTGGCCCGGTATGAAGCGTGATGTGGCGAACTTTGTAGCATCTTGCCTTGTTTGTCAGAAGGCGAAGGTAGAGCATCAAAGACCACCTGGTTACTTGAGACCACTTGATATCCCTATTTGGAAGTAGGGTGCTATTGCTATGGACTTTGTATCTGGTCTACCTAGGACGAGGTCCTATTATGACGGAACTTGGGTGATTGTAGATCGTTTGACGAAGAGTGTGCATTTTCTACCAATTAGCATGAAGAGTTCCTTAGAGGATCTGGTGCAGTTGTACATTAAAGAGATTGTGAGGTTGCATGGAGTGCCCTCTAGTATTGTTTCTGATAGAGACCCACGTTTTACTTCTAGATTTTGGGGAAGCCTACATGAGGCCATGGGCTCTAAATTGAAATTGAGCTCAGCTTATCACCCCCAGACAGACGGACAATCTGAGAGGACTATTCAGAGTCTTGAAGACTTATTACGTGCATGTGTTTTAGAACATGGTAGTTCATGGGTGAAATACTTGCCTTTAATCGAATTTACCTACAACAACAGCTTCCATTCTAGTATTGGCATGGTACCATATGAGGCGTTGTATGGAAGGAAGTGTAGAACCCCTTTGTGTTGGCTTGAGGTTGGTGAGAACTTGGCTTTAGGGCCAGAAATTGTTCAGGAGACTACTAAGCAGATTACAAAGATGCAAGAGAATATGAAGATTACTCAAGACCAACAGAAGAGTTACCATGGCAAGAGACATAAACCACTTGAATTTCAAGTTGGTGACCATGTGTTCCTAAGAGTCTCGCGTGATAAAGGGATTGGAAGGGCGCTGAAGAGTGGAAAGTTGAGCCCTAGGTTTATTGGATCTTATGAGGTATTGGAGCGGATTGGCGACGTTGCTTATCGGATTGCACTCCCTCCGCACCTCGCTAATCTGCATAATGTGTTCCACGTGTCGTAATTGAGGAAATATGTTCATGATCCTCTACATGTGATTTCTATGGACGATGTCGATGTACGAGACGATTTATCTATCCCTCCTATTTTGATTCGCATTATCGAGCATTCTATGAAGAGACTACGAAACAAGTTGGTACCTTTGGTGAAGGTCGCTTGGAAACATGGAAATATGGAGACGTTCACATGGGAATGTGAGGACGACATCAGAGAATGACATCCTGACGTGTTCGAATCCGATATGTTAAATTTCGAGGACGAAATTTTCTTTTGGTGGGGTGGATTGTAACATCCCAAAATTTTAAAATAAAGGATAAATTAAGGAAATAAATATTGAATAATGGAATATGGATTATTTAATGTCCCAAAATATTGGAAATAATTAAACTAAAATTTTTAGGGACTGTTGGTGATTTATGGAAACCGGATAAGCTGAAAATAAGTCCGGTTGAAATATGGGTGTCGGACCAAGTATTTCTGATTGAGATGATATTGGTCAGGGCCGTTAAGAATAATATTGGGAGTCTGAATATGTACTCGAAATAATTTTCAGATAATGTATTGAGCTCGAACAAAGGTCCTGTTTGCCATAAAATGAAGAAACTTTAATGAATAGACTTAAAAATAAAGTAAAAGCCCAATTTCTCTTCTTAACTCTCGTTGGCTTCTTGTCTCCCTTGGCAAACACGTTGGTTTTCTTCTCTACTTCTTCTTTATTTCTTCTTCTTCTTCTAAACCCTAAGCCAAAGAGTGACACATTTCCCCTTCCATTTCATTTTGTTGGAGCTTGGAGGGAGGCCATTGAAGTTGAAGTCTTCTCCTTCTTTCCCTCCATTTTCGCAACTCTCTCTCTCCCCCCATTGGTACCCATTTTCGTTTTGGGTATGGTAAGCTATCTTCACCACATTTGTTTAGTTTACACCTATGGGTATGGGTCATTGTACCTTGGGAGAGCAATGCATGCATGTGGGGAGTTTAAATGGAAGCATTTAATATGTAAACCCTAAGGTGGGTGTCATAAATGCAATCTTTAAATGATATTATTGGGGTAGATATATTTTTGTTGGAAGGTGAGGAGGATTAATGATCATTTATGAATGGTGGTGGGTTTGGTGAAAACCCTAACTTTTAAGAATTGGGGAAAGTTATAAATATTAGTTGAATGATATGTTTGAGAGAAAATGCAAGCCATTGGGTGTATAGGTATTGATTGGTGTGGTATTTTGTGAAAGTTAGGGCTATGATTATTTTGTAGCCATTGAATTTAATGAATGTGACTTGATGGGAAGGAATTCCCGAAGCCTAATAGATGAAGGAAATAATGTCTATAACATGTCTTAAGCATGTTATGAAATTATATTATGAGTAAATAGAGTTAAATTGTGTCTTGAATGATTCATTAATTAGGATTTTACATGTATGATTATGTAGGATCCATTCTAAACAACGAGGCGGGTGCGTCGTACCAATCAAAATTCTTCTTTTGAGGTAGGAGAGGAGTGTTATGTTCTAAATGCATGAATTTGAATGGTATTTGATTGCCATGTGTGTTGATATGCATGTTTGCCTTGCTTGAAGTGTTACAGAGAATTGTATTGTTATACATGACGTTGTTAATATGTTTTGGCAACATGGTTTGATGCATTTAGAATAATCATGGTGTGTTATATTGTGGTGTTAGTTGTTTGATATTATGTGGTTATAAACATGTCTACCATAAGTGTATAATGAATGTTGATGATGTTCGATTGAGAATGGGTGTAAATGAATAACATGCCTTGGTTGATAGTAAGTAATTGAGGTCATTGTATTTGATGATGGAATTGAATGATGTGAATGAGAACTATCGAAAAATGCCATACAAAAGTTTAAACTAATAAGAATAACCAACAATAATAAATCCACTAAAAACCTTATGGTATTGTCGGTGATGATGATGGTGATGATGTTTGATGACGGGCATGTATAGGATACATAGAGTGAGAAATGCATATGATTGGCATTTGCATCCATGGCATACTGCATAGCCATCGTTGTTGGAACAGTAGGGGAGTTCCCTCGGCCGACCTAGTGGGAGGGTGGTTCGGTGTACGAGCAAATTTTATTTTCCCTTGTGACTCGGTGTGTAAGTCACGAAGCTGCCCATGTATTGCTACGGGGGGCTATATGTGGCCAACCCTTGTAGGGGTGGCTCTTGATGAGCAGGTGACCCCGATGGTCCTTGGGATCACAACCGCCATGATTTGAGATCTGGCCGGCCTGCAACACCATATGTCAAATATGTTGTATACCGCGGTCATGGTGAAAATGACCAGGTGTTGCAAGATGGGTGATGCGGTTTGGTACCAGTAAAATAATTGGTGAAATACATGCGATTTAAGAATAAGTGTACACACGTTACTACTACAGTAGGGGTATGGTTAGATGATCATACTTGAATCCCATAATTGGTGTTTATATTCCCACAGTCAGATATGCAATTGTTGAAATATTCCATTGTGCATTTGCATTAGCTTAAGAGCATTTGCATATAGTAAGAAAGTATGCTAAAGGAGATGAGTTATGATGATGGTTGTATTGGGGATGAGATAATGTGTTAAGACAACATAAAGATATAAATACCAAATGATAATTTGAGTAAAGCGGATGTGTTGTGTAATAGTCCAAATGTTGTAGGACTTGATTATATACATGCTTGTACACCTGGTATGACTTATAATGTCGTTGTGATATATGTATGAGAGTATTATAATGAGGAATGAAATGGTGAATGATGTGTGTATGCAAAGTATACATGTTTGAAGCATATGTATATAATCATATGGTATTCATATTCATTCTTTTGGAATGTATGACTCACTTTCCCATGTTGTCCATTTTTTAGACTTGTGATGCAGGGCATTCATGGGTGAAGTTATTCTTTTGAAGTACATTTATGAAGGAGGTAAATAGATGTATAGGAAATGCCTTGGCGGACAATTCATTACTTTTGTGTAGTCCATGATAGGAGATTATGCTCATTGTGGTTGAAAAGATGTATATTGATTTTGTAGGTCATGGGTGAAAATTGGAACTTATACATATGCCCAATTTTTGGTTATGACCTTGGTGATGTATCATACTAATATATGATGTTTGAACTTTGCTCAAATTGATGAATGAATGATGAGAACTATGAATGGTAATCTTATGTGATGCATATTGGAAGTTTTCTATGGTTGTTTTATGCATAAGTAAGGAACTAGCATAGTCAATTTATGATTTATGAGGTTCTAATGTGTTGTATGGAATACACAAGCTTAAGTATGTCAATTGTGGTTTGTGGGAAATGGAATGGTTCCATTTTGTAGAAAATAGACCCTTTGGTTGCCTCAAATGCCTTAAAATGAGGTAAGCACATTTATGCATATAATTTACTTGTTTTTAGTAATTTTTGAGTGCGTCCAGTGGCCACACGTCACAAATGATATATTATAACTTGTGTTAAAATTTGGTAGTGTTCCGTTTTCTTTTGCATGCATTTCGATAGTTGAGAAGTCCATCATTTTTCAAAATCTGTATAATTTCTGCATACTGATATGGAGTAATCGATTAGCTTCCCTGACCTAATCGATTACAAGGCCCCTGTCTTTAAGGTAATCGATTACATTCAGTGTTGTAATCGATTATGAACTAATCCGAAGCCTTGTAGTCGTTTAGATTGGTCATTGTAATCGAATAGGTGAAATACCTGATGCATTACATAAATTCCAGGAGCTCTGTAATCGATTATTCCTAACTCTATAATCGATTAGTGTAGATTCTAGTAGCTTTGTAATTGATTATAATTAGCACTGTAATTGACTATGAACCTAACAGAAACAATGTAATCGATTACTATAAGTGTTGTAATCGATTAGGTTAAGCCCCTGATTCAATGTACAATTCCAGAAGTTCTGTAATTGATTACTCCTATCTATATAATCAACTAGTGAAATCGATTAGCACTTGGCCTAATCGATTATATCAGTTTGAAATAGGAAATTTCACTAGCTTGACCATTTATTTTGCATTTCTTGGCTTCTTTGGTCTATTTCATGATTATTTTACACTTTTATACTCCTTTCAAGTTCGTCCACACTCTTCGTAACAACTACGTACTTCCGCTATCCATTGTTGATGATCATAAGGTTGATTATCCAATGGTTACTCTTGATTTTAAATTACCCACCTTCTCATACCTTCACATATGAGATAGGTTTTATATAGATCCAGGGTATTGATCAAAAGCCCTCCATTATATTTTTTCGTAGAATTATTTTCTTTGTAAAACGTGAAAAATTTACCCGCGTTTTCTGGGTCGTCTCAAAAATGGAGGAGGAAAGATGCACACCACTTTTGCTTAGGTTTAGAGAGGAAGAAGATGAAGAGGAAATGAGGAAAATAGAAGAAGAAAGTGTATTTCCTTAGAGAAGGAGAAGGCAACGTAAAATGCAAGAGAGGAAGAGGGATTTTTGTTTTAATTTCCAACCCTTCATTAAAATTTTACCGTTTCATAATAAACAGGATCTTTGTTCGGGCTCAATACTTTATTCAAAAATTATTCTGAATATATATTTGGATCCACAATAATATTCTTAACAGCCCTGACCAACGGTACCTTAATCGGAGATACTTGGTCCGACACCCATATTTTAATCGGGTATAATTCTAGCCCTTAAAGCCATAATAAATTATGAACAATCATAATAAATCTCAATTTAATTATTTCAACATTTTTGGGACATTAACTAAACCATATGTAATTATTTACCATTTATTCCCCCCACTTAATCATTTATATAAAATTTAGGATGTTACACCATGTTTGCTTTTATTAAGCATAATTTAAATTTAAGAAATATTACTTGAAAATGTCTATTCTAAAAATTGCTTGAAAAGTCTGATTGCTTATATAAAAGGTCTGGGTCTGATATTGACTAATTTGTTGCTTGATATGTCTGAACCCACAATAATTATGCTTCTATATACTAAGAGGAAAAAGGTTAAATCTTCTGGAATTCATGTTAACTGTCAAACGTTTCACGTTTTATTGCCTTTCACTCTGAAACGTACAACGTGGCAGTAATTAATACCTTTTTGTATAACTTCCACCTGTGACGTGTTTTCTTTCTTCTCACTAGTGGATAATGGCTACCTTTTTAAACATGCCTTTTCATTTCATTTCCCAACTTAAAACCCTTTCAACTTTCTCTTGTTTGAAAAACTCTCTAAAACTCGTCACCTCCTAAAACCCTAAACCTTCTTCTCCATCTTTAGGCATTAGCAATGACATTTAAATTCTCTGACATTATGGAGTCTTCATACTTCCATTCTAGGTAACATAAGTTGGATGGTAGAGACATCACTATGGAAATTGATGGCATTGGTTGGACTAAGTTCTGTTTAGATAAGGAACCCTACTCTCCCTCTCTTGTGTTAGAATTCTGGCAAACTGTATGTCTGGATAAATCCAAATTCATTGTTTTGGGAAAACTAAAGGGAAAACTCATTGAGATTTTAAAAGACGTTTTAGATACTGTTACTAGATGTCTTTTTGTTAGAGAAGTGTATGCTGATGACTTCGAGTGTGAAGTGGTCTCTAGTCTGGAGATCAACAAACTGTTGTATGGAGTAACTTACCCAGCAAAGTCGGTCTAGAAACCTTCTCCCCAAAGTGAAGATTCTACATCTGGTAATAAAGCAAGTGTTTTGCCTAAGAAAAAGTGCAAAGGATATTGTGACCAAGTTGGATAGATTTTGTATGTACCATATGTTGATGAAGGAGAAAGTCAGTCTACCCAACATCATCATGGCCTACCTTATCTCTTTAACAGAAAAAAAGCAAAACATGATTCCTTACCCATCAATGTTGATGAAGGTATTTGTACTGGAGAATGTGCAAACCCAAACTGTTAGTGACTTGGTACAATCTACCTCTTTAGTAAGTAAGCTTCTTACTTTTTCACGTTTGCTTGATCAGACCTTGGAGAGGTCTCTCCCCTCACCTGTGCAGAAGAAAAGGTCTGCTCCTACAGACATGACTACTAGAAGAAAGACTAAGGCTGGACCAGCTAAGCTAACCCTGAAGAGAAAGAGTAGCAGAGTAAAGTATCCTGCCAAGAAATCAAAGAAGATGATTCTGGACTTGTCTGATGAATCTGATAGCTTAGGTTCACCCTTAGATGTGAAACCTTGTTTTTTGATTCCTCCTTCACCATCTTCCATTGAGAAGTCTATACCTAAAGGCACTAAGGATACTTACAAATCATCAGACTCTAATGATGGAATAACTTTGAGTCAGCTTCAGAGGAAGAAAATAGCCAAGCAGAAGTAAGCCCTTCAACAACAAGCCTCTCAAGTTCCTCCTCAACAGTAGCAGTAGTAATCTCAACAACAGCAACCTCAGCAGCAACAACAACGGCAATAATATACCCTTTCCTCTTTTACAACTTAAGCATGTAAGTAATTCGTAAATGTTTTCACCACTCTTTACCCCTTTATTTCTGTGCATGGCTGGACTAGTACTAGGTGGCAAGCTAAGTACTATGAGTTGAGGTTTAATTATCTGAATGTCATGAAGGCAAACAAAGATATGTTAATGAAGTGTGGTGGTTACCCCAGTTTTGCCAAATACATCAAGTTCATATCTAGTCACCTTAAAAGTTTTCTAGATTATGATGTTCTAAAATAGAACCATATCAACTAGATCAATCGTGCCTTTGAGAAACTTATGAACATCCCTTAACTTCTCTCAGAATCAGACGTTGTAATGTACTATGCTCTGAAGGCTGAAGAACTTATGTTTGAAGGGATATGAGGCATGGATTTTAGTATCATAAATTCCACACATCAATAACCCTTGGAAAAAAGATTCTGATAGCACCAGACTATTTGTAAAATCTAGCAGTATGGATCTCTTTAGGGCGAATTAAGCAACCTATGCTGTCCAACCACAAGCCTCACTACAAGGGTTCTCTCAGACCTTGTGAACTCTCTCCAAACTCTCTACAAAGTATCTTGATTGCTCCCAAGACAACAGATGAACATGTTGATACTTTTTGGTGTCATTATCTTTGGACAATCCAAGAAGAAGGCTTTTACTCTACCCACTCCTTTCCTAACCAACCTCTCTTTCTTTATCATCTTTCTTTCATTTACTTCCATTCCCCTCATATCTTTGTTTATCAAACTCATTATTCTATCCTTGTTTCTAGTGTTGCGTCCCTTTTCATTATTTCTACCTTGCTCATGGATTAATGCTTTGATCCTCTTTGATGTCCCTTCTTTTTATTGATATCAAAAGAGGGAAACATAGGAGTCTTTTGTAGTGGGAAAACATAGTAGTCAAGTTTTTATTATGATCAGTTCTTTTTACCTTAAATAAAATTTATTGTTCTGATCCTTTATTTTGTTATTAATGAATTTTGTCTTTGGCTATTTGATCATTTGATACTTTGATATGAAATGACTGACTCTAAATTTACATGCTTGCACTGATATCTAGGTATTTTATTCTTAAAATAGTCTTTCTAATAATGTCATAAGAGAATAAGGATTTTATATGTTGAACAAACTTGTATTAGGTGTTCTTTAAAAAAGCTCTGATCCTTTGAAAATCATAAGTCTGTTTAATCTCTGATACATATTTATGCAAATGATCTGATGTGAAACATAATCAAATGTGTTGATTCATCCTTCTTTCTTTTAAAAGATATCTTAGACTTCATTTGTGAAAAAAACTTGATGTTTATTATCAATAAATAGGAGGGATTATTGAGGACAACTCTGGTTGAAAAAAAAGTTGTTAACATTTAGACCAGACCTCAGTATACGTCATTATAACCAGACCCTAAGATTTGTTAATAATACACATCAATGTATTTGAATTGAATGAAGTCTACTTATGTGTGATCTAACTTGTCCAACTAAGTGTTTCAAGAACTATTTAATTAAGTGCATAGGTTACAAGATAAATGGGGAGTTCATAAAGTCTGATTCATTACAAGTCAAAGTTTAGACTTTAAGCAAAAAGTCTGATTCAAGATCGCTCAGCCATATGAATCATCAGAATCAGACCTCAGACCTTAGACTTTTAAGCATCCAAAACATATAACATGAACATTACTCTAGGAGTACAAATCATAATGTTCTAAAAACATTTTGATAATGGATCAGAATTCAAGCTCTTATCAAGAAGAATATATTTATCATCAAAATGGATAAAGGACAAACCAACTGAGCAACCTATGCAATTTTTCAAAGTCTTCATCGTAACAACTCTGCACAAGTCAGAAAAGCTGAACCAAGTCAACCTATGTGTTAGTTGCCTTCAAAAGGATTTCAGCATAGATCCCTACGTGATTGCTAGAAGAAATAAAGACATCAATTAGCTTTATCCTCTAAAGATATCACGGAACCCCTTATTCATGCAAGTATGGAAGCTTTTTATTATTAGATCTTTGGACATCCCTTCAATTCATCAAAGGTCTGGTATCCTCGCTCAAAGAAAAATACCTTCAAAGGATTTTCAACATTCATATCTCCTTCTAAGAACAACAACGATCATTTTAAGTGACTGATATATGCTTGAAGAGATTCACCTTTTAGAACAAGAAGCTCATCAAGCATTCTTATTCTTTATGATCATAATTTCTCTTAATCTCTTCTTGTGTCTTAAAGACAAGGGCCTTCTTTGTTGTTCTGCTCCTAGCAAACCTTGGCTTTCTTGTCTTTCTTTAATTTAGTGTATTTGTTCATATTCTTGTTATCCTTTTATACACCAAGTTTTGCTAAATACTTCTGTTCTTCATTCTTTCAAATCAATTAGTGTGAAAAGTTTGGTGAGTTACAAGTTACCAGCCTTAGTTTCATTGGGAAATAGTTGTTGCCTAAAGAGGCTTTCAAAAGAATACATAGGTTGTTGAGCCAGGAGTGGCTTGTTGAAAGAATACTTGGGTTTAAGCTAGAAGTGGTTGGAGTCAAGAATACTTGTGGCACTGGTCTGGTGCTGTTATTATAAAGGAGATTTTACAATAGTGGAAATTCTTCAAGTTAGAAGGGACTGGATGTAGCTTCGGTGTTGGAAGTGAACCAGCATAAACTCTTGGTGTTCTTTCTTCTTCTTACTTTGCTCTATCTAAATCTGTTTTATCAAGTCTGATTACCTACGCGTTAATGGTTCATAATTCTACAAAAGAGTTTAAGACTTATTCAACCCCTCTTCTAAGTCTGACTCTGAACCATCACTTATTGTGTTGTTTTAGTTGTTTACATAGGTAAGGGATGACGAGGAACAATTACTCGTTGATCCTAATATTGACAGACTTGAGAGTAGGTTAAGAAGAGAATGGAAAAATCAGAATTAAACGAAAAAAAATAGGAGGGTTACTTTGGGTGATTACTCTAGACCTACTAACAATAGCATGCAATCATGTATCGTTAAACCACCTATTCCTGCAAACAACTTTGAGTTGAAACCTACTCTACTACAATTGGTAAGTAATGATCAATTTGGGGGAAGTGATTATGAAGATCCAAATTTGCATCTAGTAAATTTCCTTAAATCTACGATACGATGAAGATGAACGGGGTTTCAAATGAAGCAATCAAATTGAGACTATTTCCATTCTCACTCGAGACTAAGCTAAAAGTTGGTTGTAAAGTCATCCAAGAGAGAGCATTTCTACATGAGAGGACTTGAGCAAAAAGTTCTTGATTAAATACTTATCTTTTTCTAAATATGTAAGACTAAGAAATAAAATCACCTGTTTCTAACAGAAGAAAGGTGAATCAATATTGGAAACATGGGATAAATACAAAGAATCCCTAAGAAAATGTCCACACCACAGAATTCTAGAAATGTAGCAAGTTAATATTTTTTATAATGTTGTGTGACCAACCATAAGAATGTGGATTAATGTCTTAACTAGAGGATCATTGACATCAAAGATAGTGGAGGAAGCCATTAAGTTGATTGATGTAATGTCTTCAAATGAATGCATGATCAGAGAAAGAAGTATGCAAAGGTGAGGAGTTATGGAATTAGATGTGTAAGATGTCTTTTTTGCACAAAGTAAATTGTTGACTGAAGCCTTAGAGAAGTTGAGTGTGCAGATTTCTAAAATCTAAAAGCCAACTCAAATGTGTGCACTTACTTATGACCTTTGTGGAGGAGGCCATGAGAATGGATTTTATGATCCAAGTGCTCAAATGGAACATGTTAACTATATGGGCAACAAGGACATAGAACTTACCCTTCAAACTCCTTTAATCCTAATTATAGGAACCATCCAAATTTTGCATGGCAAAGGGGACCACATTTGAACTAGCATGCCAACTAGAATCTAACTCAAGTAAGCAACTGCCCTCAACTAGCTACAACAAAGAAAAATCCTGATCTTGAAAATGTGTTATCGCAATTTATTTAGGAAACTCAAGCTAGTTTTAAAATTCAAGAGGCTTCAATCAAAAACTTAGAGAATCAAGTTAGGCATTTGTCTAAGCAATTAGTTAAGAGACAAGCAGGGAATTCTCCAACTGACACAAGTTAATCTGAAGGAGTAATTCCATGCAATAACAACAAGGAGTAGTAAAATCATGATGTCCCTACTCTAGTTAAGAAAGAAACATTAAGTGAAAAGAAAATAGAAGAAAAACAAAATTCTAAAGAAAAAGATGAGAAGGAAGAAAAAGAAAAAGAAAAGGTGAAAAACAAAAAGAAAGTCTAATAAAAAGAAAGAAAAAGATTGATAGTGAGCTAGAGGAAACATCTTGTATCACTCCTAAAAAATAAAGGCAAGCTCTATTTCCATAATGGTTCAAAAAGCAAGTGGAAGAGCATATGTTTGCTAGACTTCTGGATGTTTTCAAGAAACTTTAGATTAACATTCCATTTATTGAGGCTTTACAATGGATGCCTTCATATGCCAAATTTATGAAGGAGTTATTCTAAGAAGAAGTGGTTGAGGGGTGATGAGAGCGTGGAACTCACTGAGGGGTGTGCTAACCCCCGCAAGTGTATAGTTTGATTATGTAATAAAATAATTTGTATCTATGAGGACCATGTTCCAAGTATCAATATATTGAGATTTCATGTTATCTAGACAACATGAAATTGATTAAAGTTACAAAAACTTCAAAAGGACTCTAAATTGTCGAATAGACTTTTTGAAATTAAGGACTTTTGTAGGAAACAAGAATTTCTTGAGATCTAAAGGGATCAAACTCATACATGATTTTACTATTTTTTTCCTTATTAACAAAGATCAAATTAAGACTTTTATGGAGGAGTTTCCTAAATTGATTAACATTTTCCTCTCGATTAGTATTAACGTATTTAACTATTGGAGATCCTCGTTTAATCCTATGCTAAACCCATTAGTGATTCATGAAATTCCCTTTTTGTTTTAAGTCCTCAAAAGGTTTAGATTACTCTCTTTATCTAACCTTAGGTTCAATTCAATAGGTTTCAAACATTAGAAGATCTCTCAATCATTCCTAATTTTTAAGATTACCTAGGATTATTTCTAATTCACAAGGTGCATAGAAAATAAATCAAATTGAATAAAAGATAAAAAATTATTAACATTGGAAGTCAAAGTAGAACCATGCATAGAGCCGTCATACCTCCTTCATCCTAAGAAAGAAGAGTTTAGCTAGTCATGAATTCAAAGCACCCAAATAAGGCTTCAAGAAAGGAAAAACAATCAAAAGCATTACACTCAAGAATTACAAATCCTAATCAAACACCAATTGCCTTCGTGAATCTTCTCCGATTGATCCTTGTTCTTCAACATTCTTCTTCTTTCTCTCTTCCAAGTTCCTCTCCTTCAGTCGTCACAAAGTTCAGAAAATATCCTAGATGCCTCTTCCAAAGCTAGGGCAACAGCTTTTAAGCTTTTCACGTAGCCTGAAACCATGGTCGTAGTAGGAAACACGAACAGGTCGTGGTTTTCTCTAGAAGGCCTAAATCTATGTCAATAACGTAGGAGTGTTTCTTTCGACGACCTGACAATGTTTCTTTCCATAGTCGCGATTCTCTTTAAAGGGTTTTTCTTGCTTACTTTGAGTCTCTGCTTCATGTCATACACTCCTAGAACCCCAAACTTGTCTTTAATTTATCCCATAAAGTGTAAAACCTATGAAACAAGAATACCCAAGAAATATATTTGGAAAGGAAACAAAAATCTAGGACGAAGGGGAAAATACGATGCAATATGCTCTAAAAACCTAAGGAAATATTCCCAAATAAAGTACTCTAAGACATTCATCAAAGCACAGTGCCATAATTCAAAAGAGATTGCCTGAAAAGTTAGAAGACCCTGGCTAATTTATTATCCCTTTGCAATAAGGGAAGTACATGTAGATAATGAGTGCACTATTTGATTTGGGGGCTAGTATTAAGATCATATCATTATCTATCATGAAGAATCATTAAGCCTTGGGAACACTCAAGGGCATTCTTGAAGAATCATTAAGTTATGACACCGAATTAATGACTGAAAATGAGGAGTGCTGGTTTAATTAGATGAAAATAAGCCTCTTTTGAATAATGAGGTAATAGTTGAAAAGCTACACAAAAGGGAAAAAAAGTTATAAAGGAAAAGCAAGAGCTGAAGCCACTACCTTGACACAGGCCTTACTTGGGCCTTTATTTTGGGCATGGCTACCTTTTGCACATGTTTTAATTTTCATATTATAACTCTTAGAAATATTTTAGGACAAAAAATTCAGACTTCATTTTGGGCCTTGCATGGCCATATTTTTCATTTTGGGCCAATTTTGGGCCTTGTATAGGTGTTAGCTTGCTTTGGGCTCCTTTTAGGCCATGTATTATTAGCTTTTGGGCCTTGGGTGAAGCTTTTTCAAACCCACCCAAGCCAATTCTGAAAATTAGTTTCCTAGGAGGTATAAATACCTTGTTTCCTTTGCAATGCTTCATAATTCAAGTTTTAGTGAGTTTTAGATTGAGATACTCCTCCTTCTCTCTAGAAAGTAAAAGCCTTAGCTCTTTTTCTGGGTTTTTATCCTTTGGCTATCCCCAAAGGTTGTGAACAATCTTCTCCTTATCTCTCTAGCCTTAAAGAGTGGTGGAATCACTTTTCCCACATTAGTCTTTCATTCTCCTCCATTTATCTTACAATTCCTACCTTAGATCTAGGTTTTTCTTCACTAAACATCTCTATTACTTCACCATATATGTGATGACCTGCACCATATCCATATGAATTCTGAATTTGTTCATCAAATTAAAGTCTTCTTGCCTTGGATCTAAAGAAGGAAGAAGAGGTAAATCTATCTTTCTTAAGGAATTGAAGAGATTCCTACAATATTTGGTATTAAGAGTCTAACTTCTCTTCTTTTCATTTCTTTAGATTTGATTTTGTGTTATTTGAATCCTGAAATTTCTTTGCTAGATTTGGATTCCTCATTGTCTCTATATCAATTTCTATATATCATATGTCAAAAAACTCAAAAAATGCAAAAAGTTATGCCTTCTTTAATTTTTAGATCTATTTAGTTTGGCTTTAAAGTTCCTTCACAACTCTTGTTATTGCACTAAACCATGACATAACCTCAAATTTTAAGAGAAAATTAAGCAAAAAATTTTTAGGTTAAACTTGTTCACCTAGGTGCCTTCTACCATAAGTAACCTCTCATTTCCTATGTTTTCTTAAAGTTTCTTTGCATATTATGGTTGTTTTGTGTCATTTGCTCCATTTAAGTTAATTTTTAGTTCTGGACTTGTGTTAAACTGTGTGGATTTAGTGTGCCTCTTAGGTCTTTGTTGTTTTGCTTAATTGATTTTTAGTTTCCTTAGATGTTATCTTAGGTGTAGGAGCTTATGTCTTGTGTTTTCTAAGATTTTCCTTTGACTTTGCCACATAATTTTCTTGCTAGATTCTAAAGCATTTTATCCATCTCACTTTAAGGTGGATTTGTTGCTTGTTGTTGTAGGATTGTTAGAAATCTTTTAGGTGTATTTTTCTAGTTTGTTTTTCATTTTCTAGAAACCTTAAGTCATCTTTTACATACTGTATTTATGTTCAATTTAAAGTCATTTATGTTATAAATCCTTTCCTTCCATTGCCTTAATTGTGTGGAAGATGATGCTTGCATTTGCTTGTGATAGTTTTCTATTTTCATCTCTTTTGTGCACTACTTTGGAGAAACTTGCAATTCTGTTTTGCTGTAGTATTTTTACTAAAAAAACAAAGGAAAAGAGAAAAAAATAAGTGAAAAAGTGTGAAAAGAAAAGAGTTTGAAAGGTCCTTTGTTTATGCATTTGTTTGGGCCATTTCTTAGTAAAAAAATATAAAAAAAGTGCTTGAAAAACTATTGAAAATAATTAACAAAATCCAGCATCTATTCTTTTGTTTGTGCAGTACCTTAATCGCTTTTTTGTGTATTTTTATGCATTTGTGTTGAGAGAAAAAGTTTTGTAAACTATATAAAAAGGTTGTGAACTTGTAAGCATTCTAGAGTTTCTAGTTTGCTCTTTTTGTGTGCCTTTCTTTTCTTCTTGAATTTAATTGCTTGCTTGTCTCCTTTGCATCTTAGTTTGTCACATTGTTTTTCCACTCTTGTATGCCTTTATTCTTTGAAGATTTTGTTGCTCATCAAGTTCTTGTTTGTCATATCTAACTCCTTTTTGGTTTAGCTTCCTAATTTTTCTGTTCTTGCTTGTCTTTTTCTCTTTAAGTTTTGAAATTTGAGTATTTCTCTTTTTGGCATTCTTGAGATTAAGGATTGGTAAAAACACCATTATTTGGGTAGAATCTTGGAAGGATTGAGATTTGGCTTAAAGAATTTGATCTAAGGAAACCTACAAGTATAGAGAGCTTGGTACTTTAGTGCATACACCTTGTGAGACTAAGAGTGCAAACACTTAATTTTTAAATTTTCTTATTTATTTTTCTAACCATTACTTTGAGTTTCCAAGTGTTTTCTTTATAGCTTGGTGGACAATCTTTGGCTTGGAGGAAGACTTGGAAGACACTTGTATTGGAAAGCAAATTTTGTAATAGTTAGGATTTATTTTTTTATGATTTGTATTTTCTTTTCCCTTGTAGTTTGGGAATTTATTTGTAATACTTTTCTTAAGTCCTTATATTTAGACATTAAAGACTTTGGATATTGGACTTTAATTTTGTTTTAATTGTCGATTAGGAATAATTGCGCTTAGGACTTAGTTTATTTTTGTGCACCCGACTAGTTTGTGTTAGTTTAGTGTAAGTGTGATTTTTACATGCTAAGTCTAGTTTAATTTCTAGCACTACCGACTAGTTTGCTTTAGTTGCTTTTTAGTTAGTATAAGTGCGTTTTTACATGCTAGGATTAGTTTAAATTTTGCACTTCGACTAGTTTTATCTATTTGCTTTCTTTCTTGCCTTTTCTTGATTGTCTTATTTGTTATTTTTTAGGACTTAGAACCCTTTTTGAATGACCCAACTAGTATCTCATCTCTTGCATTTTGCATTATAACATGTCTTCATATAGTGGGAAAGAGAGAGAGTCAACCCCCTCACATGAGATTAGTTTTAGAAAAATTAAGTAACAGGTCCACTAGGTTAGATAACTTAGAAAATGGGGAGGGTAGAGAAAGAACTAGTAAACATCATAGGCATAATGATGAAACTAGTGAGGTCAAGGATAGGCACCATAGGAGACATCATAGGTCTCATAAGGAGGGTGGCTTGGGAGAGGTCAAGGTAGAAGTCCCACCCTTCCATGGTAAAAGCAATGTAGAAGCCTACCTTGATTGGGAGATGAAAGTTGAGCAACTTTTCACCTTCTATCAAACAAAAAATGAAAAAAACGTTAGGATTTCCACCCTTAGCTTCCAAAATTATACATTAGTATGGTGGACCCAAATCCTAAAAGATAGAAAGAATGACCATTTCCCATTTGTTGATGAATGGGAAGATTTTAAGGCTTTGCTTAGGAAACGTTATGTTCCCTCCTATTATAGGGGTGAGTTATTGGTCAATCTTAATAGACTCACCCAAGGGTTTCAAAAATATGGAGGATTATTACAAAGCCTTGGAAATGGCTATGATTAAGGCCAATGTTGAAAAAGATGAAGAAATCCTCATGCAGAGATTTTTACATGGTCGTAACCATAATATAAGGAAAAAAGTGGAACTTCTATCTTATGTGGACATTGAGGAGCTTCTCCATCAATGCCCAAAAGTAGAAGCTCGACTCGTGGATAGAGCTTCTTATTATGAAGGGGATTCCAAACCCTTTAGCCTAGGTGCAAAGGCAAAGAAAACTTTATCCCCTAAAAAGAGGGTAGTGGAAGAAAGGGTAAAGAGCATGAAGTGGACACTTCATCTCCTTGGATTAAGAGTGAGGTTCATAGAGATCATTCCCCTACACAACCCTCTAAACATACCCTTTCTAGAAATGCCAACACTTTATCCCAACCTAATTCTTCAAGAACAAGTTCTATCAAATGTTTTAAGCGTTTGGGAAGGGGTCATATTGCCTCTTAATGTCCAACTAAGAAAACCATGATTTTAAAGGGCATTGATCACTATTCTAGCTATGAGGAATCTTCCTCTTCACACTCTAGTGATAGCTCCAATAGTGATTCCTATGATAACAAAAATGTTCTTGGAGATGAAGGTGAGCTTTTTACAATTAGAAGGCTTCTTGGAAGCCATATAAGGGATGATGACACTACACAAAGAGAGAACATATTTTACAAAAATCTTACATTAAAGAAAAACTTTGTTCTCTTATTGTGGATAGTGGTAGTTTTGCAAATGTGGCTAGCCAAAGGCTAATTCACAAACTTAGTTGTGCTCTAATTGATCAACCTGGACCTTATAAATTACAATGGCTTAATGAAAGGGGTGAGATGTTAGTGAACAAACAAGTTCTTCTTTCTCTCTCCATTGGCACTTACCATGATCAAATTTGGTGTGATGTTGTGCCTACGGAAGCCACTCATGTCTTATTGGGTAGACCTTGGCAATATGACAAGAAGGTTACCCATAAGGGTTTCACCAACACCCTCAGTTTTGTCCATAATAATAAAAAGTTTGTTTTGCATCCTTTGTCTCCCAAACAAGTTTTGGAAGACCAACTTCAAATAAAGTTGAAAAGGGATAGGGGGTTTGGCCTTCCACCTCCCTTCCAAAAACCCAGAAACAAAAAAAATAAAAAGTAACTAACCTAAAAAGATAAGGGTAAATGGATTCTCACTCTAAATGATCCCTTGAGGCATTCTTCTCTTCTTGACTCCAAACTTCATGTGAAGAGAGACTTGCTCCTTCACCAACCCCTTTACATGCTTCATGATATATACACTTCTAGCACCTCTTTGTGCTTTATGGGCCCTTCTTCTTCTTTTCCCACTGAAGTGTTTCATCCTTTAGAGGTTTTCTTTCCAACCTTTTATAGTTACTATGGTATGGATGGATCTTTATGTTTTCATAATTTGCTTAGGATAACTTGGAGCATGTATATAGTCACCATAGGATCTTTAAGGATAGAGATATGTCTATACTCCTTTGAGTTGTCCTTCCCAAGAGTGTTGTCTTTTCTTATTTTTCTTATATCTAGAACGTTTATAGGTTTACTATTTTGTTCATTGTCTAACATTTTGTGTCTCCAACCTCATTGTACATATGATCATGTTGTTACTATTCATTTTTATAGAGGATTATATGGGGGTTAGTATCATCTTTTCATTCCATGTAAATCTAGTCCCTAGTTTAAATGTCATTACATACTATGATCCCTTTAGGGCAGTTCATTCTACTCTTTTGCTTCATATGCCCTTGATTACTTATATTGTACATGATTATTTCTCTATACCTCATCTCATCCTTATCGAGCATCATGTCTCTTGCCCTCTCAAGGGATTTTCTCTTTGTGTTTGTTTATGAAATTTTTCTTTTGTTCTCACAAAGGTAAGAAGGTTAGTATTTGACCCTGGTGGTAAATTTCATGTCTTTTATTCTGTTTGCCTTTGTGTTTCTGTCTCTTTTTGTTTTTCCTTTTTCCTTTCTTTTGGTAACTCACTGTGTTCTCCCTTCATCTTGTAGGTTTGTCACTACATTAACCATTGCTTTGAGGATTTTCAGGATTTGAGGACAAATCCTCTTGAAGAGGGGGAGAATGACAGAAGCCTTACTTGGGCCTTCTTTAGGCCTCTATTTTAGGCATGGTTACCTTTTGTACATGTTTTAATTTTTATATTATTAGTTTTAGAAATATTTTAGGATTAGAAATTAAGACTTAGTTTTGGGCCACTTTTCAGCCTTATATAGGTGTTAGCTTGTTTGGGGCTCCTTTTGGGCCATGTATTATTAATTTTAGGCCTTGGGTGAAGCTTTTTCAAGCCCACCCAAGCCAATTCTGAAAATTAGTTTCCTAGGACGTATAAATACCTCATTTCCTTTGTAATGCTTCATATTCAAGTTTTAGTGAGTTTTAGAGTGAGATACTCCTCCTTTTCTAGGCTCTTATCCTTTGGCTCCCTCCCAAAGGTGGTGAACAACCTTTTCCTTATCTCTCTAGCCTTAGAGAGTGGTGAAAATCACTTCTTCTACACTAGTCTTCCATTCCCCTCCATTTCTCTTGCAATTCCTACCTTAGATCTAGGTTTTTCTTTACCAAAAATCTCCATTACATCACCATATATGTAATGACCTACACTATATCCACATGAATTCAGAATTTGTTCATCAAATTGAAGTCTCCTCGCCTTGGATCTAAAAAAGAAAGAAGAGGTAAATCCATCCTTCTTAAAGAATAGAAGAAATTTGTACAACGTTCCATTATACCTTAGGTACATATTTCTTGGAGAGAAGAAGACCTTGCTAGTGATAATAAATACATATCTAAGTGATGTTGATGCTGAAAAGCTTCTGGAAGTGTTGTGAGTGCACAAGTCCGCTATTGGGAGGATTTCAGACATAAAAGAAATCAATTATTCTTTTTACATGCACAAGATATTATTGGTGAACTTTACTCTAGTCATCCAACCTCAAAGAAGGATGAACCCTATCATGAAAGAAGCTTTGAGGAAGAAGGTGGTGAAGTTCTTAGATGTAGGTATTATATACCTCATTTTAGATAGTTCATGGACTATCCTTATGCAAGTGGTCCCTAAAAAGGGAAGTGTGAAAGTCATAAAGAATAAGAATGATGAAATGATATTGATAAGGCCTACCGTGGGATGGAGAATGTGCATTGACTACTGAAAGCTGAATGACGCAATGCGAAAAGACCACTTTCCACTACCTTTTATGGATCAAATGTTGGAACGATTGAGTGGTCAATCTTATTATTACATTTTAGATGGATACTCTAGTTATAACCAGATTGTGGTTGATCTGAGAAACCAAGAGAAAACTGCTTTCACCCATCTGTACGGTATCTTTGCATACAGAAGAATGTCATTTGGTTTGTGCAATGTTTCATCTACATTTCAAAGATATATGTTGGCAATCATTTCAGACATGGTTGAGAAATTCATTAAGGTGTTTATGGATGACTTCTCAGATTTTGTAGTGTTCTATGAATCGTGTCTTAGAAATCTAGCCTTGGTATTGTAGAGATGTCAAGAAATAAACCTAGTTCTCAATTGGGAAATATGGTTCAGGAGAGGATTATTTTGGGACACAATTTTTGCCAAGGGAATTGAAGTGGATAAAGTAGAGGTCATTGAGGGAGTGAGGAGTTTGCTGGGATGTGCTAGGTTTTACAAGAGATTTATCCAAGACTTCTCTAAAATTACCAAACCTTTCACTAATTTGCTAGTAAAAGATGTCCCTATTAATTTTGGTGAAGGTTGTATTAAAGCCTTCACTCAACTGAAAGAGAAGCTGATTTTGCTCCTATTTTGGTTGCACCAGATTGGTCCTACCATTTGAGTTGATGTGTGATTCAAGTAACTCTGCGGTAGGAGTAGTGTTGGGGGTAGAAAAAGGATAAGTTACAACATATCTATTATGAAAGTAAGATGTTGAATGCGGCTCAAGTCAATTACACTACTACTGAGAAGAAGAGAATGAAATTGTACATATTCAAGAGGATTATCTGGATGAGATATAGCATCCAAAATTATTCGGGAGAGCCTTTAAGGGTAGCAGGCCCATAAAGGGTTGATGTCTATGATAATTGTTTATGTGTGAAGTTACGACCGATGGTGTGTTGATTGATGACGGTGAATAATTAGGCTTCAGCCGATGTTGTTGTGATTTTGTGTAAGGGCAGTGATACCTGAATAAGTGCAGTGGCATGGTAGAGTTAGAGTGATAAACCATGTAATAATATTTAGTAAATAGAGTAATAATTAATTAATAAATAGTAATAATAGTAATGGTGAAGTGATGGTAAATAGTAGTATTAGAAATCATGGAATTAATATAATAATAATAATAATAATAATAATAATAACTTACAGTAACAATAATAATAAAGATATTTATGAAAGAGAAAATCTTTAGAAGTTTTTTTGATCAGCGTGAACACTGGGAATCATGCTAGGAACCGAAATGAGTGACGAGAAATACCATAAGTGTAGCACCCCTTGTTTGTTTGTGATTGGTCAAAGGACCAAAGAACGAATATCTATATGTGTGATTTATGTGATATGTGTATTTGGGCTTCGGCCGAATTTATTTTATGTGATGTGTGTGTGTGTGTGTGTATATGTGTATATTGGAAGCTTGCTTGATAAAATAATCAGGTGCCAAAGAAAATATTATAATATGTGGGAATCAATATGGTAAGTTACGTGACTGGTCAAAGTGTGCTCTGATAGTTTAGTATAAGACCTAGAATTTGTGTTTGCCCTAAATAAGGGATGGAATGAGGATTTGGTGATGGTCTTAGTAAAGTTTTGAGTACAATGGTGGTTCCTGTAGAGAAACAAGAATACATTTCATAACTGCTTATAGTTTTACGTGTGAGTGTGTTTCACTAATTTTCGCTAAGCAAATGCTACAGGTACCCGATCTGAGTCATTCATGTTCCAAAGTGTCTATATTGAAAGCTACAACATTTACCATGAAGGACCCGAGGTTTGATTCTTAATGTTTTGATCCCTGTAATTTATTTTAAGAGTTTAAGTCTGATAACTTGTTTTGCTTCTACGCACCCTTTAGTATTTTTAGTCTATCTTTCTCTACGATTATGAGAATTGAATGATTCTTGTCCATAATTTTTCGTATCAAAATTTTCCTCTTATGCTGATCATGAAACCTAGTCCTTACTACTTTGATCGCAGTTTTCAAAACAACATACTAGTTCACAAATATTACAAAACATCACTATCATATCCAATATTACAAAACATCACTATCATATACAATATCCAACATATGCAATATCAACATACTATCATATCTAATATTATATGCGACATTGCACATGTTGCCTCGTTATTGTGGTGTCGATGTTTGGTAATATTGGATATGATAGTGATGTTTTTCTCAGCAAACATGTGAAGTGCATTTAGAATATCAATAGTGTGCCTTTGTGGTGATTGATGATTGTTATGAAAAATTGGGTTATTGTATGCCTTGTGTGGTTAATGCAAAGATGTGAATGTTCATCACTAACATTGAATGATGATTATTGATAAGTTTGGAATAGAAGTTGTTGATTTGGCATACCTTTGAAATATTGATGAAAGATTGTTAATCATGTTGTTGTTGATAAGTGATGATGGTGCCATTGTGATTGATGTAAGTATAACTTTGTAAAATATATTGAAATTATGTTGTTGAAAAAGATTGTGAGTACCACACTAAAAGTTGAAATAATGGCAATAATTATTGAAAATTTAAAATCCACTAAGAATTGGGTGGTGATGTGATGATAATGGATGATTGATGAGTGACATGGTAGGATGCATAGTGTGAGATTGCATATGATTGACATCTACATTGCATCTATGGCATATTGCACAGCTGTCGGTATAGGATGTTAGGGGTTCCTCTGATTGGCCTAGTGGAAGGGCGGTTTTGTGCATGAGCATTTGTTTACCCTAGTGATTCAGTGGTAGAATCACGAAGCTTCCTATGCTTAATCACGAGGGATAGCATATGGTTGCCTAGTTGGGGATGGCTCTTTGAGCAGTAGGTATCCCCAGTGGTCTTATTGGATCACAACTGCCATGACATGGTTCATGGTTGGCCGGCAACACCATTTGTTGTTGATATTATTTACCGTTGTGGTGAAAATGACCAGTGTTGCATGATGGGCAATGCAGTTTGGTACTAGTAAATTAAGATTTGATATATATATATATAGACATTTTATTACTGTAGTGGGGGCATGAATGTATATCTATGCTTAAAACCCACAACAATGATTTGTATTCCCACACTCGGATCCGTGAGTGGTTGATGAATATGATTCTTGTGCATATGCATTAGCTTAAGAGCATTTGCGTATAGGATAGTGATATGCCAAAAAGAGGATTAGTTTGAAGTGATGGAAACTTCAGGTGATGAATAATTTGGGTTAATGAAAACCTAAAGACTAACAAGTGAAATATTTATGATGAAAAGACTATGTAAATTGGTGATGATACTTGTGTTAGCCCAATATAATAAAAGGCAATAATATGTGTATATGTATATGCTTTGCTATGGGTTTCATTTGATGAATACGATATATGTCTATGATGATATAATGAAGAAGATGTGATGATAATTGGTGATTGTGATGCAAAGCTTACATGTCAATTATATGCATATACACATGATCATAAATTATTCAAATTCGTCACTTAGAATGTATAACTCACTCTCTATGTTGTCCCTTTTAGCTTTGTAATGCAAGACTTGCATGGGGTGAGAATGCAATTCATTTTGAAACTCTATATTTTGGTAGATAAGGTAAAATAGTTGTATAGGAATGCCTTGGCTGGTAAACGTTTAAAATTTGAACGATGTATGTATTTTGATAACAATGATGTTGATATGGATGTGGTGGTTTTGGCCTAAGACTTTAATTACTTGAACTTATATACTTTTAGGTATATTTGTGTATACATAGGCCAATTCTTTTGTAAATGATCATGTAGACATTGAACAATATGATTTTTCTAGCCCTTGTAGTGTCATTTATGTTTATGTTGATAGACAATCTATGGATTGATGAAATATCAAACTTGTTAGATTGTGATTTCAATGTTGATGTATGATTTAGCCATTGTTTGATGATTGAATTGATGAATGGATTTTGATGCAAAAAGGTTTTTATGAATTTGTGATGTTTCTCACATGTTTTGTATCGTAACATAAGTTATTCTTGATGAAATTGAGTTCAAAAAGGTCTAATCTAAGGTCCCCAAGGCATGGTTCTTTAAAAATTAGAAAATAGAGGATCAGGGGGTGATTCACGGCCAGTGGATCACTCTGACCTTGAGATTTCACAAAATTGGGCAAGGAGGCATATGGAAAACTCCCACGGCCAGTAGAATGCTCTGACTTAAAATGTGCAATCCTAACAAAATGGAAGTGAGTTCCACAGCCAGTGGAATGGATCCATAACCAGTGGAATCCTCAAATGTTGGTTTTAGGCGCTTTTGTGCCATTTTAGGTTAGGTTTTGTGTAACATCCCGATTTCTAACTTAATTACCGATTGAAGTTAAGCTATTAATTAAAGGTTAATTACAGAATCAGGATTAATTGTTAATTAGAGTAATTGCTGATTTGGGTAATTGAATAAATAATAATAGTACTAGACAAAAGGACGCATGTGTCCCTAGGAGTATAAGACAACTTCAGCTCTCTCTTTCTCTCATTATTCACGCTGGCAGCTCTCCTTGTGCATGCATATGGTCTCTCCTTCCCTGTTTTTCTTCTCCTTCACTCTCATTCACATCGCCACTCAAACAGTGAGAGAGTCGAGAGCTCCTGGAGGAACATCAACATAGCTCTGACTCCACTCCCTGTCCTCTCCTTCCTCCCTATTACCCTCTTCCTCTCCTTCTTCTTCTACCTGGAGCTGTGGTATTCCAGTTGGAAGGCTGTGCTGGAAGTGCTTTGGAGCTGTGGAGGAGACGGACCCGTTGGAGGAAAGGAGCAACTCTGGCCCAGGATCAACGCTGAACTCGAAGGCTGTTGGAGGAGTAACGGAGGGACGATCGGTCAACACTGCAACTTGAAGAGTCTCTGAACCCCGACAGCAGGTAGGGGGCGCTTTGCATGTCAAGCGTATGGTTTATGACCGGGTCCCTGGTGCTTGCTTAATGTAATATGTGTGTGAAATGTGTAGATCGATGTGTAGTGATTGACTGATTGTGCATGCAACTTCCGAATTGAGACATCTGTGAAAGGTTGAGGGTTGTGTGACCTCGTCTCTGAGTGCCTGTTAATACTTCTGTGATGCATGTTGCTAAAATCTGAGTTTGTTGAGTGAATGTGTGTGTGTGTGTTTCCATTATCCCCTAATGCATGAGATGTGAATTGATGCGTGATTTCCAGTTTGAATGCCGTGTGGAAAGGTATGCTGACTCTGTTAAAAATGTTGAATGGATGTACTGTAACGTGGTTGTCTATGCTTGCTGTTGTGAGTTATTATGTTAGAAGCAGGTGATGTTGTAATGGAATGTGGGATTCCGAATGAATCTGAATGCTGTGTGAGGGATCGGTTATAACCCATTGATGGCTGTGTGAGACGCGTCTGGTAAGCTTGGAAGTTGTTGTGAATTTGCATGAGGTTGCATACGTGAGGTGATTCCCAGATGTCTGACCAGTTCCATGAGGACCCGTGGTAGCCGATGGAGCTAGAGTTGGGTCTCGAGACGTCACAGGGTGACCGGTGCCACACGGAAAGGGCTAGTGGACGGGGGTCGGAAGGGCATCTGGAGTCGTATAAGATGAGCTTCAGTCAGATTCTGGTTAGTTCCATGAGGACCCGTGGTAGCCGATGGAGCTAGAGCTGGGTCTCGAGACGTCACGGGGTGACCGGTGCCACACGGAAAGGGCTAGTGGACGAGGGACCAGGAAGGAATCTGTACTGAACTCTTTGTCTTAAGTCAGATCCGCATGCATGAATCTATGAGCATTGTTTGCATGAATCTATGAGCATTGTTTGCATGAGTCTATGAGCATTGTTAGTAAGATTATTGTGAATTGTATGGATCAAATGAATTGGGTGAATCCGGTTGAATTAATAGACAGGTAATGATACTGTGGCTGAGTGCAGTGTGACGCTGTGTTTGAGAATACATGTTATTGTGCGAATGCCGATTGAATGATGTGGTCTGGCTCCAATATTACTTGGTAGTATGTATATATGTATATCGTTATGAATTGAACCTGGTAAATCATATAATTGAGAATGGAGGTAAAGTCCGAGTCAATAGTTGTCACTTTATATGCAAAAGCTCACCCCTACAGCATTTTTCAGAGTGTGCAGGTCATGCTCGGAAATGATGATAAGGTTTCAAGTCTGAATGTGGTGTACTTCGACTGTTGAGTGCTTATATTGTATTCACTATGTTAGTCAGTGTAGCCTTGGCCGGCTCTTATGTAAAATAACGATTAAACATATCCATTATAAAGATTGCATAATCATGGTGTCATTGTGTGGTATCTTATTAGTAAACGCATGAATTTTCTTTGATTTGATAAGTATAGACAGGGTGTCACATGTATGGATCTATAAATAATAGTAAGGGCATAATGTGAAGTTAATGAGTATTCCGAGTATAAGGTTGCATGTATGTGGGTCGGTAGATTGGATTGTGGGCATGTTTACATTTCTGGGAACATATATTCATACATACGTGCTTTATGTTTATTTGATGCTTATTACCGGCTGGGATATCCCTGATGTTGAGTGGATAACTCTAAGTTAATGAACCCTGAGAGGAACATAGGAGATTTAGATCCTGTTCCGAGTGAACACGCTGAGTGATTCCGAGTGAAAACCTTGAGTGACCCTCTTCTGAGAGAGGAGTTAGTGTAGTAGTTTAGAATGGAATAGATTCTAAGTGTAAGGTATTTATAATCCGAGTGAAAGATGTAAAATCTGAGTGAGTGAGGATCTGTATCCCGAGTGGTTGAGTTTTGAATGAATCCGAGCGGGACCTAATTACCTGATTTTCCGAGTGAAGTGCAAGGATAAAGATTTGCCGAGTGGACCTCGTCCATATCCGAATGGGAAATTACCTTGTACCGGTGTTCGCCTCAGCGAGTTAGACCTAGCTCCAGCGAGTGCGTGTTTGGAGAGGCCTTGTGTTGGACTCCGCCCGAATGTCTTCCTCTCCGTTGTGCATTATCCTGTCTTGCTCGGGCGGTGTTGGACCCCGCCTGAGCGAGTGGACATTGTAGAGTACTTCGCCCAGGCGTTGTTGCGCTTTGCTGAACTGGGCAGAGTGGTTCAAGTTTCACCTTTCCTTAGGTTGCCATACATATGTGTCTTCCTTATCCTTCCCTCACCTGTTCCCTTATGCTGAGCGCCCAGTAGTTCCATCGAAGAAAGGTTCGTCCTGTGAGAGTGAGTGGACATTGTTGTGAGGTTCGCTTGAGGAGTTTTCATCCGTTGTGGCATCGTTCAGGCGGTGTTGGACAACGGATGAGTGAGTCACCTTCCGTCCTGGAATCCGCCCAGACGCTGGAGCGTCACACCGAACCGAATAGACCGGTCTCTGTCCTAATTCCCCTGTTGCTTGTCATATGCGTGTGAACGCTCTTCTGCTTCCCTCGCCTTCTTCTTCCCTTCTGTGTCAGACGATTTGTGGCTGCTTTTGTGAAAAATCTCCTCGTTGTTTTGGGATTTCTATTGGTAAATATTTAGGGTGTTACATTTTGGTATCAGAGCAGACCGAAAGGTCCAAGGCCAAGGTATGCTTACAGAGTGTAAGCGGTTGTAGGCAGTATGACCGAGTGGTCATCATTATTGTGATATTGATTTATGAATAGGAGGTCATTTTCCTCCTGGTTCGATTGATTGAATGCCCTGACTTAATCGGTATTGTATGTGTTTGATGATTTGGTATATGTTTGACTATGAATGGTGTGGTTGTATGCCTGTGCCTTGTTGAGGAATTTGAACGTGTGATGAATGAATAGTATATGAATTGCGGTACAAGAGATGTGTTAGCCTTAGTTCCTTTTACTTGAACTTGAACCCTTTGGAGTAGAAGACATAATTTGGTGCCTGTAATTAATTACACCCTCTATGTTGCGTGAACTCCTATACCGTACATGAAGATCCGAGTAATATGTGTATGCGTATTTGTTGTGGGTGAGAGGTTAGTTTAACTATGAGTCGAAATGGAGACGAGTGTTGACGTGGGAAGAGAGTTAGTAACTCCCTCTGAGTGAAAGGAAGCCTAGGTAATCCCAAGTGAATGAGACAGTGTGATGCCGAGCGAGAGTTTACCGACCAGAAGATGACACCTAGGACTCTGAGTGGATCCATTATAATAAATCATTAAGTAGATAGAAAATCCGAGCGAGTCTTGACTTAGTGGGAAAACCAGAGTGGGAGAGATTAGAGTTTTCGAGTAAGAATGAGTGAAGAGGACGGGTGACACCGGGTGGGAATCGATCCGGATACCCTTCGAGTGATAACTGTTGAGGTTTCCCGAGTGAAGAGTGACTAAATAATTCAGAGTGAGGAGTCCCTTTTAAATCCGGGTGAAAGGAATGTGTGCACACTATAATGGCTGTTGAGCTTAATATGAATTACATGAATATGTGGAATGTTATTTAGAATAACATGATTGAATGGAATCCGATTAAATGAATGTATGAACATTAATGTTGTGGCTGTAATGCATGCTGTGGTGAATGATATGAATTGTATGGCCGAATGTGAATTTGATATTGGATGAGTGAATATATATGTGTTGATGCTGTCGCTAAGTGCAAGGTGAGCCTATGGCTGTGATTATACGGGATTGTAAATAATGTAAGTGATATAGCCGAGAGCTGGCTGGATAGATTCTGATCGAATGATAGCGTGTATGTATGATTTTTTTTGTACAAGTCGGAAACCTGTGGCCATTATACTGTTTTACCATAGGGGATAGATTATATTACATGATTGTTGCTGTGTGACGTGCCCTACGTGATGCATCATGATAATGTTGATGTTGATGAGAATATGTGCTTATAAATATATGCATGTGAATTGCCATTAATTCTTGTGAGTAAGTATTAGCTGAGTGAGTTGATCGGTGCGTGTGAGAACGTTGTTAGGGAGACTAACATGGGTTGCATGGATTTGAATGAACGCATATATATATATATATTGATGATATTGTTGAGTGCAATGTGTGGTTATGGTTATGGTGCATGTCGTAGTGAACAATAATATAGCCGTGAATAATTGTTATAAAATCCGACTGAGTGGTTGTATGTGTATTAATGTCGTTGCTGAGTCTATGGTGTGTTATGACAACATATGTGAATGTGAATTACTTAATCCTGACTGAAGTGCATGAAGCTGAATGAGTGACATCATTATATAACTGAGAAATGAGAATTTAATCCGAACCATGGTTGTGAGGAATAAGATTTAGAGGAATTATTTACTTGGTGCTGGCTAGAAGCCGATTGTTGTATTGCCTTAATTCTGTTTTACAGAGGTGATAAATGATTTTCATGATTATTGATGCGTGATGCACCCTATGTGCTGCATGATGTTGATATAGGTGTATTATTTATGTGTGTGAACTGCCATTAACCACTGTGTGAATTAGTATTAGTTGGGTGAAGTCTGGTCCGTGTGAGGCATGCTGCTCTGAGATGACTCTTCCTGCCATAGGTAATGTGGCAGCGTACACGTTGTAGTGACCATGTGATTGTTGTAACCCTATAGGAATGAGACGTCATCCTATAAGTTGGATGCAGCAATTCGTGAGTCGGGCAGGTGAAGCTGTAACTGCTTATGGTGATGGTGAGTCTTTCAGACGATTCCGAGTGATGATGAGAGTTATCTTAAATGAGTGTTATGTGATTGTGTACCAAAATGAAGGTAGAAGGTTTGTTGACCTTGACGTGTCTACTTCCGAGAGGTTTAGAGGTTGCCGGGTATGGATTGGCTACTAAAAGGATGATTGGTAATGGAATATGAAGGGCGATCGACTGTCACTGAAGTTGGAGTTTTTGAAAAGTTAACCGAGTGCTACTGTAAGCCTAATGAGGAAACCAAGATTGGAGCCAAACTAAATTGTAAGGTTAGGAATTGGTCGGGAAAGGTTAGTAAATTCTGAGTGAAGTCCTTGTGGGAAAGAACTGCTGAGAGAAAATTTTGGGATTCCGAGTAGAACCTTATTGAGAGGATCATTACTAAGTTAAGGGAATGGTGTCTGAGCGTAACCTTCTGGGTAAGGCAAGATTCGAATGACGTGACTCGGAGTGTATCACTTCCGAGTGGAATAGCACCGTGTGGAACGATTCCGAATAGTAAGATAACGAGTGTAGAATTCCTAATACCCTTGAGATGTCCAACCGAGCGGTCTTCCAGGAGAAAAGTACTTCTCATCGGAAATTGGAACTTCGAGTGTGCAAGTTTTCGAGTGAATTACCCAAGGGAGAGAAAATACCGAGCGGTAAACTTATTCATAGCCGTGTTCGGGGATGTGAAGCTGCTGAATTGAACTCAGATTTATATTTGGAGTAAGCCTGGATTCCGAGTAGAAATTTGGTAAATAGAAAGTCTCCGAGTGAAGGACCTCCAAGAGGAGTAGATATCCAAGAGAAGGATTTATTTGAAATCGTACTCAGGTCAGCGTTTGGGACTGCTGGGCTTGGACTCGGGTTGGTTTCACGGAAGGCTTGAATCGTGAGTAAATTCTGCAAGTGGAAGGATTCCCGGATGAGAACTGTCCTTAAAACCCCGATTGAAATTTTTGAGTGAGAGGGCCGAGTGACATTCATGGGCTATAGGCATACAGTTAGCCAAAGGAATGGTTAAGAAGTTGAGATGTATGGACCGAGTGTGGTACCTGTACGAGGCAAATCCAGACAAGTGTGCTAATTGAAGCTTATGGGAACTCGTTGAGTGTTCATTTTGGTTAAGAAAGGAACCTCATGGCCGAAAATTTGAAAAATCCAAGAGCTAGATCCGAAATGAATCGGTCAGTAGTGGGTATCCTAGGGAATCGGTAATGTTGCTTACCGACCGGATTCTTCCCAAATGGTCGAATAACGTCTAGAATGTGTCCCATGTGACCCAATGTCAAGCCTATGCTTTGTGTGAGTGCATGGTCGTGCTGAGTGACACATTGAGTCGGGAGACCCGATGGTGTAAATACGCCGATCGGTGTTGAGAATGTAAGGCCGAGCGGCCAAAGAACTGGAAAGTGCCAATGGCTAGGGTGAACTGGCAGAGCTAAATGGGGGCAACTACGTGGGAAATGGAGTCCCGAATGTAATGAAGGCTACGAAGAGCTGTCTTATGCTGATTAAAAATTACGAAGGAGTCGAAAACGTGGATGAGCGAAGAGTTGCAGTCGGAACATGGCTATGGTATTCCGATCTGTTTGTGGAGGTAAGTCTGAGTGAAAGAAAGGAATGTTATTCCGAGTCAATGGTGCCCCTCCCGAATGGGAATGCGTTGAGCATAATGTCCTAGTTTTCCGGGTGGAACGATCGGTGAATTGCTTGGGAGGCCGATTGTGCCGGCTGGGATTTAAGCAATGGATGAATACTTAAGGAACATAGATGTGTAACTGCTTATTGTGGTATGTTAGTGATTTCCAAGTGGTTTATTAAGGCTAAGCATGTGTTTGAATTTTGAGGACGAAATTCTTTTGAGAGGGGGAGAACTGTAACATCCCGATTTCTAACTTAATTACCGATTGAAGTTAAGCTATTAATTAAAGGTTAATTACAGAATCAGGATTAATTGTTAATTAGAGTAATTGCTGATTTGGGTAATTGAATAAATAATAATAGTACCAGACGAAAAGACGCATGTGTCCCTAGGAGTATAAGACAACTTCAGCTCTCTCTTTCTCTCATTATTCACGCTGGCAGCTCTCCTTGTGCGTGCATATGGTCTCTCCTTCCCTGTTTTTCTTCTCCTTCACTCTCATTCACATCGCCACTCAAACAGTGAGAGAGTCGAGAGCTCCTGGAGGAACATCAACACAGCTCTGACTCCACTTCCTGTCCTCTCCTTCCTCCCTATTACCCTCTTCCTCTCCTTCTTCTTCTACCTGGAGCTGTGGTATTCCAGTTGGAAGGCTGTGCTGGAAGTGCTTTGGAGCTGTGGAGGAGACGGACCCGTTGGAGGAAAGGAGCAACTCTGGCCCAGGATCAACGCTGAACTCGAAGGCTGTTGGAGGAGTAACGGAGGGACGATCGGTCAACACTGCAACTTGAAGAGTCTCTGAACCCCGACAGCAGGTAGGGGGCGCTTTGCATGTCAAGCGTATGGTTTATGACCGGGTCCCTGGTGCTTGCTTAATGTAATATGTGTGTGAAATGTGTAGATCGATGTGTAGTGATTGACTGATTGTGGATGAAACTTCCGAATTGAGACATCTGTGAAAGGTTGAGGGTTGTGTGACCTCGTCTCTGAGTGCCTGTTAATACTTCTGTGATACATGTTGCTAAAATCTGAGTTTGTTGAGTGAATGTGTGTGTGTGTGTTTCCATTATCCCCTAATGCATGAGATGTGAATTGATGTGTGATTTCCAGTTTGAATGCCGTGTGGAAAGGTATACTGACTCTGTTAAAAATGTTGAATGGATGTACTGTAACGTGGTTGCCTATGCTTGCTGTTGTGAGTTATTATGTTAGAAGCAGGTGATGTTGTAATGGAATGTGGGATTCCGAATGAATCTGAATGCTGTGTGAGGGATCGGTTATAACCCATTGATGGCTGTGTGAGACGCTTCTGGTAAGCTTGGATGTTGTTGTGAATTTGCATGAGGTTGCATACGTGAGGTGATTCCCAGATGTCTGACCAGTTCCATGAGGACCCGTGGTAGCCGATGGAGCTAGAGTTGGGTCTCGAGACGTCACAGGGTGACCGGTGCCACACGGAAAGGGCTAGTGGACGGGGGTCGGAAGGGCATCTGGAGTCGTATAAGATGAGCTTCAGTCAGATTCTGGTTAGTTCCATGAGGACCCGTGGTAGCCGATGGAGCTAGAGCTGGGTCTCGAGACGTCACGGGGTGACCGGTGCCACACGGAAAGGGCTAGTGGACGAGGGACCGGGAAGGAATCTGTACTGAACTCTTTGTCTTAAGTCGGATCCGCATGCATGAATCTATGAGCATTGTTTGCATGAATCTATGAGCATTGTTTGCATGAGTCTATGAGCATTGTTAGTAAGATTATTGTGAATTGTATGGATCAAATGAATTGGGTGAATCCGGTTGAATTAATAGACAGGTAATGATACTGTGGCCGAGTGCAGTGTGACGCTGTGTTTGAGAATACATGTTATTGTGCGAATGCCGATTGAATGATGTGGTCTGGCTCCAATATTACTTGGTAGTATGTATATATGTATATCGTTATGAATTGAACCTGGTAAATCATATAATTGAGAATAGAGGTAAAGTCCGAGTCAATAGCTGTCACTTTATATGCAAAAGCTCACCCCTACACCATTTTTCAGTGTGTGCAGGTCATGCTCGGAAATGATGATAAGGTTTCAAGTCTGAATGTGGCGTACTTCGACTGTTGAGTGCTTATATTGTATTCACTATGTTAGTCAGTGTAGCCTTGGCCGACTCTTATGTAAAATAACGATTAAACATATCCATTATAAAGATTGCATAATCATGGTGTCATTGTGTGGTATCTTATTAGTAAACGCATGAATTTTCTCTGATTTGATAAGTATAGACAGGGTGTCACATGTATGGATCTGTAAATAATAGTAAGGGCATAATGTGAAGTTAATGAGTATTCCGAGTATAAGGTTGCATGTATGTGGGTCGGTAGATTGGATTGTGGGCATGTTTACATTTCTGGGAACATATATTCATACATACGTGCTTTATGTTTATTTGATGCTTATTACCGGCTGGGATATCCCTGATGTTGAGTGGATAACTCTAAGTTAATAAACCCTGAGAGGAACATAGGAGATTTATATCCTGTTCCAAGTGAACACGCTGAGTGATTCCGAGTGAAAACCTTGAGTGACCCTCTTCTGAGAGAGGAGTTAGTGTAGTAGTTTAGAATGGAATAGATTCTAAGTGTAAGGTATTTATAATCCGAGTGAAAGATGTAAAATCCGAGTGAGTGAGGATCTGTATCCCGAGTGGTTGAGTTTTGAATGAATCCGAGCGGGACCTAATTACCTGATTTTCCGAGTGAAGTGCAAGCATGAAGATTTGCCGAGTGGACCTCGTCCATATCCGAATGGGAAATTACCTTGTACCGGTGTTCGCCTCAGCGATTTAGACCTAGCTCTAGCGAGTGCGTGTTTGGAGAGGCCTTGTGTTGGAATCCGCCCGAATGTCTTCCTCTCCGTTGTGCATTATCCTGTCTTGCTCGGGCGGTGTTAGACCCCGCCTGAGCGAGTGGACGTTGTAGAGTACTTCGCCCAGGCGTTGTTGCGCTTTGCTGAACTGGGCGGAGTGGTTCAAGTTTCACCTTTCCTTAGGTTGCCATACATATGTGTCTTCCTTATCCTTCCCTCACCTGTTCCCTTATGCTGAGCGCCCAGTAGTTCCATCGAAGAAAGGTTCGTCCTGTGAGAGTGAGTGGACGCTGTTGTGAGGTTCGCTTGAGGAGTTTTTATCCGTTGTGGCATTGTTCAGGCGGTGTTGGACAACGGATGAGTGAGTCACCTTCCGTCCTGGAATCCGCCCAGACGCTGGAGCGTCACACCGAACCGAATAGACCGGTCTCTGCCCTAATTCCCCTGTTGCTTGTCATATACGTGTGAACACTCTTCTGCTTCCCTCGCCTTCTTCTTCCCTTCTGTGTCAGACGATTTGTGGCTGCTTTTGTGAAAAATCTCCTCGTTGTTTTGGGATTTCTATTGGTAAAAATTTAGGGTGTTACATTTTGCACTTCTTTGCTTTATGGCATGTTTGTATAATTGAATGCACATGTTTTTACTAAACTTTGGCAATTACTTTGTGTTCTTTTGAATCTCTTCTCATATCTTCATATATGAGATGAGATGGGTTCCCAGTATACACTTATTTATTTTCTGTTATTTTAAATATCATTGTGTAAACATTGAGGGCTTTTGCTTTTCAATCCAATTCTTTCTTATTTCTTAAAAACGCAGCCTTTGGTTTTCCATGGTTTGAATCTTGATGTAAGTGGGTTGTTGTAAAGCTTTAAACCACGAAAATGTTTTTCTCATTTTCACTTATTATTTGTGATTACATCAAGATTCGGATCTAGGGAATCAGGGCACCACAATTTACATTTTTCTTTAAATCCATTTCATTTATAATTTCATCGTTTATTAACATACGTCACGTCTGAATAAATATATCCTTAACACCAAAAATTATTTCAAACATGCCATGATAACCACAATAGTTTCCTCATTAGTCTATACCTATCAAATATCCATTTTGACTTAATGGGTCCCACAACTTCGGTTAAATTATCTAGTTTTAGTAAGTTTTAATTTACCAATAAATCATAATTAATTCCTAATTGATTTTCTCACATACATTGGACCTCAAATAATTAACTATCATCATCCAATAATTTATTTCTCTAAAATTTGGGATGTTACAATCCATCTCACCTAAAAAGAAATTTCGTCCACGAAATTTAACATACCTGATTCAAACACATTCGGATATCGTTTCCGTATATCATCTTCACGTTCCCATGTTAGAGTCTCAACATTACCATGTTTCCAAGCTACCTTCACCAATGGTACCAACTTGTTCCACAACCTCTTAACGAAATGCTCAACAATCAAACAGAAAATAGGTGAAATAGACAAGTCTTCCCGTACTTCAACATCATCAACAGGAATCACATGCAAAGGATCTAGAACATATTTTCTCAACTGTGACAAATGAAATACATTGTGCAAATTTACAAGATACGGAGGAAGCGCAATCCGAGAAGCAACATCACCAATTCGCTCTAGAATCTCATACAATCCAATGAACTTAGGACTTAATTTCCTGCTCTTCAAAGTTCTACCGATTCCTTTATCACGTAAGACCTTCAGAAATACATGATCACCAACTTGAAATTCAAGTAGTTTCTGCCTTTTGTCATAGTTAATTTTTTTTCAGTCTTAAGCAATCTTCTTATTCTCTTATATCTTTCTAATATGCTTAGTAATCTCTTGAACAATCTTTGGCCCTAAAGCCAAATTCTCACTAGTTTCTAACCAACATAGAGTCGTTCTCTTGAATAATCTTTCCCAACAACCACTATACTCAAGCACACAAGCCCTCAAAAAATCTTCAAGGCTTTGAATAGTCCGCTCGAATTGTCTATCGATCTGAGGATGAAAAGCAGAAGTAAGCTTTAGCTTAGAGCCTAACTCCTGATGTAAGATGTAACATCCCGAATTTTATAAAAATGATTAAATATGAGGAATAAATAATAAATAATTATATATGAGTTGAATTATGTCCCAGAAATATGGAAATAATAAAATTGGGATTTATGAGAATTATTCATAATTTATTAAGACTTAATGAGCTAAAATTATACCCGATCAAAATATGGGTATCAGACCAAGTATCTCCGATTGAGATGCTATTGGTCAGGGCTGTTAGGAACATTATTGGGAAACTGAATATATATTCGGAATAATTTTTGGATAAAGTATTAAGCCTGAACCGAGATCCTGTACATTATAAAACGGTAAAATTTTAATGAGAGGTAAAAACTTAAAAACAAACTCTCCTTCCTCTCTTATGTTTCACGCCACTTTCTCCTTATCCTTTGGCATTCATTCTTCTTCCTCCTCACACTCATTTCCTCTTCATCTTTTCTTCTCTAAAAACCCTAAGTGGTGGGTGCTTATCTTCCTTCCCCATTTTCGTTTCTTTCATTTGGCATGAAGGAAATGGTGATGACTTGGAGCTCTCCTCCCTCTCCTTAGAATTTTGTGTGGCTTCCCCTCTCTTAGGAGCTATCGGTTTTCTTCTCATGAAGTAAGCTTCTCGGTATTTTTCAAGAGCTTGAACCTTTGGTTATGAGTTTTAGGTGTTGGGAGAGTGGTTTATGTATGTAGGTTATTGGTAGAAGCCATTATTATGGAAAACCCTAAGGTGGGGTGGTTTTAAATGCAAGTTTTATGACCCTATAATGGGGTACACAAAATTAGTGATTTGAATGGTATAAAATGATGATTTATGGTGTTGTTGGATTTTTAAAGGAACCCTAACTCTAGAATTAGGGGAAAAGAGTAATAATGCCATGAAGAATGATTGATAGTGAAAACCCATGAAAATGTGTGCGTGGGTGTTGTTAATGATGAAGATTGATGGTTATTAGAAATGGTTATTGAGTTTTGATGAAAACCCTAAGTGTTGGTGATTGGGGCTTTTGGCATAGAGGGTGAAATTAATGATGTGGTTGTCATGAGAATAGTTTTATGGATAGAGATAATGTTTGGAAATGTTTGGTATGATTATTGAGATGAGTAGATTTTAATGAGGCCCCTATCTTGAGGTTTGGAAGATGTGAGCATGTGAGTATACATGTATATGGTTGAGTAGAGGAATTGATTTTGAAAATGAATATATGATGTTCAATTGTGATGTTGTTATTGTGGTAATAATGATAATGGTAGACGACCAAGAGTGATGGATTAATGAAATGGATGTTTGATTTGATGAGTTATTAGGTCATGATGTGAGCCACTTGAAATTGTTGATGGATAATGGTTTGAAAGGAGCTAGAAGGCTCATGATAAATTTAAATGGCAAATGGATAGTTTAAGTGATGGTAAAAGAGATGTTGTTGTTTTTGGGTATAGTTGGCCCTTTAAGATCTAGAGAATCTTGGTTTTGGGAAAGGAATTCCCGAAGCCTAACACAATGGTATGGATTGGTGTTTTGTTAAGTCTAGGACTTGATATTAAGCCTTGAGATATGTTTACAATTGCTTAGAATTAAAATGATGCCTTGTGTTGGCTCATTGATTAGATATATGTATATATGTGTATTGATGAAGATGATATTCTGGGCAATGTGGCGGAACATTCGAAGCGGGCGAATCGTTATGGCTCTTCCCTCGAGGTAAGAGAGGAGTTTACATTTAAATTGCATGAGTTATATAATTGATGATTATTGTATGTCACGATACTCATGCTTACCTTGCCATGTTTAGAGTGAAATGATATGAATAGCAAATTGTTGGCTATTGATGATAATATATGTGTATATATGTTGATGAATAACCCATGAGGGGTTGAAATATGTACAAGTTAATGAACCATCCTTGAAGGGATGAAGTATATGTTTTGTGAATTGAGAATTTATATGGATGTTTGGCATTGAATATGATAGCCATTGTGATGGTATTGGTGATAAGTTTTAGGTTTATGCATAATTGAAGAACTCATAGAGCCAAATAGAGTTTTATGTGGTTTTGATGGCATGCGGTATTTCCAATAGCCCATATTGGTAGTTTATGACTTGTAGAAATTGGAACGGGCCAATTCCAATAAGAATAGGCCCTTGAGTTGCACAAAAGTGCCTCAAAATTAGTAAAATGTATTTATGCATATAAGTCACTCATTTTAAAGGATTTTTGAGTGAGGCCAGTGACCACGTGTCACAAATGGTGTAATTTAGCTGGTGTCAGAATTTGGTAGTATTTGGAGTTGATATGAAAAAGTTAGAGGGGTTAGAAGTCCAAAATTATGCATTTTCTGCATAATTTCTGCATTTTGATAGGCTGTAATCGATTAGATTATCAGTCTAATCGATTACGAGGATTCTGTTCCTATGGTAACCATTTGGCTTAATCGATTACAAACCTGTACGCAGCCCAGTAATTGATTGTGTTCGAGGGTGTAATCGATTAGAGACCAAATAGAATCAATGTAATCGATTGTGTTCAAGGGTGAAATCAACTATGTATTAAAACAGAAACAAGGTAATCGATTACCCTAGTCTCGTAATCGATTATGCATAACACTTGATACAATATACCACCTACAGAAGCAGTGTAATCAATTAGCTAATACCCCGTAATCGATTATCACTAGCTAAATCGATTAAATCAGCTTAGGATTTGCATTTTTACTTCTTTTGAGTACTTATCTTGTACTCCTTGGACCTTTAGGCCTAATTGACAATTAAATGGGGTATTCTGAAACCTTCTTCCAATCCTATGCATACTTTTGGAATAATTACGAGCCAATTCACTAGGGGTATATGTGTGGTTTGTCTTAGTGATGGTTGGGGAATGGCTTAAGGCCTTGACAAGGTATGTGTACACCTATGCTATATTATGAAAACATGTATGCTTCCCCTCTATCGATATATTATGAATCGTGATGAAAAGCAAATGATGTGATTGTATGACACACCTTGATTGACGATGGAACTAATAAGGGGATAATTGAATGGCAATGAGTTATTATAACTCAATGAATTTTGAAAAAGTATTAATTGTGATTATTATTATTATTGTTATGCCATTGTGTTTGATGCAAGTAAAATCTTGTATATGTAACTTGAATTGTGATGGCTAGCATGTGATGCTATGAACTTGAAACATATTTGTTAACATGCCTTATTGAATTCCTTGCGTGGATTAATGTGAGAATGATATTGTGGCTATTGAGATGTCAAGTATATGAATGATATGCCTTGAGGGGCTTTGTAAATGATTGTATGTTATTGATTAAAAATGTTAAATTAAAATATATCCCTATGTGAGAGGGTGAGATATCCTTGCGAGGTTGATGGGCATATGCATTATTGCATTTTGCATTCATGGCATGGCATAACATTGAAACGTGGTTGCGATCACGAGAAAGCACCTTGCGAGGCTGCTAGAGGGAGTACCCCTTGCAAGGCAGGAAACCCATGTGAATGAATGATGTGGTGGTTGTGATCACCTGTTGAAATGAAATCGGATCCGTGCATATGAATTATCAAACAGTTGACATATGTATTAGCCATAGGTGCATGGCATTTGAGATGGGATGACCACGAGAGATGAGAAACCCCTTGCGAGAAGGAATTGAATAAAGATTTAATGAATTGATGATGATAATTTGTGAATGCCCTTGTTGATAAGTGGCAATGTGATTGTGTATGTGCTTGTGCTTGCTTATGTTATGAACTGCTTTTCATGAGGCTTGTATGCCTATTATATCAATGTAATGATGATTGAATGATGAATTGATGAAATTATAGCAAAGCACACATGATGAATGAGTGCATGTACACTTAATCACAATATATTATATTCGTCATTTTGAATGTATAAATCACTCTCCCATGTGGTCTCCTTTTAGCATTGTGATGCAGGGTTATCATGGGCCGAGATGAGATTTTGAATTAAAGCTTTGGCGAAGGTAAATAGTGGTAGTGGAAGTTCCTTGGTCGGCATCAATTGTGAACTTTAATGTATTGAATAAATTGTATATGATGATATTGAGGATTTAGTGAATTTGGATATGTATAAGATAATCCTTTGTATTTATGAATGGTGAATATATGTTTAGTATGTAAGTGATGATTTGATGAGTACTAGAGGAATTGAAAGTTTGAATATTGTATATTGATGATGGTGGTGTTTGTATTAATGCCAATAGGTGAATAAATAGGTCAATTATGAGATATGGGTAGTGGTGATAGCTGGGGTATGACCCCAGGTGTATATGTATATTTATAGGTACATCTTAGGCAATGCATGTGTCTGTTGTAAGTGCATGAATGGGTTATGATCTAATAGGTTTATGTTAGGTGATTGCATGCTTTGCCGAGCCTTTTCTTATATCGTCATATATAAGACTAGGCGTATGCCTGGTATACACATTCTTCTTCTGTTGTAAACTCTACTATTTTTGTATACCATTATGGGCGAATTAGTTATCGATCCAGTCATATGTTGATAAATCTTACTCTTTGATTTTTTGTGATTCAGGTCTTGATGTAGTTGAGATGGTGTTTAGAAACTATTTCGAACGCAAAAAATTTACTCGTATTTTTATTAATTATTATCTTGATTACATCATGACCCGAGTCCGGAAAACCGGGGTGTTACATAAGCTTCCCCAAAAGTGGGAAGTAAACTGAGGATCACGATCAAATACAATGCTAGATGGCACACCATGTAATCTAACAATCTCTTTTATACACAATTGGGTCAATTTCTCTAATGAACTCTTCATACTCATGGGTAAAAAGTGAGCACACTTTGTCAATCAATCAATAACCACCCATATATCATCATTTCCAACATGGGTTCTGGGCAAACCAGAAACAAAATCCATAGCAATACTATTCCCCTTCCAAACAAGAATCTCTATAGGTCTCAACAAACCAGATGGTTTTTGATGTTCAACCTTAGCTTTCTGATAGACAAGGCAAGATACAACAAGATTCACCACATCACACTTCATACCAGGCCACTAGAAATTCTTCTTCAAGTCTTGATACATTTTAGTGGAACTAGGAATGCTCAACACACTTTTGTGAGCTTCCTCAAGCATAGATTTTCTCAAACCACCGCTAGATGGAATATAAATTCATCCCTTAACATGCCAAATACCATCAGGACCTTCTAAAAACATCAAATCCTTTCCACTAGCTTGAGTTTCTTTCAACTTAATCAAATACTCATCAATCAATTATTTTTGTTTCATTGCTTCAAAGAACTCATTACAAATTTTCAAAATAGCCAACAAAATCTTATTCGAGGTATGTATCTCCACACCAACATTCAAGTTACGAAATTGCTTTATCAATTCCATTTCCTTCACCATCATGGCTGAAACATGTAAAGATTTGCAACTTAAAGCATCGACTGCAACATTCGCCTTTCCAGGGTGGTACTTCAATTTAAAGTCATAATCTTTTAAGAATTCTATCCACTATCTTTGACGCATATTCAGTTCCTTCTTATCAAACAAATATTTAAGGCTCTTATGGTCTCATAGACCATAAACTTAAAAGCATACAAATAATGTCACCATAATCTCAAAGCAAAGACCACCGCCGCCAATTCAAGATCATGAGTCAGATAATTAGCTTCATACGGTCGCAACTATCTTGACGCATAAGCTATCACATGTTCATTCTACATTAACCCACATCCAATTCCAAGCTTGGAAGCATCACTATAGACAATGCAGTCTTCCTACAAATTTGGCAAAGCCAATACAGGTGCAGAAGTAAGTCGTAGCTGCAACTCTTGAAAACTTTTTTGACATTCAGGTGTCCAAGCAAAAGGTTAGTTCTTACGAATCAATTTGGCCATAGGTAAAGTGATACGATAAAATCCCTCAATGAATCTCCTGTAATACCCAACCAGGCCAAGAAAACATCAAACTTCAAAAGGGCTTTGATGGATCGATAACTACGCCATCACAAGAAATCACATGACCAATAAATGAAATCTCATTCAACCAAAATTCACATTTAGATGGCTTATCACGTAATTGCTTTTCTCAAAGAATGGTCGATACAAGATGAAGATGCCTTTCATGCTCTTCATGGCTCTTAGAGTACACCAAAATATCATCTATGAACACCACGATAAATTGATGAAGATATTCATGGAAAATATAATTAATGTAATCCATGAAAATCGTAGGAGCATTTGTTACACCGAATGGCATTACCACATACTCGTAGTGGCCATATGGCGTTTGAAATACTGTTTTAGGAATGTCATCAGTCTTCACCCTGATTTGGTGATATCTGAAACATAAATCAATCTTAGAAAACATAATAACACCCTTCAACTAATCCAAGAGATCATCAATGCGAGTAAAAGGAAATTTGTTTTAAATTGTCAATTTATTGAGTTGGTGATAGTCAACATACAATCTCATGCTTCCATCTTTCTTTTCACCAACAATATAGGTGTGCCCTTTAGGAGAAACACTTGGGCGAATAAATTCTTTTTTGAGTAATTCCTCAGTGCCAAGAATAAGATCAATGGAAAATTCCACCTCTCATGGAGGAGGCAAACCAGGAACCTCATCAGGAAAAACATCTAGAAATTCAGAAACAACAGGAATTTTATAAGATTGGGAGGTACTACTCTCATCAACCATGCAAAACATCATAAGAAGCTAAGAGATACCTTACAGGTCAAAGTGTTCAGCTCTCAGAGTCTAAAAAATCATTGCCTTATTATGAAAATCCAACAAAGCCTTATTGGCGGATAATCAATCCATGCCTAAGATAATCTCTAGGTCTTTCATAGGCAAACACGCGAGGGAAACAATGAATTTTCTACCCTCAAGAGTCATTTTGACATTTTCACATCGAGTTACCGATCTCAAACAAGCACCGGTTGATGTAGTTACCATTATTGAACCTTTTATCATACAAATAAGAACTTCTAAGCGCCTAACACAATCCTTAGAAATAAAAGAATGGGTAGCACCAGAATCGAAGATAACACATACAGAGGTGCCAAGAATTTCACACTTACTTTGAACAAGATTTTCTGTTTGTGCAGTTTCTTCACCAATAACGGCAAAGACTCTTCTAGCAGCTTGTGGTTATGGTTGCCATTACGACACCATTGCCATTGCCTTGACCATTACCATTTCTACCACCATTGTGATTTTTACCCTGACCACCATTGCGGCCACCATTATAACCATTTTCATTTCCACAACCACGACCTCCAAAACCACTATGGCCTCCCGGTTAGCATTGTGATTTGCATGTACAATAGCATCAACATTTGTATTTCTTGCATTCATGGGACAATTAGGACAAATATGCCCCGGTTGGTTGCATTGGTAGCACATGACATCATCTTGCCAACAATCTCTTGCCAAGTGATTAGCACTACATTTGAAGCATGTAAGGCCCCGGGAATTGCCCTGACCTTGGTTTTCATTACCATTTCCATGTCAACCACATCCTCTTGCATTAGAGGATCCACCTCGAAAGAACTTTTTCTTCTTAAAATGACCATACTTCTTAAAGCTAGAGGATTGACCCTTCAAATTGGGTTCATGTTTGCTATGACTCAAAGGAGCCACTTCATCTTCTTCATAGATACGATACTTGTTCATAAGTGTAGAGAAGCTCTTAATTTCTTGATGTTGAATGGACCGCTTGATCTCGAGCCTCAAGCCATTCTCAAACTTTACACATTTTGAAGACTCAGTTCCCTCTTGTTGATAAGGGGGATAAAATGCATAAAGTTCTTCAATCTTAGAGGCATACTCCTCCACAGTCATGTCACCTTGCTTAAGCTCCATGATTTGAAGCTCCTTCTTACTCTTGTAATACTCTGGAAAATATTTCTTCAAGAACTTAACTTTGGAGTTCTCCCACCTCAATGGGATATCAGTAACTAGTATACGCCCTCTAGTAAGACGCCACCATGATTTAGCTTCATCACGGATCATAAAGACCTATATTCAACCTTTTGAGCTTCAGAACACTCGAAGCTTGCAAAGATCCTTTCCAAATCATTAATCCATATATAAGCTTCTTCAGGCGTATACCCTCCATGGAACTCGGAAGGTTTCCTCTTGAGAAAATAGTCAAGACCTTGGGCACCTTATCCCATATGTTGTTGGTCTTTCCTTTTCAAGAGATCCACAAAGCAATTTAAAGTAGAAGCTAATAACAACAGCATCTCTATATGCCTACCAGCCATGCTTTACACCTATAGATTAAGACATGGCTCACACATAAGGAATCTAGGCCATATAATCAATTCTAATCCATAACTAAGGTTTCAATGTCTAATGGTCTACCTAAGGCAAATTCATAATCAATATATAAATTTCAATGCATAATCACAAAGTATTCGTCATTGAAGGTAAATAGTGTAAGGAACTTGGCCAGACTAAGCACAAACAATCATATTAATCTTATTTCAAGAATTCATTTACATGTATTCAACCACATCATTTGAGTAATGAAAAACAAGACTTAAGTAATGAGTAACCATGCTCTAGTAAGGTATAACAAGGCTTCAATGGGGAATAAACACATTTCTATGTAGAACAACATCAATTCAATAAGGAGAAATCACACTTTATTTATTATTCATAGAGATTTAATTAATGAATAACTAAAGTTTTGATAATGAATAACAAAGTTTCAATAATGAGCAACTAATGCTCTGATAATAAATAATAATGTTTCAACAATAAGCAAACATAATTTGATAAAGACCAACCATAATTTAATAAAGAGCAACCATGCTCTGATACCACTACTTGTGGTGCCTTAATTCCCCAGACCTGAATCCCAATGTAAATACAAATAATGAATGAAAATACAAATAAATTTTCAGGATTTAAAGCTTTATAATAAGCCTCTTACAAAAAAGATTCAAACCACGGAAAACTGGAGGCTACATTTTGAATAAACAAGAAAGAATTGGATCGTAAAGCAAAAGCCCACAATGTATACACAATGGTATTTAAAACAACGGAAAGATCTCATCTCATATATGGAGATATGAGAAGAGATCCAAGAAAACACATGGTGATTACCAAATTTTAGTAAAAACATGTGTATTCGATTATACAAACATGCCATGAAGCAAAGAAGTGCAAATCCTAACCCAAAATGGCATAAAAATGCATAAAACCAACTTTTGAGGATTCCATGGGCTGTGGAATCACTCCACTAGCCGTGGATCCATTCCACAGGCCATGGAACACACTTCCATTTTGCCAAAATTGCACATTTTAAGTGAGTGTATTCCACTGGCCGTGGGAATTTTCCATATGCCGTGGAACACACTGCTTCTTCCCCAAATTTGTGTAATTTTAAGGTCAGTGTGATTCACTATCGTGGATCATCCCCTGATTCTTCATTTTCCAATTTTCAATGCACCATGCCTTGGGGACCTTAGATCATGCAATGCCTAGACTTTTTGGGACTCAATTTCATCAAGAATCACTTATATTAAGGCACAAAACATGTAGGGAACTTCTCAATTTATCAAGACCCTTTTGCATAAAAATCCATTCATCAATTTAATCATCAAACCATGGCTAAATCATACATCAACATTGAATCACAAGCTAACAAATTTGATATCTCATCAAACCATGGGTTTCCTATCAATATAAACATTAATGCCACTACAAAGGCTAGAAAAGTCATATTATTCAATGTCTACATGATCATTTACAAAGAATTGGCCTATGTATACATAAGTATACACAAAAGAATATAAGTTCAAGTAATTAAAGTCTTAGGCCATAACCACCACATTCATATCAAAATCATTTTTATAAAAATACATACATTATTTAAATTTTACCGACCACGGCATTCCTTTACAACTATTTTACCTTCTTCACCAAAATATAGAGTTCCAAAATGAATTGCATTATCACCTCATGCAAGTCCTGCATCACAAAGCTAAAAAAGACAACATGGAGAGTGAGTTATACATTCTAAGTGACGAATTTGAATACTTTATAATCATGTGTATATGCATATAAATGACATGTAAGCTTTGTATCACAATCACCAATTATCATCACATCTTCTTCATTCTATCATCATAGACATATATCATATTCATCAAATGAAACCCATATCAAAGCATATACACATACACATATCATTGTCATTCATTATATTAGGCTAACACAAGTATCATCACTAATTTACATAGTCTCTTCATCATAAATATTTCACTTGTTAGTCTTTAGGTTTTCATTCACCCAAATCATTCATCACCTGAAGCTCCCATTACTTCAAACTAATCCTCTTTTTGGCATATCACTATGTTATACGCAAATGCTCTTAAGCTAATGCATATGCACAAGAATCATATTAATCAAACACTTGTAGATCCGATTATGGGAATATAAATTATTGTTGTGGGTTTCAAGCATAGATATACAACCATGCCCCTACTACAGTAATAAAATATCCACATATATATATATATATCAAATCTCAATTCACTAGTACCAAACTGCATCACCCATCATGAAACATCGGTCATTTTCACCATGACAGCAGTAAATAATATCAACAACAAATGGTGTTGTGGGCCAACCATGAACCATGCCATGGCAGTTGTGATCCAATAGGACCACCGAGGATACCTACTCCTCAAAGAGCCACCCCTAACCAATCAACCACATGCAATCCCTCGTGATTAAGCATAGGCAGCTTCGTGAGTCTACCACTAAATCACTAGGGTAAACAAATGCTCGAGCACAGAATCGCCCTCCCACTAGGCCAATCGGAGGAACCCTAACATCCCATATACCGATAGCTATGCAATATGCCACAGATACAATGCAGATGCCAATCATATGTAATCTCACACTATGCATCCTACCATGTCACTCATCAATCATCCATCATCATCACATCACCATCCAATTCTTAGTGGATTTTAAAATTTCAATAATTATTTCCATTGTTTCAACTTTTAGTGTGGCATTCATAATCTTTTTCAACAACACATTTTACAAGCTTATACTTGCATCAATCATAATGGCATCATCATTACTTATCAACAACAACAATGATTAACAATCTTTCATTAATATTCTAAAGGTATGTCAAATCAACAACTTCCATTCCAAACTCACCAATAATCATCATTCAATGTTAGTGGTGAACATTCACATCTTTGCATCAACAACACAAGGCATACAATAGCCTAAATTTTCATAACAATCATCAATCACCACAAAGGCACACCATCAATATTCTAAATGCACTTCACATGTTTGTTAATAAACATCACTCTCATATCCAATATTACAAAACATCGACACCACAGTAACAAGGCAACGGGTGCAATATCATATACAACTATCATCAAATACTCAACTTATACATCTAGAATATAAACTCCTTTCCTACCTCAAGAGAAGTAATTTGAGTGATTAGACGGTCCTGTCTCTTCGTTTAGAATAGGTCCTACATTAACACATAAATTTCAATCAACTTGCCTATCAAGGCATTATTTTCAATTCTAAATATATACAATATTATATTTATAATTCTCAACATGTATTAAACATGTTATAAACATCGATTCCTTATTTTATTAGGTTTCAGGAATTCTTTCCCATTAATTAAAATTTTCTATAATTAAATGGTTAAAACACAAACACCCCAAAATACCAATACATCATCATCCATAATAGGTTTCCAATGTCTCAACCACATTATACCAATTCTATTCATGCCAACACCACCAAATACCACTTCTACCAATTGTACCAACTTAGTGCCTTATTACATTTTCTTGATTTCTCAAATTCCAACAACAATAATTAATACTCATCATTCCAAAATTCATTTCCATATACAAAATCACTCTTATGACAAATAAATTCCAAATTTCTCAAATTTTGCTAAAAGCCCCAAATTCCACATTTTAGGGTTTTCACTTAAATTGCCAAACATCAATTCCAATAATTTTTCTTGTATCATTTCAAGCATTCTTAAGCTAAAAATATCATATCTCAATCATAAACAACCAATCAATAAATCTCAATGGTCTTCTAACCTAAGGTTTGGGTTCCACATGCATTTCTCAATAAAACAACATCTAATCTTCCGTTATTAAGCTTCAATAACCTCAAAACCACCAAGACAAACCATTAAATTCCAAGAACACATACCTCTATACCAAGCTTCTTTGGAAAATAAAAATGAGAGGGTAGAAGAGGAAGATGACCCAAGATATGCTTCAATGTTCCATTAGAGCTTTATAAATCATGAGTGATCTGTCCTGAACTGGGGTCTAGAGATCCGGACTCAGACCAGTCACAAATAGTATGTAAATACTGTATAGAAGACCGGATGTATGTGTATCCGGTGTAGGTATCCGTTGTCCTTGAGTGAGGAGAGCGGATTGGGCGTTCTGGAGATCCTTCACACCGACCTAACGCGTTGAAGTGGGCGAATGGTGGTGTCACCTGCAAAGATTCTCCGACGCTCAAGTCAGTAATATTCCAAGTAAGGAATGTATTCCGAGAGGAATCAGTCGTAAAAGAGCTGAAGAAGATCCCCCTTCAATCATGAAGTGAGATCATATACCTGATTGGCTCGATTAACGAGGACTCGTTGGTGGGGAACCACCAACTCCCATTAGCATTATTATATTGCGCACTTACCTGCATGATTGGGTCAAGTGGCTATTTTATATTGAGCATAGAGAATGTAGACTAAGATTAGGGAACAAGTTGACCATTCCCGTGAGCAGAATTTGGCTCGTAGTGCAGGGAATTATTGATCGATCCCTGTAGCAACAATCCTTGTCTTTTGCACAGTGACGTGTGTATTATCCGATGTCATGGTGTTATCCTGAACAACCGGTATAGGGAGAACGCCTGATATGGAATTACAGTCCGGATGTATACCGATGACACCGGTTACACGTAGATGTCTCATCAAAGACGTTAAAATATGTATAGCAGATCGGATACCGGTATTGAGACCGGATCATATATCCCCTAGCTTGTGTGAGGGACCGAATGGTTGTTCACATAAGCTACTCAACCTGCGAGAGGTCTTAATATCGGTAAACTTACGTGTGTAACAGTTCCTTAGTATCCGTTGTCATTCGTAAAGGACCGTTCTAAAATTAATAGATCCGACCTGTCGGTGCAGCCACAACGGATTCAGACAAAGATTCGTTGTGTGAGAATTTCAAGAGTTTATTGGAATTGAAAGCTCTTGAAGTTCGTGTAACGGCTGTAAAGCGTGAATTGCGTTGCATGATTAGACATTAATGCTTTTAATCACGTGGGCAAGCAATTATTGCGTTTGAGATGAAAATCCCATTAACCGTCGTTTTGGGCCTAATGGGCCCGAAGTTTTCAAAACTTTTGGGCCTAGAGGATAGCCCTTCGCTGAGTCGCTATCGTTTTGGCGCCTAAGAATTTGGAACGGTTGTGTCGTTTCGCTTGTGAACTAATGCGTTTTATCGAGAACGACACAACTTCAAGAGGGGGTAACCGAACCTCTTCGTTTCCTATAAAAGGAATACTTAGTGGATTCTGGGTTCCACTTGCTTTTGATTTCTTAACGAAACTCTGCAGAAATTTTGCAAGGAAGTTTGCTGCCTACATTGCGAGGGTTTTTTCATTCCTCAAATTCATCACTGTCATCTGAGGTAACTATCTCTTCCTTGTCGCTCTAGTTTCGCTTTGGTTTGCTACTCTTAGCTATAGAAAGTAGGCTTCATCTAGGGGGGAATCAGTTTCCCGCAACCCTCATAGTCGTGGGGAAGAATCCTTGTAATTCTTCCTAAGACTGAATCGCGTCGCTCAGAAAGGGGATCTTACTCACTGTGGGAAGTGACCTTTCCCTTCTCAGAGTCGCCCTCTGATTGTAATTGCTTTTAAAATGCAGTGAGTAATGATTGCAACTTTCTGACGACATTTTATTTCTTATCGTAGATTAAGGAGTTCGATTCAGAAAATCCAAATGGTCACTGGAGAGGGAACCTCTGGAAATAGCGCTATTTCAAGGACAACTGAAGGTCTCTATAGCGTAGTTGCTTCGAGGCTGAATTGGGAGGAGGTTCAGGCTAAATGGCCTTTCTGTTGGGTGTCCAGAGAGTTTAAGGACTTGGCCTCTTGTCATGCGGATGAGGAGGGATCCCGGATTCAACCGAGGTTCACTCTGAGTACGGATGAAGAGACGAAAAAGTGGTATAGGGTTTACGCACCACTTCCGACAGAGCGGATATGCCATGTCGTCCCTAATGACCACTCTGTATATATGTACGACTTTATTTTTCATTATCTAGGAGTTCGTTTTCCTCTAACCGAACTCTAGATGGGCGTCTTGAAATTTCTGAACTATGCACCCTCCCAACTTCATCCCAACGGTTGGGGCCTCATCCGAGCTTTGGAGGTCTTGGGTGAACATTTTAATTTCACGCCAACTGTAGCGATGCTGTTCTACTACACTCAGGTAGTTCGAAGGGCAAACAAGCAGGGTGGAGTTGGTCTGGTGACTCTCCGGACTCTCTGTTCCTTTATGAACTTTGAGTCTTATACGGATTCTGCCAAGGTTGACGGGAAGTCCTTCAAGACATATTTCACTCGCATCTCCATTAAGAGGGGCAAACCAATATTTTGGAAGGATGAAGAGGGCGTCAACAAATTTCCCCTGAGTTGGACACACAAACATTTTCTCTTGAGCTCACACGCGTACTACACTGACCAATCCGATCTGTCTCGTGAGACGTCGAGAGTGTTGTTCACACTTGAATCACACACTACACGTCGTCACGTCTTTTCGTGTAGGCGTTTGCTAAGTAGCTCAAGCGGAGTCTGGGAGGAATATTTGCGTACTTCTCATTTTGTTTCACCTTTTCTCCTTTACCAAATATATATAGAATATTTGTAGTTGCTAACATCTTGTGTTTGTTCATGTAGGTGAAATAGAACAAGAAACTCCAGAGATGGACAAGTTAAAGAAATTCAAGGCGGCGGGTAAGTCCGTTGCCCATGAAAATGAAGTGAAGCCCAGGCCCTCAACTAAGGATCGTCCTGAGTTAATCATCCTGACCTCGGATGCTGAAGGGGACATCCCACTGGTTGAGGGCGGTTCATTCGATGTTGGCGCAGCCTCGGGTCAGCCTCAAGTTACTGAGAAGAGAAGAAAGATCCAGAATGATCCTGCAAGGCGTCAGTCCAAGAAGCAAAGGACTTCAGAGGATAGAGCTGTTGAAGCCTCGGAAGCGATCGGTGCTTCCTCCGATCTCAATAAAGGCACTACTGCTGGAGTTTCTGGATCAGAGCCGACCTCCTTCCCAACTACCTCGTTTCTCACCCCCTTCCTCTCCTATGAGGGTTCTACTCCAGCCACTCTTCCTCCACCGATGTACAAACTCTGGCCTATACTCAGTCCTAAAGAAATTAAGGAAGCGTGTGAGGCCGGAAGGTGGCAGTTAGCCGAACTTGCTGGAATGCTTTCTTCAGTCAGCGAGTTGGCTAACAACGTCGATAAGGTTGAAGAATTGAGTGACGAATTGAAAGAACTCAAGCTTTCCTCGGAAAAAGACAAAGCCGCCATGAAGTTAATGGAAGATCGTCTTAGCAAGTCTAAGGAGTTTGGAGATATCATGTCTAAAGAGAATCTCAAGCTCAAAGGCGATCTTAAAAACTTGGAAGGCAAAGTGGCAGAGAAGGAGGAAGAACTCCGTAGCAGCCAGGATAAAAATAAAGCTGATGCTGAGGAGTGGTCTCAAAGGGAGAAGAAGCTCCTTCTTGAGATAGAGGGACTGAAGGCTAGGAAAGCGGAGTCCGGAGTATCTAGTGAGGAGCTGTCCAAGTTGCGGGGAGAATTGGCTACAACGAAAGCTGAGAGAGAAGAAGCTGTTGACATATACAGCCAGGCTGTTGAAGAGTCCTTCGGCCTAGCCATACGCCAAGTCTTCTACCGCAACCCCACTGCGAAACTTAACCTTTATGGAATGGATCCGTACTATAAATTCCATGGGGGAAAGTTAGTCACAGTGGTGGATGGTCGTCACGAAGATCCACCGACGTCCTTGTATGGTTTGGCTCCTCTTCCTGAGGGTCAAACCATGGGACCTGATTACGTCTTTCCTGTGTCCGAGGTTCCCTCTTCTGAAGAAAGGGCTGAAGCTCCTGGAGGGGAGATTCCTGTGGAGGTTCCCAAGGAAGGGGCACAAGAGCCTGGTGCTGAGGAGGCACAGAAAACTGAAGAACAGATTCCTCCTCCGTAGTTTTGTTTTCCTTTATATGTATAGTTGTGTACCGGGATCAACTCCGGATTTTGAACTATTGTATACAGCCTTGTTTTTAATGAATGAATTCCATTTAAGGCATTTGTCTTCATCGTTTCATGTATATATAATTCAATGCTAATCCGTTCTGTATAACTAATCTTAAGGCCGGATTGAAATAACTGCCTCAGAAGATTAAACAATAGATAAATTTAGAACGGCGAAATATATACATGTCCCCAAGTATGTGTTAAGAAAAAGGTGCCTGTCTTTGGGGCATGATCCTTAATTTCCTTAATTCTCTTGGGGAAAGATGGGTCGATCTGCTATTCAGTAGAGTAATGTAACAGGACGGATGAGTGCTTTTAATCCGTAATACTCTCACAGGAGATGACAATATTGTTCCAAGTTTAGGGAACTGCAAGGAAGTGGTGTTTGAGTCCTTCATCATAAGGATGATGATGGGAGTTTTTTCTACGCCAGGAGTTACGTCGTTGTATCACAGAATAGGTGATAAAGAGTATCCGTCCTGGGAGAATGCCACTTGAAAGCGAAAGTGCGGACTGACTTTCGGAATTTTCCATCATAAGAATGATTATATGAATTGATCATGCCAGGTGTTTTGTCATCAAATCACTTCATAAGTGATTGAGATCATCCGTCTTGGGATGTGTACAGCACCAGAAGTTATATCGTCGGATCACACAACAGGTGATTGAGATCATCCGTCCTTGAGGTGTGTATGGCGCCAGGAGTTACATCGTCATATCACAGAATAGGTGATTGAGATCATCCGTCCTGGGCAGGTACACCATGTCAAGGAGTTACATCGTCATATCACGTAATGGGTGATTGAGATTATCCGTTCTGGAAAAGTACACAACACCAAGAGTTACATCGTCAGATCACAGATTAAGTGATTTAGATAATCCATCCTGGAGACATTTTTCAATCGTAGGAGTACGGATTGAGTGAATACTTTTCAGTTCTCAAAAGCTTTCATCGTAAGAATGATGATGAGAATTGTTCATACCAGGAGTTACATCGTCGAATCACTTTATAGGTGATTGAGATCATCCGTCCTGGAATGATTCACACCAGGAGTTACATCATCGAATCACAGAATAGGTGATTGAGATCATCCGTCCTGGAATGATTATTGGAGTTCTTCGTACCAGGAGTTACATCGTCGAATCACAGAATAGGTGATTGAGATAATCCGTCCTGGTGAATTTTTCCAATCATGGGAGTGCGGATTAGGCAATTTTCGCATCCATCCGAAATCCGAGTAATACCTCTTACTAGCCCCCTAGCTGATGTGAGGAAGCAGTTGACTTGCTCATATGAGCTATATTGATCATAGTACGTCTGGATTTCGGGACTACATCGAAGTGTATATGTCCGCTCTGGGAACAAGGTTCCGTAGTGATGAATTCCCTAAGGGCAGATTCGTCAATGAGAATATCAGGAGTTTATCGAATTTCGCAACCCTTGGTATTCGAGTAATGGTGGCCACGTTTCTAATGATTGGACATTTAATGCCTTAATTCACGTGGGCGAGCCATTATTGCGTTAAGTGCGCATGTCTTAGTAACTGTCACGCATAGTATTGTTGGGCCTAGTATTTGGTTTTAATAGGCCCATTTCGATGGCTCTGTGTCAAAACGATGGCATTTTCGCGCCTTGAGGTACTAAACGACAATTTTGGTCCACTAAACGGGGAGTCGTTTGGGGGTAAACGACAGGTTGTGTTTAGTGGGTATTTGAAAAATTTTCGTGCCCCGATAAAGGCATATTTGGCAATCTCAGTTACCATTTCGTCTTGCTTCCTTGACGAACCTCTGCAAAAGTTCCAAGAAGTTCTTCGTGTCCGCCTCTGTGAATTTCAATTCACTATCCTTAGGTAACCACTTTCCCTTCGTTTTCTGTATCTCTTTTCAATATTTGAGAATGCCTAGGAAGGGTGTTAGCTTCAGTGGCGTTAGCCCTAGAGGAAGAGGAGGAAGGGCTTTGACTCAAAACCCTAGCGTTCGTGGTGGGAGGATCCCAGTGATCTTCTAGTCGAAGCCACGGTATACAGAGAGGGAGGAGTCGCAACATCAAAGGCGAAGGGTGATTATACCCTCTTCAGAGTCTTCCTCCTCCAGTGAGAGTGTCGAGAGTGGGGATTTGTATCTCTCTGATGATGTGAAATTTTATCGCAGCATCAAAGCTTTCACTATGGTGACAAAGAAAGTTACTGGGAGGAAATCGTCTGAAAGGGAATCTCCCTCTGAGAAGTATATTTTGAAGACCCAATCCGGCCTATGCAATGTGGTTGCACACCGGATAGACTGGGTGAAATTCCAACAGAAGCGCCCATTCAGCTGGGTCGCTGAGGAATTTCGTGAAACTGCATCCGTGCGTGCTCGTGAGGACGGAGCAGAGTTGGAACCGCGCTTCACAGTCTGGAAGAAGAATAAGTACCGATGGTGTTTTAAGGTGTTCGCTCCCCTTCCATCAGAACGGATATGTCATACACCGGACGAGAGGTCCTTGTTCATGTATGATTTTTTATTTCTGAACTTGGGCGTGCGTTTCCCCTTTACGAAGTTTCAGATGGGAGTCCTGAGATTCCTGGATTGCGCTCCCTCGCAACTTCACCCTAATGGATGGGGATTGGTCCGCTCTCTTGAAGTGCTTGGGGAGCACTTCAACTTTCAACCGACGGTGGCCATGCTTTTCTACTTCACTCAAGTGGTCCGTCGTGCGAATAAGGAGAAAGGAGGAGTGAGCTTGATATCCCTCCGGACTATCTCCAAGATCATCAACTTCGAGGCGTACACTGACTCCGCCAAAGTTGATGGGCGTTCATTCAAATCTTATTATACAAAGATCAGCGTCGATCCGAATGAACCAGTTTTTTGGTTAACTGAAGATGGGATTCCAAAGATCCCAGTGGCTTGGACACATGAGCATTTCTTGCTAACCTCCCAGGCGTACTACACTGAGGAGGACGAACTGAGCCCATCTTCCATCTCCGTTCTTTCGGCTCTTCAGTCCTACACAGCCTCGCACCAATTTTTCTCCTGCAGGCGTTTGTTAGGACCAAAGTCTACTTGCGAGGAATATTTACGTAATTTCCCTGCCATTCTTCATGCGTTATTATGTCATTTGCCTTGAAAATTTTTCGTCTCTGATTGTGCCTTTTGATTTTGCAGGTGAAATTCAGAGCGAGTCACCAGAGATGAATAGGCGAAAAGGACTCAAGGCCAGAGAGACTTCCGTTGCGGCTGAAAATGACATTCAGGCAAAACGGAACTCGAAGAAGGCTACTGCTGAGACGATAATATTAACTTCGTCTGCTGTTGACGATATTCCTCTGATCGAGGGTGGATCTGAGAAGGTTGTGGAGAAAAAGAAGAGGACAAAGTGTAGCCCCTCGAAAATCTCAGACCGTCAATCCTCGCCCAAAAAACCAAAAACTTCAAGAGGGGTTGCTGAGCCAGGGCCTTCTAAAGAAAAGAGAGCGGAAGAGCCCACTCCTGATGCCCCAGGCAGTGTAATCACTTATGGGGTGAAGCCAATAACGACTTATTTCGCGCCCAAAGCCCCTTGCCCTCTTGAAGGTAGTTCCGGTCTTGTTCAACATCCGGTGTATGAGGGCTCTGTTCCTGAGGGCGTTCCTGAACCTTCACCCAAGGTGAAGCCCTCGTTGAAGAGTGATGAAATGATCAGAGCTTGCGACGACGGACAGAAGCACTTGGCTGAGTTATCCGGGCTCCTCAAGTCGGTTCGTGAGCTCACAGAAGAGAACGAGAGGCTCACCTCAATGGTTGGCAAGGACAAGGCAATCATCCTCCAATTAGAAGGAAAATTAGAAGCTTCCAGAGAAGAAATTCAGAAGAAGGATGAAGAAATTGCCAAGCTGAAGAACCTTGCCAAGGAGCTGGAGGGTCAAGTTCTTGATCAGAAGAAAATCAATGCTGACCTCCATGCCAACCTTTGTGTTGAGAAGGAACGCTCTTCGAAGCTAGAAGAGGGGTTGAAGGAGGCTAAGGTCGTCCATTCTCGAGGAGTGGATGATTGGTCACGTAAGGAAAAGGAGTTGTTCTTAAAGTTGGCGGATTCGACCGACGAAGTCAAGACCCTGAAAGCAGACTTAGACGATGCTGTAAATATGTTTGATCAAGCAGTCAAGGAGGCTTTCGGGTTAGTAGTTCGTCAAGTGCTATACCGGAATCCCAAGGTGTCAATTAATCTGAACGGCATTGATCCGTTTTATGAGTTTCACCAAGGGAAACTAGTGGCCATCGTTGATAACCGTCATGAAAGTCCGCCTAACACTCCTTATAAGTTTGCTCCTTTACCTAAAGGTCAATCAATGGGACCTTCACTCCTGAAGCCCATAAGCACAGGAACAAGCTCTCGCACTGAAGAAGGCAAGATCGGAGACAAAGGCAAAGGGAAAGAAGGAGATTCAAGCCAGAGAAAGTAGCGCCTTCCTTGTTTCCTTTTTCATTTTATTGATTCAAATTCGCTGTGTTCCGGGATCAGCTCCGGATTATTACACGAATTGTAATTCTCGTTTAATCAATAAAAGAGTTTTTTACCTCCATTCTTGTTTAGTGAAAAACAACTTTAATAGAGGGATTGCATGTGTATTGTATCATTCCAGATTTAAATAATGAAGATCGGATTGTAAAACAAAATCTCCATACCGGACTTACACATGCGAGATGAATTTCATAATAAGATCACCGCTTGTGAGGGAACACATCATCGTCACAAGAACGGCTTAAGGGGAATGATTGTGAGATCGTTTAGACGAGAGTTCATTCCTCAAGATATTCGTTAAATCGTTGATGCTGTCCCCCAGTTTCATTGGGTGATTATCACTTTGAATAAACTCTGAGTGAGATTTTCTCGTGAGAGCTTTTAAGAGTGAGGATTTAAAATAGTAATTCCTTTTCAAATATTTCCGACTGAGAGATTTCGGGTGAATATGTCTTAGATTATGGCGTACTCGAGTGAATTGTTTGTGTCGGAGTTTATGAGTCAGGTCTCAATTGAAGAATTGATGACTCAGAATTATAAGCTATAAAACTTCCAAATAAAGAACTTCATAAGAGAGTATTAATCTGGAGTTCAGTATAACTTACTTGTTGTGTTTGGAGTTCGGTTTGATCCTACTGTCCATGTCATATTTGGCGTTCGGTTTAATCCTACTAGCCGTTCTTCAATTGTTCCTTGGTTTTATCCAATGATAATTCTTCACCGACGTTCGGTTAATCCTACTAGTCATACTCAGAGTTCGGTTTAATCCTACAATCCGAGCCTTCGATACGGGGTTCAGATCAGGGCTAATCCTGAACCTACTGCGCCCGTTACTTGGGGTTCAGCGTAGTCTTGAAGAAGAACCAGCTTACTGCGCCCAAGCCTTCAATGTTTTATGAAGAGTAAGGCATTCAATAATCTGTTCAGCGTGATCAATATTGAGGTCGGATTGGGGAAGTGTATCTCAATCGTAAGAGTACGGATTGAGTCTTCAAAGACTTCCATCATAAGGATGATTATATGAATTGATCATGCCAGGTGTTTTGTCATCAAATCACTTCATAAGTGATTGAGATCATCCGTCTTGGGGATGTGTACAGCACCAGAAGTTATATCGTCGGATCACATAACAGGTGATTGAGATCATCCGTCCTTGAGGTGTGTATGGCGCCAGGAGTTACATCGTCATATCACAGAATAGGTGATTGAGATCATTCGTCCTGGGCAGGTACACCATGTCAAGGAGTTACATCGTCATATCACGTAATGGGTGATTGAGATTATCCGTTCTGGAAAAGTACACAACACCAAGAGTTACATCGTCAGATCACAGATTAAGTGATTTAGATAATCCATCCTGGAGACATTTTTCAATCGTAGGAGTACGGATTGAGTGAATACTTTTCAGTTCTCAAAAGCTTTCATCGTAAGAATGATGATGAGAATTGTTCATACCAGGAGTTACATCGTCGAATCACTTTATAGGTGATTAAGAGCATCCGTCCTAGGGAAATGTATCTCAATCGTACTTCTTCAACCGGTGTTGGATTTCACTCATTCACCAGCCTTCAAATAGGGTTCGGTGCAATCCTACTACCCATTTCCTGAGGTTCGGTTTAATCCTACAACTCAGGTCTTCACCGACGTTCGGCCAAACCTACTAGTCGTACCCAGAGTTCGGTTTAATCCTACAATCTGGGCCTTCGAATGGGGTTCGGTTTGTGGCCTTGAAAAAGGACCAGCCCTACAACCCATGTAGTCTTCGAATGGGGTTCGGTTTGTGGCCTTGAAAAAGGACCAGCCCTACAACCCATGTAGTCTTCGAATGGGGTTCGGTTTGTGGCCTTGAAAAAGGACCAGCCCTACAACCCATGCCCTGAGGTTCGGTTTAATCCTACAACTCAGGTCTTCACCGACCTTCGGTTAATCCTACTAGTCGTACTCAGAGTTCGGTTTGATCCTACAATCCGAGCCTTCACCGGTGTTCAGCCAAACTTACTAACCGTACCCAGAGTTCGGTTTAATCCTACAATCCGGGCCTTCAATCAATTAAACACACTCCAGGAGTTACATCGTCAATTACAGAATGGGTAATTGAGATCATCCGTCCTGAGTATGCTCTTGTGTGTTGCGCATATTCGAGAAGTTACATCGTCAGCTACAGAACAATTAGCTGAGATCATCCGTCCTGAATATGTTTCTGTACACCGGATAAACTGAAAATCACAGCATGAGAAAAACTCGAAAGAGTTAAATTGTTGTGAGAGATTCTTATTAAATCAAAAATAAGAATTACAATGAGAGCGTAGCTGTGAAAATAAATTCTCCAGTATTCAATCCAAGATAAGGGTAGGAGAGCGTGGATGGTTTCAACAGCTAGCTATAGTAGATGCGCAAGTTTTGGGCGTTCCACTTATTTCGGATTGGAGTGCCATCAAGGTTTTCAAGGCGGTAAAAGCCTTTGCCAGTGACCTCGAATACCCTATATGGGCCTTCCCAGTTTGGGGCTAATTTGCCTTGATGAGCGAATTTGTTCCCTATACTTGCTTTCCTCAAAACCAAATCTCCAACGTTGAAAGTCCTTAATTGGACTCGTTTGTTGTACCGGAGAGCAACTTTGGCTTTGATGGCTTGATCTCTGATGAAAGCGTCTTCTCTGAGTTCTTGTATGACATCCATTTCGGATGCCAAGTTAGCATTGTTGGTTTCTTCAGAGAAGTACTTAACCCTTGTGGAATCAATTTGCAGTTCCACAGGTATCATTGCCTCGACCCCGTATGTTAGGCGATATGGGGATTCATTGGTGGATGAATGAGGCGTTGTCCGATATGCCCATAGGACATGACACAGCTGGTCTGTCCATCCACCCTTGGCTTCACTAAGGCGTTTCTTTAGTCCCTTCAGCACCTCCCTGTTGGCCACTTCAGCTTGACCATTAGTTTGGGGATGTTCGACGGATGAGAATATTTGGGTTATTCCTAACCCTTCAAGCAAATCTGTGAATTTTCTATCCGTGAACTGGGTGCCATTGTCTGTGACAATCCGTGCTGGGACCCCGAACCGTGTTATGATGTTTTCATACATGAAATGACGAGTTCGGGCTGAAGTAATATGCACCACCGGCTCTGCTTCTATCCACTTAGTGAAATAATCGACCCCTACAATGAGATATTTGATACCCCCAGGAGCAGTTGGAAAGGGGCCCAGAATATCCAATCCCCATTGGTAGAAGGGCCACGGAACAGCGGATGTGAAGAGTTCTTCCGCCGGTGTGTGGTGAAGGTTAGAGAATTTTTGGCAAGCATCACATTTTTTGACGAAGTCAATGGAGTCTTGCTTCATCGTGGGCCACCAGTATCCAGCTCTGAGGATTTTTCGCATTAAGCTTCTTCCTCCGGCGTGGTGTCCACATTGTCCTCCATGCACTTCCTTCATTACGTCTTGCACTTCATTCTCTTTGAGACAAATCAAATAGGGCACAGAGAGTGCCCTTCTGTAGAGATTACCATCAATCATAGTGAAATACGGTAATTCTCTCCTTAGCCTCGTCTTTTCCTTCTCATCCGTAGGTAGTTGTCCATCAGCCAAGTAACGGATGTAAGGAGCCATCCATGTATCTCCGTAAAGGGAGTTAGTCATTATGGCGTTTAGAGAAGGGAAAAGAGGGATGCTGGGCGACGTCAGTGTGCTTTGGACCAGCGTAGTGGTGCTACCTGGTCGTTTGGTGCTCGCTAATTTGGAGAGTATATCCGCTCTTGTATTCTCTTCGCGCGGAACGTGCTTGAATTCCACCTTCGAGAATTTCTTTACCAATTCCTTGACACAGTTCAAGTATAATTGGAGTTGAGGTTCGCGAGCTTGATAATCTCCTAAGATCTGCGAAATCACCAGCTGTGAATCGCTGCAGAGTGTCGCCTCAGAAGCTCCGATGTCAATTGCAGCTCTTAGCCTGGCCAAGCAAGCTTCGTACTCAGCTTGGTTGTTGGATGTTTTGAAATTGAAACGAAGGGAGATCTCCAGGTGTACTCCGTCGTCACTTTCTAGAACTACACCCGCTCCAGAGCCTCTTTGGTTTGATGAACCATCAACGTAAATGGTCCAATGGACTCGAGGGTAATCTGGATCAGTCCCTGTCATTTCCACAATAAAGTCAGCCAGGACTTGAGCTTTAATAGCGCTGTGGGGTTCGTAGGATATATCAAACTCAGAGAGTTCAATAGACCATTTGATCATCCTCCCAGTGAGATCGGGCTTGATTAAGACAGAACGGAGTGGTAAATCCGTTCTCACTATGATCGGATGGGCGTGAAAGTACGGACGCAACCGTCGTGAGGCCCAAACAACAGCGAGGGCGGCCTTTTCAATTTTCTGATACCGGATCTCAGCACCTTGCAAGGTCTTGCTAGTGAAATAGACCAGTCTTTGTCCATCAGGAGTTTCTTTTATCAAGGCAACGCCCAAAGCTTCATCTGAAATAGCCAAGTACAGAATGAGTGTGTCTTCGGGGTCAGGCTTTGTGAGAATGGGAGGTTTGGACAACACCTCCTTAAGCTCTTGGAAAGCTTTTTCTTGTTCCTGTCCCCACTCAAATTTCTTGGACTTTTTCAGTATCCTATACAGGGGGAGCGACCTGTGAGCCATCTTTGGCATGAATCGTGCCAAGGCTGCTACCTTGCCATTCAGGGATTGGACTTCTTTGAGATTCTTAGGACTCTACATGTCTAGAATCGTTTGGCACTTCCCTGGATTGGCTTCAATACCACGTTGAGTTAACATGAAACCCAAAAACTTCCCAGCAGGGACAGCAAATGTGCACTTCATTGGGTTCAGCCTCATGTTAAATTGTCTCAAACGGGTGAATACTTGGCGTAGGTCCTCAATATGATCGCCACCAACCGGTGTCTTTGCTATTATGTCGTCAATGTATACTTCAACAAGTTTGGTGTGCATACCTTCGAAAACCTTGTTGATCATGCGCTGATATGTCGCCCCAGCGTTTTTCAGGCCAAAGGGCATGACTGTATAGCAAAAGACACCACGATCATTTATGAAAGCTGTCTTCTCTTGATCCTCTTCGCACATCGGAATTTGGTTGTAACCAGAATAAGCGTCCATGAAGCTCAGGTATTGATAACCAGAGGAATCATCCACCATCCGATCTATATTAGGAAAAGGATAAGGATCTTTCGGACAGCAGCGGTTGAGGTCCACGTAGTCAATGCACATTCTCCATTTACCATTGGATTTAGGGACCATCACCACATTCGAAAGCCAAGAGGAATATCGGATTTCCCTGATAAATCTGGCCTTCAGCAACTCCTCAGTTTGCTGGCAAGCTGCCTTCTGTTTCTCTGGGCCCAATCGTCTTTTCTTTTGGGCCACAGGTTTCGTCTCTGGATAGACGGAAAGTTTATGACAGCAGAATTCAGGGTCTATACCTGGCATATCGGCTGCAGTCCATGCAAAGAGGTCTTTAAACTCTTGCAAGAGAGCCAGCAGTCGCTGCTCTATTTCAGTATCTAGCTTGTCATTGATATGGGTGATCTTTTCTGGAGAATCTCCCAAGACAATGTCCCTGGAACTTCCATCCGGTGTGGGCTTTGATGGGTTGAACGGATCAATGTTCAAATCCGCTCTAGGATCCAGGTCGACAAGGCTTACAGATCCAGCCGATGTTCCAGCATCATTAAGTTTCCTCTTTTTATTGGAGGCGTCCAGCTTTGTCATGTTGAGGCTAAGGTTGTAGCAGTACCTAGCCATCTCTTGATCACCCCGGATAGATGACACAGCATTATCCTTGTCAATGAACTTGATAAGGAGATGTGGGGTTGATACAACTGCCTCCATTGCATTCAGAGTGGGACGGCCTATGATGCCATTAAATGGTGATTTGACATCAATTACTAGCACCCGAGACCTAACCGTCCTGGCTCTTGGCTCGCCTTCAAACGAGATAAGGGTGTCAAGATACCCTTTAGTTGGTTGCTTTGCGCCATTGAAAGCTGTTAGTTCCTGCGTGTAAGGCTGTAAGTCTGAGTCTTTAAAACCCATTCTTTCAAAGCAATTATAGAAAATAACATCGCAGGAACTTCCCTGGTCAACAAGGATTCTTCGGACGTCCTTGTTGGCGATCACAGCAGTGATGACTACAGCATCGTCACCACCAGGAATGGTTGGGCCAAAATCCTCGTCAGAGAAAGAGATTGTGGGAGCTTCAATCCCACCTCTGTAAGGGCGATTGTCTTTGACTTTTCCTTGCACAGATAGAATCATTCTGTGATGATTCTTACGGGCTGTAATTGAAGCTCCTCCTCCAGCAAACCCTCCAGCAATCATGTCAATAACTTCACGTCGGCCCTGACGTTGTTGCTGGGGCATGCTGTCTTTCTGTGCTGCATTATCAGTCATCACACCTTTTTGCTTCTCTGCAGCAGAGAACTTCCGAACCGGACTGGGGTTATTGTCATCCCCATCGTCTGGATCTCTTTCTCTTTTCTCATTCCGTTCTGCCCTGTCAAAGGATTTTTCTTTGAACAGGTATTGCTTCAACTTGCCTTCTCTAATCAGCGTCTCAACCGCGTTCTTTAGCGCCTGGCATTCATCAGTTGAATGACCATTTTGTTCATGAAAATCACAGTACTTACGTGAATTTCCTGGTCTTTTCATAGGGGCTGGTCTTCTGATGCCATATGTGCTGAGCATTGGCCATCCGACCTCTCTTAAAATCTGAGACGGCCTGGCAGACAATTGTGCATAATGGCTGAAGGAATTGACGTGCCTTTCTCGAGGTCGAGGAGGGTGGTTATTAACCTTAGGATTTGTAAATGGCCTCTCCATGCGTTCTGACCTCGTCTTTTCCTTACCCTTTTGGGTTTGAGGAAGTGGTGCTGGGGGCTTTTTTTTTTGCAGCTATCGCCTCCAAATGTATCTCTATACTCACGTATTTTGAGGCTTTCTTTCTGAACTCCTCAAAAGTTGCTGGAGGGCTCTTTGCTAATGAAAGAGCGAAAGCTGAACTCGGCTGCAATGCCTCAATAACGATATGCAGCTTGATAGATTCTGTGAGGTTAGGAACCAGGGCTGCTTCCTTATAAAACCTCTTCAAAAAATCTTTTAAGCCCTCTGTTTCACCTTGCTTAATCTGAGCCAAGGTATGAGACGTCTTGGGTACGTCTCTGGAGATGACAAAGTGGGTTTCAAAGGCAGCTGCCTTTTCCGTCCAAGAATCTATGGATCCAGAAGGCAGGCCTTTAAACCACCCGAGGGCCTCCTCAGACAATGTTCGAGGGAACATTCGGCACATCACGTCTTCATCAGCCCCCAAGTACATGGCTTCAAACACATAAGCATCAAGGTGCTTAGTTGGATCAGTTTCACCATTATACTTTCCGATGGAAAGTGGTTGAGTAGTTTGAAGGTGCTTGGGGATGCTGATGCCCATAAGTCTCCTTGAAAAAGGAACCTTCAGATTGTAAGACAATTGGGGTGCTGTTGTTGAATCTCTCTTCCTTCGGGAAGCTGCATCCTCAGAATCGCGAGTCTGTTCTCCCCCCTCAAATGTAGGGATATTTGAGTACTGAAGAGTGGTGGACTTTTCACCATCTGTTGCGTGGGGAGTGTTTCGCGTGCGAGATGATTCTTTATCCTCGTTTTGCCTTTTTTCTCTTCGTAATTCAGCGAGTTCCCTCTGAAGTTGTTTGATCAACTCATCGCGAGGATCAGGATCAGACACAGTTACTATCTTCTTTGAGCTGCCCCCATGAGAATCAAAGTTGAGTTTTCTGAAGGCGTTAGGATTGGTTCTGCCTTCAGCTTGATTCTCCATGAAGTCTTGTGCTTTGCCTTCCATTGTGGATTACCTGCTCTGTCAAAGGATATGGGAATAACTTTATCGGGTCCCACTGGGCGTGCCAATGATCTGTCCTGAACCGGGGTCTAGAGATCCGGACTCAGACCAGTCACAAATAGTATGTAAATACTGTATAGAAGACCGGATGTATGTGTATCCGGTGTAGGTATCCGTTGTCCTTGAGTGAGGAGAGCGGATTGGGCGTTCTGGAGATCCTTCACACCGACCTAACGCGTTGAAGTGGGCGAATGGTGGTGTCACCTGCAAAGATTCTCCGACGCTCAAGTCAGTAATATTCCAAGTAAGGAATGTATTCCGAGAGGAATCAGTCGTAAAAGAGCTGAAGAAGATCCCCCTTCAATCATGAAGTGAGATCATATACCTGATTGGCTCGATTAACGAGGACTCGTTGGTGGGGAACCACCAACTCCCATTAGCATTATTATATTGCGCACTTACCTGCATGATTGGGTCAAGTGGTTATTTTATATTGAGCATAGAGAATGTAGACTAAGATTAGGGAACAAGTTGACCATTCCCGTGAGCAGAATTTGGCTCGTAGTGCAGGGAATTATTGATCGATCCCTGTAGCAACAATCCTTGTCTTTTGCACAGTGACGTGTGTATTATCCGATGTCATGGTGTTATCCTGAACAACCGGTATAGGGAGAACGCCTGATACGGAATTACAGTCCGGATGTATACCGATGACACCGGTTACACGTAGATGTCTCATCAAAGACGTTGAAATATATATAGCAGATCGGATACCGGTATTGAGACCGGATCAATGAGTTTGTGTTTAATTTTTGTAAGTTATGGCTATGATGATGGGTGGATGGTTTTTTCTTTGAGAGGATGAAGAAGATGAAGAAAAATTTTAGAATAGAGAGTGAAGAGAAGAGCCAACAAAAATTTGAGAGAAGGGAGGAGAGAGAAATGCTATAAATTAGGTATTACCAAATAGTTATTATAATAACCCTAATTTTTAAGAATAGGAAACCAGACCTTCAGGACTCCTGAGGATACTCTATTGAGCTTTCAGTAAGAAGCTTGAGGCTTTGGCTTGTTCCCCGAGTAGTTCAACATAAGAAAGATAGTGAAAAGCGGAATTGGTTAAGATATTTAAAATGAAATACAAGAATACAAAGAGAGAGAGAGAGAGCATGACGAATAAGAGAGGCAGCGATAAGAATATAATAATAATAACGTCCAACAGTACTGTTCCATAATACGTTAACGACAATTATTTTGTTTAATTGGGTACTGATTAATTTTATTTGGTTGATGATTATTTCCTGACAATAATATTTTATAGATAATACTTAATCCTGGTAATTAATATCTACTCTCAATCAATAATTATTTATTTGAAAATATATTATTTAATTTTAAATGATGAATACTTATTTATCCATTTAATTTGAAATTTTATGATATTCTTTTATAATAATTATTTATTTAATGATAATTATCTTAATTGAGTGTTATTAGTCCCCGCTAATAACATTTAGTTTAACATATCATAATAATTAATATTTAAAATTTATATTAATAAAATATTGTCGGATTCCTCAGATTTGAACTGTGGGACCAAACCGAAAGCTGAAATCTGACCGTTCGACCCGAGACTAGCGATTCAGTAGGGAAACTAGTCCTGTTAGGATCGTTTCGTAAAAGATCAAGGGTATCTGACATGGCCTAACTAGCCCAATCAGAACCTTTAATGTCTCCTACATTTGACCTTTCATGTACCTCGGGATATCTGATGGTGGCACAGTCAGTCTCTAGTGACTCGTTTTAATGTTTTAGGAACTTTTCTTGAAGAGGCCAAAACCCAGTTCTGACTCTTTCACCCTCATTTTTTCCATAAAGTAGTTTCTTCATGAATCATTTTCAAACTCGGCCCGAATACATTCTGTGCTTTGGACCTAAATTTTGCATACGATCTTGGGATCGAACGATTTTAGTCCCAATCTCTTTGTTTTGAAAAGATGTTCAATGTTCGCTTCTAGCCCCTAACTCTGATTTTTGCTTTGTCGACCTCAAAATCAAAGATTAAGTATGTTCACTCAAAATTCTGATGTTTGAACGTTTTTCTCTGTGCAAACTTGGTGTGAAAATCTTTGTAACAAAATTATTTACATTTTCTGTGAAGATATCAAAGGCCAAATCCTTCTAGATTGGTACAGTTTAATGTATCTTGGAAACCCCTTAGCTGTTTCATTTCAATACTGGCAGTCTTTGGTAAAATTCGTATATCTCCTTCTTCCGGTGCTTGAATAACTCTGTTCTTTTTGCTATGAATCTGTATCAAAGACCTATACAATGTTTATGAAGGGCATGAAACTCAATTCTCAAGGGAGAATTAATGGTGAATATTTTTCCAAAGACGTAGCTGATCCAAGAAGCTCCTGGAGCACAATATTGTAAATCGGGTATATCTCGAGCTTCCAAACTCAGATCGTTGCAAATGATATATCAAATTAAATAGAAACAAAATACCTACAAAGTTAATGAAGGGCTCGAAAACCAATTCTTAATCCATAAATCCTAGAATTTAAAATACTACACTGATTCATGTTTTCCTAGTGGCAGCTTGCACTATGTTCAGTATTTTTCATGTTTCTCATTCGTATGACCATGAAATCAAACAATTCTTTTGCAACAATTTTCTTAACTCAATTCCCTACAACTTTGATGAAGGCCACAAAGTCAAATTCTTCACCAATGTTTCCTAGAAAATTAATCTCTGGAAGAAACATCAATCCCGTTACAGCCTTACACTTTTTTAGTAAATGAGCCATATTTTATTCATTTCTTAATTAAATTTTTTATACCATATATAAATTTAAAGATAAGAAAAAGGCCTAAAATTCTTATGTTGGGCCCTTTTCCTAATTCAGCATGCATCAGCCCTTAAAAGCCCAAGAAAGATGACGCCCCTGAATATGCCACATCAGTCCCTTCATGCAACATGAGCCAATCACTTCCTCCCACCCACTAGACACTTGTCCCACCTTCTTGAACTTATTTCTTGACAAGTTCACTCTGCCTATGCAGCTTACCACACACCCCTCACATGTGTCATGACCAATTCTTACCCTCTCATGCATCACTCCATTTGTCTTCTTGAGAATTATCCACCAAGATAATATGTTACCGTGATAGATTACCATACATCATGCCTTAACCATACCATACATTCACAAATCACAATTAGCTCTTTCTATTCACGTTAGATACCTCCCAATACAAGCCAAAACAACTCCATTTTTACACATGCATATGCCCATAGATAATTACCATCTAATTACTTTAAATCATCATCATTCCTCTAATCTTCTCTTGACCACTTATTCTCTTCCTCATGGCAGCAACCCTCCATAATCCTCTTCATTTTCTTTTCTTTCTCACCAAGAAAATCAGCCACTCCCTTTTCTCCTTTGGCCACCCAAAACAGCCACCACCCTTCTTCCTTCTCAAGGCCAAACATCACTATTTTCCTTCTTCGTCCTTCTACCTTCTAGACCATACTTCTTCTCCCACCCAACACCAATTTTCTCTTAGTTTTCTACAAGATCTAGCCTCTAAAAGGTAGCTCCAAACTCCTTGCCTTGGCTGTCCAAAACCATGAGCTTCCCTTGGCAAGAAAGGTGAAGTTTTGAATCTTTTGCTCTTGAAACTCTTGCTTCTATTTTTCTCTAAGTTTTTCCATTTCCATGCATGCATTTTGAGCCTTTTTCCTTGCTGTTTTGGAGACCCAAAACCCTGAACATGTTGCTAAATCTTGTGCATGTCACTTTCTCTTAAGGATTACGAGAACGATCAGTGACGAACAGCGAAAGGTTTGAAGTAAACGGCAAACGATTGGTAAAAGATCTTCTTGAAACTAAATCAATGAATGACTGTTTGTGATTTTTCTTAGCTATCCATAACCCTTTAGGTGCCTAAAATTTTTGCATGTCACATTTTTAGCAACGTAAGGACGATCAACGATGATTGGCGGACGTTTCGGAGTGCCCGACAAATTTTTGACGAATGGATCATTTTCCTTCCTTCGGGCAGCGGCTGTCCGGCAAGATAATGGGGTCTTACCTCATCTAAACTTGTTTTTAACCGTTCCATAAGGTTGCTCGTATACTCGAGAACCTCCATTTTGAATTTCGTCGTGATCTAACAGTTAGATTTCAAATCGCATAATTTTTGTAACCGATGACTAAAAATTTTAACATTTTCAAGTTAATGGGTATTTCATGAATTTAATTGGTGTAACTTGATGTTCATATACTCGGAAGGATTTTATCGCGATCGGAGTCATAATGACACGTTTAGGAATTTTAGTGTTTAGGCAAGCTCGGTTTTATTCAATTTGGTTGTATTATTATTATTATTATTTAAATTTTACAATATTGATATGTAATTTGTAATTTGTTTCCGGTAAGCCCCGCTATTAGGAATTAATTTATCGTCACGTATCGCTGAGAGCATTTTGACGACATCGCATTTTTAAGAAAGATTTACCGACCAGACGGTTACGACTTTTATTTTACTAAAAGCTACATTGTTTTAAATTATTACAAGATTTTATAAAAGTTAATTAGATAAAAAAAAGTTGAGTTTGGAAAAGTGGAAAATTTTACTTGAAAAAGTTTTATTAATAAGTGACGTGGTTTTGGCTGAATAAACTTTGTAAACTAAAATAAAGAAATGGAAACAAAATGAATTTTTGAAGTGCAATCGTGTAGATTAGAGTTTAGAAAATTTTGAGGCCAATTTTAATGACCAACTGAGATGAATTTTAAAGATGGGATTTTAATAAGTTTTATGAGCTAAGAAAAGAAAAAGGGAGATAAAAGAAAATTTGGTGCGTAATAAAGAAATGAATATTAGGATTTGGAAATTTTAATGACCAATTTTAGTGACCACTTAAGGTAAAAGTATAAAAAGGGACCTTAGGAATTTTTGAAGTGCAAATGACTTATGTAACAACCCTAATTTTCTGGAATGGAAGTCTAAACTCTCGAGACCTTTGAGAGTACTTGTTGGGTATTTTAGGAGAGCAAGGCTTAGGTCTGATCCCTAAATCATTATAATAGTGTGAGAAAGTGAGATTTAAGAGAAGGTGACCGGTGAGTTAATCAGTCAAGTGAAATAAACGAGCAAAAGAAGTTGGTGTTAATATGACTCCTAGAAAGACATTTGATTAATGATGAATTATATGAAAGAATGAATGCATTTAATTTAGCAATTTATCTATCATGGAGATAATTATATTCATGAATATATTTTATTATTATTACTAGACCAGTTATGAATGATGTTTAGTTTTGATAATTATAAATAATGATAGTTAATTTTGAATTAGAATGTTTAGAATTATCTAAGTATCCGGTTAGATTTTAAGACTTAGTGATTTAAGGAGCTAAGATTTCATAAGACTTAATTGAGTTCCTTTAATAAAATGATTATCGAATAATGCATTATCTTGATATTGGTGGGTAAATAAATATTATTTCTAAAGATTTTGGTTAATGAAGTGAAAAGATAATATATATTTTATTAACATTATTATTAATAAAATATGAAAAAAATATATTTTTAATAAAGTTTAGTTGAAAGATTAATTGATTATTATTATTATCATTATTTTAATAATAAATGTCGTCCAATTCCTCAAATTTGAACTATGGGACCCAGTTTGAGGTCAGACTCTGGTCAATTGACTCGAGATTAGTAATCCAGTAAGGAAACTAGTCCTCTTAGGATCATTTTGTGAAAAATCAAGGGCACCTGACTCGGCCTAACTAGCCAAATCAGAATCCTAAACGCCTTCTACATTTGACCGTTTATATACTTCGGAATGTCCAATGGTGAAACAGTCAGTCTCTAGTGACTCGTTTCGGAGTTTTAGAAACTTTTCATGAAGAGTCCGAAAATAAAGTCATTTCTTTAAAAATCGTTTTAAAACTCGACCTGAATATCTTTAGTGTTTTGGATCCAACTTTTGTGTACGACCTTGGAATTGAGCGATCTTGGTATCAAACTCTTCGTTTTGAAAAGATATTTAACCTCCGTTTCTAGCCCCTAACTCCGATTCTTGCTCTGTCACCCTCAAAATCAAGGATTAAGCATATTTGCCAAAAAAATTTGTTAATAGGACGTTTTTCTCTGTATCTAATTCAGAAAAAAAATTCATAACTTTTTCATACGACCTTTGATTCGTGCACACTTGGTGTCAACATATCTGTAACCAAATTATCTATGTTTTCCATACAAAAATCAGAGGCTAATTCTTTCCAAATTGGTACAGTTTAATGAATCTTTATGATTCATTAACTTTTCATTTTAATGCTGGCTGATTGTGGGAAAATTCATATATCTTTCTCGTCCGGTACTTAAATCACTCTATTCTTTTTTCTTTGGGTCCATATCAAGGTACTCTACAATTTTTATGAAGGGCACGAAACTCAATTCTCAAAGGAGAATTTTTGGCAAATTTATTTTTAAGCACCTACCTGATTTAGAAGCATTTGGGACAGCCTGTCGTAAATCAAATGTATCTTGGGCTACCAATATCTGATCATCGCGTATGATATATCAATTTAAAGAGAAAAATAAGATCTATAAATATTGTGTTGGGAGTTTTCTCTAATTTTGATTCCATAAATTATTCCATATTTAATTGTAACGCCCCTATTTTCTGGTTCATAAAAATCCTACACACTTTGGTTTCTTGCCCGACAAGTTAATTTTTCAGCCACCGACTTTCCGACCACCTCACCACCCTTGGAAACCCTTCTGGACAGGTGTCTCCATCTAGCTTCTCTTCTCCACTCAGCCCATCACCTCTCCCCTTGGCCAATAAGATTTCATGCAAGCTTAGCTCTCATCATGATCCTATATTCCTATCATTCAGCCATATCAACTCAGCCATTAGCCCATTAATTCATCCATTCTTCCATGGCAAAAACAAATCCTTACCCTTTTCACTCTTTTCTCTTTCCAAACCATAAACTTAAGCCATCACAACAACCACCTTAAGCCATCCTCACAATTGCACCAAAAACCACCACCACCATCTATTAGAATTTCTTTTCTTCTTCCTCTCTTTTCTTCTATCAACCTTCGGTCCAAGCTACCTTAAACTAGCCATTTTATCTTTAATTTCTTCACTACCTTGGACTCTAGAAAGTCAGCTGGATCCTCTTTGTCTTGAAGCTCCAAACCATGAGCCATTTTGGAACCTCCCAAGGTAAAATTGAAACTTTTTTAGCTGGTTGTTCTTGACTCTTCTAGTGTTCTAAGTTCTGTTTCCATGATTTTAATGGTGTTTATCTTGTTGAATAGAGGTTAGAAATTACAATCATCCACTCCATTTGTTGAGGCTCCAAGGCTGTGAGTCACCTTAGGCCACCTAGGGTGAGTTTGACAAAATTTACTCTCTTGGTTATTATTCTTGCATCTTGGAAGCCAATTTCAATTTTTGATTAAATTTAAAATGTTGAACCCTTGCCTTTTGAAGCCAAAAATCATGGCTGTCCCTTCCCCTTTCTAACCATGCAAGCATTTTTTTAAGGATCCGGAGGCTTAAACGGCGATCAGAGTACGTTAGAAATGATCGGCGGAATTTTTGGCGGAACCTCTAAATTTTCTCTCCGGACAGAAGCTGTAAAATAAGGTAAAGGGGGTTTCCATCTTGTTTGATTTCAATTATGGCTGTGTTATGATAATGTTTGCGTATCTAGGAGCTTCCGTTTCGAATTTTATCGCTATCCAATGGTCGGATCTTAAACCGTAGAATGTTACATAATCAATGACTAAAAGTTACGTTTTTGAATTAATAGATATTCTAAAATTTTATTCGACGTAGAACAATGTTTGTATACTTGAAGGGATTTTCTCGAAATCACATACACGAAAATGAAATTAGTAGAAATTAGCGTTTAGGCGGGCTCGGTTACATTCGATATGGTTGTCATTAATGAATTTTTAATTCGGAGATTTTTATGTAATTTGTAGCATATTTTCTGGTAAGCCCCGCTATTAGATAATTAATTATTTGTTGATCGGCATCGAATTATTTTAAGAAATATCACGTTCGGTAAAAGAATTTTAGATTGGGTAATCACAAAAAAAAATTTGTTACTTGAAAAAGGTTAAAATTTAGAAATTAGATTTTTGAAGATTTCTTAAAATAATATGACTTACAAATTGAAAATAAAGAAATTTAATTTTAGGAGAATTGATGGTGAAAAGTTCTACTCTTGTTTATTTTTAAATGATGGTCTCTTAAATTAAGCAAATAAAATGTACCTTTGTGTTTCAACAATTAGATTTAAAAAAAAAGAAAAATGGGTATAGTATTATTACTAAACGAATTAAAAAATTTTTATTTGAGATTTTTATAACTTAGGCCCAAAATGAAAATTTTTAGAGGAAATAAAAATAAGTGAATTTTAACATAATAAGAGTGAAAGAAGGAAATATTAGTAACAAACTTTAGCCACCACTTTAGTGACCATTTTGGTGACCATTTAGGAGAAAGAAGTAATAACCTTAGACATTAAGAAAAAGGGATAGAATTTTTAGAGAAAATTTGATCAAGAAGGATCAATCTAGAAATTAATTGTTTTAGAAGATCCAAGAGATTTAGAATTAAGAGATAACAAATAAGAACTTAGTATAGTGACTAAGATTCTAACAAAAATCCTAATAGATTAATAAGTTCATTCTTAAATAAAAGGAGTTAGAACCAATATTTTTATTTCTTCGGATAATTATTTAGTAGAGAAAAAGTTAATCACTATGACTAAAAAATAGAACCAAGGGAAATTTTGGTCTAGATTAGACTAATTAGTAACTAAGGAATTTTGGTTATCCATATTTTTCTTGGTTTATAATAAAACAAATAAAATTGATTAGATTAATTGTTAATTTCTTTAGATGACTAAACATCATTAAGATACCTTGAATTAAAGAAGTTCTTAGTCCTTGAGTCGGTAAAGTGAGTTATTCTAAAAAAAGATTAATTATAGTTAAAGAAAATGGGTAAACTAAATGAGTTATTAAAGAAAGAGTTATTTAATCTAGTAGGACTAAGTTTAAGGAAAATATTGTAATTATATACAAGGAACTAAGATAAGGTAAAAAAGGGATATATGATTTATTGAACAGGGGTAAACTATTAAATTCAAGATTTATTTAAGAATAAGGGAAAGGGAATAACTAATGAGGTTAATTAAAAATCAAGTAAGTACTTAACAACGACATGTTAAATGATGTTTTGATAGACCCATTTTACTTGGTCAATTACAAAGAGTATAAACAATTTTAAATCTACCCGAAAGTTTACCGTACAGCTGGAATACTCGATCCACGTACTACTAAATTTCTTACGACATCATAACCTTTGTGAACACCGATTAGAGTGAAGTAATTATTAAATTGTTATGGTAGTATAAATGGTTGACGTGATATGCTGGTAGATACATGAATTTGAGTGATATATCTCCTAAATGTATTCCTCTGGTAGATGTCATGTGATGCATGAAAAATCTTAAATGATGTGTATAAATGTGGGGTATTGGTATCAGTAAGGATTTCCAAATGTGATTGGATGTGAAAATATACCAATGAATGATGCAGTAATAGAATACCCATGATGTTGAGTTATGGAACCTCATTTCATTTCTAAGAGTTAGAAAAAGGAATTATAAACTTTTATTAAAAGAAAAGGAAGGTTGAATGACATTTAATGTTATGAGAAAGGTTCGACGTTATAAATGCAATGAGAAGAACCTTACTGATGTACCATCTCAGGATGGATATAACAGTTGAGTTATGCATCATATAAGGTGAATAAGGATGGCATTGAGAAACTCCCTAGAGCATAATAGTGAAGGGTACACTAAAGAATCTGTCAGCGCCTCGATACCCGAGGGCAGTATAGGGAGTATATCGGAACTGGGAATTCCAAGTGGCATCGTATTCACGCCCGTCAATGGACAGCCCGTGAAAAACCCTTATATACTTTGACAAGAGGCGGGATTTTCTATGATCGTGGAGTGCCTGTTCTGTAGAGATTATGATTGGCCATTTTATGATGAAAGGACTGTGTGTCCTTACCCTTCGTGAAAATCAGAACGAGGAGAGCTCCGGTCGCTCTAGTGGACAAGGAAATAAGGCGGGATCTGATCGATGATGTGTTGTTATTGACGGAGAAGCATGCATCATACTGAGGTACAATATTAGTAAAAATACAACATTCATGCATTTCATTAAATTATGGTTATCTTAATGTGTTGATGTAGCAAGTTGATAAATAATTAGAAGGCCTTTAGTAAGGAGTGACAGTGGTGAGATAACTTAGATATTCATAGGATCCCCAAAAGAGTGTAACGGATTGATTGATACTAAATGTATGATGTGGGGCAAGTGTCAGTAATGACACTCCCTGATTTTGTGGAGATGGTGACTCACCTTAACAATTGATTAATCCAGACTACCATTCAGGAATGTTTATCGTACTAGAGGAGCAGCACGTAGAGAAGACCAAGCAGGTCTTAGTCGGTTAGCGGCTATTCTAGAGGATGCTCCAATAGATGTACCACCACCACCTCAGTAGGACAAGGAGAGACCCTATGAACAGGACATAGAGAGTTCGAGGAGATATCCGAGAGGGAGGCAACTCTATTAGCAGACCCCTTTAGCTTTCATCCACTACCAGCTCCACTCATGACCTTGCCTCCTGCCCAGCCAACAGAGGCTTCAGCGGTACCAGCTATAGATGGTACAGTTCAGAGGGAGCCTACACCCGAGATATTCCGCTTCCCATGGAAGAGGATGACGAGGAGGATCCTGAGGAGTATCCCCTCAAGGACATGCCAATAGTTTTGGTAGACCCTGCAGCACTCCCAACCTTACCTCAGCAGATTCAGCCAGCAGTTCTTCTCGTAGTTCAGGAGGCGGGTAGGGTCGAGAGCATTCCTATGATGTCGGGAGTTCTGATTATGACGCCGATGGAGAGATATCTAGTGAGGCGATAGTGGGACCACTCCCAAGGCTTTCTTCGACATATTTACAGGAGCTACATGTATGGCGAGACTGAGGAGTACATTGAGATGTCAGCTGCAGCCTAGAGTCTTCTTGTCGAGGCTTATGAGGCCTATATTAGTCGCAGGCATCAAAGGATCTGCGATATCAGTGACATATCATCTACTAGCACTGCCCCTCCAGACTATTCCAGATTGGCATCTGCTTCTGATCCACCTGCATCTCTATGGTCTGATGACAAGTTTTTAGGTGGAGGCACTTAGTGATTAGGTCTATTTTGTTTGTTTTCATTCCTTGTCTTTTGTTTAAGGAGCCTGCGTGCCCTCTTTTATTTCAGTTGTACAGCTCTGACTTGACAAATGTATATATAATGCTTTGTATATATGTTATGCTTTTGTTCCACCATGTATTAACTTGTATAAAAAAACTTCTACATTTTCCTAAAATTAGTAGCCTCTTAGTTAACCAAGGTAATCTAGTGGAAGAGATTATCTTAGTTAACCGAGGGTGTTACAACTTAAGAATAAATTTAGAAGTTTTAGCAAGAAGTAAGTATTAGCATTTTAGAACATTGGTAACTAATGATAGAAAGGACATGGAAGAGATTTTTGAACTTAAACTTTAAACTAGTAATAAAAAGGATTAACTTATAATTTAAATGATGACTTTTAAAGAAAAAATATCCTAATTAAGTATTAAAGCATAGAAGTTAACATAGTGGCTAAATCCTTAAGTAATAAACTAACATCTTGGAGAAAATCAATCTTAGTTGATTAAAAAGAGATAACTAAACAAATTAAATTAGTTAGTAAGATTGGTAATGATGGAAATAGAGAAATGGTACTAAAGGATAACGATTGAAAACTTAGAGAGAATATCACTAAGGGTAAACTTATGTGCATAAGGAATTAGTAACTCACTTAGTAACAAAGGAAATAAATTGTTTAATTAGTAAAGTTTATTGACAAAAGAAAATAATGGATAGTAAGACCACTAAAGGGTGACTTAAATTCCTTAATTTAAGAGTTACTTGAATTCCCCAATTACTAAGGATTAGAATTGGGTATTGAAAAGGAATGTACCAGTAAATAATTGAAGGAACAATTGTTCAAGGACATAAGAAAAGCTAAGCTATTCCATAAAACATTGTTGGTTAAAATATAAGATATAAGCATTTAAGTTGATAGTAAAGACCACTTAGTAGTGATTTGGACTTCGTAATTGGTCATTAGGAGTTGGAATCATGTAATAAGCAGTGCGCTAACAAATAATAGAGGGATAAATAACTTAAAGGAGAGTAAAGGAATCCAAACTATTTCATAAGGTATTTTGATTAAACGTGTGTGATCTAATATCTAGATTAATGGTAAATTAATATACGAGCTAGTATACCAAGTTTAATGCTGACAATTACGTTTGATTTTTTATGAATTATGCTGAATGGAATTAGAAAAGTATGTTGTTCTCTTGAATATGTGTTAGTTATATGTGATAAGTATGTGTATGAAATGTATGATGAGTATGGTATGATAACATGTGTATGGAATATGATGTGGTAGAAATACTTAAAGAATACCTTGAATAGATGAAATGGATTGAGTGATGAATGAATGGAACTTGTATGATACATTGAATGAATATGTTGAGATAAATAAAAAAAGAATGAATGAGTGAGTGAGTGAAGAAATTTCTTAGTAAGGATCCTGAGATGAATAAATTTTGAAAATGATGTGATGAGATGAAATTGGATCTGATATGATGATGGACGTTGTAGCACCAATATACCCCATGATTTTCTGGTATATGAGATATCGTTTCATTTCTAAATGTCGGGTAAGACCATTATGGATTGAGGAATTTTGAGAAAGCAAAGAAAGAATTAATTGAAATAGACCCGACGTTAGAAATGAAATGGAGTCACTGAAAGGACCCTGCTGATGACTAGTAAAAAGAAATTGTATGTTGTGTGCATCATACGTGGAGGATAAGGGTGATGGATGTAACATCCCTGTTTTTAGTAAGCAGCCTTAAACTTGTAGATTTTCAATCACTAGAATTCTTAAGCGATAATCAGGGTAGAGACCTTTTTATAAGAAAAATTTAATCGAGTTGAGAAAACTCGATAAAAAGAGATATTAATTGTGTATAATAATAATATCAGGGTTATACCCAACGATAAATAACAATGTAATATTAGGGAGAGTAAATAAGGGACCCTGCGGGAAGTCAAGAATTGACTATCCGATTCCAAATGTTGTACCTAGATAATAATTTAGTTAGAATAGTGCCATCATTCACGTAAAACAAGGAAGAATCGAGTCAGTTCCTGCACACCCATTTTATACCGAAAAGGGGCACTTGGTTGTTTGTTTATACACTTTGGGATGTCTGATCCCAGCATGGATAATCCCTAATGAACTATTTGATATTTCAAACACGACTCCTAAAGAGCCCAAACTCTAATTCGGAATTTATAAACCCCGTTTCTTGGAAAAACTACCTAGTTAAATCGGAACCCCTGAGTTCGGCTCAAACACTTTTAGTGTTTTAAGCCTAACTTTCTCATATAGCATCGGAATCAAGCAATTCTCGTCTTGGTTTCTCCGTTTTGAAAAAACCTAACAATCTCTATTTCTAGTTTCAAGCCCAAATTCATAACCTATCATCACCAACTTGAAGAACCAAGAATTTGTACTCAGAAAACCCGTTATTTAATTTCGTTATATTTCATTGATTTACGAGAAAAATCATAACTCTCTAGTATGAGCTTAGAATTGGTTTGTTGAAATTTCTTTAACATTGTATCGAATCCTTCTACAATTCTTGTGAAGAACTCGGAAGCTAGTTCATGCTTGATCATCCCCGAGAAGCCAAGCTTCTCATGGAAGTGTTGTTTTCGTAATTAAGTGACCCAGCCACGGTAAAACGTGAATCTCTTCCTCATAAGATGTCAGAATCACTTTGTTCTTTTTTTCATGGATTTACATAAAAAACCCTACAACTTTCAAGGAAAGCTCAAGAGCTGATTCTCAAAGGATTTTTCGCAGTAAATTGATCTTTACAAGTAAAAATAATTTTGGAGCCCGAGAAAGCACTTTTCCTTGCTTTGGGTATAACTACTGCTCCGAATGTCAAATTTTTGCGTACCATATATCATTTTGAAGATAAAAATGAGATCTAAAACTTTCATGTTGGGCACTTTTCAGATTCTGGGCGCAGCGAAAAGTCACTTTTTCCCTCAAAGTTAAGTATTAAAAATCATGACTAAGGTTTTATCCGGTACCGATTAAATCTAGACCCGATGGCCGGATTTTCCTATAAATAGGAAGGCACCCCCTCAGAAACTACTCATTCTCTTCTTCTCCCTCACGCTCTCTCTCTCTCTCTCTCTTTCCCTCTCCTCCATTGACGAGAAACTTAATCTTCAAAATCACCTCCGTTCTTCGCCAAAACCACCTCCGTTCTTCACCGAAACCACCTCCGACCACCACAAACCTCCACCTTACTTCTTCCTCCACCATTTCCTCCACCCAAAACCATCACAAAACTACCATCTTCACCATTAAAACAACCCCCAAACACCACCCACGACCCCTACGACCTCTGTTTTCATCGTTCTTCCTTCCTACGACCTCCGATCTTTATTTCTTTGCATTTCTACCAATCAGTTTCAATTCTTAATTTCGCGGAACACCCTCCATCACTATGGGCAGCCATGGACACCACCTTTCTCCCTTCGTGGCTGATCTTTTTCATGCTGGCCACTCTGGACTCTGATCATCACATAGAGTCCAACCGCAAAGACAAATCATCAATCGGAGCTACAGTTTGAAAGTTGAGTTTTCACCCCTTCGTTTAGTATCCAGAAAAATACAACACCTCAGGTAAGGGGGTATATTTTTAGGTATCCTGGGGTGAACCGAGTGTTCGGATAGGTTAAGGAACCTTTGGCTTTACCTATCTGAGGGCAGGTTCATGAACTATTGTTAAAAGTTATTTCCCTATCGTTAAATTAAGCCACTTGGATTTTTATTAATATTTTATTGTCGTGTATGTGATTAATTGGTTGTGTTTGAAATTGCTAACTATGATGATTAGATATACAAATTAGATGATAAGTTGTGAAAATATTAAGGACCATGGTGTCTATGTGGATTCCAGCGGTTAAGTTTTCGAAAAACGAGATAAACGAGGATATAAGGATGGACGGATAAACGTGATTAATGAGGATATAAGGATGGACGGGTATGTGGCCTTTATTATGTACATTAATGATATGTCCACAGTTGTAATAATCATTGTGAAGTGTGGATTACTACCCATATCATTATATTTGTCCTCAATATGTTAACCCTGATACCTAAAGAAACCAAATCAAGATATAATGTTGTCACCGAATATATTATTGCTACTAATATTATTATTATTATTATTATTATTATTATTACTACATATTATTATTTTATTATTATTATATTATTATTATTATATATTATTATTATTATTATCATTAATATATTATTATTATTTTATTGTTATTTACTATCGAACATAATGGCCGGCTTTGCCCCCGCTCTTAATAGTTTATCTTATTTATATGCTTGTTTTACTTCTATTACCGAGCATAATGGCTAGCTCTGCCGCCACTCTAACTATTTTCTTTTTTGTTTAAAATTCTGTCACTTATATTATTGAGCATAATGGCCAGCTCTACCGGTACTCTTGGTATTTTCTTATTTATTTATTTAATTCTTGACATTCATATTTTGAGCATAATGGACGGCTTTGCCGCCGCTCTCGCAAATCTATTTATTTTATTATTTTCTATCATTTATATTCTGAAATATAATGGCCGACTCTGTCACCTTGTCGATAGCATTATTCTCTTACCATTGTTATTAATAAAATAAGAAACACATTATTTGCTCCTCAAATTGAATACTACTTCAGCTAAGATATAGACGGTATATTCTCCAAACAAAATATAAATAAACTACAACGTCCAAAAAACAGGTGGAACCTAACAACTTGAGGACAAATATCTCAAAGTAGGAAACATATAGATACCCAGTGGTCAAAAGTAATAACAAAAATATGCATGTTGCATCATGGAAAGGATTTTTGTGAAAACTATAGCATACACCGAGGGGTACACTGGATAACATTTGCGTTTAATCCCCATGAAGGATCTTGGGAGTACAATTGGGTCGGGCATCTAATGGCTTGGATTTGTGCCCAATGCCAGACGATTTATGGCAAGCCTAATGTACTTTGACTAAAGACGGAGTGTAACTAGGATTGTGTAAAGCCAGGTCCCATTATTATGTGATATGAATGATGAGATGGATCCATGTTTATGAGTAAGACCTGTGTTGTACCCAATGATGAGATATAGTGTGTAAGGGACTTGGTGGGCTCTGATCGCTCTAGTGTGGGAACGTTATGCCCAGGGGCATCCTGAGCAGAACAGATTCTAATGGATAAGATGATGAGAATGATGATGATGATGATGATGATGGATTGATTTATTGGGCCCGAATGCATCATGAGACTTAACATCAGATAATTCATAATAAACATAACTTATGTGTTACATTGCAACAATGTTGATTGCCATAAATTGTACATATGTTGGTTGAATTGATCGTATTATACTATCTGTTGACTGGGTTTGCCTGCACTGGGACCCTCGGGGTCTGGAGTTTATACTCACCCCTTACTGCTTATTAATAATAGAGGAGCCAGGGAACCAGGAACCAGAATATGAGGAGCAGCTTTAAGTTGGACCAACTGAGAGCGCTCGACAAACGTAGAATGTGTATAGTTAAATATATAGTTAATTAAGTAACAAGACTAAGGATGAATGTACATATTTACAGGTGCATGCGTGTATAATTACTTATAGTTTATGAATGACTATGTAAATTACCTAATGCTTTCTTTCACTGATCTGCCACTGTTTTACTTGTACAAAAAAAAATTCCCCCACTTTCTCAAAAAACTCGATACCTCTTAGTTAAGTAGGATAACCCAGCAAAAAGGTTTGTCCTAGTTAACCGAGGGTGTTACAATGTACGAGAAACTCCATAAAGCACAACAGTGAGGGGTACACTAAAGAAACAGCAGGTGTCTCGATCCCTTAAGGGCGGTTTTGGGAGTATATCAAGGACAGACATCCAATGGCTCGGATTCGCACCCGATGCCAGACAGCCCATGGAAAACGCTAATATACTTCGATGAGAGGCAGGGGTTTCTATGGCTGTTGAGTGCCCATTCTGATGTGATGTGAGATTGGCCATTATAATAATAGGACTGCGGGTCCTTACCCATTTTGTGAAAATAGAACGAGGAGAGCTCTGGTCGCTCTAGTGGACAGGGAGGATAATGCGGGACTATCATATGTAGGGTGTTGGGAATGATGAAGAGGAGATGGGTCCATATGCATCATGATGAATAATAAAAGATTGGAAATAGCGAAATGAACTCATGCATTGTATCATTGTATTGAGATTGTGATTGCTCGTTGTTTGAATATGCTTGTATAGGCCTTGGTAATTCGTAGAGGTGAATAGGAAAATGGGAATGGTCAGCTAAGATCAAGAGTGGTGAGATAACTTATAATGTATCTTAGGGACCCCAAAGAGAGTGGGAAGGACTCGATCCTAGATTGTTTGTGTTGTATGTGGGCAGGTGTTGATGAGACACCTTCCCGATTGTTGTGGAGGTAAAGACTCACCCTTACGCTAAATTTTTCCAGACATCGTGGGGAAGGACACAGACTTCACATCGAGGACTAGTCAGGCTCTTCTTGGACCAAGGACGAATATATTAGGTTTATTTTATTTTCACTTTTGGGAGCCTGCGTGCCCCTTTACTTTGAGTATGTACAGTTATTGTTGCGACCATATATTGTATATGACTATGTTGTATATAAGGTGTATCTATTCCACCAATTTTTCTTGTACAAAAAAAACTTCCATATTTTTTTAAAACTCGTAACCTCTTAGTTGACCAGGATAATCTAGTGGAAGGGATTGTCCTAGTTGACCGAGGGTGTAACAGTTATTGCACACACCTTTTGCTTTTACCCAATGGCTTTCAAAACCCCTTTATCCAATGGATAAAAAGGATTAGAGAAAGTGAGAAAGAGATGCATGGTCAATGTAGAGGAAAGAAAAGGGAATTTACATTTTTCTTTAAATCCATTTCGTTCGTAACTTCGTCATTTATTAACATACGTTGCATCCGAATAAATATCTCCTCAACACTAAAAATTATTTCAAACATACCACCATAACCACAACATTTTCCTCATTATTCTAGACCATCAAATATCCACTTTGACTTAATGGGTCCTACATATTCAGTTAAATTATCTGGTTTCAGTAAATTTTAAATTACTGATAAATCATAATTAATCACTAAATGTAACCCCATAGACAACTACTACTCCATTTTTAATCACTAACAACACTAAATAATTTATTCTTATTCATTTACCATTTAACTCAAAATTTCCATATAAAAATCCACTAAAACTTATCATTTAAGCAATCACACAATACCATTTTCCATTAAATTTTGCATATAACCCTATCATCATTTACCACACTATTCTTAACCTTTAAACGCACTAATTAAGTCCAGTAACAATACTAACTCAAAAATTTCAGCACCACACATTTTAGAAAAATCACTCAATTAGGTTTAAAATTGGTAACTTTTCCATCAATCATTTACATGCATAAAAGATTCTAAGCACTTCATTTCATTCAGCATCTAATATCGAATTCCAACATATTATACTCCATATAAAATCAACATTTAAGGCTCAAAATCTCATGCAAACCAAAACTCACACATACATGGTCAAAAGATCATATTTTTCACTTAAAATCTGTACATGCATGACATGCAAATATGATTTTCTCCTATTTCCTCAGGTCATGAAAATTCCAGCATTACTATCATATTCATTTTACATGTTAACACCATTAAAATAAGAGAAAACATATGCATGTATAGACTAAATTCAAGGGTAGAAAGTATAAGCTTTTCTTGGAAAATATTTATTGGTTTAAAATTTTTCTTTCAAAATTGAACCCAGGCTTCATATATTTATCACATGTAAAAGCCTTTTTGTGGTGCCCTTAATTCAATAAATAGTAATAATAATAAAATAATTAGATAATAAAAATTAGGATAAATTTTCACGTTTGATAATCTATTGGAAGAAGAACACCACAATTAAAATTTTTTACTATCAACTCCTGGATCTATTTAAAGACCTATCTCATATATAAGGATATAAGAAGGTATGTAAATTCAAGTAACACATACTCCCTGCTTTAAGACTATCCATCCAAGACTCAACACCCACTTAAAAGAATTGATCACGTAATTACTAAACATATATCTACAGAATATTTAAATTAGCCCAAAAGTAAGAAGGGGTTTTAGGATTGGTTCTAAGAAGACCTAGGATCAATAAAAGTCATATAATAGAATTGTTACCTACTAAATAATTTTCCAAATTAACTATAAACCATGGGTCTTCATGAATATATTTTAAGACATTATTCATGATGTTTCCTAAGTATTGGATTGTAAAATAATTATTGAAAAGAATCATCTAGACCAATTAATAGTCCTTTGCTTATTTTTATAACTCAATTCAACCTATCAATTTCAAGGTTTTAATTCCATTATCTTAACTGATTATAAATTGCATATCTATATACAACACTTCTATATTATGCTTAAAATTCAACATAAAGACATACTAGTATGTCACTAAATCAATCAGTAGCGTTCCTCATTTTACTAATAAATTTTCATATATATTTTGAACCTATGAACATTGTGTGAAGAAGGTGCTTGAATGCCTTGGTTGGTATATTTTTTGATTTGTTATAGATGGTGATTATTTTGTATAAATTTACTTGTAACTAATGCCTTATGATTATGATGATGACTTGGTAGTTTAGACGTTGGTTGATATGCTAGGATCATTATATGATGGGTTTTTTGATCTTTTTGTATAATAAATTAGTACATGATGGTACATAACATGGAATTGGAACCTAGACAATGACTCTTGATACTTTGATTTATGTGTACAATGTGAAAAGTTTGGAAAATGACATTAATGGAATGCCTAGAGAACATTGGTAAATCTGAAATGGACTAGTAAATGGAAAATATGTGTTACATAGCTACTTTAACAAATTAATGTTACTTTAATGTGAGAATATTTGAATGAGTGGATATGAATATATGATGAGATGGTTAAAGTTTATATGTTAGAATATCATTGTTAACAATATGTGTAGTGAGACATTTTGATATGTGATGCCTACATAATAAGCTTCTAGGTTTAAAGTATATATATATATATATATATATATATATATATGAAAATGTATTAGTAAAATAAGGCATGTTAGTGATTGATTAAGTGATCTATTGGCATACCATTATGTTAAATCTTAGGTATAAAATTGAAGTATTGTATCTATATTTTGAATGAGTGAAGATATGGTCTTGCATGCACTTGCAGCAAGTTTGTATCTAGACATGTAATTTATATGCAATGAGCTTAAGACAATGGAATTAAGACCTTGAAATTTGATAAGTTGGATTTGATTAGAAAATAGACATAAGTGTTATTAATAAGACTAGATGATTTTTCTCAATAACTACTTTATAACCCAATGCTTAGAATTGATTTGGGAAATTAATTAGTAGGTAACAACTTTATTTTTATGACTTCTAATAATCCTAGGCCTCCTTAGAACCAATCCTAAAACCCCTTCTTGCTTTTGGGGCCAACCTAAATATTCTACAAATATGTTTAGTAATTGTTTGATCAAATTCATTATATGTGGGTGTTGTGTCTTGGCTAGAAACTTTCAAAGCAAGGAATAGGCGTTGTTTGAATTACATACCTTCTCATATCCTCATATATGAGATAGGTCTTTAATTAGATCCAGGGTTGATAATCAAAATTTTAATTGTGGTGTTCTTCTTCCAACGGATTATTAAACGCGAATAATTTATTCTAATTTTTATTATATAATTATTGTTATTATTAATATTATTTATTGAATTAAGGGCGCTACAACTGCCATGATGAGGAACTTAACCTACTGGGGAGTTGAAGGAAAAGTCCTAAAATGTCCATTCCCCATGTGCTGAAAGGCCAAGATGATATGATTCCATGAAAAGGTTCAGCAAGAACATGAATGCTATTAGTGAACCTCTAACATTTATCATACTTCTTCATAAACTCCCTATAGTCATTATGCATTGTCGGCTACCAATGTCCTAAGCGCAAGGCACAAGCAACCAGGGGATAGGTTCCTTCATGCAAACTGCATATTCCAACATGAAGTTCTCGTATTACATAATTTGTTTCCTCTAAGTTTAGGCACTTTAACAATACACTTTCAATAATACATAACCATCACAATAAGCTTCAACAAATATATAGTATCACCACAAGGCTAAACAATAACATGGTAATAGAATTAATATCAAATATACCAAGCACTGGGCTTTACTTTATAGTTATTAATTCATGGAACAAAATCCTATTTTTATAATATCATCAATATCAACATAACTTATCATCAGTAACACATGCCAACACATCAATACCAAAAATAATTTAATCACCAATCAGGTTATCAATAATAAACCATCAATAACATAACACCAACATACTAGGCTTTAATCATATAGTGTCGCAATAGGGAATAACCAATAATTTTCCACTAGAAACAATATCAATCATCAACAACACCAAGTATTAAGCATCACTTCATGAATATTATTTTATAGCATAACTTTAACTTTCACAATATCATCAATATCAATCTAGGCCATTTATTAACAGCACATATTAAGCAATATTTTTAATAACACTTCACGAATTCAACTCTCATGATATCTATATCATCATTTATCAAAAGTTAGATTCTTATTTGTAAATAAAACTTTATATAGAAATCAATATTTTTCAGGTGTCGATATTTAAAATAATTTTTTAAGTATAAAACCCACCCTGGAATTAAAGTCACTACTCGCTACTCAAGTGATAAACTCCCTCATACGTTAACATGTACCATAGGGCGTCATTCAACTTTCTAAACAAAGTGTCGACTTTTGACTTAGCTCCGAATGTCAATATCCTATATTTAAAATATTCTAAAAAATTAATAAAATAATCTTATAGCCTATAAATCACCAAAATACTAAAATTGAGGCACGAACATAAAATCGATGGAGTTTCGATAAGAATCAAACTTACCGAGGGTTATGAAACTACTCATCGGGGTGTCAAAACTACCCCAAAGCTTTGAAATCCTTTCAATGCCTTTTCGATCATACACGGCCAAGCTAGAGAAAAGAAAGGGTAACGTCAAAAAAAATGTAGGCAATGTAAAAGAAAAAGCATTCATGCAATCGAAAAGGGTAACGTGCATATGCTCTCGTATTTTAATCACAACTTAAGCTATAGGTGTTTGATTTCAGCGATCTTGGTTTCAAAATTTTTGTATCAAAATTTTCTATAATTTTTATGAAGAAACCAAAAGCCATATCAGAGCTAAACAACCTTAGTTTTCAAAAGAAGGTTTCTACCCGTAATCAAATTCCAAGTAGAACAATGTTTAGTGTTTGTGGCATAACTTTCACTCTAGATATCAAATTTAGGCATTCCTTTGCTTGTTGGAAAGAGTAAAGAAAGAGGAACAACTTTCTTGTGGATATTTTTCTAAATTAGAATGAATGAACCTTATGCAAATAGATCAAAACTCATGAAAATTATGTTTTCAACCATGCATCAAAGGGGGAAAATGGCCATGCATGTGAGGTGGTCATGCATGCAAGGGGGAAAGAGGGAGTTTGACTTACTGGTGTCAATTCTGAACTGATCGACGACATAAAACCTACATTCTGGCTTCGATCAAGCCTCCAATTGACCTCAGTGAAACTTCAAGCTTTACGACAATGGCAACTACATATGCGGGGGTTCTCGAGAGAGGAAGAAAGGAAGAGGGTGATGGTTGTTTTGTCCTTGAAGAGAAAATGAGTTTTGGAGACATGGTGGAGAAAGGAAATGGAACGGAAATAAAGAAATGATGGCCCGTGGTGGTGTGTAGTGGTGATGAGGACCTAGCCTATTGGCCTTTTTTAGGCCTCAAGAGAAATGGTAAGGAAAAACCTAGGAAGGAAGTGAAAATTATGGAGAGGCAAAGAGAGGAAGTGTATGCGTCACTTTCTAGGGAGAAAGATAAGCCAAAGTAAGGATCACCACCTTTGGAGAGGTTTAAAGGGTAAGATCTAAAGGGAGAGAGTTAAACACTCAAGAGAGTTTAGAGAGAGGAAAACACTCAATCTCACTAAAAATTGTTTAAATGAATCTTATCTACCTAATTACTAAGGAGATAAGGTTTATATACCTCCCCCATTGGTGCCACCTACTTGGGCCTTAGAGACTCTCCTTGGTCTAAAACTAAATCCTAACACTGATGGCCCAAATACAAGGCCCAAACTAAAAAAAGGTGCAATGTACAAGACACAAAAGTGGCCCAAACTAACTTGGCCATGCAAGACCAAACTCCTAAAGCCTTTTGGCGTTTCCTAATTATTTTTAAACAGAAGTACAAAATTCTAAAAATATTTACAAAATATGTATGAGGCCTAAAAGAGACCCAATGGGCTAGGTCCTTGTCAGGTAGTGGATGAAGCAAAGAGAGGATGAATTGAATGGAAGTTTATATAAAATAATAATAATCTTACTCAAGAGGGTTATGTGTTTTATTAAAAAGTTTAAGGCTCAATTGGTATGAAAAGATACAAATATCGAGGTTTACGACGTTTTTGACAACAATTGTCAAAAAATAGAAACAGGTTCAAATAATTTATTGATTAACAAATTTAATCAATATAATGGGTTTTATAAAAATAATTAAGTCTAAGAAATAACTCAAGGTTCTAGAAATTTGGTTCTAGACTCAAGGCGGAAGTCGTTGTCTTAAAATAGAAGCGATTGTGTGTTGAATTCACATTTCTGATAAAACTCTACCTGCTTAATGGCATTTATGAAATTTCTACCCAATTAACTTCCCTAAAGGATTGCCTTAGTTCCAAAGAGTCTCAACTTATCGGCCAAAGCCCATATTTCTCACAGAAACACATAGCCTAACCGGACCTTACAAGTTTAGAACCTCAAAGGTCTACCCTAAAAATTAGGGATGTTACAAAACTTCTATAGCTCAGTCACCCATATTACTAACCTTTCAGCAAATTCAGGTTTTTGAAGAATTTGCTTGATTAGGTTGTTGGTTTTCATGATCACATGGTGACTTTGAAAATAGGGCTTGATGCCCCTTGTTGTAGGTACTAAAGCAAATGCAAACTTTTCTACTGTTTGATATCTCGTTATGCACCTTAGAAAAATTTCCTTACGAAGTACACAAGCTTTTGGTGTTTGTTATATTTCTATACTAGTATTGCTTCTATACCTTTATTCGAAACTAAAATGTATGGGAATACATCATCCCCAAGTCTTGGTCAAATTAAAATTGATAGAGACGTCAAGTACTTTATCTCTTGGAAAGCCACTTCGCACTCTTCAATCTGCCTGAAAGCATTTGGTTTCTGAAGTAATCTATAGAAAGCTTTTTCCCAATCGGTCGACTTAGACATAAACTAGGATAATGCGGCAACCCGACTGACTAGTTTATGTATTTCTTTCACGAATCTTATGCTACTCATTTCCAGGATGGCTTTCCACATATCTAGGTTGGCTTTGATACCCCTATAGCTAAGCAATCCTAAGAATTTTCTTTCTAGGACTCCAAAGGCACATTTCTTTATATTAAAACGCATGTTGTACTTTAGTATTTCATTAAATATTTCCTATAAATCCTCTAAGTGACTATTAGTAAGTTCATATTTTACCATAATATCATGCATATATACCTTTATATTTCTCCAAATATGGGTCACGAAGGTTTTGTTCATCATACGTTGGTAAGTGGCATTTGTATTCTTCAACCTAAATGGCATAACTCTTTAACCAGTAGTCTTGTCCAACAATTTGTCAATAATAGGTAATGGTTAACAATCCTCCGAGAAAGCCTTGTTCAAACCCGTAAAGTCAGTACACATTCTCCATTTCCTGTTACTTTTCTTCACCATAGCCAACCATTCTAGGTACTCAATTTCCCTGATAAAGTTTACTTTTTTAAGTTTATCTACTTTATGTCTGACCACCACTTTTTTTTCACCCTCTATCTTTCTCTTCCTCTATACTACTAGTCTGGACTCTATATTAATGGCTAGTGGGTGATACACTATCGAGGGATTAACTCCCAACATGTCGTCTTGGCTTTATGCAAAGAGGTCCACATTGTCTCTCAGTAGTTGGGTAATCTTTTCTATCATATGGTTACTTAGCTAGCCTCCTACTTTTGTAAAGTGTTCAACCATTCTCCCAATTTAAACCTTTCATATAACTTCTATGGGAGTAAACTGGTCCCTATCGTCCCTGGAGTCCAGTCAATTGTGCTTCACTCTTTTATTACCTAGCACACAACTGTCATTACTTTTAAGTTATTGACATAGCATCTTTTGGCTTCCTTTTGGTCTCCTTTCACTATTCCTACTTTATCATTTCTAGCAAGGAATTTAATATCCAGATGGTAGATGAAAGCCTTAATCCCGATATTGTTAAAGATTGGTCTCCCAATGATAACGTTATAGGAGCTGGGAGTGTCTCCCACTAGGAAGCAATCTTAACCCTATCTTACTTCTCATGCTTCCCCGAAAGTAGTTAGAAGATTGACATATCCTTTTATGGGTGCTTGATACCTATTGAATCTGATAAGTATACCTCGATGCTCCTATGGAGGTGTTTGGTATACGGGATCTTTAAACTTTCCTAGAAATGCTACTTAAAATATTTCCTTACCCATATTTGGTAAGAGACAAAAAAATATCCCCAGGAATAAGAGATTCCTGGGAAACTTATTTATGAATGAGTTAAAAATTCAGTTTCCTATTTCAACAGGTGGGTATGCTATGGATTCCTGGGAATAAAAGTTTTTAGGACAAAAAAGCCCCTATTTTGTTCCCAAAATCATGATTACATGCCTTCTTCATGCCTCGAGGACCTCAAAATGCTTCCATTATGCTGTTTCTCCAAACTCTGGAACTCTTTGATCGTAAACTGTTACCTGCCCTATATATATCACTTTCCTCCATCATAGCCTCCATCGAAAACAATTGCAAAAGATTTCAACTTTTGCAATTTTGAGCTCAACCCCACCAAAACCCAGAAGCCTTTTTCTTCTAATATAGTTACAAACACCAGAGAGAGAACACTGCTATTTCTTGCAGTGCTTTTCTAAGCAACATGAAAGAAGATTGAAAAGGGAATAAAAAGCAAAAAATGGGTTCTTTTAGATGTATATAATATTCTGTTTTGCTTAAGATGAGTACAGTGAGGGAATGCATCAATGCATATATATACGTTAATGTAGAAACAGAAACTGGTGTGTACTGTTTAGCAATAACCGTTGACTATTATGTGCAATTTTTGTATTTAAGGGTATTTTTGTTGAAGTACTAACATTCCTGGGTAAGTTTTTTCAATATCAAACATGGAAATGAGAGAAACTAAAAAAATCTCCAGGTAAATTTTTTAAATACCAAACATGAGAAATAAGTTACCCAAGAAACACATTACCGAAAATCTCACTTAAAAAGATCTCTCATACCAAACACCACCTATAAGATATTGGGAGGTAGATTACCACACGATTGATAGTTTTAAAAATACCATCTTACATTTATTGAAACTAATTTCCCTTCCAATTTTACAAAGTATATAAATTGGAAGAGGTCATAAAGAGGGCTAAACGCGATTATATATAAAATTAATTGAGCTTCTAATCATTTGAATTGACTCATTTCCTAATCCATCTAAACAAGAACTAATGGTGAAACAATTTCCTATTTCACTTCAAAAAAATGTATTCAATTTTTGGCATTTCAAAATTTTTAGTCACGTTTCCTGGTTATTTCTACTTTATATTAAAAAACATATAAAGTAATTTCGTCTCGAGGCTATACAAAATTAGCAAATTTGCAGGGCATTATATGTAAATTTTTAAATTTAAATAAAAATAAATTAAAGAGAATAACATATGTTCTTATTACATTAAATAAAAATGGGTTAAAGATATAAATTTAAAAATAAATAATGAAAAAATTTAAATATTTAAATAAAAACAAACTCTTTTTAAATCTAAAATTACCATAATTTTAGTTCATTCTAAAAAAGATTGATATCTTTAATATAATACTATTATGATAAAAAAAATATGTAATTAATAATATAACTACTCCTTCCATTCAAAATCTATTCTCATTTTAACCTTATTCAGACAAATTAAAAAATTATTAACTGTGTAGTTATTTAAACTAATATGAACTAAAATACTCTAATATAATTCTATTATTTTATTAGTAATAGTTAATGTCTCAACTTCCTAAGTAATATTCATTGGTCAAATGAAAGTGATAGGAGAAATATTAATTACAAAAAGACATAATTAAAAAATATAAATTAATTACACCTTAACTCTTAAAGTAAGTGAGACGATGAGGGATAAGCGTCGAGAGGGAAACAGCCCGGATCACCAGCTAAGGCCCCTAAATGACCGCTTAGTGATAAAGGAGGTAGGGGTGCAGGGACAGCCAGGAGGTTTGCCTAAAAGCAACCACCCTTGAAAGAGTGCCTACCTTATTTCCTTTATGAGGAAATAAGAAAATTAAGGAACCGCCAACAATTGGCAAAACTATAACTATTGTTAACCAAGGAAAATAATTCGTGATAAAGATAAGATATACTTGGACCAGATAAAGATAAGAGTTTAAAGTAACAATAGTTTTGGGATAAAAGAAAAGACTAAAAGGACAATAATTTTGAGATGGAAGGGTACCTTTTCGTACTTTAATATCTTTACATATAACAACTTCTCAACTAATTTCAATTTTTAAGAAATTTTGATTAATTATAATAGAGTTAAACAAATTTAATTTCTCTGTTACACTAATTTCTCTAATAGTTTTGCAAAAGCATTAATAATAATAATATAGTAATTTATAAAAATATCATCTTATATTTATTGAAATTTACAAATCTTATTCTCTTTCTATTTAATTAATATTTATTTTATTAATGAGTAATAAGGATATTTGAACAAAAAATTAATTAATGTTATTGATCTTTTTTAAAGTTTTTATATTAAAGACTAAAAAAAATTACTAAGGCCTAGGATGGACAAAATGGATATATAAAAAATTAAAATCAAATATCCAATGCAAGAAAGTTACATAACTTAAAAAATTTCTTTTAAAACTATTATCGGAAATTTATAATAAAATAACAATATATTTAATCCAATATATTTTCTTGAAAAATTGAATTTGTTTTCAAAATATTCAGAAAAAACAAAGGAAATTATTAAAGTGAAGGAATAAAACCTGGCAACCACTAGCAGCGTACCAGTTAATGTAAACAGGTTGGCAACAGTTACTATAGCAGGCCTAGCACAATAAATTAGGATCCACGCAATATTCAGCTCAGCCTAGTATGTTCAATTTTCTTAATGGATTTTCTTTTCCTTACATTGTTTATGTTATTGGGTTAACCACTAAACGATATTTTTAGGATAAGAATGGTAATTGAATCCGTATCAGTTAAAGCAAATTATAAATAAATTAAGGATTGAGGTGGAATTGAATCGATAATTATAAAGAGTTTATTTATAGTGGTTATCTAATTAGTTTATTGTTTAATCATAAGATTGACTAATTCAATCTAAATTTAATAACAATTTTAGTAAATAAATAATGGTATCACACCATCTCAATTAGCTTGCAACCAATTCCGTTTGAAATTACATATTTTGAGCATGTTTGGGGCAGCGTGTAAATGGAGAAAACCTCCGTTGAGTGAAAGGAGATTTTTGATTCTACAGTCAACAAAGTTTTGATTTTCTCAAACAACGTAAAGAATTAATATCAACCATTAAATTTTTCACTTTAATTTAACTATGATTCATCAACTACAAACCAAACACCCTCTCTAAGTGAGTGCAGAGTTAGATTCACTCTATCTATTCAAACAGTGATTATACAATTGAAGTTATACTGTATCATGCACTGTCATTAATTACATACTAATATGCTTGTTGATTTTTTGAACATTAATTTTATTACAATTTTGTCTTAGCTGCATAGGCTGGTTCACATTCTGAGCAAAAGAGAATGAAACAGGTGTGGAATTTAATGGCATTGGCCAGATTGGGAATTTGAGGGTAATGAGGCAATGACAACAAATTGGGAAAAGGGTTCTCTTCTTTCTTTCACTTTGGCCAGTCTTGATTTGCATTAAATAGGAATGAAACAGAAGAATGACCCAGAAAAGAAGCAGAAAGAGGGGTGGCATTGTGGGAACCAAACCAAACCAACTACCCTCATGCATAGGGTGGCGAAGCAGTAGTGTTAGTGTGGCAGACATGAGGGCACAGACACAGACAGTGTCCCTAACAACGTCACTCTATAGAATCAGTCACTTTTGAATCCTAAAGTTGTGAGGGATTGGGTGGAGTGGAATCTTAGGTACGGCCGAAGAAGACACCGTTCAGTGTCATTTTAGTAATTAATTAAAATTTTAATAATTAATAATTTTTATATCATCTAAGACGTTAAATTAATAGATTTTTTTTATCAAACTAAAATTTGGTTCACTCAATAATCAACCAAACAAACACTTAAATTATTTATGGGAACACATTTCTAAATTCCATTTCCAAGTCAACACTAAGAATAATTTTCTTTGACAGTAAACAAATTATTTTTTAAAACGTGAAAATTATAGAAGTGAACTAGCTTTTCTTGCATAAAATTTAGATATCTCAAACTTTATGAATTTATATTTTTAATGATTTCATATACAAATTCCATTAAACTAAACCTTAAATTTAACGTTATTATAAAATAATTTAACTTTGATAAATTATTACATTCCTACTAAATATAATTGAATAGTTAGAATCTCTATTTTGCTATTGAATTATGACAATATATTATCTATGCGGTGAGTGTCAAATTTTATTAAAATTGAACAAATAATTGAAAACTCCTCCTTTGTATATTTCTTAAAAGGATATGATAATTTGTTGTGCAAAATGAAGTATCAAATTTTTTTTGAATGGTCTACTATTTTACGTACATATCAATGATATGATCATTGAAATAAATTGTGTATTTTGAAAACAATCTCAATTAGTAAATAGTGCAATAATCGTTTAAAATCATGCCAATCAAAGTTAATATTTCCTTATGAGCCTTGTTGCCTAATGACATTATTTAAGGAATCAAAAGTGTAAATTTCTTATTCAAAATCGTGTTAAGAATGTTTTGAAATAAGTGTAAGTAAACATTAATGATGATTTCAAATAAATATTTTCTCTTTAAAGTTCCTTAACTAGAACCCTAAGGGAACTAGAGTGTATGTGTGCATGTTCATGTATGTCGCTTAACATTTTCCTTTCCTTATATGTGTGTGTATGTGTGTGTGCGCATGTCCTAAGGGCACGTGTATGTCCTAACCAGTGTTGGGTCCTTGCAATTACACCGTGTCGCGACTGGAATCGCCGCGGGAGACCGACCCTTAAAACGTTAAAGATAAGATCGTTCGAAATCCTTTCGAAAAAAACAGGGAGTCACCACCAATATTCTTAAGGATAAAATAGTGGGAAAACCTTTGTTAAAGCACTGGTTATAAAAATGAAAAATCCAAGTTCGGAAGTCTAATTACAGATAAGGAAGGTATTAGCACCTCACACTGTCTGTTATAAAACGGTTACCTCAAATTGATTACGCACATGTTAAATAGCCTAAAAATTATTTTCACTTTGTTAGAAAATGAACAGACAAAACAGACGAGGAAGTTTCAAAATAAGATTAACAAGACGTCTCGTCCAAATTGATCTTAAGTCGAACAACTTGACTAAACAGTGACAGTAAGAAAACCAAACAGTAACAGTAGGGATTAACAGGACGTCTCGTCCAAATTAACCTTAAGTCATAATAACGATTTAGAAATCAAGACAAGAATAAAGTTGAATAGAATTAGATTAATGGAATGAGATGAGATAAAGTGATATGAGATGACATGAAGTGGATTAAAACCAAATGGAGAGATTAACAGGACGTTTCGTCTAAATTAAACCCTTCTATAATAAACATTATAAATAAAAGATATTAGAAAATTTGAGAAGATTAACAAGACATCTCGTCTAAATTAATCTCCTTTTATAATTTAAATTATTGTAAGTATGAGATTAACAAGACGTCTCGTCTAAATTAACCTCGTTTTATAATAAATATTATTAAAATACGAGATATTAAAAATGTGAGGTTAACAAGACATCTCGTCTAAATTAACCTTATTTAATAAAAATATTATTTTAAAATTGAATATTAAAGAGATAAAATTGATTGAGATAATAATAGAGACATAGAAATTAAACAAAAAAAAGTGGGCCCGACAGGAACTGATCCCCGCTCCTACGTATTCTCAAGCTTTCGAGAAATTAGGATTACATAGTTCTTTGGGAAAATTCGAGAAAATGTTTAAAAACTATATTTAAAACTATTTTAATTAATTTGATTTTTAATAAAAAATTTATGAGAAAGGAAAAATACAAAGCGAAGTACTTTGCACGTGTATCACCTTTCGAAGTCTCATAAAGCGTATATGTAGGCAAAGTACTTTGCACGACATCACTCATAAGATTTAAAGACAATTATTCTAGAGGAAACTCATATTTAATATTTTTTAGATTTAACATAAAGCTAGTTATCATTTAAAAGATATTTTAATTTTTTAATATATTTCATTTTTTAGATTTAACATAAATGAAACCATTTACTTTTTATTCTTGAAAAAGATGTTAGATTTTAATACTTTTATATTTTTTGATTTAGCCTAAAATGAAAAGAAACTAACCATTTTTATTAAAGGATATTTAGACTTTTAATGTTTTTTATTTTTTTAAAACTTAAATAAAAGTCATTTATTCTCTTTTTATCTTAAAATGTTTTTTGAGATAGAACCAAAGAAACCCAAGAGTTATTCTAAAGTAAATAAATGACAATAATAATAATAAAAGGAAAATCAGTTATTTTCTATTTTGAAATTTTAAACACAAAAGACTCTAAAAACATTTCTAACCATATTAGTGTTAACAAGGATAATAATGATGTTGACCGAAAATGCCTTCCTTTGTTTTTTTTGAAAAATGGTCTCCCTTGACACACATTAAGCTTCAGAAGCCTGAAGCCCATAAAAGAAAAAAAGAAAACTAAACAAACAAACCCAATAGGGTTTTATTTTAATCAAAAGCCAAAATAAAGGAAATATTTGTTTTTGAATATGCTTTCAGGTTCACAGATTTTGATAATGACAAAGGACTCTTGAAGAAAAATTGGAGAAATAAGAAAATGCATCAGACCTGCAAAAACACGTAGGCTAATCGATTAGGAAGACATATCTAATCGATTAGATGGCTTCTGTTTTGACAAATAATCGATTACACACACAAGAATAATCGATTACATAGTTTCTGTTTGTACAATAATCGATTACACCCTAACCCTAATCGATTACCAAGATGAAAAATTGATTTAAATGTATCAGGTACTTATGCTAATCGATTGCAAGACATCAGACAATCGATTACAAGGCTGTTGGAATGACACTAGTCGATTACAGTGAAGACATAATCGATTACCCAACTGTATAACCTAATTAAATGCATCAGGTGCCATCACTAATCGATTACGAGACAAGACATAATCGATTACCAAGGTTCTGAGTTGAAGCTAATTGATTACAAGGTATTGGCTAATCGATTACAGCACGAATTACACTGAAGATTTCAAAGTGTAATCGATTACAGCTCGAGGCGTAATCGATTACGATCATGCCAGAATTTGGGGAAAGTGCTTTTTAAGTGAAAACCAACTCATTTCTCCACATCTCTCAAGCACCCACGAGCTGCAACGGCTAGGAACTCCATTATGCTCATCTCCAAGCTCTATAAAAGCAAGACTCCTTTAAGCTACTCAAAGCATTAATTACATCCAAAAAAGGGAGATCAATTCTTAAGTCTTGTGAGTTTTACTCTTGTATAGTTTCATTTTTCTAAAACTTAGAACTATAACTTGTATATCCTCTCTTGTTGAGAGTTTGAATTTGAGAGAGCATTCACTTGTATATCTACTCTATTTAGAGAGTCTATATCTTGTAAACACTACCAAACACAAAGGCTTTTCACTCTTGGTTGAGTGGTCACAGAGGTTGGGGTTCAACCTTTGGGTATTGAGAGTTTGAGAGATCGGGTGGGTTACCCTTGTGCTAGTGAGGATTGAGTTCTTGAGTGTGGGACACTAGGAAGCTGCAATAGCTCATAGTTTGTAATCTCTAAACTTCAATAGTGGAAATCCTTCAAGTGGGTTGCTTGAAGGCGAGACGTACACCAGGGTGGGTGGAACTCGTTAAATTGGTTTGCAAGCTCTTCTCCCTTGCTCTTTTACATTCACATACTGCATTTGACTAATTTGTGTTGGTTGATTGTGGTTTGGTTACTTGAGCTTGCTTAAATTAGTTAACTTTAAATATTGCACACCAAGTGTTTGACAAATTGCCTTAGCATATTTACTTCTTATTTTGCATTGTATCTTGCATTAAACTTGTCTTCACTTGCATAATCCTTAAACTTGTGATAAAAGAATCAACTTCAAAGGCATTCCAAGCAAAGTTTTAAATACTCAATTCACCCCCCCTCTTGAGTATTGAGGCCACTTGAACAACAAGTGGTATTGGAGCTTGACTCTTGGTAGATCAAGCTTAACAGCTTCAAGAGATAAAATGGCCTCAAGTTCTCTAAACCTTTTTCCCGAGGGTGGTGCCACAAATAGACCTCCCGCTTTCAATGGGGAAGGATATGCGTTTTGGAAAGAAAGAATGAAAATCTTTGTTCAATCAATTGATTTAAGAGTTTGGAATGCCATTGAGAATGGTCCTTTTATACCCATGAATACTATTAATGGTAAAAACGTTGAGAAACCTGTGGATGATTGGACTAATGATGAAGAAAAGAAAGTACAATATAATTATAAGGCTAAAAATCTTATTACTCTAGCATTAGGTCCCGATGAATTCTTTAGGATAATGACTTATCAAACGGCTAAGGAAATATGGGATACCTTGCAAGTAACCCATGAAGGTACTAGTGATGTAAAAGATTCTAAGATTAGTACCTTGACTAGTCAATATGAGAGTTTTAGGATAAATCTTGGAGAAACCATTGTAGAAATGTAAAAGAGATTTACCCGTATAATCAATCATCTTATTACTCTTCGAAAAGTCTATACTAACAAAGAACTTGTGCATAAAGTTTTTAAAAGTCTTAGCAGGGAATGGCAACCTCTCGTCACTGCCATTAAACAATCCCCAAGCATCAGCGAGATGTCTCTTGCCACACTCTTTGGAAAGCTACAAGAGCAAGAGCAAGAACTAAGGGATTTAAAGCTAGCGGAGAAAGAAGAAAAATCCTCCAAAAAGAAAGGTCTAGCTCTCAAAGCCACTTCTACACATGAAGAAGAATCATGTAGTGACCTTGATGAAGAAGAAGAATTTGGATTGTTTGTGAAGAGATTTGGAAAGTTCATAAAAAACAAACGATTCCAAAAGAACTTCAAACCCCAAGGTAAGAAACCAACTTCTAATGAAACCTCTTCCTCACCAAACTGTTTCGAATGTGACAAGGAAGGACACTTCAAGATAGATTGCCCAAATCTTAAGAAGAAGAACAAGGAGAAAAGAGGAAGAAGAAGAGCTTACATTGCTTGGGACGAAAATGATGTAAGTAGCTCCGATGAGTCCGAAAACAAAGAAGCAAACCTTTGCTTGATGGCCAATCATCAAGACGAAGATAATGAGGTTAGTCTTCTCGACTTAGACAAAAATGAATTGCTTGATGCATTTGAAGAACTGTATGATAAATTTATCAAGCTTTCTAGCAAATACAAATTGTCAAGAAAAACTATAGATACTCTGGAAATGCACCTTGTAGAACTTGACAAAGAAAATGCATGTCTAAAAGAAAAATTAGCAAATGTTCAAATATGCTCTAAGGATAAACCTTGTGACTTTGCAAAGAAATGTAATATCTTAGAAACCAAGGTCATAGACTTAAATAGGACATTAGAAAAGTTCACTAATGGTAGAGATAACTTGAATGTATTACTTGGAAACCAAAGATGTATGTTTGATAAAACTAGTTTAGGATACAACTCCACTAAAAAGGAAAAACACTACAAAAACTTCTTTGTACCACCTAGGAGATCATCATCACCTTTTATGAGATGCAATCATTGTGGCTTTAAAGGACATAACTCTTCAAATTGTAATGTTAGAAAATTAGGACCAAAGGTCATAAGAAAGGTGTGGGTTCCCAAAGGAACATTACCACAAGCTAACCTAAAAAGACCCAACATAAAATGGGTACTTAGTGCTCTAAACTAATTTTGTTTTGTAGGTATGTTTCAAGGCAAGCAACACCAATTGGTATTTGGATAGTGGGTGTTCAAAATATATGACAGGAGATATAAGCAAGTTCACATCATTCACTCCCAAAAAGAAAGAAAGTGTCACCTATGGAGATAATACCAAAGGAAAAATACTTGGTATCGGAAATATCAGTAAAAACTCTTCTACCTCCATTAGTGATGTGTTATATGTTGAAGGAATCAAACATAACTTGCTTAGTATAAGCCAATTGTGTAATAAAATTTGAATCCAATTGTTGCATAAGTGAAAATAAGCTAAACAAAGAGGTTAAGTTTGTAGGTCAAAGAATTGATAACATTTACATGATTGATATTGATAGTTGTCCTCAAATGATGTGCAATGCTTCATGACTAGAGAGGATGAATCATGGCTATGACATAGAAGGATAGCTCATATACACATAGACCATTTAAACAAACTTGTTTCTAAAGAACTAGTAATTGGCTTACCAAAGCTCAAATTTGAAAATAAATTTTGTGATGCATGTCAAAAGGGAAAACAAGTAAAGGCATCCTTTCAAGCTAAAAACATTGTTTCCACACAAAGGCCTTTACAACTTTTGCACATGGATCTATTTGGACCTTCCAAAATCAAAAGTTTTGGTGGTAATTACTTTGGTCTAGTGATTGTAGATGATTATTCAAGATATACATGGACCTCGTTTCTTGCTCATAAAAATAAAGCATATCAAGCATTCAAGAAACTTGCCAAGATTATCCAAAATGAGCAAAACTCAAAAATCGCATCCATTAGAACCGATCATGGGGGAGAATTTGAAAATCAATCCTTTGAAAAGTTTTGCGAAAAACATGCTATCAATCACAATTTTTCAGCTCCTAGAACTCCACAACAAAATGGAGTAGTTGAGAGGAAAAATAGATCCTTAGTAGAGCTTGCTAGAACCATGCTAAATGAAAATAATATTGCGAAACATTTTTGGGCCGATGCGGTAAACACCGCTTGTCATGTTATGAATAGATGTTTAATAAGGCCTATACTAAAGAAAACCCTTATGAACTTTACAAGGGAAGAAAACCCAACATTTCCTACTTTCATATTTTTGGATGTAAATGTTTTGTGCTCAATAATGGAAAGGATAATCTAGGAAGTTTGATGCCAAATCTGATGAGGCAATTTTTCTAGGATATTCATCATCTAGTAAATCTTATCGAATCTTTAACAAACAAACAAACACCATTGAGGAGTCTATTCATGTGAAATTTGATGAAAATAGCCATAACTCCCTGAGAAAGGAAGATGTTGATGATATTGTAGGTACTCTTCAAGATTTAACCTTGAATGACAAAGAAGAAGAGAACAAAGACAAAGATGCAACACAACATGAGGAACCACAACAATGGATCACTTTGAAGGACCATCCCTTAGACAAAGTCATAGGTGAAATGACAAAAGGTGTAAGTATTCAAAACGTCATTAGGAATGCATGTAATCACTTAGGGTTTGTATCACAAATAGAACCTAAAAGTATTGATGAAGCTATTATTGATGAACATTGGATGTTGGCCATGCAAGAGGAATTGAATCAATTTGAAAGAAATAAAGTTTGGGAACTAGTGTCAAGACCTAATGACCACCAAATAGTAGGAACAAAATGGGTGTTTAGGAATAAATTAGATGAAAATGGTATAATTACTAGGAACAAAGCTAGGCTAGTAGCTAAAGGTTATAATTAAGAAGAAGGCATTGATTATGAAGAAACGTATGCTCCCGTAGCTAGGCTAGAAGCTATTAGATTACTGTTAGCCTTTGCATGTTGTAAGGATTTTAAATTGTACCAAATGGATGTCAAAAGTGCTTTCCTAAATGGATACATTCAAGAAGAAGTATACGTTGATCAACCTTCAGGTTTTGAAAACTACCAATTTCCAAATCATGTTTTCAAACTAAAGAAAGCTTTATATGGGTTAAAACAAGCTCCAAGAGCTTGATATGAAAGATTAAGTAAATTTCTTTTAGAAAACAATTTTAAAAGAGGAAAGGTTGACACAACATTATTCATCAAGCACAAGAAAAATGACATACTATTGGTTCAAGTGTATGTTGATGATATAATCTTTGGTGCTACTAATGAATCGTTGTGTAAAGAATTTGCTAAGCTAATGCAGGACGAATTTGAGATGTCCATGATGGGAGAACTTACATTCTTCCTTGGACTGCAAATTAAGCAAACAAAGGAAGGCACTTTCATTAGTCAATCAAAGTATTGCAAGGAGTTGCTTAAGAAATTTAACATGGACAAGGCAAATGATATTGCCACACCTATAGGCACTTCATGCTATTTCGATAAGGATGAGAATGGTAAGGATATTGAACTCACTAAATATAGAGAATGATTGGATCCTTACTTTACTTAGCCGCTAGTAGACCAGATATCATGTTTGTTGTTTGTATGTGTGCAAGATATCAAGCATTCCCAAAAGAATCACACCTAACTGCAGTAAAAAGGATAATGAAATATCTTGTTGGAACTCAAAATGTTGGCTTATGGTACCCCAAAGGGGTTGAATGCACTTTAGTTGGATACTCTGACTCTGATTTTGCCAGATGTAAGCTTGATAGAAAAAGCACTAGTGGAACATGTCACTTGCTGGGTAGTTCTCTTGTATCTTAGCATAGCAAGAAATAAGTGAGTGTTGCATTGTTAACAGCTGAGGCAGAATATATTGCAGCTGGTAGTTGTTGTGCTCAAATCCTTTGGATGAGACAACAACTCCTAGATTTTGGTGTTATACTAGACCATGTGCCTCTAAAATGTGATAACACAAGTGCCATAAACATTTCAAAGAATCCTGTAATGCATTCAAGAACCAAACATATTGAAATTCAACATCATTTCATTAGGGATCATGTATTAAAGGCTGATTGTGTGCTTGAACATGTTGAAACCTCCAAGCAACTAGCAGATATCTTCATAAAACCCTTGGCAAAAGAACAATTCATTCACATAAGAAGAGAATTAGGAATTCTAGACATGTCCAATTGTGTTTGAATAATGAAAATTTTGATAATTTCTTGTTTTAAATCATGTTTTAATGAGCTTGTAATAAATTGTTGTATGATTCACTAACTTTCCTTGTATGAAATCGGTAAAATCTGTGCATTTTTGAACTATCTAATTGATTACCAAGAGACCCATAATCGATTACTAAGCCTCTGTCTCGTATATAATCGATTACCACTTGCTAGATAATCGACTACTCAGATTTTGTTTCATGCCCAATCGATTAAATCACCCAGATTATCGATTACCAACGTTTCAACTTCCTAATAATCGATTACCATCCTACCCTAATCGATTGTAAAGATTCTGTTTTTAAACCTAATCGATTACTCATATGCCCTAATCGATTACCCCAAGTGCAAAACAGTTCAACTTCCTCAGAAACCGTGTCCTAATCGATTACCTATGATGCCTAATCGATTAGCCTCGGTACTGCAACGGTCAACCTGTAGGTTTTCGAGGCACTCCATTTTCCCCACCCCATTCACTCACTTCTCTCTATTCTAAACCTATTTTTTCCCTATAAATTCCCCTCTCCTCACTCTCTCATCTCACACTACCTCTTCCTTCACTCTCTCAAAGCTTCAAGAGCTTTCCTCTCCATTAACTCATTCTCTTCTCCTTTTCTCTTCACTTTACTAGTATCATGTCTTCCTCAAGAACCATTAAGAGGGCAAGGTCTTCCATGGCCCAAACCAATAACCCTCTTGACTTCTCTAGATTTTTCACTACCCCTAGAGATCTTCAAAACTTTATCAACAACTTTTCTGAGAAGGATATCATCTCCCCCTACTACATCAATACTGAGACATTTGACCACCCTAGCCTCACCTTCACTCAAAGCCTCCACCATTATAACATTTTCCCCTTCCTCACCCTTAAGGAAAAGCTCTATTACCCTGAACTCATAAGGGTATTCTACTACAACCTTAAGCTTATAAATGGGTTGCTGGAATCAAAGGTCAAAAATGTGACCCTTAGGCTCACAAATGCCCAACTGGCAGAAATCACTCTACTGCCACTCAATGATGCTGAGTTTGACGGAGGAGATCCCGAGGACGAATGGGATTTCAATGCCATCACTGCCCGACAATCGCTGTGGAAGGCTGCTCGCCCAAGGAGCAACCACAAACTGGTAGGCCACTTGACCATGAACAACCGTCTCCTTCACTTTTTCTTGGTCAAGATGTTGGTTCCTCGTGGTGGGAACTATGCTCTGGTGGAAGAGGATGATGTCCTCTTAATGTGGGCTATGCAGAACCAAAAAGAAATAAATTGGGTTCAAATGCTTAAGCTGCACATACTCCATGCCAAAGACTAGTAAAAGTTTCCCTACGCCATGCTGCTCACTGAAATCTTTAAAGCTTTTGGAGTAGACTTGGCTGGAGAGTTGTCGAAAAAGGTGCCTCCCAAGGCTTGCATTGGCACCCATCATCTCACAAAAATGGGTATCATTTTTATGAATAGAGCTTGGCACTCAAAAATGGAAGGCATTAATGCCAATATTCCTTTTGAAGCTCCTGCTGAAGAACCTGCTCCTCCTCCTCCAAATCAAGCTGAATCATCCGCCCCCGCTGACCCCTTCGCCTCCTTCTATGCACACCTTGACAGTCAGTTTGACCGCATTGAGAACTCTATTCAAGAGTTCCAAATGACTGAGCAGCAACACTTTAAAATGATGCAACAATGTTACAATGAGCTGTCTCACCAAATCTCAGAACTTTGCTTTTTCCATCCAGATAATTAGATCCGTTTTATTGTGCCTTATTTTAGTTATTTTAATTCAGTTTCTTTGAAATTCTGCAACATTTCCTTTGTGTAATTTCCCGTTTTTGCATTAAATAAACGTTTCAATTTCAATATATCTCAATGTCGCTTTATTGTTTTTGATGATTCCAAAGGGGGAGAAATACTTGAGTTCATCTAAATACTTGAGTTCATTCTGATTGCAAATGAAACAAGTGCTAAAATTTGTTTGATAATAACAAATGGTTAACAAATTAGAAAATTATCTCTAAGGCATAAACTCTCTTAGATAGGGGGAGATATTTTGAAATAAGAGATAATGATAACTTGTTAAAAAGATAATGCAGAATCTGAAATAGATATGAAGATAATGCTCAAGAGATAATATTTTTGAATTAAGAGATAACATTGTGCAAAATTTGAATATGTTTTTGATAGAGATAAAATTAGAGATAATAGATAAGTTTTTGAACTAACAACCCTCAAGAGATGAACATTGTTTGTCATCATCAAAAAGGGGGAGAATGTGTTTGAATATGCTTTCAGGTTCATAGATTTTGATAATGACAAAGGACTCTTGAAGAAAAACTGGAGAAACAAGAAAATGCATCAGACCTGCAAAAACATGCAGGCTAATCGATTAGGAAGACATATCTAATCGATTAGATAGCTTCTATTTTGACAAATAATTGATTACACACAAGAATAATCGATTACATAGTTTCTGTTTGTACAATAATCGATTACACCCTAACCCTAATCGATTACCAAGATGAAAAATTGATTTAAATGTATCAGGTACTTATGCTAATCGATTGCAAGACATCAGACAATCGATTACAAGGCTGCTGGAATGACACTAATCTATTACAGTGAAGACATAATCGATTACCCAACTGCATAACCTAATTAAATGCATCAGGTGCCATCACTAATCAATTACGACACAAGACATAATCGATTACCAAGGTTATGAGTTGAAGTTAATCGATTACAAGGTATTGGCTAATCGATTACAGCACGAATTACACTGAAGATTTCAAAGTGTAATCGATTACAGCTCGAGGCGTAATCGATTATGATCGTGCCAGAATTTAGGGAAAGTGCTTTTTAAGTGGAAACCAACTCATTTCTCCATATCTCTCAGGCACCCACGAGCTGCACCCGCTAGGAACTCCATTATGCTCATCTCCAAGCTCTATAAAAGTAAGACTCCTTCAAGCTACTCAAAGCATTAATTACATCCAAAAAAGGGAGATCAATTCTTAAGTCTTGTGAGTTTTACTCTTGTATAGTTTCATTTTTCTAAAACTTAGAACTATAACTTGTATATCCTCTCTTGTTGAGAGTTTAAATTTGAGAGAGCATTCACTTGTATATCTACTCTATTTAGAGAGTCTATATCTTGTAAACACTACCAAACACAAAGGCTTTTCACTCTTGGTTGAGTGGTCACAGAGGTTGGGGTTCAACCTTTGGGTATTGAGAGTTTGAGAGATCGGGTGGGTTACCCTTGTGCTAGTAAGGATTGAGTTCTTGAGTGTGGGATACTAGGAAGCTGCAATTGCTCATAGTTTATAATCTCTAAACTTCAATAGTGGAAATCCTTCAAGTGGGTTACTTGAAGGTGAGACGTACACCGGGGTTGGTGGAACTCGTTAAATTGGTTTATAAGCTCTTCTCCCTTGCTCTTTTACATTCACATACTGCATTTGACTAATTTGTGTTGGTTGATTGTGATTTGGTTACTTGAGCTTGCTTAAATTAGTTAACTTTAAATATTGCACACCAAGTGTTTGACAAATTGCCTTAGCATATTTACTTCTTATTTTGCATTGTATCTTGCATTAAACTTGTCTTCACTTGCATAATCCTTAAACTTGTGATAAAAGAATCAAGTTCAAATGCATTCCAAGCAAAGTTTTAAATACACAATTCACCCCCCCTCTTGAGTATTGAGGCCACTTGAACAACAATATGCATCAGGGGGGCGACACATGTAACGCCCTCTGTTACATCTTAATAAATTCTAGAAAAATTTGTAATTTTTTTTACTAAAGATATGATTGTTAAAAAGAAACTATCGGAATAAATTACATACATCATTTCTAAAATACCTCATAAATATTATTAAAACTTTATAAAGTAATTTTTACATTCATCCGAAGAAAATAAATACTAAACATTATAAGAAAGAGAAGAAACTCCGTGGCCCAGAAGCAGTTACTTAATAACTTTATTTATTCATTGGACCATGGTATTCATACCGAGCTCCCTTTCTAGAACGTGCTATTCTTCGATCCTTCCCTCTGAACCATCAATTTAAAACATATGAAACAAAAACACGGAGAAAGGAGTGAGAAACAGAATATAATATTCCCAAATGGGGCATAAGCAATAAAGGGTTTTCACAAATTAATATATAATTATATCAATTACAATCACAATCACAATCACAATCACAATAACAATCACACATAATTAATTACGAATGCATGAATACTGTGCAATATCTTCATCATAACTTACCTATATATATGGGCCCTTAAATTTTAATTTGCATTGGGCCAACCAAGAGTTTGCACTGTTCCATAAGTCTAGATAATAATAATATGAACAGCTCAACTGGCATGGAAACACTTAGAGACTAGTCAGATTGAGAAAGTTTTTATTGTGAAAGTACCTGACACTAGGGAACTACCCCAGGTCCCCTGAAGCACCCTTTCACACCCTCTCATCCCAAGGCTCGTAATTAAGTCTCCTCTAATGTATCATCGGTTTCTATAATCCGTCCCCAGACAATATCATTTTGTTTCACTTTAATGATTTATGATGCATGAACTACTCGCGTATTTAATTGGTTAAGGCTTTTAGAAACTCAATTATTAAATACCTTAAAGGTTTACAACATCATTTCAATAAACTGTACATTTTCTCAATTCTCTAAATTTCTGTCCCCAGAAATAAATTTAGTACAGTTTTCGAATCTCATCGAAATTGAGTTTCTAAGCCTTAAATATCTCAAAACTTTCATATAAAACTTTACATAATCTTTCTCAAATTGAATCTTAACAAGATCGAATTTAGAAATTTCAATTATTTCCAAATATCTTTAGTTATTAAGTTGGAAAAAGAAAATAATTTTCTTTTGAAAATTTTATTTTATTAAAAGAGAATAATCTTTAAATCATTAACCAAAAATACTTAAAATTATAAAATTTTTCTTTAATTCAAAATTTAATTATCTCAACCTTTTTATTAATTTTCATAAAATGACTTCTTCTAAAAAAATTTATTCTAAATATTAAAAGTAAAGTTAATAAAAATAATTTCTAAGAAGAAATAAAAGATAAAAAAAATTTAAAGAGTAAGGTAAGAAAATTCTTACTGAGTTTTAGCTTTTCATCATGCTTGTTATATGCTCAACTTTATATCACAAGATCATCAATCATAATCAAAAAATGTCAATCACAGTTAAACATCATCAATCATAAATATAATCAATCATAATCAAATCAATTAAATTAAATATCATTAATACATATCATAATTCAAAATTTAAATGGTTGCTAATATAGTTGATTTTGAGTTCTTTTGGTCAATTCCTCGCATAGGTCTATATAAGTCCATATAATCAAGTCCTTGCATAGGTATAGTTCAGTCCATATGGGTCATAGTGGTCCAAGTCCTTGCATAGGTATAGTCCAGTTCATATAGGTTATAAAAGTACAGGTCCTTGCATAAGTATGTTAGAGTTAGTTATATCAGATATTTAATTTAAAATTCATTATAAATTTTAAGTTAAAGAGTTTATATTTTAAAATAATAATATTATTAAATTTAAAAGGAGTAGGGGACTCCTCCCATTATTCTTATGTCTTTTCATATTATATTCTTATCTCACTCCCCCTTACCTCTTGTATACTGATTCGTTATTGTAAATCTATGCACGCCTCGTCTCCGAGTTCTAAAACATACCAATTTCATTTTAATGTAGTTGCAAGATGAAAATTAAGATTACTACTTAAAGCAGAAATGGTAAATTTTGAATAGTGAATAGTGAATAGTAAATTGTGAATAGTAACAATAAATAGTAAAACATAAATAGTAACGGTAAATAGTAAATCATGAATAGTAATGGTAAATAGTAAATCATGAATAGTAATGGTAAATAGTAAATCATGAATAGTAACAGTAAATAGTAAAATGTGAATAGTAAAAGTAAATAGTAATAGTAAATAGTAATTTACTATTTGAATAGTAATTTATTATTGAAATAGTATTTTACTATTCAGAATAGTAACTTAAAATAATATTATTTCCAGTATAATAATAGATTTCTAAAAACGATATGAAAATAACCCTAAAAAATATAAAAGAGAGGTATTCTTACCTTAGAATTTTAGCAGAACCTTCTTCCAAAAAATTTATTTCTCTCTCTTACTTCCACCACTATCTCACTAGCACTACTATATTAAGAAAACTTAATCTGAAACTGTAAATTCTAAAGAAGAATTCCTTCGGTATTTATAGGAAGAAAAATTACTATGCGTTCCATTATTTTAATATAAAAGTACTATGTATTTTTTGAAAATTCAATCCTGGTTAGTGTGTATCTTTTGAAAATTTCATACATGCACAGTGTTTTGTATATTAAATGTCGACTGAATTATTAAGCCAAATAATAACCTTTCACTCGGTATATTTTAAATATTCAAAATCAATCCTTTTTGAAATTTAGCGATATTATATCAGTCCTCACTAATTTTATAATAAGTAATATAAAGTTTAAATTTTAAAAATCCAAAATTTTCTATTAATAAAAATTTATTGATACGTTCCTGATTTTTTTATGATTGGTAAAAATCAAGATTTTTCTCAAACCGGTCATTTTTAGATAAGTCTACTTGAAATAGATTTTAGAAAATTTTCTTATAATTTAACTTCACTTTCTTATAAATATTTTTAATTTTAAGTCACTTTATATGAACTTAAAATTATTTAAAATATATTAGTTTAATAAAATATTTCCAAATTTTTAAAAATTTCCAGAAAATCATTAATAATACGTAGATTAAAAAGTTCTAAAGAACCACAATCTAATTCCTTCAAAATTTTAATATAAAAATAAAAATAGGGGTGTTAACCCTCTACTCCCCTTAAAAAAATTTCGTCCTCGAAATTTACATTATTTAGTAAAACAAATGGGGATGAGACTCTTTCATCTCAGTTTCTAGTTCCCATGTAGCATCTTCTCCTCTCATTTTACTCCAAATGACTTTTACAAGTGAAATTGCCTTGTCCCTTAGTTGTTTTATTCTTCTGTCAGCTATTCTGACAGGTGGTGCATCATATGTAAGATTATCTTTAACTTGTATGACATGAGGTTCAATAACATGTGTAGGATCAGATATATACTTTCGTAAGTTTGACACATGAAAAATGTTATGGATATTAGAAAGAAAAGGTGGTAATGCTATTTGGTAAGCAAGATGACTAACTTTATGAATTATTTGATATGGACCAATAAATCTAGGAGTTAGTTTTCAAGATTTCATTGCCCGATCGACCCCAATCGTAGGTGTGACTTTCAAGAATACATGATTGCCTTCTTGAAATTTGAGCGACTTCCTTGTTTTGTCATAGTAACTTTTCGGCCTACTCTGTGTTGCCTTCATCTTTTCCTGAACTATTTTGATTTTATCCGTGGTTTATTGTACCAACTCTAGTCCTAGCATCAAGTTTTCACCAGTCTCAAACCAACATAGCGGGGTCCTATATTTTCTTCCATATAATGCTTCAAAAGGTGCCATGCCAATACTAGCATGAAAACTGTTGTTGTAGGTGAACTCCACATATGGTAAGAATTGATTCCAACTTCCTTTATGCTCTAACACACAAGCTCGTAACAAGTCTTCTAGAGATTGGATTGTTCTTTCTGATTGTCCATCTGTCTGAGGATGATATGCTGAACTCAGACGTAGTCTTGTTCCCAAAGCCTTGTGTAAGCTCTTCCAAAATTGTGATGTAAAACGAGGGTCTCGATCAGAAATGATACTTGAAGGAATTCCGTGCAATCTCACAATCTCCTCGATGTATAATTTCGCCAGCTTCTCCATAAAGTAACGAATATTGATGGGAATAAAGTGGGCAGACTTTGTTAGTCTATCAACTATTACCCATATTGAATCATGTCCTAATGGAGTTTTGGGTAAAGAAGTCACAAAATCCATGGTAATACTATCCCATTTCCATTCTGGTATTTCCATTGATTGTAGCATTCCAGAGGGATTTTGATGTTCCACTTTAACCTTCTGGCAAATTAGACATGGAGTCACGTACTCTGCCACTGCTTTCTTCATTCCAGGCCACCAAAATAACTTCTTTAAATCTTGATACATTTTAGTAGTTCCTGGATGAATGCTCATATAACTTTTGTGGCCTTCTCCTAGAATTGCTTTCTTCAACTCCTCTTGATCAGGGATACACATTCGATCCTTATACCTCAACAATTGGTCATTTCCCACATTGAACTCGACTTCTTTTCCTTGTTTCAAGAGTTCTTTCTTCTCTTGCGAGAATTCATCCTCTCGTTGAGCCTCTAAAACTTGTCTCAGGAATTCACTTGTCACTTGCAACGCTCCTAATCTGTAGCTGTTAGCATTAACCTTTACTGCTAGGTTAAGATCTCTGAAGTTCCCTATCAATTCCAGCTCTTTAATCATCATTGTGGATGCATGTAGAGACTTCGACTCAAGGCATTAGCTACTACGTTCACTTTTCCAGGATGGTATTGCAATTCAAAGTCGTAATCCTTTAAGAACTTCATCCATCTCCGTTACCTTATGTTTAACTCCTTTTGGTCGAATAAATACTTGAGACTCTTATGATCACTAAACATATCAAATGTTGCACCGTATAGATAATGCCTCCAAATCTTTAAGGCAAAAACTACAGCGGCTAACTCTAAGTCATGGGTAGGGTAGCTAATCTCATGTTGCCTTAATTGGCGTAACGCATAGGCTACAACCTTCTTGTCTTGCATGAGTACACTTTCTAGTCCTTGCTTAGACGCATCACAGTAAACTTTAAAACTTCGATGTGGATCAGGGAGTACTAACACCGGTGCAAAAGTAAGTCGATCTTTCAACTCTTGGAAACTATTCTCGCATTGTGTCGTCCACACAAAAGGTTGTCCTTTCCGTGTTAGCTTGGTCAGTGGGTATCCTAACTTTGAAAATCCTTAAATGAATCTCTTATAGTATCCAGCTAAGCCCAAGAAACTTCTAATCTCAGTGATCGCGGTTGGTCTCTCCCATTTTAAAACTACCTCCACCTTGGAAGGGTCTACAGCTATTCCTCCTTGACTAATTACATGTCCTAAGAAGTTCACTTCTTCCAACTAGAATTCACACTTCGACAGCTTTGCATACAGTTGTTTCTTTTTCAGAATTTCCAATATAATATTCAAGTGTTCAACATGTTCTTCTCTGCTTTTAGACTACACTAATATATCATCAATGAACACCACTACAAATTTATCTAGATATGGATGAAAAATCCTATTCATGTAATCCATGAATAGGGCTGGTGCATTAGTTACACCAAAAGGCATTACTAGATATTCGTAATGGCCATAGTATGTTCTAAAAGCAGTTTTCGGTACGTCTTATTTCTTCACCCTTATTTGATGGTATCCAGACCTCAAATCAATTTTAGAGAACACCGTGGCACCACATAGTTGATCCATCAAGTCGTCAATCCTTGGCAGAGGATATCTGTTCTTAATTGTCACCTTGTTCAATTACCGATAATCTACATACAACCTCATGCTACCATCCTTTTTCTTAACCAATAACACTGGTGCACCCCAGGGGGATACACTGGGTCGTATAAACTACTTCTCTATCATCTCTTTAAGTTGTTTCTTCAACTCTGCTAATTCTAGAGGTGACATTCGGTATGGTGCAATTGAAATGGGTCCAACTCTAGGTACTAGATCAATGGCGAATTCCACATCTCTTTCTGGGGGTAAACCAGGGATATCTTCAAGAAAAACATCAGGAAATTCACACACAACCGGTAGATTTTTTATTTTTGATTCTTGCTCTCCTTTCGTTGAAAGCAATAACATGAATCCTTGAGCCCCTCCTTTTAAAGAGGCACTCACTTAGTTGGCGGTTAGAAATCTTGAATCCTCAGGATTCAAATTCATTGGTTCTTTAAACATTATGGTTTTATTATGACAATCTATTAGAATATGATTGTCAGACAACCAATCTAGCCCAATAATAACTTCTAAGCTAGAAAGGAGTAAACAGAAAAGATTAGCCTTAAAGTCCTTACCATCTATGACAATAGGGCATTTCCAACAGGCTTTAGAAGTGACAATGGGATTGTTTCCAGGAGTATGTACAGATAAGTCAAATGGCAGTTCTATCACAGGTAATTTTAGTTTTTCTACACAGTCATTGGCAATAAAGGAATGTGATGCACCTGAGTCATACATGACAGTTAAAGGAATCTTATTAATGATACACTTACCTTCCACCATGGAATCAGAATGAGATGCTTCTTCTCCGGTGATTGCAAAAACCTTTCCTTTCACCTTCAGCCTTCCGACTGCATTGTGTACGCCTCCCTGAGTATTTATGCTTGTACTTGCACCTTCAGGATTTTCCCTCTTTATCTCTAGGCAATCCTTGATATGATGACCTGGTTTGTTACACTTAAAGCAAACATAAGTGTTTTTAGGACAATCCCTTTTCAAATGGGGTCCTCCATAGATAAAACATTTAAAATTTGGTGCAGATGTTGGGTAATAGCTTCCAGTTGAAGCTTGGGGTCTATTAGGAACAGATGCTGCTCCAAACCGGTGAAATGGCGCTTGGTAAGGCTTATTTCTCCTGAAGTCTCTTCTTTAGTGATGGTGAGGTCCTCCACTTCTTATTTCTCCCGCCTTGTGAATGGGCTCACGACTTTTGGTCATTCTATCCTTATGATCCTATTCCCTACGTTCATATAGCTTCTTTAATTTCTGGCCGTAATCCATTTACAAACTTTGCGCACCGATCACCTTCATTAGTAGCATCATTATAATGAGAATAAAAATGAGACAGCTCTTCAAACCTGGATGTGTACTCTCCAACAGTCATATTTCCTTGGGTCAACGACAGAAATTCGAATTGTCTTTTCTCTTTAACATCAGCTGGAAAGTATTTCTCCAGAAACATGTCCTTGAAATGATCCCAAGTGATCTCCATGTCGTTGACTTCGAATTGTCTGCGCATGCTATCCCACCAATGTTCGGCATCCTCAGATAGGCATAAGTAGCAAAGACTACCTTATCAGCTTCATTACATTGCAATGCTTGAAAGATCTTCTCTATCTTTTGAATCCAGTTTTGTGCTCCATCAGGGTTATATCCTCCCTTGAAATGAGGTGGTTACGCTTTTTGAATAAGTCTAGTCTTCTCAAGGCATCGTTACCCTGACCTTCACGTGCTCCCATTACATTGATTAAGCGTTCTACAACTCCAGCAAGATTGTTTCCAGCATTAGTTTCCTGTTTCACAGTAACTGAGATTTGTCACACTAATCACGATTACTACCAAGTTAGATATTCTATTTTCTATTACCTACATAGAGTTTACAGATAAAGCAAGATAGACCTTTTCCCCAGGCCTATTGGATTAACTACTTTGATACTACTTTGTAACGCCCTCTGTTGCACCTTAATAAATTCTAGAAAAATTTGTAATTTTTTTACTAAAGATATGATTGTTAAAAAGAAACTATCAGAATAAATTACATACATCATTTCTGAAATACCTCATAAATATTATTAAAACTTTATAAAGTAATTTTTACATTCATCCGAAGAAAATAAATACTAAACATTATAAGAAAGAGAGGAAACTCCATGACTCAGAAGCAGTTACTTAATAACTTTATTTATTCATTGGACCACGGTATTCATACCGAGCTCCCTTTCTAGAACGTGCTATATTTACTGCCGAGATTCTTTGATCCTTCCCTCTGAACCATCAATTTAAAACATATGAAACAAAAACACGGAGAAATGAGTGAGAAACAGAATATAATATTCCCAAATGGGGCATAAGCAATTAAGGGTTTTCACAAATTAATATATAATTATATCAATCACAATCACAATCACACACAAAATCAATTATGAATGCATGAATGTTATGCAATATCTTCATCAACTTACCTATATATATGGGCCTTAAAATTTTAATTTGCATTGGGTCAACCAGGAGTTTACACTATTTCATAAGTCTAGATAATAATAATATGAATAGCTCAACTGGCAGTGAAACACTTAGAGACTAGTCAGATTGAGAAAGTTTTTATTGTGAAAGTACCCGACACTAGGGAACTACCCTAGGTCCCCTGAAGCACCCTTTCACACCCTCTCATCCCAAGGCTCGTAATTAAGTCTCCTCTAATGTATCCTCGGTTTCTATAATCCGTCCCTAGACAATATCATTTTGTTTCACTTTAATGATTTATGATGCATGAACTACTCGCGTATTTAATTGGTTAAGGCTTTTAGAAACTCAATTATTAAATACCTTAAAGGTTTACAACATCATTTCAATAAACTGTATATTTTCTCAATGCTCTAAATTTTTGTCCCTAGAAATAAATTTAGTACCGTTTTCGAATCTCACCGAAATTGAGTTTCTAAGCCTTAAATATATCAAAACTTTCATATAAAAGTTTACATAATCTTTCTCAAATTGAATCTTAACAAGATCGAATTTAGAAATTTCAATTATTTCCAAATATCTTTAGTTATTAAGTTGGAAAAAGAAAATAATTTTCTTTTGAAAATTTTATTTTATTAAAAGAGAATAATCTTTAAATCATTAACCAATTAAAATTATAAAATTTTTCTTTAATTCAAAATTTAATTATCTCAACCTTTTTATTAATTTTCATAAAATGACTTCTTCTAAAAAAATTTATTCTAAATATTAAAAGTAAAGTTAATAAAAATAATTTCTAAGAAGAAATAAAAGATAAAAAGAATTTAAAAAGTAAGGTAAGAAAATCCTTACTGAGTTTTAGCTTTTCGTCATGCTTGCTATATGCTCAACTTTATATCACAAGATCATCATCAATCATAATCAAAAAATGTCAATCACAGTTAAACACCATCAATCACAAATATAATCAATCAAAATTTAAATGGTTACTAATATAGTTGATTTTGAGTTCTTTTGGTCAATTCCTTGCATAGGTCTATGTAAGTCCATATAATCCAGTCCTTGCATAGGTATAGTTCAGTCCATATGGGTCATAGTGGTCCAAGTCCTTGCATAGGTATTGTCCAATTCATATAGGTTATAAAAGTACAGGTCCTTACATAGGTATGTTAGAGTTAGTTACATCAGATATTTAATTTAAAATTTATTATAAATTTTAAGTTAAAGAGTTAATATTTTAAAATATTAATATTATTAAATTTAAAAGGAGTAGGGAACTCCTCCTATTATTCTTATGTGTTTTCATATTACATTCTTATCTCACTCCCCCTTAACTCTTGTATACTGATTCGTTTTTATAAATCTGTGCACGTCTCATCTTCGAGTTCTAAAATATACCAATTTCATTTTAATATAGTTGCAAGATGAAAATTAAGATTACTACTTAAAGCAGAAATGGTAAAGTTTGAATAGTGAATATTGAATAGTGAATAGTAAACATGAATAGTAATAGTAAATAATAAAACGTAAATAATAAATCATGAATAGTAATGGTAAATAGTAAATCATGAATAGTAATGGTAAATAGTAAAACGTGAATAATAAAGGTTAATAGTAACAGTAAATAGTACTTTACTATTTGAATAGTAATTTACTATTGAAATAGTAATTTACTATTGAAATAGTATTTTACTATTCAGAATAGTAACTTAAAATAATATTATTTCCACTATAATAATAGATTTCTAAAAAGATATGAAAATAACCCTAAAAATATAAAAGAGAGGTATTCTTACCTTATAATTTTAGCAGAACCTTCTTCCAAAAAATTTATTTCTCTCTCTTACTTCCACCACTATCTTACTTGCACTACTATATTAAAAAAACTTAATCTGAAACTGTGAATTCTAAAGAAGAATTCCTTCGGTATTTATAGGAAGGAAAATTACTATGTATTCTATTATTTTAATATAAAAGTACTGCGCAATCCTGGTTACTGTACATTTTTTGAAAATTTCGTACATGCACAGTGTTTTACATAGTAAATGTTGGCTGGATTATTAAGCCAAATAGTAACCTTTCACTCGGTATATTTTAAATATTCAAAATCAGTCCTCACTAATTTTATAATAAGTAATATAAAGTTTAAGTTTTAAAAATCCAAAATTTTCTGTAAATAAAAATTTATTGCTACGTTCCTTATTTTTTTATGATTGGTAAAAATCAAGATTTTTCTCAAACCGATCATTTTTAGATAAGTCTACTTGAAATAGATTTTAGAAAATTTTCTTATAATTTAACTTCACTTTCTTATAAATATTTTTAATTTTAAGTCACTTTATATGAATTTAAAATTATTTAAAATATATTATTTTATTAAAATATTTCCAAAATTTAAAAAAATCTAGAAAATCATAAATAATATCTAATTCCTTCAAAATTTTGATATAAAAATAAAAATAGGGGTGTTACAACACATTGGGTGGAAGAAGAGAGAAAGTGAAGTTTAAGAAAGAGAGAAGAAAGACCGAGAGAGAGGGAAAGTGAATCGAAGGGGATCGGTGGCCAGTGCGAGGGAGGTGTTCGACGGGGCATTGCGAGGGGCCAGAATCAGCTCGGTCGGCACGCGGTGGGTCACGGCGGTCGATGTTGGGGCTCGCAGAGGCCGGTGGAGGTGGTCGTGGTCGGAGTGGTACTGGCCCTGTGAAGAAGATGACCGGCATATGGGATGTAACACCCCGAATTTTATAAAAACGAATAATTGATGGAAATGAATAATAAATAAATAATTAAATTAATGAATTGATAATTATTGAGGATGATTCGTGAAAATGTATGGATTGTTGTGGCAAGGTGTGAATACAAGTATATAAGATGATGAAGAGCTTGGATTCAGCATGTGTAATAAATTTGGAATGTAAACTTACAAGTATGAATGTGTGAACAGGTGGAATAAGCTTTATAATGTGTAAAAACATAGAAGATGTTCAAATTTGACTTATAATGAGACTTTCCGAGTGAGAATGCTCAGGACGAGTTGCATAAGCCTTACATATTGTATATGAGTTGTTGGAAGGGAGTGTATTGGCTTTGATTGCCAATTTCATGGGCTGAGTTGTTAAGAATTACGTTTTGTTTGGGTCCTGATGGTCTCGCCCGAGCGAGAAAGGATCTCGCTCAGGCGAGGATCCACTGCATTGGTAAATTAGTCTCTGGACCAATTTCACCCAGGCGGTGAAGTTCCCGCTCAAGCGAGCTGGAGAAAAATGGTTACTGGGCCTTTTTCGCCCAAGCGAGTGTGAATGGCTTGAGCGGAAGTATAAAATCTAAAGCTGGAATGGTGTTTACTTAAATGGGTGGCTGTTAAGGTTGTGTTTGACCGAGTATGACGAGTGTAGGGTGCGTAAGTAAGATTCTGGATGAGAATTCACTCGAGTGGGAACCTTAGAATGTAATTTTATGAGTTGTGGTGAATTTCCGAGTGAAATTCCGAGTGACATATGTCCTAGTCTTTCCCTTCCGAGTGAATAAGGTATAATCCGAGTGGTTAACATGTGGGTAAGTCTGAGTAGGACTTAATTTGGTAAATCCCTCCAAGTAAGTAGAGGTTAGAGCAATTTCTGACTGGAACCAGATTGTGGGGGACCCCTTCTAAAAGAAAGGGAGGTTTATGAAATCTGCGTGTGGAGTCCCGAATAGGGAATTTCCGAGTTCAAGGTAACTTATCCCGAGTGGATCCCTCTGTGTGTGAAATACCGAGTGGAAGACCAATGAGTGATGAGTCAGTGGTAAGGCAAGTACCGAGTGAAGGACTGATTGAGAGGAGGACTCGGTTTCGGAATAAATTCCCAAGTGAAAAACTGAGCAAGATGAGTCGGTTTTGATTATTTTACCGAGTGGAAAACTGAGCAAGATGAGTCGGTTTTGGAATGAAGTTGTCGAGTGAAAAACTGCTTGTGATGACTCGGATTTAGAATAAATAGCCGAATGAAAGACTATATGAGTGTGAGTCGGCCCTGAATGACTTGGCTTAATGGAAAGTGGATCGGCCTAGATTGTTATGCCAAGAGTGAGAACCGAGTGTGAGATGACTCGGATCCGGGTGAATTTTGCCGAGTGAAAATCGAATGAGTGTTGGGTCGGTTTTGGGGGAAATTCTTTCAATAGAAACCCGAGTGTTGGAAAAACTGCCGAATGGATGAGCATATGCTCGGTTCTGGGAGTTACTTACTCAGGTGAAGAGTTTTCACCCAGGATAACGATAGATTATGCTGGTATTGGCTGGTTTACACCCAAACTCCTGGCCTTAGTTGCTCGCCCAAACGAGTCAGTTTTAGCTTGAGCGAAGCCTCCCCCTGCTGTTTCTTTTTCCTTCACGTTCCGTTCCCCTCTGTTTGGCCCATGTGCATTGTTGGCACTCGCTCAAATGAGTGAGGGTTTCGCTTGAGTGAGGGGGGGCCTCCTGTTCCCCAAACGTTATGATTGGTTGGTCTTTCTCTTCCCTTTCACTAAAATCAAATTCCACACCATTCCATGGACGTTGTGGTTATAAAATCTGACTTATAAATGTTGTATTGGTCAATTTCTTTAAACTTTAAACACACAGCATTAACTTATGCCTTCTTCCCTTATACTGTATGATGTTTAACCGAGACACCCTGATGGTATTTTCCCTCCTTTTCTCTCGGTTTTGTTTGTATTTCCCCTTCTTTCTCGGTTCTGATGGTATTGGACCCTTTTCCCTTATTTTATTAGATAACGAGGGAATATAAAAGGGCATTAATGTAATATAACATGACGTGATGGAATATTGGGCTGCCATTTTAATTAAAACGGTGAGATTTTAATGGGAGGAGGATATTAAATCAAAAACTCTCACTTTCTCTCCACTTCACGTCACTTCTTCCTCTCCTTTCTACACTCTTCTTCTTCGTCTTCTTCCCTTCTCCATCTCCTCTTTTCTTCTCTCCAAAAACCAAAACCGTGTGGAGCTTTCTTACCCTCTCCCGTTTTACTTTCATGGAGGCTCAAAGGAGAAGCTCATGGTTGGATCCTCTTCCACTCTTCTCCTCTATTTTCGTGCAGAACCCTCTTTTCCTTGGGGGCTCGTGGCCAACTCTTGGGTGAGGTAAGTTCCTCACCACTCTTTATGAGTTTATGCCTTAGATTTTGGGTTCTTGGTTTTGGAGGAGTATATATGGCATGGGTTGTTGGCAGAGCACTTATGATGAGAAACCCTAAGGTGAGGTGTTGTATTATGGCATTAATGGTGGGTTATTATATGTGTAAGAAGTTGATACTTGGATGAGTGGAAAATAAATGAGCGTTTATGGTGTTGTTGGGTTTTAGTGAAACCCTAATTTTAATAAATTGGGGAAAATATAAAATATGAGTGGGAAATATATTTAATGATGATAGTGAGTGATATTGATATGGGAGAATGGTCATTGACAATGGTTGATGAATATTAATAATGATAAGTAAGTTTTGGTGAAACCCTAGCCCTAAGAATTTGGGAAAATGGATATATTGTAACATGGGAAGTTAAATTGAATGTGAATAGGTGATATTTAATGTGTATGTTGTTAGTTATAGTGATGAACAATGATGAACATTTTAGATAATCCTTAATGGTGGAACTAATAGGATATACCTATTGGTTGGTGAATTGATAGGCCATAGATGGATGAGTTGAAATTGTTAATTTGGTGATGGCTTTGAAGAGGCAAGGATAATCTATGTTGAGCTCTAAATGACAATGATGATATTTGAAGGATTGATGTAATATGGGATTGCATTTTGGAATGGATGAGATGGTGATGTTGTTGAGTTTGGTTGGTCCATAAGATCTAGAGAACCTTGGTTCTGGGAAAGGAATTCCCGAAGCCTAACACGATTACATATGTTGATGATTAACAAGTCTAGGACTTGGGGTTAAGCTTTATGATAAGCTAACAAATGTTTAGAGTTATGATGGTTATTGATTATGTGTATGTATATGTAAGGTATGTAGATTGTATTACGGGTGATGCAATGGAGCATTTGGAGCGTTGGGATGGTTTGGCTCTTCCCTCAAGGTAGGAGAGGAGTTAACATTCAAATTGCATGAGTAAATTGAATAGTGATTGTAGTATGTGGTGGATACTCATGCTTGCCTTGCCGTGTATATGTATTGAATTAATTGAAATGGCAACTGATAATTATTGAGAATTATTATGATAATTTTATGATGGGTGCAAGTAATTGACTTGCATGTGTATGAGGCAAATATGATTGTTATATATATATATATATATATATGTAATTTGTAATACTTTGTTGCCACATGTGTGGATTAATATTATGTTTGTTGCTATGCCTCTTGATAGCCATGTGTGGACTACTATGAGTGATGTTTGTGGCCATTGAGTGCCAATTATATGAATGACATGCCTTGAGGGGCTTGTATGTAATTATGTGATTATTGTAATGCCGTTATGGTTGATTGCAAGTGTTGACTTGCGTATATGATGTGAAATATATATATGAAAAATGTTGAGATGGAAATGCCACATTAAAACTTGAAAATAATGACTAAAACCAATAAAGATAAAATCCACTATAGTGTATATGGTGGTGTTGGTGATTATGATGATGGAGATTGATGAGTGGTATTTGGGATGCACAGAGTGAGCTTGCATTTGATTTGCATTGCATTGCATCCATGGCATATCATAGCTGTCGGTGTTGGAATATTAGGGGATTCCCCTGGTTGGCCCAGTGGGAGGGCGGCTCAGTGCACGAGCATTTATGTTGTTCCCCTGTGACTCGGTGTGTAAGTCATGAAGCTGCCCATGCTGAGCTACGGGGAGCTGCATGTGGTTGACCCTTGTGGGGGGTGGCTCTTGAAGAGCAGGTGTCCCCGGTGGTCCTTTGGATCACAGCTGCCATGTTGTAAATCATGGTTGGCCCGCAACACCATATGTTGAATATGTTGTATACCGCGGTCATGGTGAAAATGGCCAGGTGTTGCATGATGGGTGTGCGGTTTGGTACCAGTAAAAATATGGTGAATATGCATGCATTATGATATATGTGTACACATTTTACTACTGCAGTAGGGGCATGGTATGTGATCATGCTTGAACCCACAATTTGGTGTTTATTCCCACAGTCGGATCCGCATTTGTTGTTGATTATTCCATTGTGCATATGCATTAGCCATACGAGCATTTGCATATAGCATGGAGATATGCCATATTATGATGACGATTGATGATAATTGAGATGATGAGATGGTGTTGATGAGAAGGGTAATTTAATATACCGAAAGACCACATGAAAGTAATAAATAATATGAATAAATGAAATGATGTGAATATGACGATATATATATATATATGTTGTGGCCCAATGTATAAAAGGCGTATTTGTTATAATTGAGGATGATGATGTTAGCCCATGGTGGCTTGATGAAAGGTCGAATGGTCTATGTTGATGATCTTAGCCCATTGTGGCGCTGTGATAGTTACGTGTTGGCCCATTGTGGCGGTGTGATGAATGTGTATATGCTTGCTTGTTATGATTTGTTGAATAAGTATGAAATGTGCATATGTTGTTGAATTAATAAACTATGATGATTGTTGATATGTCTAGTAGAGCACACATGATGTTGTATGTATATACACATGATCACAATATATATTATTTGTCATTTTGAATGTTTAACTCACTCTCCCATGTGGTCTCCTTTTTAGCATTGTGATGCAGGTTGCCATGGGATGAGTTTGGATTTAAAGATCAAGATTTGGTAAAGGTATATAGTGGTAGAGGAAGTGCCTTGGCCGGCATCATTTATGGATTCTTGTGTATTGATTAAATGGTATATGATGATATAGATGATTTAGAGATTTTGAGTATGTATAAGACAATCCTTTGAATTGATGGATGATGAATATATATATATATATATGTAGGATATAAGAGATGATTTGATGTGTATTAGAGGGATTGAAATTGAATGATGTTCATTGATGATTGAGATAGTCGGGAGAAGATTCCCGAATGTATATAAATGTATTTATGTATATATAGGTATATATGATTATATCTTAGGCTTTGCATGCTTACGAAATAAGTTGTAGAATGATGGTGAATGTCTAATAGGATTATAATATGCCTTTGCATGTTAGCCTAGCCTTTTCTCTTATCGTCATATATGGGACTAGGCGTGTGCCCGATATACATATTCTTCCGCTGTATACTCTATTATTATTTTTTTGTATACCTTTATGGGCATTTTAGTTATCGATTCAGCTTTAGGTTATATAGTCTCACTCTTTGGTCTTCTGTGATTTGGGTCTTGATGTGATCATGGTGGTGTCTTTGAAATGTTTCCAAACGCGAAAAATTTACTCATATTTTTATTAATTATGACGATCACATTAGGATTCGAGTACAGAAAATCAGGGGTGTTTTAATCTGGTATCAGAGCATATTTTGCTCTGAATTGGAGTTATTGGTTATTACCAGAGCATGGCTGCTCTGTGATGATTTGATATCATGGATGATTGGAGCATGATTGCTCAATGGTGAGGTACTTATGGTGATCTTGGGAGCGGGATGCTCATTATTGACATACGGTTGATTTGTATAGATTTAAGGGTGATAACTATCTTGAGGATGATATTATGTTTGATTGCCCTATATGGACTTAAGAATGACTAGTTGTTTAAGGATTATGAATTGATTATGAGGGCATACTTGTTCATTGAGGAATTATTGTGAATCATTAATATTGAGGTTGTATGCTATTTGAGGACTTTCATGAGATTGTAATTTACAAGACGTGGTTGTTGTCTATGGGAAGTATACCCTTTATTATTGAGGTTGTATGATGTACTTATGGAGCCTAGTTGCTCATTGATGATTATCAATGAATTATGAGGTTGAAAAGGAGTGAATGAATTTCCTCAATATATGATGGATGTATTTATTGTGTAAGACCGGACAAGTTCCTTACCCTATTACCTTCAAATGACGAATATATTATTGTTGTGTATTGATGTTGATATATATAATGCAAATTGATTTGATGATGAATCCATGATTGAATGTTAATCATGGGAATAAAATATTGAGTTATGAATGTGAAATGCGAGATATGAATCGGTATGATGATGGGTTTATGCCATGTATTAATCATGGGTAGAAAATATTGAGAAATGAATTGACATGGTGGTAGACCATGAATTATGAAAATTCTGAAGAGAGTGATAAAATTGTTGATTTGGCCTCTTGTATGATTTATACTTGTGACTCTAGCTGACACATGCTTGCTAAATGAAATGTAACCCACGTGGTTGATTTGGTTGAATGAATGATATTGAAGAAATTCCCTAGTGTGGGTATTTTCGAATTTAAATGATTGGCTATGCCATTTATGAGGAATGAATTTTTATATTCTTTGGCACAAGAACCCTATGTGTTATACGATATGAGTGATTTATTGTATCCCTAGATTGGGAATTTGAATATGTGATAAGTGATTAAATATGAATTCGAATATGTTAAATTGGGTTGTGTCTCGGTTTTGGTGTGTGAAGACCGAGTGAATAACTGAATTGATTATAACCCACTAGGTGTGATGACCTATATTGACTTGGTATGATCTTGCATGATCAATTGTTGTAGAGAATTAATTTAATAGACCCTATGGTGGTCTAGGCTCTATGTTATTTTGTGAGCCATATCAAATGATTGTGTGGTAGGTGAGAATTCCACAATGAGTGCTAGGTAACCCCTAATGAATAATGAATAATAATGTTGAGTTTGGGGTATGATGGAAATTGATTATGGTATACGATTTTACGAAGTGATCTGGGCTAAGTGATGTGCCTTAGAGATTATGGTCATTGGAACCCTTATGGATGACAATATGACTTAGAGATGACATATATAATTATGAGTTGGTGAATAGAAATTTGACCATGTCATTACCCCCTATTTTAATTGAAGGGTGCTGTATTGATGATAGAAACCACACAGTGATACGATATGATGTGAGTTATATGTTTAGTTTATGCACTTTAATTGTGATTTATGAGGAGAATTCCTAATGTGAAGGCTTATGATACGATTATGTAGCCTACTTAATAAGAGTTTGATGAATCTTTTAAGGCCCGAATTGATTTTCAGTCAACAAATATGTAAGTGAGACAAGAATTTTAGGCTATTTGAGCATGGTTTTGGATTGATGAAGCCTGAGGACAGGGTATTTTCTTTGTGATGATTGAAAATTTATGGTTGGTACACCGATTAATGGTGAAGTTAATTAAGATTTGATGATTGATATGGCATGATGGATGCCAAATTAGCTATATAATGGTGGTGAGGTATCAATATGTTAGTTGTGGGCTGGTGAGGATTGTCACCGAGCCTTATATGAACTAGTATTGCTTGAATATGTGTAACCAATATGAGCCATGGGAATACGAAGTATTGGTTCCGATATGGTCTTACATGCCATGAGCATTGTGGCAGTATGCACTTATGTGCCGACTTTATGTGTTTGTGGTAACCACAACAGGATTGGGACGCCTTCCTGTATGTCGGATACAGCAACACATAGGCCGGGCAGGTGTAGGGATTGTAACTGCTTATGGTGAATGTATTGAGCCTATCTGGTCATACTGAGTATGAACATGTGAACTTTGTTGGGTGAGATATAATTGATGATACATGACATACTTGATGCAGAAATTTTACATTAAGAATGATGAAGTGGTGATGAACATGTTTTGATGGACTTTGGGGAGTCCAGTGTTATCCTATGGTGTTGTTGAATCTTGTTGATGTGTGGCCTGAGGTATGGCCTTGTGACATGTGTACGAAGCTGAATTTCGAGGATGAAATTCTTTTTAGGTGGGGTGGATTGTAACACCCCGAATTTTATAAAAATGAATAATTGATGGAAATGAATAATAAATAAATAATTAAATTAATGAATTGATAATTATTGAGGATGATTCGTGAAAATGTATGATTGTTGTGGCAAGGTGTGAATACAAGTATATAAGATGATGAAGAGCTTGGATTCAGCATGTGTAATAAATTTGGAATGTAAATTTACAAGTATGAATGTGTGAACAGGTGGAATAAGCTTTATAATGTGTAAAAACATAGAAGATGTTCAAATTTGACTTATAATGAGACTTTCCGAGTCAGAATGCTCAGGACGAGTTGCATAAGCCTTACATATTGTATATGAGTTGTTGGAAGGGAGTGTATTGGCTTTGATTGCAAATTTCCTGGGCTGAGTTGTTTAAGAATTACGTTTTGTTTGGGTCCTGATGGTCTCGCCCGAGCGAGAAAGGATCTCGCTCAGGCGAGGATCCACTGCATTGGTAAATTAGTCTCTGGACCAATTTCGCCCAGGCGGTGAAGTTCCCGCTCAAGCGAGCTGGAGAAAAATGGTTACTGGGCCTTTTTCGCCCAAGCGAGTGTGAATGGCTTGAGCGGAAGTATAAAATCTAAAGCTGGAATGGTGTTTACTTAAATGGGTGGCTGTTAAGGTTGTGTTTGACCGAGTATGATGAGTGTAGGGTGCGTAAATAAGATTTTGGATAAGAATTCACTCGAGTGGGAACCTTAGAATGTAATTTTATGAGTTGTGGTGAATTTCCGAGTGAAATTCCGAGTGACATATGTCCTAGTCTTTCCCTTCCGAGTGAATAAGGTATAATCCGAGTGGTTAACATGTGGGTAAGTCTGAGTGGGACTTAATTTGGTAAATCCCTCCAAGTAAGTAGAGGTTAGAGCAATTTCCGACTGGAACCAGATTGTGGGGGACCCCTTCTAAAAAAAAGGGAGGTTTATGAAATCTGCGAGTGGAGTCCCGAATAGGGAATTTCCGAGTTCAAGGTAACTTATCCCGAGTGGATCCCTCTGTGTGTGAAATGCCGAGTAGAAGACCAATGAGTGATGAGTCAGTGGTAAGGCAAGTACCGAGTGAAGGACTGATTGAGAGGAGGACTCGGTTTCGGAATAAATTCCCAAGTGAAAAACCGAGCAAGATGAGTCGGTTTTGATTATTTTACCGAGTGGGAAACCGAGCGAGATGAGTCGGTTTTGGAATGAAGTTGCCGAGTGAAAAACTGCTTGTGATGACTCAGATTTAGAATAAATAGCCGAATGAAAAACTATATGAGTGTGAGTCGGCCCTGAATGACTTGGCTTAATGGAAAGTGGATCGGCCTAGATTGTTATGCCAAGAGTGAGAACCGAGTGTGAGATGACTCGGATCCGGGTGAATTTTGCCGAGTGAAAATCGAATGAGTGTTGGGTCGGTTTTGGGGGAAATTCTTTCAATAGAAACCCGAGTGTTGGAAAAACTGCCGAATGGATGAGCATATGCTCGGTTCTGGGAGTTACTTACTCAGGTGAAGAGTTTTCACCCAGGATAACGATAGATTATGCTGGTATTGGCTGGTTTACGCCCAAACTCCTGGCCTTAGTTGCTCGCCTAAACGAGTCAGTTTTAGCTTGAGCGAAGCCTCCCCCTGCTGTTTCTTTTTCCTTCACGTTCCGTTCCCCTCTGTTTGGCCCATGTGCATTGTTGGCACTCGCTCAAGCGAGTGGGGGTTTCGCTTGAGTGAGGGGGGCCTCCTATTCCCCAAACGTTGTGATTGGCTGGTCTTTCTCTTCCCTTTCACTAAAATCAAATTCCACACCATTCCATGGACGCTGTGGTTATAAAATCTGACTTATAAATGTTGTATTGGTCAATTTCTTTAAACTTTAAACACACAGCATTAACTTATGCCTTCTTCCCTTATACTGTATGATGTTTAACCGAGACACCCTGATGGTATTTTCCCTCCTTTTCTCTCGGTTTTGTTTGTATTTCCCCTTCTTTCTCGGTTCTGATGGTATTGGACCCTCTTCCCTTATTTTATTAGATAACGAGGGAATATAAAAGGGCATTAATGTAATATAACATGACGTGATGGAATATTGGGCTGCCATTTTAATTAAAACGGTGAGATTTTAATGGGAGGAGGATATTAAATCAAAAACTCTCACTTTCTCTCCACTTCACGTCACTTCTTCCTCTCCTTTCTACACTCTTCTTCTTCGTCTTCTTCCCTTCTCCATCTCCTCTTTTCTTCTCTCCAAAAACCAAAACCGTGTGGAGCTTTCTTACCCTCTCCCATTTTACTTTCATGGAGGCTCAAAGGAGAAGCTCATGGTTGGATCCTCTTCCACTCTTCTCCTTTATTTTCGTGCAGAACCCTCTTTTTCTTGTGGGCTCGTGGCCAACTCTTGGGTGAGGTAAGTTCCTCACCACTCTTTATGAGTTTATGCCTTAGATTTTGGGTTCTTGGTTTTGGAGGAGTATATATGGCATGGGTTGTTGGGAGAGCACTTATGATGAGAAACCCTAAGGTGGGGTGTTGTATTATGGCATTAATGATGGGCTATTATATGTGTAAGGAGTTGATACTTGGATGAGTGGAAAATGAATGAGCGTTTATGGTGTTGTTGGGTTTTAGTGAAACCCTAATTTTAATAAATTGGGGAAAATATAAAATATGAGTGGGAAATATATTTAATGATGATAGTGAGTGATATTGATATGGGAGAATGGTCATTGACAATGGTTGATGAATATTAATAATGATAAGTAAGTTTTGGTGAAACCCTAGCCCTAAGAATTTGGGAAAATGGATATATTGTAACATGGGAAGTTAAATTGAATGTGAATAGGTGATATTTAATGTGTATGTTGTTAGTTATAGTGATGAACAATGATGAACATTTTAGATAATCCTTAATGGTGGAACTAATAGGATATACCTATTGGTTGGTGAATTGATAGGCCATAGATGGATGAGTTGAAATTGTTAATTTGGTGATGGCTTTGAAGAGGCAAGGATAATCTATGTTGAGCTCTAAGTGACAATGATGATATTTGAAGGATTGATGTAATATGGGATTGCATTTTGGAATGGATGAGATGGTGATGTTGTTGAGTTTGGTTGGTCCATAAGATCTAGAGAACCTTGGTTCTGGGAAAGGAATTCCCGAAGCCTAACACGATTACATATGTTGATGATTAACAAGTCTAGGACTTGGGGTTAAGCTTTATGATAAGCTAACAAATGTTTAGAGTTATGATGGTTATTGATTATGTGTATGTATATGTAAGGTATGTAGATTGTATTACGTGTGATGTAATGGAGCATTTGGAGCGTTGGGATGGTTTGGCTCTTCCCTCAAGGTAGGAGAGGAGTTAACATTCAAATTGCATGAGTAAATTGAATAGTGATTGTAGTATGTGATGGATACTCATGCTTGCCTTGCCGTGTATATGTATTGAATTAATTGAAATGGCAACTGATAATTATTGAGAATTATTATGATACTTTTATGATGGGTGCAAGTAATTGACTTGCATGTGTATGAGGCAAATATGATTGTTATATATATATATATATATATATATATGTAATTTGTAATACTTTGTTGCCACATGTGTGGATTAATATTATGTTTGTTGCTATGCCTCTTGATAGCCATGTGTGGACTACTATGAGTGATGTTTGTGGCCATTGAGTGCCAATTATATGAATGACATGCCTTGAGGGGCTTGTATGTAATTATGTGATTATTGTAATGCCGTTATGGTTGATTGCAAGTGTTGACTTGCGTATATGATGTGAAATATATATATGAAAAATGTTGAGATGGAAATGCCACATTAAAACTTGAAAATAATGACTAAAACCAATAAAGATAAAATCCACTATAGTGTATATGGTGGTGTTGGTGATTATGATGATGGAGATTGATGAGTGGTATTTGGGATGCACAGAGTGAGCTTGCATTTGATTTGCATTGCATTGCATCCATGGCATATCATAGCTGTCGGTGTTGGAATATTAGGGGATTCCCCTGGTTGGCCCAGTGGGAGGGCGGCTCAGTGCACGAGCATTTATGTTGTTCCCCTGTGACTCGGTGTGTAAGTCACGAAGCTGCCCATGCTGAGCTACGGGGAGCTGCATGTGGTTGACCCTTGTGGGGGGTGGCTCTTGAAGAGCAGGTGTCCCCGGTGGTCCTTTGGATCACAGCTGCCATGTTGTAAATCATGGTTGGCCCGCAACACCATATGTTGAATATGTTGTATACCGCGGTCATGGTGAAAATGGCCAGGTGTTGCATGATGGGCGATGCGGTTTGGTACCAGTAAAAATATGGTGAATATGCATGCATTATGATATATGTGTACACATTTTACTACTGCAGTAGGGGCATGGTATGTGATCATGCTTGAACCCACAATTTGGTGTTTATTCCCACAGTCGGATCCGTATTTGTTGTTGATTATTCCATTGTGCATATGCATTAGCCATACGAGCATTTGCATATAGCATGGAGATATGCCATATTATGATGACGATTGATGATGGTTGAGATGATGAGATGGTGTTAATGAGAAGGGTAATTTAATATACCGAAAGACCACATGAAAGTAATAAATAATATGAATAAATGAAATGATGTGTATATGACGATATATATATATATATGTTGTGGCCCAATGTATGAAGGGCGTATTTGTTATAATTGAGGATGATGATGTTAGCCCATGGTGGCTTAATGAAAGGTCGAATGGTCTATGTTGATGATCTTAGCCCATTGTGGCGCTGTGATAGTTACGTGTTGGCCCATTGTGGCGGTGCGATGAATGTGTATATGCTTGCTTGTTATGATTTGTTGAATAAGTATGAAATGTGCATATGTTGTTGAATTAATAAACTATGATGATTGTTGATATGTCTAGCAGAGCACACATGATGTTGTATGTATATACACATGATCACAATATATATTATTCGTCATTTTGAATGTTTAACTCACTCTCCCATGTGGTCTCCTTTTTAGCATTGTGATGCAGGTTGCCATGGGATGAGTTTGGATTTAAAGATCAAGATTTGGTAAAGGTATATAGTGGTAGAGGAAGTGCCTTGGCCGGCATCATTTATGGATTCTTGTGTATTGATTAAATGGTATATGATGATATAGATGATTTAGAGATTTTGAGTATATATAAGACAATCCTTTGAATTAATGGATGATGAATATATATATATATATATATATGTAGGATATAAGAGATGATTTGATGTGTATTAGAGGGATTGAAATTGAATGATGTTCATTGATGATTGAGATAGTCGGGAGAAGATTCCCGAATGTATATAAATGTATTTATGTATATATAGGTATATATGATTATATCTTAGGCTCTGCATGCTTACGAAATAAATTGTAGAATGATGGTGAATGTCTAATAGGATTATAATATGCCTTTGCATGTTAGCCTAGCCTTTTCTCATATCGTCATATATGGGACTAGGCGTGTGCCCGGTATACACATTCTTCCGCTGTATACTCTATTATTATTTTTTTGTATACCTTTATGGGCATTTTAGTTATCGATTCAGCTTTAGGTTATATAGTCTCACTCTTTGGTCTTCTGTGATTTGGGTCTTGATGTGATCATGGTGGTGTCTTTGAAATGTTTCCAAACGTGAAAAATTTACTCGTATTTTTATTAATTATGACGATCACATCAGGATTCGAGTACAGAAAATCAGGGGTGTTTTAGGGGAGGGTCGGTTCGCTCTTCGCGATTCGAAGCTGGCCGGGATCTACTCGGGCGAAGGTGGCCGGTCAGGACCTACAGGCGTCGTGGCGTTCTTATGGAAGGCCACTTCTGACCCGACTGGTTTCTGGTCTATCAACCGGGGATTGGTGACCGGCGTGATGGCTTATCCTCTTTCTTCTCTTTATTGTTTTTGTTATTCTGTTGCTATTTGGGTTGGTGTTTTTGGCTATTTTCAGGGTGATTTTTGTTGCTGGTGATTTTGATTGGGTGTTGTGTTGTTAATTGCTGTTGGAACAGAGAGAGGAAGAGGTTTTTTTATTTTTCCCAAAGAAGAGTCCCCTATTACTGTGTGTTCTATTTATTTATTAAATTTGGCATGTCCATTTTTATGAAATAAACCTTACCATTTTTGCCTACAAATCTAAATCAGATCCCTTTAGATCCTTCTTGGAAGCTCCTCTGAGACGACCCAGAAAATACGGGTAAATTTTTTACGTTTTATAAATCATTATTGGACAAAGAAATAAAGTGGTGAAGCTTTAATTCAACACCCCGGATCTATGAAAAACCTATCTCATATGTGAAGATATGAGAAGGTAAATTTAAAAATAAAACATGAGAAGTTTTCATTCAAAACAATGGAAGGATTAATTAAGTTGTTGTGCTATGATTGGATTTTAAATGGATAATTGATTAAAAAAATTAATGGGTCAAACCATGATAAATACATTTGTATGATGATGCAAGAGGAAGCCTTAATGCCAAAGATAGCCAAATTAAATGAAACAAAAGCGTTTGGAGGAATCAGGGGCATCTCGCTCAAGCGGATGCCCCACTCGCTTAGGCGAGTCCCATCAACCACGCTTGGGCGAGCCAGTAAAAACGCTTAAGCGAGAGGGAAAATAGTATTAGGGGTCAATTTCGCTTGAGCGAGCCATGCTCGCTTGAGCGAAATTACTCTAGTATCATCAGGCACCTTACTGTCTGATTTTCGCTCGAGCGAGGCTGGCTCGCTGGGCGAAAATCGTCCAGTATCCATCTTCCCCTTACTCGCTTGAGCGAACCACCAAGCACTGACTGTTCCGCTTGAGCGAGAAAGGTCCAGTAGCTCTCCCACTCGATCTCGCTTGGGCGAAGCCTCACCCTCCTGAGTAAAATAACTCCAGTAGCTAACCTCTGATTTCCAAGAAAATCTCGCTTGGGCGAATTAGGGCCATTGGCTACACCCCTGTTTCACTAAGATCTCGCTTGAGCGAGATTTCCACTCGCTTGAGCGAGTTATGCAGAAAAATGATGAACAGGGTAAGTTCATACAACTTAACATACCAAACTTCGATTCATGCCATTTTAGCCTACTCTAATGCATTATATCCATTCAACCATGCATTTACAATCTTATCCAATTGTCTATACATTTCAAAATCAATTACCATTCATTCAATGCATAACATTTGAAATCATTTTCTCATAAACTTCATAACATACTACAAGTTATAACACACTATCCATTCATGAAAATTTAACATTAACAAACATCATAATTCATCATCTTACATCATTTGGGTCATTAATGAAAATTGGCCATACACACCAAGGTCCAATTTTCCTACATGAACCTAAAAAATCATCAACTACAATCTAGATGGCAAAATAAGCATATATATACACTATATGCTATACAAAAGTCTAGATTTGCCAGCCAAGGCTCTTCCTATACATCTATTTAACTCTTTCCATAAAATGTACTTCAAAAGAGTTTCACTCCTCCCATGAGTGACCTGCATCATAAATCTAAAAAGTGGACAACATGGGAGAGTGAGTCATACATTCCAAAAGAATGAATATGAATACCATATGATTATGTACATATGCATCGAAACATGTATACTTTGCATACACATATAAATCACCATCTTATTCATCATCATAATACTATCATAAGTATATCACAAACGACATTATAATTTAGGCAGGGTATATACGCATATACATAATCAAGTCGTTCAACATTTGGACTATTACACAACTCATCACTTTACTCAAATTCTTATTTGGTATTTATATCTTTTATGTTGTCTTAATACATTATATCATCCTCAACACAACCATCATCATATCTCATCACCTTTGGTATACTTCCTTGCTATATGCAAATGCTCTTAAGCTAATGCATAGCACAACAGAATATTTCAACAATTGCAGATCTGACTGTGGGAATATAAACACCAAATATGGGATTTAAGTATAATCATCTAACCATACCCCTACTGCAGTAGTAAAATGTGTCCACTTATACTCAAATTGCATGCATTTTCACCAATCTTTTACTGGTGCCAAACCGCATTGCCCATCTTGCAACACTTGGTAATTTTCACCATGACCACGGTAACACATATCAATATATAGTGTTACGGGCCGGCCATGACTCATTTCATGGCGGCTGTGATCCGAAGGACCACCGGGGTCACTTACTCATCAAGAGCCACCCCCCACAAGGGCCAGCCACATGTATCTCCCCGTAGCATTACATGGGCGGCTTCGTGACTTACACACCGAGTCACAGGGGAAAACAAAATTTGCTTGTGCACTGAGCCACCCTCCCACTGGGTCGGCCGAGGGAACTCCCCTAATGTTCCAACATCGGCGGCTATGTAGTATGCCATGGATGCAAATGCCAATCATATGCATTTCTCACTTTATGCATCATATTCATGCCACTCATCATACATCATCATCATCATCATTACCAACACCACCTCATCATTCTTTGTGGATTTTATTATTGTTGGCTTTAGTCTTTATTCTCAAGTTTCAATATGGCCTTTATTCTCAAGTTTCAATATGGCATTTTAACAATTCACTCACCATTTACAATGGGACTCATCATCAATTTCAATCATTAACTTTACATTATTAATCATGGTATACTATTCATTCACACCCAATTTCAACCAAACATTAATTTTATTCATTAACTTATATGTAAAATCCCAATCAATCAACTATTCATGACACAATTTAACTCTATTTACTCATAATCATATCTATAATTTCATAACATGTTTAAGACATGTTATAGGCATCATTTTCCACCATTTGTTAGGCTTCGGGAATTCCTTCCCATCAAGCCTCATTCATTAGATTCAAAGGCTACAAAACAACTATAGCCTAACATACCTAAAACTAGTCCATTTACCAACATCCATATTCTCAATATTATACATTTCCTCTCAAATATATTGTCCCAATCACATTTGCCATTTCCCCCTAAATCTTAGGGTTAGGGTTTTCACCAAACTCACTAATATCCATAAATACATGATAACTCTCATCTCTTTCCAACCATAAATACATCTACCACATTTATCCCTTATTAAAACCTCATATTTATGGCACCCACCTAGGGCTCATGCATTAATTGCTTCCATTAAACACCCCACTAATAAATATTGCTCTCCCAACATAACAACACATACCTATGGCCATAAAGTCAACAAAATGATGAGAATAACTTACCTTACACCCAAAAACAAATATGGAGCCAAAGAGAGGGAGAGACCAAGCGAAAATAAGGAGAAGAAGGAAGAGGAAACTTCAATCTCCAAGCTTTCTTCAAGGACGGAAATGAGGGAGGAAGAAGGTTCACCACTTGGCTAGGGTTTTAGAAGAAAGGAAAAGGAGAAAATGCAGTAGAGAAATAGAGAAGAAGAAGAAGTGGAGTGTCTTTCCTATTCACTTAGCATGCTTACGAGAAGAGAAAGGAAAAAATGGGCTTTTGGTTTTAATTTTTATCCCTCTCATTAAAGTTTATCATTTTATGACAAACAAGATCTCTGTTTGGGCTCAATACTTTATCTAAAAATTATTCCGAATGCATATTCGGACTCCCAATAATATTCTCAACAGCCCTGACCAATATCATTCCAATCAGAGATACTTGGTCCGATACCCATATTTTAATCGGGTCAGTTTTTAGCTTATTCGGTCCCCAAAATCTTAATTTAATTAATTCCAATATTTTGGGACATTAAATAATCCACCATCAATTATTTAATATTAATTCCTTTAATTAATCTTTTACTTTAAAATTTTGGGATGTTACAATCCACCCCACCAAAAAGAAAATTTCGTCCTCGAAATTTAACATACCAGATTCGAACACGTCGGGGTATCGTTCTCTGATGTCGTCCTCACGTTCCCATATGAACGTCTCCATATTTCCATGTTTCCAAGCGACCTTCACCAAAGGCACCAACTTGTTCCGTAATCTCTTCACGGAATGCTCGACAACGCGAACAAAAAAGGAGGAATGGACAAATCATCACGTACATCAACATCGTCTATAGGGATTACGTGTAGAGGATCATGGATATACTTCCTCAACTAGGATACATGGAATACGTTGTGTAGGTTAGTAAGATGCGGAGGAAGTGTAATCCGATAAGCAACATCGCCAATCCGCTCCAAAACCTCAGAAGGTCCAATAAACCTAGGACTTAACTTTCCACTTTTCAACGTCCTTCTAATCCCTTTATCACGCGAGACCTTCAAAAATATGTGATCACCTACTTGAAACTCAAGTGGTTTATGCCTTTTGTCATAATAACTCTTCTGTCGGTCCTGAGCAATCTTTATATTCTCTTGTATCTTCTTAATCTGCTCAGTAGTCTCCTAAACAATCTTCGACCCTAAAGCCAAGTTCTTACCAGTCTCCAGCCAACATAGAGGGGTTCTACATTTTCTGCCATAAAGTGCCTCATAGGGAGCCATACCAATAGAACTATGATAGCTGTTGTTGTATGTAAGCTCAATCAGTGGTAAGAATCTCTCCCAACATCCACCATGCTCAAGAACACAAGCCCTCAACAAATCTTCAAGGCTTTGTATTGTCCTTTCAGATTGTTCGTCGGTTTGAGGATGATAAGCGGAACTAAGTTTCAACTTAGAACCCAACTCATTATGAAAGCTTCCCTAAAATCGAGAAGTAAACCGAGGGTCACGCCTGATATGATACTAGACGACACACCATGTAGCCTAACAATCTTCTTTATGTATAAATGTGTCAATCTCTCCAAAGAACTCTTTATATTCATGGGCAAGAAGTGTATAGCATCATTTCCAGCACGAGTTCTGGGTAGTCCAAAAACAAAATCCATAGAAATGCTATCCCATTTCCAAACAGGGATCTCCAAAGGTCTCAAATAACCAGATGGTCTTTGATGTTTGACCTTAGCCTTTTGACAAACAAGGCAAGATGCTACAAAGTTCACAATATCACGCTTTATACCAGGCCACCAAAAATTCTTCTTTAAGTCTTGGTACATCTTGGTGGAACCAGGATGAATGCTCAATACACTTTTGTGAGCTTCCTCAAGTACACATTTCCTCACATCACCACTTGAGGGAACATAAATTCAACCCTTCACACGCCAAATACCATCCGGACCTTCCACTAGAAACAAGTTTTTCCTTTTTCTCTTGGGTTTTCTTCATCTCAATCAAATACTCATCATTTGGTTGTTGTACTTTCACATATTCAAGAAATTCATTTGTAACCTTCAACATCTCAAGCGACATTTTCTTTGGAGTATATGTCTCCACACCCACATTCAAATTTTCTAAATTGTTTAATCAACTCCATCTCTTTCGCCATCATCATAGAAATATACAATGACTTCCGGCTCAAAGCATCGGTAACCATATTTACCTTTCTAGGATGATACCTCAACTTGAACTCATAATCCTTCAGAAATTCCATCCATCACCGTTGGCGCATATTAAGTTCTTTATGGTCAAACGAATACTTAAGGCTCTTGTGATCACTAAAGACCACAAACTTAGAACCATATATGTAATGTCGCCATAACTTCAAAGCAAACACCACCGCCGCCAATTCAAGATCATGTGTAAGATAATTAACCTCACGCGGTCACAATTGTCTCGATGCATAGGCTATCACACGCTTCTTTTGCATCAACACACATCCAAGACCAAGCTTAGACGTATCACAATACACCACAAAATCATCCGTCAAATCAGGCAATGCCAACACTGGTGCGGTAGTAAGCCTTAATTTTAACTCTTGAAAACTTTCTTCACATTCACGGGTCCACACGAAAGGTTGATTCTTACGAGTCAACTTCGTCAATGGTAGGGTTAAGCGGGAAAATCCTTCAATAAACCTCTGGTGATAACCGACAAGACCAAGAAAACTTCTTATCTCTATCATAGACGTTGGTCGTTCCCAAGCCATAACGGCTTCAACTTTCGATCTATCAATGGCAACTCCATTATCGAAAATCATATGACCAAGAAAAGAAATCTCACTTGTCGCGACCGGGATCGCGGCGGCACGGCCGACCCTCAAAACGATCTTTTTTGTTTGAAAAAAAACAGGGAGTCGCCACCAATATTTTTTTAGGATAAAATACTGGGAAAACCTTTCGTTAAAGCACTGGTTATAAAAAATGAAATTCCATGTTCGGGAGTCTAATTACAGGTGAGGAAGGTATTAGCACCTCACAACTGTCCGTTATAAAAACGGTTACCTCAATATGATAGCGCGCATTATAATTAACCTAATAATTATTTTAACTTCTTCATTAAAAAGAAAATACACGAACTGACAAAAAATATAAGAAAACAAACACGGAATTTTTACATGAGATTAACAGGACGTCTCGTCCAAATTAAACTCGCTCCACCCTTTTTAAAAAAAAAATGAGATTAACAAAACGTCTCGTCCAAATTAATCTCGTTCCGCCTTTTTAAGAAATAGAGAAATAAAAATTACAATAATAATGAGAATAATAATATTCATTACAACCTTTTTGCTAGTCCAAATAGAATGTATGAAGCACTCATTTTTGTTACATAATTATTACAAACCTAGAAAGGGGTAAAAAAGAAAAGAAAAGCAATTTATTTAAGTGGGAAAATGAAATTCCGAGTGAAAAGGTGAAAAACCGAGTGAAAAATGGAAAAATTGAGTGAAAAGGTGAAAAGCCGAGTGAAAAAGTGGAATACCGAGTGAGAAAGTAGAATGCCGAGTGAAGGTTGAATACCGAGTGAAAACAATGGGCTGACCGAGTGAAAGAGGGACGGTATTAGAGTTAATAGGAGAGGGACAGTGTTGGTGAGGATTTCTGAGAGGGGCGGTGTTGAATGAAAGGAAATGGGATGGTGTTGGGATGAGGAGAGTTTGGAGTGAGGAGCTAAAGACGGATGGGTGAAAGGGAGCTGGGTGAGGTCAGTTTCAGTGAGGATGAGGACGGTTTGGGGGGAGGACAGTTTAGAGTGAGGAGTTGAGGACGGATTGGAGGGGGGTGTGAGGTATGTGTTTGGTTTAGAGGGGTTGTGAGGTGTGTGTGTGTGGTTCGGTTTGAGAGGATAAGAGGAAAGGGAGAGTAGGGTGAGAGAAGGTGAGGGAATGGGACGGTGGAAGGGGGCTGTGATGTGTGTGTGTGTGTGGAGGAAGAGGGGGCTGTGAGGATGGGATGGTGTTGGGATGAGGAGGAGAGGGGATGTTGCTGGGGTTTTAAAGGAGGTGGACAGTGTGTTTGGAGGAGGAAGTGAGGGAGAGTACGGTGAGGGAGAGTGTTAGGCGTTTCCAAAATGAAAGTTCCTTTTTTCTTTTTTTTGAAGGCTTCAGGATCTTCTCTATTTATAGAGGTCCTGGACGCCCACCAGCAGTGGCAAGTGGAATTTTTTATTATTTTTCCTTGCCAGCCGCCCCACTTGATCAGCCGCCCCACTTGGCCAGCCTGGATGGAGTTGGTGGACACAGCTTGCACCTAGGCAGCTATAGGGGTCGGCAAATAGTCTTTGTCATTTTGTCAGCCGCCCCCACAAGTTAAAGATCCACTTGGATAATGGAAATCCAAGTCAGCAAGGGCACTCGGTGGGAATATGGGTCGGATTTTACCTTCTCTCCAAAATCCGAGTGGAAAAGGTGCCTTTTGTGCACAAAACCGAGTGGAAAGGTGTAGTTTATACAAAAACCGAGTGAAGAATGACTCAGAACCGACTAAAATGTTTGGAGTTTGACTCGGAATGGTTGAATAATGACACGGAATTGGATGAAAGATGACTCAAAATTGGGTAAAAATGGCTCAGAAACTGACTGAAGAGTCTTCATTCGGTGCTGACTGAAGAAGCATCACTCGGTGCTGACTGAAGAGTCTTCACTCGGTGTTGACTGAAGAAACTTCACTCGGTGCTGACTGAAAAGTCTTCACTCTGTGCTGACTGAAGAGTCTTCATTCGGTGCTGACTGAAGAACATCACTCGGTAACTTGAAGTGAATTTAATCACTCGGAAAACCTTGTTCGGATTTGCTTTTGAGTCATTCAGTAGACTCTTTCTTCCCTTGGAAATCCGACTGGCTTTTCACTCGGAATTTAACAGTCAGCTCTGACTGGCTTCTCACTCGGATGTGCTCATTCGGAGTCAGCTCTGTTTTTTTAAATCAGAAGGGTTTTAACTCGGAGTCAGCTTTGTTGTCAATCAGCACTTAGAACTTGGACATATTCACTCGGAACCGACCTCGGGAGTCGGTCTCATCTTCCAATCAGAATGGAACTTGGACATTTGCACTCAGTTTTTGCCTTCTTCTTACTCAGAACTTGGAAATTGGACTTTTTTCACTCAGAAACTACCTTCTTTCCACTCAGAATTTGGAAATTGGACGTTTTTGACTCGGAATCTGCCTTCTTTCAAATCAGAATTTGGAAATTGGATGTTTTTCACTCGGAAACTGCCTTCTTTCTACTCAGAATTTGGAAATTGGACGTTTTTCACTCGGAATCTGCCTTCTTTCCAATCAGAATTTGGAAACTTTGACATGTCCACTCGGAAACCGCCTTCTTATCAATCAGAAATCAGAATTTTGGCAATTTTCACTCGGATCCAGCCTTCTTTCCACTCAGAAATTGGAATTTTGGCCATTTTCACTCGGCAAAATCCTTCTCCTCATTCAGAACTCGGGATCTTGGGAATTTGCACTCGGATAGTCTCATTTTGCTCAGAATTTCTTTCCCTGAGTCCTTTCTTGAAGCTTTTCCTTCATTTTTTGAAATTTTCTTGAAGCCCAATCAGAATATTACCTTGCCACGTTTCACTCGGAGCCTCTTTACTCGGAAATGATCATTCCGAGTCATCGTACTCGGAAATGATCATTTCTGAGTCTTTTTTTTATTTGTATTCTTTTCTTTTCTTTTCTTTTTTTCTTCTTTTTCTTTATTTTTTTCTTTTTACTTGTATTCTTTTCTTTTTTCTTTTCTTTTTTGTTTTTCTTCTATTTTTTTTACTTGTATTCTTTTCACTCGTGGATATCAATCGGACTGAAATAGGTGTTCACAGATGCCCCTCTTTACTTCTTTTTTATGAGAAAAGCATGAAGTTTCTTCTTGCTTTTGAAATGGAAAAGGAGTAAAGACGTGAACACCGTTGTCGAAATAACCAAGAATACCAGATGAGGGGGAAAACCCAGAACTGACAGGAAAAGTAAAAGGTGAGGGTGTTGCCTCTCGGTTGACTGAAAAAGTAAAAGGTGAGGGGGTTGCCTCTCGGTTGACTGAAAAAGTAAAAGGTGAGGGTGTTGCCTCTCGGTTGGCTGAAAAAGTAAAAGGTGCCATTTGATCGGCGACTGGAAGGTGAAGGGGTGTCATTTGATCGGCGACAGGAAGGTAAAGGGGTGCCATTTGATCGGCGACAGAAAGGTAAAGGGGTGCCATTTGATCGGTGACAGGAAGGTAAAAGGGTGCCATTTGATCGGCAACTGGAAAGCAAAGGGGTGCCATTTGATCGGCGACTGGAAGGTAAAGAGGTGCCATTTGATCGGCAACAGGAAGGTAAAGGGGTGTCATTTGATCGGCAACAGGAAGGTAAATGGGTGCCATTTGATCGTCGACTGGAAGGTGAAAGGGTGTCATTTGATCGGCGACAAGAAGGTAAAGGGTACCATTTAATCGGCGACAAGAAGGTAAAGGGGTGCCATTTGATCGGCAACTAGAAAGCAAAGGGGTGCCATTTGATCGGCGACTGGAAGGTAAAGGGTGCCAGTTGATCAGCGATAGGAATGTAAAGGGGTGTCATTTGATCGGCAACAGGAAGGTAAAGGGTGCCATTTAATCGGCGATAGGAAGGTAAAGGGGTGCCATTTGATCGGCAACTGGAAAGCAAAGGGGTGCCATTTGATCGGCGACTGGAAGGTAAAGGGTGCCAGTTGATCGGCGACAAGAATGTAAAGGAGTGCCATTTGATCGACAACTGGAAGGTAAAGGGTAAAAATTGGGGGAGCTAACAGGACGTCTCGTCCAAATTAACTCTCTGTATCTAAAAGCTTGGGGTGATGCCCCGGCTTGCCATGATTGAAGCCTTCGACTGAATAAATCTGGGGTGATGCCCCAGTTTGAGATGGTTTGAAAGAATCTTGGGGTATTGCCCTTTGTTTGAAAGGAGGAGTCCTGGGGTGATGCCCCAGTTTTGGAAAAAGTGATCTGGGGGTCAACAGGACGTCCCGTCCAAATTAACCAGGATATAGAGCTTTGGGGTTATGCCCTATTTTTGGAAGAATGATCTGGGGGTTAACAGGACGTCCCGTCCAAATTAACCGGGATCTAGAGCTTTGGGGTGATGCCCCATTTTTGGAAGAATGATCTGGGGGTTAACAGGACATCTCGTCCAAATTAATCGGGATCTAGAGCTTTGGGGTGATGCCCCATTTTTGGAAGAATGATCTGGGGGTTAATAGGACGTCTCGTCCAAATTAACCGGGATCTAGAGCTTTGGGGTGATGCCCCATTTTTAGAAGAATGATTTAGGGAGATGCTCTTGTTTGGAAGGGAGATCTGGGGTGATGCCCCAGTTTGGAAGGGAGATTTGGGGAGATGCCCCAGTTTGGAAGAGAAATCTGGGGAGATGCCCCAGTTTGGAAGAGAGATCTGGGGAGATGCCCCAGTTTGGAAGGGAGATCTGGGGAGATGCCTGTTAGTCCTCAAATTTTGAATAAAAGCTTAAATAAAAATTTCATAAAAATTATAAAAATTAGTTTAATTTGTTAGAAAATTAGGATTTAAATTCAATAAATGGATGTTGTTGGAAATAATCTGCCCTTGATCAATTTTCTCTAGTTTTGTAGTGAAAAAGTTAAGAAATCAAGAGAAAATTACACTGGAGAAGCTGACGCGTAGCCTCACCCCAAGCGTAGCATCAAGAGCTATTTTTGATGCTGACGCTACGCTGCGTAGTCTTCACTCCCACTTTGGCTAACCACTCCACTTGGACCCAATAATGGGCACTCCACTCAGCACAAGGGCCACCCCACTCAGCACAAATGGCCAAAACACAGTGGAGACACGTCCAAGTGGCCAAGCATGATTGATTTTTATAATTTGTAGTGGCCATTATCAGCTGTTTAATGGAAGCTGAGTCATGGGCCTGACGCGTAGCGTCAGCACCCTTGCTCAGCCCTATAAATAGGGCCATCCAACACCATTCTAGGCATCCCATTCCATACACAGCATCTCATTCTCTTCTCTCTTGTGCTCAACTTTGAGTACTTCTTTTTGAGTTGTAGTTCTAGAATAGTTTTCTAGATACTTGAGTGTGTTTCGGTGTATTGTGATCGTTGTATCGTGAAGTTTCCATCGTCTTCGTAATGTCAAACTCTGTAAGTGTTGTTTTTACTTTTACCATGTGTAACTAATTTGTTTATGTTGGAATTGGTGAACTAATCTATTGAGTATAATGTTGTGAATTCGACCTCTGCATGTTTATGATTCAAGTCCATGTTAGTATCTCAACCTTTTATTAATATGAACGTCAAACGGGAGAATGATTTTCATGTGTATCGAAACTGGTTTTATTAGTGTAAATGTCAAACGGGAGAATGATTATTTATGCCGTATTGAAACTAGTTTTGACAAAAGTAAAAAGTTGGAATACCCTTGGTATCTCAATTCTATAGGGGTTGTTAACCATTGTTGCCATAAGGCCAGGTCTTAATGCAAGTTTTTACTGAGAAAGCTCACGAGGGATCGGACTTTACGGTGAATTCTTAGAATTTATATCACGAGGGATCGGTTATAATGATTTTAAGCTGCAATGACATGAAACTTGATGATTAAATATGCATGTCTTGAGTTCCTCATTGTTATTCTAGATTAGGGATCCAATTTCCAACATAATTTGTTTATCTGTGTTTATCTCAAGTATCTTACCTATTCTAGATTGCAACTCGACTTTTTAGATAGATTTTTATTTTCTTTTATCTTATGAATCATTCAACCATGCTATCTTGTGAATATTGTATAAACTGTATATAAATCATTCTTTTGTTTATAATTTCCTTCACATTTACCATAGTAAGTAGAAAATTACTGTTGTTATTGGACTTTCAATCCCAGTGGAACGATATCTAAATTTTGAAAACTACAAACGATTGGTGCGCTTGCCAATTAACAAACCCGGTGGTGGAAACGGACCGTTGAGGCGCCGTCGCCGGGTTAACAAGTTTTCTGGCGCCGCTGCCGGGGATTGAATTGTTTCAGTGAAACAGTAAAATTTTAATTACCGTGGTAAATATTTTTTTACCTTAGATATTTTTTTTATTTATTTTTTATCATTGTTACACTAACTTTCTTTGTCTAGTTTGTGTATGCAAACTCGATCTACCGCAGGTAAAATTTATTTTGATCCTGAGATAGAAAAGTTTGTAAAGAAAATCAAGTCTTTGAAATCTAAAACACAAACTAAGTCTTCTTCTACTTTTAAGGATTTTGAAAATTCAAATATGGCTGCTGAAAGGAGAACATTGGGACAGTTTGCTGCTATAAATGGTCCACCCCGAGTTTCGGGAATGTTTCAAGGACCAGTTTTACCAGTGGAAATTAAACCTGCTACTTTAAACATTATTCAAAACAACCAATTTGCTGGTTTAAATCATGAAGAACCATATGAACATTTAACTGTTTTTTATGAGTTATGCAGCACAATTGGTTTTGAACCCAATCAAGAAGAGTCTGTTTACATGAGACTTTTTCCTTTTTCATTGATTGGGAAAGCAAAAGAATGGTTTAAATCTTGTCCACCGGGTAGTTTTGCAAACTGGTCCGATGTTGAAAGAAAATTTTTTGAAAGATTTTATTCTCCTTCAAAATATTTTGAAGCAATGACAGCCATACACTCTTTTTCTCAAAATAATAATGAATCACTAGGAGAGACATGGGAACGATTCATGGCACTCTTGAGAAAATGCCCAAACCACAACCTGAATGATGCCGAAAAGGTAAGAATCGTTTACCATGGTCTATTGCCTCAGTTCAAGATGATGTTAGATGCTTGTGTAGGTGGTTCTTTAATGAACAAGACTGTGGAAGAAGCCATAGAAATATTGGAATCAATGGCTATTAGTGACTGACAAGCAAAGCATGAAAGAGGTAATATGCAGAGGAAGCCAGGAATGCTCGAATTGGGAGTAAATGATGCAGTGTTGGCTCAGCAAAAATTACTGACCCAACAAATTGAAGTTATGAGCAAGCAATTGGAAAAACTTCAAATTGCTCAAGTAGCATCACCACCCCCTGCTCAACTTAAAACATGTATGCACTGCATGGGAGAACAACCATGTGGTTACTGTGGAAATGAGCAAGAGCAAGCCAATTTCATGAACCATCAAAGAGCACCCTTAGGTAATTTTCCTTTTAATCATGGAAATTCTTTTCCTAACAATTACCTGCAGGGTTGGCAAAATCAGAATATTGGCTGGAGACAGGACACTGGACCTTCCAACAAACCTCCTAACAATCAATTCAAGCCACAACAAACTGACAATGCAAGATTGACAAGAATAGAGGAATCTATTCAATAGTTATTGCAGTTTGTAGAGATAAATGAAGTTGCCCGAAAAGCATCAGACATACAAATGGGTCAGCTTGCAAAAGAAATAGCCGAATTAAAGAGTTCTGGGTTTTCTGCAAACACTTAAAACCCAAGGGAACAATGTGATGCTGTTTCTTCTGATATTGTAAAAATTGATTGTAAAGAAAAGAGTGAGAAAAAGAAAGAAGAAGAAAAAGAAAGTGAAAAAATAGAAAAAAATGAAAAAAATGAAAAAGAAAAAAATGTGCAAGTAGACACAGAGCAAGAAACAAACTGTATAACCCCAAAAAAATGTAAAGATCCGGGGAGTTTCACCATTCCTGTGACAATCGGAAATATCAACATCAGGAATGCGTTATTAGATTTAGGGGCTAACATTAACTTGATGCCCTTAGATTTAATAAAGCGCATTGGTGAATATGAGTTAAAGGAAGCAAAGACAGAATTACAGTTTGCAGATCGCTCCGTCAAAAAGCCTTTTGGGATTGTGGAAGATGTGTTGGTAAAGGTTGACAAGTACCACTTCAAGGTTGACTTTGTGGTGCTGGATATGAAGGAGGATACTGAGATCCCCCTGATCCTAGGAAGACCTTTCATGAAGACTGCAAGGATCAGAGTAGATGTTGATCTAAGTACGGTTGCAGTCAAAGTTTATGAAGAAGAGATAAGCTTAGTGCTCATGAATACCTCAGGATAAGTAATGAGGAAAAAGTTTACCTTTCAACCGAACCAGGTATATCTCTTCCCAATCAATTAAATTGTTTTAAATTAACCGATGCTTTGAAAGATGAAAAACAGGTAATTAAGCATCGGAAAAGAAGAAGAAGAAAGAAAAAGACAGGTGATTCCTCAACGAATATTGGGAGACCACCTGATTAATCAAAGGTAATGTCTGGCTGGAGACATTAAACCTAGCGCTCAATGGGAGGCAACCCATTCTTTTCTTGTTATTTATATATTGAAAAAAAAAATAATTTTAACTTGTTTAAAAGAAAAGGGGTTTTAAACTGAAAAGAAAAGGTTTTGAAAATCAAAAAATTATGAAAATCAAAAACAGAAGCCCACGCGTAGCGCCAATGTGACGCGTAGCGTGGACTCTGAATTTTGGGTCTGATGCGTAGCGTCCCATCCACGCGTAGCGTTAGAGCCCACGTTCAGTTTTTAAAACTGAACCAGAGAGGCCCATCTTAGGGTTTAAAACCTAAGATCTCCTCTTTGCCTCACTTTAGTTTTCAAAACCCTAAATTTCGAAACCTCTTTCTCTCTTCCAAGCCCTCTTCAATCCTAATTGCTCAAGGAAACACAAGTAAGTGTTCTAATCCGTTCTCTTTAGTTTAGTTTTAATTTTCGATTTTTAGAAATAAATGTGGTTAGGATTAGGATTAGAAGACCATTAGGATTGATTGCTGTTAGGAATTAGGAATTGAATGGATATAATGTGGTTTGGAAAGGGGTTGCTGCTGTGCAACCCCTATTTTTTTTTTCTGTTCTGCACAGCTCACGCGTAGCGTCACACTGACGCGTAGCGTGAGGATGAACTGTGAGCCCACGCGTAGCATCCCACAGATGCGTAGCGTGGGCAGAACAGGCTGATGCGTAGCGTCACACCACGCGTAGCGTCAACCTCTGTTTTTAATTTTTAATTCTTGCTGTTTGTTTGTTGGTTGTTGTTTTCTTTTTTAATTAATAAATTTTCATATTTAGTATTTGTTATACTTTCTTGCATAAAAATAAATTTGTATAAATTTTGAATAAATTATATTTTGTTTTGAAAATTATTTATAGGTGTGTTAATTTCTTTATAAATCATAAAATACAAAAATATGTTGTGGTATATTTGAATTCCAATTTTAGAAAAAACCAAAAATATTTTTATGGATTAATGTGTGATTTATTGTTTAATGTGTGTTTAATTTTAAAATTTTTACTTTTTGCAGATGGCACCTAGGAAATCCATTCCCACTGCTGGTCCCTCTAAAAGATAGAGGAAGACCACGGATACCGACACCACCTCTGAGGATCCTGATCCTCAGGGACAGGAGGTGTTAGGACCGAGGGATCCCACCAGATTTCGCACTGATGCGAAGTGGGCAAGGTTTCATCAGATCAAGGGCCAGAGACTTATCTGGGAGAGGGTACTTGATCTGAGTGCAGGAGATTACCCTGAGCTTCAAGATGGAATTCAGCAGAGGAGATGGGGACCTCTATTCTCTCTACCTACTGAGGGGGACCCCATCTTAGTGATGGAGTTTTATGCAAATGCTTTCAGGACCCGCCAGGACGTACCGAACATAGGGCAGCAGCGGACGAGTTGGGTGAGAGGCCGGCATATTTCATATGACTGGGACACTATCAGCACCCTATTGGGTAACCCTTGGGAGCCTACTCCCGAGGATGACACTTGTTTCTGGAAAGAAAACAGAAACAAGATTGCTGCTGAGGGAGAGTTAGGATACTCCCTCGAGGAGGTTGCTCATTTCTTGAGCAAGGATGGAATTTTTTTCAACCTAAGTAGGGTTGGAAGGAGTCCATCTAACCTCCTAAAGACCCAGTTGACCCCCATAGCCCAGGCGTGGTCCCACCTCATGCTTCATAATATCACTCCTGTCACCCACCTTTCTTCCCTTCCAGTTGATCGTTGTTGCCTTCTTTATTCTATCCTCCAGGGCCACACCATTGATATTGCTGAGCTTATATCCGAACAGATTCACTTTTATGCCCTTGGGTATAAAGTGAATCGCCCCATACCCTTTCCTCTCATCATATCTGCCTTACTGAGGAGGCAGGGAGTCATGGTGCCTTCTCTAGAGTTTACTAGTTCTTCAGGGAGAGTCCCTAAAGTTCTAGTGAACAGAGATTATTTTGTGCAGCAGTGCGAGCTTCCACCACTAGAGCAGGAGGCTCAGCCTCGACCTAGGAGGAGGAGACCACCAGTACAGCCTCCATCTACTGATGCTGTTACACAGGGCTTTGCCCGGATATCACTTGAGCATCAGCATATGATGCAGATGATGGCTGCCACTCATAGAGCTTATATTCATCTTCACGATGAATTTTATCAGTACAGGTTACAGGGAGAGGGAGCACCTTATGTTACCCCGGCCGAGTTTGCAGCACATGTAGCTTGGCCCGGAGATTTACCTACCTACCCCGAGACTGGTGGATCATCTGGCGCACAGGCTGACTCTGATGGCGATGGTGATGATGAGGAGGAGGAGGATGATGATCAGATGGAGGATTGAGGATGCCATCTTCATTTTATTTTGAGTACATTTATTTTTAGTTGATATTTACATTTACATTTACATTTTATATTATGGTATTTTATTATTTGTGTGGTGTGTTGTTACGTAATTATTTGTTTATTGCATATTTTATTCGAAATAAAAAAAATAAAAAAATAAAAAATAAAAATAAAAATAAAAATAAAAATAAAATTTTCTTTTAATAAATCAATCAAATTTTTGTTAGTAAGTTAGTTTATACACTTAGAGTTTTTACACAATGAAACTTAATTTTGTAAAATTAATTATTGAATTTTTATAACTTAGGAATTTTGATAAATTTAATTACAATAAGTTTATTAACCATCAAGCAAATTTCAATAACCCGGTAAGTTGAGAGATCTTTTTAAACACTTGAGGGTTTAATCGACATATTTTCAATTCGAATTGATTTTGCTTTAATCTCTGATTTGTGTTGTTGTACAGAGAATTCGGGAAAATGATCAAGGCACATTTATTGGTGAAACGAAACCTTGGGCCAAACAGCTTACCTTGGTAAAAAAATCTTTTATCCCTTGCAAGCCAATTTGAGCCTAAAATAAAATTCTTGGTACCCTTAAAAACCTAATTTTGTTTTAACCATTCCCTATACTTGATTGATTAAAAGAGCAGTTGAAATAAATGAAAAATATTCAAATGTTCTTACAAAAATGGGGAGTGAAAATGAGCAACTTGATTCTTTTCAAAAAAATAGAATATGGAAAAGAAAAGTCAAAAATAGTGAAAAGAATCAAGTTGAGGGTATTTATTTTTCATCAATAAAAATAAATGAGAGTTTGGATCAAGAGAAAAGCCTAAAAATTATGAAAATGCTCTTTTATGATTTCAGGTTTTTGAATTCCAAGAAAAACCATTGATTCTTGTAAACCAAGCCTCATTACAACCCGTGAAAAGACCTTGTGATTTTTGAATTAACTCTGTATAAATAACCATTGATTAGATGACAAACAAAGTTAAATTCGTTTGATTTTATGATTGATTGAGTGAAACAGGTTACCAATTGCATAGAGATAAACACTTGTGAGGTAAGCCTGAAATTCTGCTTGATTATTAATAGAATATTGTAAATAATTTTATCATTAAACCTTTGTTATATTTGATATCAGTTTTTGATTATTACAAAATAGTTAAAATTGTGTAATTATTTTTTGTGGTAAATTTTTGGACTAACTTAAAAATTTGATTTCAAATTTTTATTTTTCTTATTTTTCTCTCTTGCTCGAGGACGAGCAATGTCTCAAGTTGGGGGTATTTGTTAGTCCTCAAATTTTCAATAAAAGCTTAAATAAAAATTTCATAAAAATTATAAAAATTAGTTTAATTTGTTAGAAAATTAGGATTTAAATTCAATAAATGGATGTTGTTGGAAATAATCTGCCCTTGATCAATTTTCTCTAGTTTTCCAGTGAAAAAGTTAAGAAATCAAGAGAAAATTACACTGGAGAAGCTGACGCGTAGCCTCACCCCACGCGTAGCATCAAGAGCTATTTTTGATGCTGACGCTACGCATCACAGCCACGCGTAGCGTCAGTGCTGCGTAGTCTCCACTCCCACTTTGGCCAACCACTCCACTTGGACCCAATAATGGGCACTCCACTCAGCACAAGGGCTTCCCCACTCAGCACAAATGGCCAAAACACAGTGGAGACACGTCCAAGTGGCCAAGCATGATTGATTTTTATAATTTGTAGTGGCCATTATCAGCTGTTTAATGGAAGCTGAGTCATGGGCCTGACGCGTAGCGTCACAGGGACGCGTAGCGTCAGCACCCTTGCTCAGCCCTATAAATAGGGCCATCCAACACCATTCTAGGCATCCCATTCCATACACAGCATCTCATTCTCTTCTCTCTTATGCTCGACTTTGAGTACTTCTTTTTGAGTTGTAGTTCTAGAATAGTTTTCTAGATACTTGAGTGTGTTTCGGTGTATTGTGATCGTTGTATCGTGAAGTTTCCATCGTCTTCGTAATGTCAAACTCTGTAAGTGTTGTTTTTACTTTTACCATGTGTAACTAATTTGTTTATGTTGGAATTGGTGAACTAATCTATTGAGTATAATGTTGTGAATTCGACCTCTGCATGTTTATGATTCAAGTCCATGTTAGTATCTCAACCTTTTATTAATATGAACGTCAAACGGGAGAATGATTTTCATGTGTATCGAAACTGGTTTTATTAGTGTAAATGTCAAACGGGAGAATGATTATTTATGCCGTATTGAAACTAGTTTTGACGAAAGTAAAAAGTTGGAATACCCTTGGTATCTCAATTCTATAGGGGTTGTTAACCATTGTTGCCATAAGGCCAGGTCTTAATGCAAGTTTTTACTGAGAAAGCTCACGAGGGATCGGACTTTACGGTGAATTCTTAGAATTTATATCACGAGGGATCGGTTATAATGATTTTAAGCTGCAATGACATGAAACTTGATGATTAAATATGCATGTCTTGAGTTCCTCATTGTTATTCTAGATTAGGGATCCAATTTCCAACATAATTTGTTTATCTGTGTTTATCTCAAGTATCTTACCTATTCTAGATTGCAACTCGACTTTTTAGATAGATTTTTATTTTCTTTTATCTTATGAATCATTCAACCATGCTATCTTGTGAATATTGTATAAACTGTATATAAATCATTCTTTTGTTTATAATTTCCTTCACATTTACCATAGTAAGTAGAAAATTACTGTTGTTATTGGACTTTCAATCCCAGTGGAACGATATCTAAATTTTGAAAACTACAAACGATTGGTGCGCTTGCCAATTAACAAACCCGGTGGTGGAAACGGACCGTTGAGGCGCCGTCGCCGGGTTAACAATGCCCCAGTTTGGAAGAGAGATCTGGGGAAATGCTCCTATTTGAGCTTTTTAGTGAGAGGAGCATGATAGGTACTAGTTTGGTACTGGTGAATTCACTGGGGAAGGATAAGTCCTCTTAAGCCTGATCAAAGAAATATCCATGTTGAGGGAGCTGAGTCCATTTTGCGGTTTTCCTCAGGAGAGATCTTCAGTCTATGTTCTACTGAAGTATGAACAATAGGTCTTGCTGAGAGAAAACTTTGGCGAATACCGGCTTTTGGATGATGGATTTGGCGTTCCATTGACAAAAGAGCGAGTTAGTATAAAAACTTACAGGTAAATCTTCCCTGGCGACTGGCTTTTTAAGATAACTCATGGATGAAATAGAAACATCCTTCGACTTTTGGTGAGTGTATTTAGCAGAGATAGTTATGCTTATACCAAGTGAATTCTGGTGCTAGGATGCATTTCGTTCCCCATAACTTCACGCTCTGTCATTTTCAATTTCAAAATTTCTTTTTGGCAAAAACTTGTTTATTCATAAAATTTAGTCATGAACACATGTAGGAAGAAGGGAGACTTTTATTTATAAACATCAGGCATACACAGTAGAGATGAAAATAATATTAAGCACAGAGATGTGATAAGATATAGAGAATGGAAAGGCAAGTGGAAAGGGGAAGGCTCATATATCCTCTAGTGATCTTCTGAGAGCAATAAGAAACTTGACCCTTTATCACAACTTTGTGTTCGTCCTCTGATTTTGCTTCTGAGTGCGAAATTTGACAATGACCCTAATACCCATTTTGACCTTCTTTGTCTTTGGCTTGAAGGGTTTATATTGCAGAGTCGAGTTTGTGGAACCGCCTTTTCAGGTTTTCGGCTCATCTTGCTGCTCTAACTTTTGCCTAGGTCGCCTTTTCAGGTTTTCAACCTAGCGAGCCCCTTTTTTTTTCTTTTTTTTTTATGCAAAGTATTTCTTCACTGCATCGGCATTTACAGACATTGGCAGGTCGTCTCCATCCATGTTGGTGAGTATGAGGGCTCCTCCGGAGAAAGCCTTCTTTATAACATATGGTCCTTCGTAATTAGGTGTCCATTTCCCTCGGACGTCTTTTTGAATTGGCAAAATCTTCTTGAGGACCAAATCACCTTCTTGGAACTGTCGGGGGCGCACTTTCTTTTCGTATGCCCGCTTCATGCGTCTTTGATACAATTGTCCCTGGCAAAGGGCGGTTAACCTTTTCCCGTCAATCAGATTCAATTGGTCATATTTGGTCTGGACCCATTCAGCTTCTTCCAGTTTGGCTTCCATGATCACCCTAAGGGATGGAATTTCCACTTCAAATGGCAATACAGCTTCCATTCCATAGACCAAAGAAAATGGTGTTGCCCCAGTTGAAGTTCGCACTGAGGTTCGTATCCGTGCAGCACGAAAGGGAGCATTTCATGCCAGTCTTTGTAGGTTACTACCATCTTTTGCACTATCTTCTTGATATTTTTGTTGGCTGCCTCAACTGCTCCATTCATTTTCAGACGGTATGGAGAGGAGTTGTGGTGGGAGATTTTAAAGTTCTTGCAAAGCTCCTTCATCATTTTGTTGTTTAAATTTATACCATTGTCCGTGATGATTTGGTTTGGTAGGCCGTACCGGCATATCAGCTCACGCTTGACGAATTTGACCACAACATTTTTTGTCACATTGGTGTACGAAGCTGCCTCTACCCACTTGGTGAAATAATCGATGGCAACCAGAATAAAACGATGACCGTTTGAGGCTTTTGGCTCAATGGGCCCAATTACATCCATACCCCACATTGAAAAAGGCCATGGTGCTGACAAGACATTTAAAGATAAAGGCGGTGCATGAATGTGATCAGCATAAATCTGACATTTGTGACATCTCCGTATGTAAGCAAAATAATCTGCCTCCATAGTCATCCAAAAATACCCGGCTCTCAGGATTTTTCTTGACATAGCATGCCCATTCGTATGAGTTCCGAAAGATCCTTCGTGGATATCTTTCATGATTTGATTTGCCTCGACGGTATCAACACACCAGAGAAGAACAGAATCATAATTCCTTTTGTATAGCACGTTACCACTCAATAGGTATCCCATAGCTAGCCTTCTTAAAGTTCGTTTATCATTATCCGTAATGCCTTCAGGGTATTCTTGGCATTGGAGGTATCTTTTGATGTCATGATACCAAGGTTTGCCATCTGGCTCTTCTTCTATGACCTGGCAACGGGCAGGTTCTTGTCGTTTCTTTACCTCAATGAGAGGCACTTCGTAGTCACTGCTGACTTCGAACATAGCGGCTAGGGTGGCTAAAGCATCAGCCATTTGGTTGTCTTCTCGTGGAACATGATGGAAGGTAATTTCATCGAACTCTTTGATCATTTCTTTGATATGAGCATGATAGGGAACTAGTTTACTGTCTCAAGTTTCCCACTCATCCTTTAGTTGATGGATAACCAAAGCAGAATCTCCATAAACTTCTAGGATTTTTATTCCCACGTTTAGAGCCGCTTGCATTCCCTGAGAACATGCTTCATATTCCGCCACATTGTTGGTGCAATCAAAATAAAGCCGAGCGCAAATAGGGATGAATTCCTTATCAGGTGAGATCAGGATAACTCCAATTCCATGTCCTAGCGCGTTGGACGCCCCATCGAATCTCATGATCCATCTGGTTTCCAGGCCATCTTCTTCTTTGGAAAGAGCCAAGATATCCTCATCTGGGAAATCATGTCGCATTGGTTGGTAAGCCTCAATGGGTTGGTGTGCCAAGTAATCTGCTAGCGCACTCCCTTTAATTGCCTTTTGGGTGACATATGTTATGTCGTATTCTGTTAGTAACACTTGCCAATGGGCAATCCTCCCAGTCAAAGCAGGTTTTTCAAAGATATACTTGATGGGATCCATCTTAGACACCAGCCAAGTAGTATGATTAAGCATGTATTGCCGTAAGCGTCGGGCAGCCCAGGCCAATGCACAACATGTTCTTTCAAGAGATGAATACCTCATCTCACATTTAGTAAATCTCTTGCTCAAATAGTAGATGGCGCATTCCTTCCTCCCAGTCTCATCATGTTGACCTAATACGCATCCCATGGATTCATTCAGCACGGTCAGGTATAGGATTAGTGGTCTCCCGTGAACAGGTGGCACCTAGACTGGTGGCTCCAGTAAGTACTGCTTTATCTTTTCAAATGCAATATGGCAATCTTCATTCCACTGCCCAGGCTGGTTCTTGCGAAGCAATTTGAAAATCGGCTCACAGGTTGCTGTCATTTGGGAAATGAATTGGGCGATGTAATTCAATCTTTCCAAGAACCCTCGGACTTCTTTTTCAGTACGAGGAGGAGGCATTTCCAGAATTGCCTTGACTTTGTCAGGATCAACTTCTATCCTTCTCTCATTCACAATGAATCCTAACAATTTGCCGGATCTTGCGCCAAAAGTGCACTTGGCGGGATTCAATCTAAGTTTGAATTTCCTCAGCCTTTCAAAAAGTTTTCTCAGGTCAGCAATGTACTCCTCCTCAGACCTGGACTTGGCAATTATGTCATCTACATAGACTTCTATTTCCTTGTGCATCATATCGTGGAAGAGAGTCACCATTGCCCTTTGATAGGTGGCTCCTGCGTTCTTCAATCCAAAGGACATTACTTTGTAGCAAAAGGTGCCCCACAGAGTGATGAACGTGGTCTTTTCCATATCTTCTGGTGCCATCTTGATCTGGTTATATCCCGAAAATCCATCCATAAATGAGAAGATGGAATGTTGAGCTGTGTTATCAACCAATACGTCAATCTGACGTAAAGGAAAATCATCCTTAGGACTCGCCCGATTCAAGTCTCGATAGTCCACACACATTCTTACTTTCCCATCTTTCTTTGGAACGGGAACTATGTTGGCTACCCATTGCGGATACTTAGCTACGGCTAAGAAACCAGGATCAAATTGTTTCTTGACTTCTTCTTTAATCTTAAGAAGCATCTCTGGTTTCATTCGTCGTATCTTTTGCTTGATCGGCGAACATTCCGACTTTAAAGGCAACTTGTGTTCCACAATGTTATTATCTAGACCCGGCATATCTTGATACGACCATGCAAAAATGTCTCGAAATTCTCGGAGCAATTTAATCAATTCACTCTGCCATTGTTCGCTCAAGAGGGTGCCTATCTTGACTTCTTTATTTTCCCCTTCATCTCCCAGGTTAATGGTCTCAATCTTTTCCTGATGAGGCTGGATTTCCTTATCTTCCTGTTCCATTAATCTCGTCAATTCGGGTGAAGGTTCAAAGTCTTCCTCATTCTCCTCATAGGCGTAATCATTTGGATTATTAGAGTCATGAAATAGAACCGAGTTCTCATTACTCTCAGAAGAATCGCTTTCAGATCTGCATTTGGTGTTATATTATAATGAATGAAAACAAAGAAAGGCAAGCAAATGGAAGGTTTAAAAGAAAGAGATTGAACAAAGATGAGGTATAAAATTGGACTGCATTCATTTAATTTAATAAACAAGCAAGTTTTTGCCCTTATTACAAAATAGATCCCAAAGCCTTAGGCATAGCAAAAGGATCGACAAGTTTTGAAAACAACAATTACTTTGACTGAGGATTAATAATTATGGGGAACTCCATGGTTTCCCAGTTGTCCAGTTCTTGACCGGGTGAACAAGCATGCACCAATTCCATATCACAGCTGGGCCCGTCTCCAATCATAGCCACCTGACCCGGATATATAATCCCGATGCTCTTGAAGCTTTGAAAGAGGTCACAGATAGGGATTCTAGCAGTGTCGAATTCCTGACCGGTAAGGCGAGCAATCCTTCTCTCCCTTCTTTCTTCTCCTACCCTTTTTCTATCAGCTGCTATAGGCTTGTATCCCAGACCGTATCTGTCCTTGTTTTCTAGAAGGCATATAGGTTGAGTTCTTCCTTCCAATTCTCGTCCTAACCCTTTTCCCAGCTTATATCCTTCTCTCAACATTGTCTTGCAACCATCATAGGCATGTTAGGGAAGGATGTCTTTGTAATGCTTGTTGCATTGGCCACCTCTAAAGCTTGAAATGAGGTTTCGAGGGCTTCCTCGGTCGCTTCAATGTATGGGGTGTTGGCAGGCTTACTGACCAACAAGTCCTCTTCTCCAAAGACAATCACCAACTTGTTGTCAATGATGAATTTCAACTTTTGATGCGGAGTGGAAGGGACTACCCCAGCCGAATGGATCCACGGCCGTCCCAGCAAACAACTGTATGCGGGCGTAATATCCATGACTTGAAAAAGGATTTGAAAGGTGCATGGCCCGACCTGTATAGGCAGTTTAATTTCTCCCATAACTTCTCAGCGAGTTCCGTCAAAAGCCCGGACTACCATGGAACTGGGTCTCATATGGGTCCCATCAAAAGGAAACTTTGCCAATGTAGATTTTGGCATTACGTTCAGGGATGATCCATTGTCAACAAGCACCTTCGCCATGATATGATCTTGGCATTTTACGGAGATATGAAGGGCTTTATTGTGCCCTCTTCCTTCTACCGGTGTCTCATCATCCGTAAAAGTTAGGTAGTTGTTGGCCACAATGTGTCCCACTATGCTTTAGAGCTTATCTACTGGCAAATCATGTTTCACATGTGCCTCACTCAAAACCTTCATTAGAGTGTTCCGATGTGGTTCAGAACTCATTAGCAAGGACAACAGAGAAATTTTTGCCGGGGTATGGTTCAGTTGGTCCAACACCTGGTAGTCACTATGGCGAATGAATCTTAGAAATTCTTGGGCCTCCTCTTTAGTTACAGCCTTCTTTGCCTCACCAGAGGATTCTCCCTTCCCAGGTCTAACATCCCCTGCAGCTTTGTCAAGTTTTGGTTCTGGGGGAGCATATACTCTTCTACTTCGGGTGACACCCCTAATTCCAGCAATATTCATGACAGGGGATGATGGTGTAGGCTCAACTACCTCAGAACTAGTAACAACCACATCAGTGCCATACTTCCACGGCACAGCTCGTGAATCCTTATAAGGGAACGGGGTTGGTGCGTTCACCGTGATGACAGTTTTAACAGGAGTCGAAGCCACAGGTGCATTTTTGTTGTAAAATATGACTAGAGGCTTTGGGGCTCAAACTCGGCTTTGCTCTTGTATCATATTTATTCTGCCTTCACGATGCCGACAAACTTCTATGACATGACTGTCCATAAGTCCCTAAAGGGTTTTTTGGAAGTCCCTTCGCTTTGCAGACTGGAGGTCATTGCACTCTTTATCCCATGATCCTTCTATCAATCCCCTCTTAAGCATATGGGAGTGAATCGTTTCCAATGGCATTTGGATGTCCTCAACCTTGGAAATACACTCCTCATCTATTTCCACAGCGTTAACACCTGGCCTCCCATGGTTAGGCAGAGGATTGGTGGTCACATTCAGGCTTCCCTCTTTGAAGCTTATCCAATCAGCTGTGATTAAATCCCTTACCTTAAATTTTAATGCCAGGCAGTTCTCGGTGGAATGCCCTGGTGCCCTGGCATGGTAATCACACCGCGCATTCGGGTCATACCCTCTGGGATAAGGTGGCTAAAGTGGCTTTAGAGGGCAAGGTGCCACCAATGTGTTTTCGATAAGATGGGGAAGAAGCTCGGTGTAGGTCATGGGAATTGAATCAAATTGCACTTGAGTGCGGTCATTATTTTGTCTCCTCAGATTTGGATTCGGTGGGTTCATTTGTTGTGGCTGATATGGTGCTTGTGGTGGTGTAGGTGGTCGCATGACAGGTGGTCGGAAATGTGGTGGGTTCGAATTCGGGATCGCAGCCATATATGGGTGTGGTGTGTTATGATAAGTTGATGGAAAGGTGATGGGGGTAGGTGATCTGGGCTGGTTCCTTCCTTGATTATGAGAGACCAGGTTAGTCTCTCCCTCTCTTCTTTTACCTTCTCCAAGTGAAGGTTTTCTTGCTGCTCCAACCCCAGGTGGGCCTCGAGTAATCTTCCCAGTCCCAGGCCATTCTCTATTCTTTCTCCGATAGTGACGATGTCGGAGAAATGGGAGGAAATGCTTCCAATTATCTTATCGTAGAAGGGTGACTGGAGTGTATCAATAAATGTAGAAATTACCTCATTCTCTGATAGAGGTGGATCAACCTGCGTTGCTACTTCTCGCCACCGTTGGGCATATTCTTTAAACGTCTCGTTATTTTTCTTGGTCATGTTTTACAATTGTACTCTATCTGGGCCATATCCAGATTATACTTGTACTGTTGCATGAAAGCATCTGCCAGATCTTCCCAACAGCATATACGAGATCGTTCAAGATGATTGTACCAGGTCAGAGGTGCTCCAGCCAAACTATCCTGGAAACAATGAATGAGCAGAGAGGGTTGAGACGCCCCAAACCCCCCAAAAAGAAATAGGGGAAAATTTTTTTTTTTTTTTCGCGTCTTTGAAAATAATAATAATAATAAATTAAATAATTTAAGTGGTGAATTATTTTTCACCAAACCCCTGGATCTAAAATGAACCACTCCCATATATGAGGATATGAGAGGGTGAAACTAAATGTAAATTTTTCAATTAGAATCAGCGGAAGAATTACTTAGTTTGGTTTAATTAGTGGCTAATTGATTTTCAAAAGGAGGAATTTCATGAAAATGTGGAAGGTAATTTATACAGCCTAGAGGTTCAGTATACATTCCTTAATACCTTTAAAATAATATCTAAAGGAGAATAATGCATAACATTTTAAAAATTTAACTTAAATAACAAAATAAGAATCAGTGGCATACTCGCTCAAGCGTGACTCAAGTCGCTTGAGCGAACCAACGTACCCATGCTTGGGCGAACGCTGAGCGACCCCGAGAGATAGAGGGAAGTAAGTATCAGGGCTCGACTCGCTTGAGCGAGCCCTTCCTCGCTTGAGCGAGACACGAAGGAATGCTTGAGCGAAGGAAACGAGACGCTTGAGCGAAGAAGGAAAGGAGCATCAGGGGTCGATCTCGCTTGAGCGGCCCAAGGCTCGCTTGAGCGAGATTGGTCCAGAAACGTTAAGGACTCTCTGGCCAATTTTCGCTTGGGCGAGGCACCACTCGCCTGGGCGAAAATCGTCCAGAATCCATTCTCCTTCTCCCTCGCTTGAGCGCTGCCCTTCACGCCTGGGCGAAAATTGTCCAGAATCAAAACACTGATTCTGTGGCAATCTCGCTTGGGCGATATGCACGTCCGCTTGAGCGAATTTGGGGCAGAAATGAATCCCCTGCTCCACAACAATCTCGCTCGGGCGAGATTACTACTCGCTTGAGCGAGTTCTGCAGAAACTCAGCAGAAAACATGAACTTGCATTGCTAACACTCAACCTACCATACTAAAACTCAATCTATGGCAATTCATTAAGTTCCTACAAGATTTATACATTATATAACACCCTAGGAACCTACCTCATTCACCATTAACCATCATCATGCCAACTTTAGCTCATACATATAATTTAAATTCATCATCAAACCACATGTACTCCCTACATACAGTTGGATCCAACATCATTTCACAACTCCCAAGCATGACATAAAATCACAGCATACATTCATTTATCAAGTCAAGTATTCAGATCCATTCTTTACATCTTTTGGGTCATGAATGAAAATTGTCATCACACAAACATGTCCAATTTTCTCCCATGACCTCCAAAATTATCAACGTTACAAAAATTGAGTATATAAACCTCATACACTCTACCAAAACAGGTTTTCATGCCGGCCAAGGCTTACGCATTCCTATCCATATTTTACCTTCTTCATACTCGGCCTCCAAAAGTTGTAGATTTAAGTCATACCTACATCAACTTTAAAAAATGGCAACGGGGAGGTGAGTAACATAATCCAAATGAATTAAAGTCATACATTATGATGATATACATGTATACTTGCACAAATCTCACTCATTTTACCACATCATACATTATACACAATACATCTTATGATCATAAGTATACATTCATCACAACAATCATTTGGATTGCCATACACACACATAAGGTTAGTATTTCAACTCTTTCCCTTTTCAATTCTCATTCATCCGTTGCCACCAAGGGCTTTCATCTAGGCATATCTCCAGCTATATGCAAATGCTCTTAAAGCTAATGTATATGCACAAGAATTTCTCATCAAAACAATGCGGATCCGACTATGGGAAAATATATCATTAAATCAATTGTGGGACAAGCATAGGTGTGCTACTATGCCCCTACTGCAGTAGAAAAAATTGTGTACACATATATCTCAATTCAAGCATGCTTACATACTCATTATTTTACTGATACCAAACCGCTATCGCCCATCTGTAGCACTAGTCACCCTGTGACTTGCGGATCAACATCGTGGCCTCAACTACCACAAGTGCTACGGGCCCCTCTCGAACACACATCGAGAGAGCCGTGTCCCGTCGGACACCGAGGTAAACTCGCTCACCATAGAGCCGCCCGCCCACTGGGCCCGCCACATAGGGTGCCTCGTCACCAAACTATGGACAGCTTCGTGACTCATACACCGAGTCACAGGGGAAAATCACAATACGCTCGTGCACTGAGCCGCCCTCCCACTGGGCCCGCCTAGTGGAACCCCCTAAAATTCCACATAGACAGCTATGATATGCCATGGATGCAATGCAAATGCAAATCAAATGCATCCTCACACTATGCATCCTAGATGCCACTCCACATTTAATCATTTACCACCATCACTTGGTGGATTTCAATATTCTCATTATTCTCATCCAATATCAATTCTCTTTTGAACTCATTCACATCAATAGTTAGTGGCATACATATTCAATAAATCATACACACAATTTGGGATATTCACATCACAATATTATCCCAACATGATGCCACATAACAATCATCATTCCAAATGCATTCAAATCATATCATTATCACATCATCCATTCAACAATCATCAACATAATCACATATACATATTTCCACATCACCAATGGATGAAATCATGCATTTAGAAAAGTTACCCCCTCCTACCTCAAGTGAAGTAGTGATCAACGCGGTTTGATGGTCCCGCTTCGTCAATGGGGTCACTTCCTACATCACAATACATTACACAATCAATTTTCTACTTACTCATTAATACTAAAATACTTATATATCAATAAATACTTGCTGTTTTTATTATTATAACTCTCAAAACTCTTTTATTTCATTTTATTCACCATAACCACCATGGGTTAAGTGCCACCATTTATTATTATGTACTCAACAACCTACCCTTTCATGGGTTTCTCCATTAATGACTTCCACCAACAAATTACCTTCACTAACGACCTTTATTCATCATACCTCACATTTATTACCCACACTAAATGTTCATCCACCTCCATTATACATTTCCCCCAATTCATAAGGTTAGGGTTTCTCAAAACCAAACAACTATCATCAAGGAAATTATCATTTTCCATCTTCTTCCAACATAAATGCACTTATCCCCCTCATCCCACATAAATCCATGCATCCACAACAACTCTCTCTAGGGTTTATGCATCAAATGCCTTAAGTGAACACCGTTTCATATGCATGGCTCTCTAAACCCATGTTATCACCTATTTATGGCAAAGACCCAATTAAATAGTAAGTATTTCTTACCTCACTTGAAAACAAAATGGGTTCAAGGAGAAGGGAATGTGCCACACGAAATAGAGAGGAAGAGAAGGAGAAGGCTTCAAGCTTCAATGGTCTCCTTCCAAGCCTTCACCCAACAAAATGAAAAAGGAGGAGAGTTATCACCTTGCTTGAATCCTTTAGAGGAAGATGGAGATATGAAGAGAAGAAGGAAAGTAAGGGGAAGAAAAATGAAGTGTCTTCACAAAAGAAGAAGACATCGTGAAGTAGAAGGGAAAAATTAGGGTTTTGGGTTTATTTTAATTCTATTCATTAAAGCTTCATCGTTTTCTTGTAAACAGGCTCTCTGTTTGGGCTCAATACATCATCTGAAAATTATTCCGAATACATATTCGGATTCTCAATAATATTCTCTATAGCCCTGACCAATATCATCTCATTCCGAGATACTTGGTCTGACACTCATATCTCAACCGGGCTTAATTTCAGCTCAACTGGTCTCCAAAAATTACCAAAAATTCCCAAAATCTTAATTTAATTATTCTCAATAGTTTGGGACATTAAATACTCCTTATTCCAATTTCTAATATTTATTCCGGTAATCAATTCTCTATTTTAAAATTCGGGATGTTACAAGGGTCATTGGAAGCATGAGAGGCCATCTTCCGGCAGTACATGGTAAGATGGTTTTTCGGACAGGTTAGCCCCCGATATTTGTCAAATTCTGGCATTTTGAATTTGGGGGGAATGACAACATCAGGAATCAGACAGAGTTATGCAGCACTGCCCATTCCAAACCTGTTCGTTCTTTCCATTTCTCTTAGCCGCCTTTCTAGGAACTCTAACCTTCCCTCCTGGGTAGCAGCAGCAGCACTTGGACCTGCGGTAACATGATGACTAGTACCCCTAACTGGTTGGTTGACATGTGCCGAGTTTGTATTAGGCATTGAGATGTGGGGTCTGGCTGTTGCTTGAGCAGCTTGTGGTTGCATGGCTTATGTATGGATTGGAATCGTTTGAGGATCCCGAACGGGTGAAGCGTTTGGCTGAGCCGTATGAAGGATTGTTTCCTGATAATCAGGCCCTTCTTGGAGTGGTGGGAAATAGCCAGGTGGCAATCCATATGGCGGAAAAGGTATGGCATTACCTTCTTCATCTATGTAAATAGGTTGCTGGGTGTCTGCAGGGTTTGATTTCCTAACGTGAATAGTTAGGGGAGGCGCAGTAGGGTTTGAGCTTGGCCCCCCAGCAGGACCCTGAGTGTGTTGGGGATTGGATAGTTGTTGTCTGGCGTTTTTGACACTTGATGAAGAATCCCCTTCTGTGACTCTCCTTTCAAGAAGCTTGGCCATTTCAGCCATCTGCTCTTTCAACTGATTGACTTTAGCTTTCAAGTTCTCATTTTCTTGTTCCATTTCAGCCATGAGTCTTGTATTAAGCCGAGTCGTGTAAGAATGTCTACCCGTTATGTCTGGGAATTCATCAAGAAATTGTTAAAAGGAAAACATTAAATAAAAGCAGTAAAAGAAAAACAAATGGTACGTGAAGCGATAACGAGACTTGGCCAGTATCCTCCGACCTTTTTCAGAAACACTTTCAAAGGCGATAAGTGGAAATTAACATGAGATAGTTGTGGAAACAAGAGATTCCTTCTTTATGAATTCTAATAATACATTACTGCTGCCAGTCTATTTTTATGCAGAAAAAGTAAATCAGCCATTCCTAGTTTGGGCAATCATGGCCCTCATTTTACAAATCCTTTCTCTACAGTAATCAATGAAAGTCACAATTTCTCTTGGGGTGTTAAGAGGATTAACCATCCCCTCAGCTTGCTTAAGTAGGTGCGGGAGGTCTTCCAGAACTCCATTAGCCAAATACGCCAAGTGGGCGAAGCGATTCATCCATGAATGAATATTTTCATTTTGCTGTGTTAGTTCATCTTTCAAAATACGGATAGCTTCACCACATTCTTGTTCAACATCCATTGCGCGCCATCGCTCGTCATTTATCTCATGCTGGTAAGCTTCTACCACCTCATCAAGCTGATGCTCCAAACGACTAACTTGTAATTGCAAAAGCTCTTTTTGCACCAAGGCATTTTGCTCGCGCTCTTTAGCTTTTTCCAACATATCCCTTAAGAGTTGCTTGTCAGTCAACATGGTATCCCTTTGCTTGTTCTCCACTTTCAGTTGAGTATTAGCCGTTCGGAGGCATTCACTCTGTTTCCTCAGGTAGTCCCTTTCGATCTTTCTCTTTTTTCCAATCTCCTTGATGGTTTGCTTGCTTTCTAAATTCTCCCTTTTCTGAAGGGCACATTCTTGTTGAGATATCAGCAAATCTTTTTCTAGCTCCTTGTTTTTGGCAATTAGTTCTTTTATCTTGGCTCTCATTGCCTCCTCTTCAAGGGTAGGAGAGGTAACATGTAGGCCTGTTGAGAGATAGGAAGGATTCTTGAAAGGCAGCTTGACAATGGAAACTCTATTTAGGACCCATTGGTAGTATTCTTCCTTCACGGCGTGACTTCGAGTTCCTAGTTCTTTCCCTTGTCTGTGGACTTTCTTCCATGCATTTGCTATATCCCGAATAACAGAGGTATAATCTCCTTTTGAGTAATAAATGATCAAAGAAGTAAGGGATTCTCCATCGGGTGGCCCAAGTAAGGGATAAGCTAGCTGACGTTTGGCTATGATAGGGTTGTAATTAATGCATCCCTAAGTGGCCATGAGAGGAACATTCGGATAGTTTCCATAATAGTGAATTATGGTGTCAACCTTCAGCCATTGCGGATACCACCTTACTTTATCAGCCGTGAGCCCTACCAGGTGATTGGCCCATTCACGCCCATTCTTTACTACTAATTGACATAACTTCAGATCTGAGATAGGACATTCAACTTTGCTGACTTGATGGAAGACATATGACGTAAGCCACACATATAGAGCAGGTAAACAGAAAATGATTCTCTTTCCTCCTTGTGTATAGCAGAAGTCCATGGTGCAGTATGTATTTGCCAAGATAGCAGTGATAGGATTTTCAGACTTGAACTTACGGGCAAGAAAAACCCCAATAGCATCATAATCCACGTAATTATCAATATTAGGGAATAAGATAACACCATAAATGGTGAGAGCCAAGGTATCCATGAAGGTTTCCCAATCTCCTTTCTCAGCTAGCAGGTGCATGTGCTTCTCAAAATATTCTCGGTCAAATCCCAGGATCTGATTTCTATTCAGTTGTGCATTTCTTAACACTTCTGGGTGAATTTTTAGGACATTGGCGATGGTAGCAATATTCGCCTGACATCCAAGATGGCGGTAAGGCATTTGTCCTTCTAATGGCATCCCCAGAATTTGTTCAAACTCTTCAACAGACGGAGCCAATTGAAAGTCTCGGAACGTGAAACAATGGAGAGGTGGGTCATAGAACTGAATCAAAGCAGTAATTGCTTTGACTTGTACCTCCACTTCTAGCAACTTTAGAATCCTCCCATATTTCTTTGAGAAAACCATTTTCTGATTCATGTCCAATTTCTTTCCCAAGGCTTGCAAACTGGCTGTATCGATTTTTCTAGCCTTAACATGCAGTAATTTTTTCAACTCAGGTACATTTTTACCACAACTATCCGATCTCATGTTAATTTCCATATTTCACTCAGAGGTACTGGCTAAGTTCTTGATAGCTTTCTGTAAGAACATGAAGAAGAGAAAAATCAGTCATTGGGAACTGACATGCTTTGCAAATTGATACTCCCCTAGTATTTTTCTTGAAAATAATTTTGTACTTAGGGAAGTTACAATTTGACAAAACTTTGCAATAAATCTAAGACCATGTGAGCTATGGATTTTCTGATCATTGTTCAAATGATTTTTTTTACTTTTTTTTTCTACTCTTTTTTTTTTATGATGATTCAGAAAATTCATAACTCAAGACCCCAAGACTTAAGCAAATATAAAAGGAAAGGACCACTTGCCCATTAAAGGATCACTAGTTAAAAGTAAGTCATTTTTTTTTTGAAAAAGTAATCCACTAAATAGGCAAGTAGTCCTTTAATTTGGATCAGAAGGAAGGTGAGAACGAGAAAAGGTATAAGTAAAGTTTGCCCCTTTGTGTCTTAAGTCAGGTTTTTCTGGAAGTCTCCTAATGGTTCTAAGGTTTTTTGTATCAGTGATACCTCGCATTGGGTGGCTTATTCTAAACTTTCTAAAGGTCACTAGAGCCAAGATCCTACTCATGATGTTGACCACAAATAGTAGGAACTCTACTAGGTGTGGGCACCATGAATAAGTCGAACTCTAGCTGAGATTCTCACGGTAACCAGACAGGAAGTATATCCCAAATGGCTCCGCTACCAACCTCCCTTAATCTTAAGTTTCATTTGGGCCCGGGTATAGGGTCCCACTCAAAAGTGTGTGCAAATTGTGAGTGTAGTGTGTGAAAGAGGCATCCAATACCTGTACCTTACTCATCCTGCACATAGAATAAACACAGAGCAACAAAATAAAGTCGTCTAACCTAGGGTTCAATGATCACACAAATATTAACAGAACATAAATGATAGAATACAAATAAAACAGGAACCAAAGAAAAATAAAATAAAGGGAGAAGTCAAATAATTAATATGCTAATTAAAACATGCGCTATCAAATTGACTGGCTTGACTCTCTAAGTCCCCAGCGGAGTCGCCATCTGTCGCGATCGGGATCGCGGCGGCACGGCCGACCCTCAAAACGATCCTTTTTATTTGAAAAAAAAAGGGAGTCGCCACCAATATTTTTTTAGGATAAAATACCGGGAAAACCTTTCGTTAAAGCACTGGTTATAAAAAACGAAATTCCATGTTCGGGAGTCTAATTACAGGTGAGGAAGGTATTAGCACCTCACAACTGTCCGTTATAAAAACGGTTACCTCAATATGATAGCGTGCATTATAATTAACCTAATAATTATTTTAACTTCTTCATTAAAAAGAAAATACACGAACTGACAAAAAATATAAGAAAACAAACACAGAATTTTTACATGAGATTAACAGGACGTCTCATCCAAATTAAACTCGCTCCACCCTTTTTTTTAAAAAAATAAGATTAACAAGACGTCACGTCCAAATTAATCTCGTTCTGCCTTTTTAAGAAAATAGAGAAATAAAAATTACAATAATAATGAGAATAATAATATTCATTACAACCTTTTTGCTAGTCCAAATAGAATGTATGAAGCACTCATTTTTGTTACATAATTATTACAAACCTAGAAAGGGGTAAAAAAGAAAAGAAAAGCAATTTATTTAAGTGGGAAAATGAAATTCCGAGTGAAAAGGTGAAAAACCGAGTGAAAAATGGAAAAACCGAGTGAAAAGGTGAAAAACCGAGTGAAAAAGTGGAATACCAAGTGAGAAAGTAGAATGCCGAGTGAAGGTTGAATACCGAGTGAAAACAGTGGGCTGACCGAGTGAAAGAGGGACGGTATTGGAGTTAATAGGAGAGGGACAGTGTTGGTGAGGATTTCTGAGGGGGGCGGTGTTGAATGAGAGGAAATGGGATGGTGTTGGGATGAGGAGAGTTTGGAGTGAGGAGCTGAAGACGGATGGGTGAAAGGGAGCTAGGTGAGGTCGGTTTCAGTGAGGATGAGGACGGTTTAGGGGGAGGACAATTTGGAGTGAGGAGTTGAGGACAGATTGGAGGGGGGTGTGAGGTATGTGTTTGGTTTGGAGGGGTTGTGAGGTGTGTGTGTGTGGTTCGGTTTGAGAGGAGAAGAGGAAAGGGAGAGTAGGGTGAGAGAAGGTGAGGGAATGGGACGGTGGAAGGGGGCTGTGATGTGTGTGTGTGTGGAGGAAGAGGGGGCTGTGAGGATGGGACGGTGTTGGGATAAGGAAGAGAGGGGATGTTGCTGGGGTTGAAAGAGGTGGACAGTGTGTTTGGAGGAGGAAGTGAGGGAGAGTACGATGAGGGAGAGTGTCAGGCGTTTCCAAAATGAAAGTTCCTTTTTTCTTTTTTTTGAAGGCTTCAGGATCTTCTCTATTTATAGAGGTCTTGGACGCCCACCAGTAGTGGCAAGTGGAATTTTTTATTATTTTTCCTTGCCAGCCGCCCCACTTGATCAGCCGCCCCACTTGGCCAGCCTGGATGGAGTTGGTGGACACAGCTTGCACCTACGAAGCTATAGGGGTCGGTAGCTAGTCTTTGTCATTTTGTCAGCCGCCCCCCACAAGTCAAAGATCCACTTGGATAGTGGAAATCCAAGTCAGCAAGGACACTCGGTGGGAATATGGGTCGGATTTTACCTTCTCTCCAAAATCCAAGTGGAAAAGGTGCCTTTTGTGCACAAAACCGAGTGGAAAGGTGTAGTTTATACAAAAATCGAGTGAAGAATGACTCGGAACCGACTGAAATGTTTGGAGTTTGACTCAGAATGGTTGAATAATGACACGGAATTGGATGAAAGATGACTCGGAATTGGGTAAAAATGGCTCGGAAACTGACTGAAGAGTATTCATTCGGTGCTGACTGAAGAAGCATCACTCGGTGCTGACTGAAAAGTCTTCACTCGGTGCTAACTGAAGAAACTTCACTCGGTGCTGACTGAAAAGTCTTCACTCGGTGCTGACTGAAGAGTCTTCATTCGGTGCTGACTGAAGAACATAACTCGGCAACTTGAAGGGAATTTAATCACTCAGAAAACCTTGTTCGGATTTGCTTTTGAGTCATTCAGTAAACTCTTTCTTCCCTCGGAAATCTAACTGGCTTTTTACTCGGAATTTAACAGTCAGCTCCGACCGGCTTCTCACTCGGATGTGCTCATTCGGAGTCAGCTTTGTTTTTTTAAATCAGAAGGGTTTCAACTCGGAGTCGGCTTTGTTGTCAATCAGCACTTAGAACTTGGACATATTCACTCGGAACCGACCTCGGGAGTCGGTCTCATCTTCCAATCAGAATGGAACTTGGACATTTGCACTCAGTTTTTGCCTTCTTCTTACTCAGAACTTGGAAATTGGACTTTTTTCACTCGGAAACTGCTTTCTTTCCACTCAGAATTTTTAAATTGGACGTTTTTCACTCGGAATCTGCCTTCTTTCAAATCAGAATTTGGAAATTGGACGTTTTTCACTCGGAAACTACCTTCTTTCCACTCAGAATTTGGAAATTGGACGTTTTTCACTCGGAATCTGCCTTCTTTCCAATCAGAATTTGGAAACTTTGACATGTCCACTCGGAAACCGCCTTCTTATCAGTCAGAAATCGGAATTTTGGCAATTTTCACTCAGATTCAGCCTTCTTTCCACTCGAAAATTGGAATTTTAGCCATTTTCACTCGGCAAAATCCTTCTCCTCATTCAGAACTCGGGATCTTGGGAATTTGCACTCGGATAGTCTCATTTTGCTCGGAATTTCTTTCCCTGAGTCCTTTCTTGAAGCTTTTCCTTCATTTTTTGAAATTTTCTTGAAGCCCAATCAGAATATCACCTTGCCACGTTTCACTCGGAGCCTCTTTACTCGGAAATGATCATTCCGAGTCATCGTACTCGGAAATGATCATTTCCGAGTCTTTTTTTTTTTACTTGTATTCTTTTCTTTCTTTTTTTTCTTTTTTTTTCTTCTTTTTCTTTCTTTTTTTTCTTTTTTACTTGTATTCTTTTCTTTTTTCTTTTCTTTTTTGTTTTTCTTCTTCTTCTTCTTCTTTTTTTACTTGTATTCTTTTCACTCGTGGATATCAATCGGACTGAAATAGGTGTTCACATCACTTATCCAGAATTCACATTTAGAGAGCTTAGCATACAATTCTTTCTCTCAAAGAATAGACAACACAAGACGAAGATGTCTTTCATGCTCTTCATGGCTCTTAGAGTATACCAAAATGTCATCGATAAACACCACGACGAATTGGTCAAGATACTTGTGGAAGATGCGATTCATGTAATCCATGAAAATTGTAGGAGCATTTGTCACTCCAAATGGCATCACTACATACTCATAGTGTCCATATCGCGTTTGAAAAGCAGTTTTAGGAATATCTTCGGTCTTCACCCAAATTTGGTGATATCCGGAACGCAAGTCAATCTTGGAGATTACAACGACACCCTTCAATTGATCCAAAAGGTCATCAATGAAAGGGAGATGATATTTGTTCTTGATAGTCATCTTATTGAGTTGGCGATAGTTAATGCATAATCTCATGCTCCCATCCTTCTTTTTCACCAGTAGCACAAGAGCACCCCAAGGAGACACACTTGGGTGAATAAATTCCCGTTTAAGAAATTCCTTGACTTGCTTCTTTAATTCAGTCAACTCCATAGGAGACATCCTGTAAGGAGCTCTAGAAACAGGCTCAGCGCCGGGAATGAGGTCAATAGAAAATTCCATTTCTCGTGGAGGAATAATCCAGGAATTTCATCCGGAAAAACATCAGGAAACTCTGAAACAATAGGGATCTCACAAGATTGGGAAGCACCATTCCTATTAACCATGCAGAACATCATAAGAAGCTGAGAGATACCTTGCACATCAAAGCCTTCAGCATTCGAAGTCGGGAAGATCATCGTCTTGTTATGACAATCCACCAAGACTTTGTTAGTGGATAACCAGTCCATGCCTAGAATAATGTCCAGGTCTTTCATAGGCAAGCATACGAGAGATACAACAAATCTCCTACCCTCAAGGGTCATCTCGACATCCTCACATCGAGTCACGATCTCAAACAAGTACGGCCAGTGTAGTCACCAATATGGAACCTTTCATCATACAAACAGGCACCCTTAAGCGCCTCTCGCAATCCTCAGAAATAAATGAATCAGTCGCACCAGAATCAAATATAACATGCACCGTAGTGCCAAGGATTTCACACTCACCACGAACAAGATCTTCAGCTTGTGCGGCTTCTTCACCAGTAACTGCAAATACCCTACCAGCAGCTTGTGGTTGATCACCACCATTACAGTTACCATTTCTTCCACCATGGCCATTACCTCGACCATTGCCATTTCTTCCACCATTATGATTTCCACCATGGCCACCGTTATGGCCACCATTATGACCATTTTCGTTTCCATGACCACTGCCTCCAAACCCACCATGGCCTCCACGGTTACCATTACGATTCACACGTACAGAAGTATTAACATTAGCGTCTCTTGTGTTCAATGGGCAATTAGGGTGAATATGCCCAGGTTGGTTGCATTGGTAGCACACCACATCATCTTGTGGGAAATCATGTGCCAAATGGTTGGCACCACATTTGAAGCAAGTTAGGCCTTGGACATTTCCACGACCTTGGTTACCACCACCGTAACCACCTCTAAATGTACCACGTCCTCTTGCATTAGAGGATCTACCACAAAGGAACTTGTTCTTCTTGAAGTGACGTTGCTTCTTGAAACTAGAGAATTGGCCCTTTAACTTAGGCTTATGTTTACCATGACTCGAAGAAGCCACATCATCTTCTTCATATATGCGACACTTGTTCACAAGTGTAGGGAAGCTTCTTATCTCTTGATGCCGAATAGCCGGCTTGATCTTGGGCCTCAACCCATTTTCAAACTTCATATATTTGGAAGCCTCAGTACCCTCTTGTTGATAAGACGGATAGAATGCACGAAGTTCTTCAAACTTGGAGGCATACTCCTCCACAGTCATACCACCTTGCTTTAGCTCCATGAACTCGAGCTCTTTCTTACTTCTGTAACTATCCAGGAAATACTTCTTCAAAAACTCCACCTTGAAATTTTCCCAAACCAAGGGAATGTCAGCAGACACCATGCGTCCCCTGGTAAGACGCCACCAAGCTTCAGCCTCATCGTGAATCATAAAAACTGCATACTCCACCTTTTGTTCTTCAGAACACTCGAAGCTTGTATAAATTCTTTCGAAATTGTTGATCCAAGCATAAGCATCCTCAGGCTTATAACCTCCATGAAATTCTGAAGGTTTCCTCTTGAGAAATAGATCAAGACCTTGGGAGCCTTGTCCCATATTTAGTTGGCCTTGTCTTTCCAAGAGGTCAACAAAGAGATTCAAGGTATTTGCCATAGCAGCAGCCTCACGGTTAGGTCTACCAGCCATATTTTAAGCCTATACATCAAAACATGGCTCACACATGAGTAAACAAGACCAAAGAATAACCTTTCAACTTATGAATTCAAAGGTCTTAGCACTTATAAGCTTATTATACACCACATCACATGATCATATCAATTTCAATACATAATCACAACATATTCATTATTGAAGGTAAATAGTGTAAGGACTCTTGGCCGGACTCAAACAACATAGACATTGACTTTAATTAAATACCACACAGTCACAATTCAATCAAATAATCCATAACTTAGGTGTTTATAGCTCACATGATTCAATCATAAGCAACAGCTACTTGAACAACATCAATCATGTTTGTATCAAGAGCAACCAACGCTCTGATACCAAGTTGAGACAACTCGAAAAATACAGGTAAATTTTTCACGTTTTATAAATCATTATTGGACAAAGAAATAAAGTGGTGAAGCTTTAATTCAACACCCCGGATCTATGAAAAACCTATCTCATATGTGAAGATATGAGAAGGTAAATTTAAAAATAAAACATGAGAAGTTTTCATTCAAAACAGCGGAAGAATTAATTAAGTTGTTGTGCTATGATTGGATTTTAAATGGATAATCGATTAGAAAAATTAATGGGTCATACCATGATAAATACATTTGTATGATGATGCAAGAGGAAGCCTTAATGCCAAAGATAGCCAAATTAAATGAAACAAAAGCGTTTGGAGGAATCAGGGGCATCTCGCTCAAGCGGATGCCCCACTCCCTTGGGCGAGTCCCATCAACCACGCTTGGGCGAGCCAGTAAAAACGCTTAAGCGAGAGGGAAAATAGTATTAGGGGTCAATTTCGCTTGAGCAAGCCATGCTCGCTTGAGCGAAATTACTCTAGTATCTTCAGGCACCTTACTGTCTAATTTTCGCTCGAGCGAGGCTGGCTCGCTGGGCGAAAATCGTCCAGTATCCATCTTCCCCTTACTCGCTTGAGCGAACCACCAAGCACTGACCGTTCCGCTTGAGCGAGAAAGGTCCAGTAGCTCTCCCACTCGATGTCGCTTGGGCGAAGCCTCACCCGCCTGAGTGAAATAACTCTGTTAGCCCAGGTGGCCTCTAGGAAACTCAAGAAGGGGGGGTGTGAATTGAGTAGTTAAGAACTTTTTCCACTAATGAATTTCTCCTCTAAAAACTCAATATGCAATGATATATGATTTGAATAATAATTCTTAAAACATAAAGAGTTTAAGGGTTAGAGAAGTGCAAACAGAGATTTATACTGGTTCGGCCAACCACTGCCTACGTCCAGTCTTCTCAAGACACCCTTGAGGAAATTCACTATAATCAAATCCCTTGATTACACCACAATGGGGACTCACACCCCGATCACAAATGCATTGGATGCTACACCACACCCAAGCACATCACCCTTGGATACTACACCATACCCAAGAACATCACCCTTGGATGCTACACCACATCCAAGAAGAACACCCTCAGAGATACACCACTCTGAGTATCAATCTCACTTTAGAGATAAAGAACTCTATAGAAAAACTCTATTCAAGAGTATGATGAACAAATTGAGGAACAAGAAGAGTAATAACTCTATTAAGAGAATATGGCCATTATTGCTCTTAAGAAAAGATTGGAAGTATTTTTGTGTTGGTGTTATTGGTGTGTCTTTTGCAAATGAAATGCCTTCCTATTTGTAGGAGAGGAAATGCCTTCAAGAGGTGTGAAATTATTGATTAAAATAATTGGAAAGGTACCTCTTTGATAAAATAATATTTTGTGAAAAGTTATAATGTTTCAACATGATTTTTTGCTTTCTGATCACGTTGTAATCGATTACATAAAATAGGTAATCGATTACAGCCTTTTAAAATCAGTTTTAAAACATAACGTTCATATTGTAATTGATTACTTAAACATGGTAATCGATTACATTGCTGAGGTAATTGATTACACTAATGAGGTAATCAATTACACGATGTAATTGATTACACTAATGAGGTAATCAATTACATTCCATCAGAATGTATTCTTATTTTAAAACCTTTTTATATTAATGGCCGTACTTTCTTTTTATAGAGTCTTACTTTAATTATGCCTTGGTCTTGGATCTTCATTCTTGATCTCTGGCATTGGCCTTGTCATTATCAAAATCCTTCATGGTCTTCATTCTCCCCCTTTTTGATGATGACAATATTTCATTGATTTCATGACTCTTTTTGTGCTTGACATGGTATACTAAATCTTCAAGTCTTGCATCCATGTTGTTAATCATGTCTTGCATATATGTTGTTGATATCAAAACCTTAGCTCTTCATTCTCCCCCTTTTTGATATTGACAACAATTCCTGAGAAGAAAAATAAACAGCATGCAAGATACAAGATTTTCTCCCCCTTAATTTTGGTTTAGTTGACAAGGTTTGATTGATTTTTCTCTTATTTTGCTTCTCATATATTACTCCCCCTTTGTCAATGGCAAAAAGAATATAAGAGCATAAAGTTTTAGCAGAGAGTGATGCACCTTGTTGTTTGATGTCACTCGTTATTTTGATATTGCTCTTTGTTACTTGTTGATTGATAGATGCTTTAAGAAATGTGTTGACTTTTCTTGTGGGTAAGAGTTAATCCTTAAGTGCCTCCCATCAATGATAATTCCTGCACTATTATAAATATTTGATCTTGGTACCCAAATTTTCTTGGGTCCTTGTGGGTTAGATGTGGATACTATATTCTTAGGAACCCAAATCATTTTTGTCTCAGTATAGCCTTTGTTCCTTATATGACATGTTGATGCACCGTGACCTTTTCTCACATAATGAGAGAATTTAACAAATGGGCTAGTTGAGGTCTTTTGTGAAATAAAGAGATTTTTTTGCAACTTTTGCTTTTTGGAAGGATCAGATCCTAGTTCTGCTTTTAAATGACATTTTTGTTTTCCAAGAAGAATATCTAGGTTATCTCTTCCTATAGTAAATTTAACTAATGCATTTTTCAAATCATCAATCTCTTGAATATGCTTTTGACATGTTGAACATGTATGTTTAATGATAGTTTCATTTTTAAGCTTAGTTTCTAAGTCTTCCTTTTCTTCTTTAACTTGTCCTAGTTCATGATTGACCTTTGATAGACTTTCTTCTAAGATTAGGTTAGAATTTTTCATATTTAAGAATTTCTTAGCTAGTTTTTGATATTCATTATGAAGATCTTCAAAAGCTTCTTGCAATTCATCAAATGTAGGATTTGAGTCATTTACCTCTTCGGTGTTAGTCATTAGGCACAGATTTGCGTCTTCATGGTCTGATTCCTTGGACGAGCTTAAACCATTTTCATCCCAGGTAATATAAGTTATTCTTTTATTTTTGGGATACTTTTTCTCTTGCTTGTCAGACTTCTTATTTAGTTTCGGACACTCCATTTTCATATGACCATATTTTCCACATTCAAAGCATTTTGGACCTTGGTTAGATTCATCATTTTTGAAGGAATTCTTGAAGTTCGGCTTGCTTTGCCTTTCCTCTTTCTTTAGAAACCTGTTAAATTGTTTAACAAATAATTTAAGGTCATTATAATCATTTATACCTTCTTCATTATCTTCTTCATCATCTTCTTCATCATCTTCTTCATTACTTTCTTTAATGGTTGATGATGATGCTTTTAGAGCAATACTTTTCTTCTTTTTGTTGCTTTCCTCATGTTGATTCAATCTTTCAAGCTGGAGTTCATGCTCTTGTAATTTTCCAAAGAGTGTTGCAAGGGACATGGTTGACAAATCTTTTGATTCTGATATAGCAGTTACTTTTGGTTGCCATTCCCTGTTCAAGCATCTTAATACTTTATCAATCAAATCTTCATTTGAAAAGGTTTTTCCTAAGCATGCAAGATGATTGATTATATGAGTGAATCTCTTTTGCATGTCTTGTATGCTTTCATTGTTGTTCATTCTAAATAATTCATATTCCCTAGTTAGGGTATTTATTCTTGATCTCTTAACTTCGCTTGTTCCTTCGTGAGTTACTTCTAAGGTATCCCACATCTCTTTTGCTGTCTTACAATTAGATATTCTAAAGTATTCGTCCATTCCTAAGGCTGAGGTTATTATATTTTTGGCCTTGAGGTTATATTGGACTTTTGTTTTATCCGCACCAGTCCATTCAGTTCTTGGTTTAATCACGGTTACTTCTCCAACTACTTTGGTTGGTATGAATGGACCATTCTTAATGGAGTCCCATATGTCTATATCAATAGCTTCTATGAATATTTGCATACGGGTTTTCCAGTATTGGTATCCTACACCATTAAATACAGGAGGTCTGTGGATGGAATTTCCCTCGGGGAAGACAGGGTTGGGAGAGGCCATTTCTACTTCTTGAAGTTTCTAAACTTTATACAAGAAGCTAGCTTTGATACCACTTGTTAGCCCAGGTGGCATCTAGGAAACTCAAGAAGGGGGGGTGTGAATTGAGTAGTTAAGAACTTTTTCCACTAATGAATTTCTCCTCTAAAAACTCAATATGCAATGATATATGATTTGAATAATAATGCTTAAAACATAAAGAGTTTAAGGGTTAGAGAAGTGCAAACAGAGATTTATACTGGTTCGGCCAACCACTGCCTACGTCCAGTCTTCTCAAGACACCCTTGAGGAAATTCACTATAATCAAATCCCTTGATTACACCACAATGGGGACTCACACCCCGATCACAAATGCATTGGATGCTACACCACACCCAAGCACATCACCCTTGGATACTACACCATACCCAAGAACATCACCCTTGGATGTTACACCACATCCAAGAAGAACACCCTCAGAGATACACCACTCTGAGTATCAATCTCACTTTAGAGATAAAGAACTCTATAGAAAAACTCTCTTCAAGAGTATGATGAACAAATTGAGGAACAAGAAGAGTAATAACTCTATTAAGAGAATATGGCCATTATTGCTCTTAAGAAAAGATTGGAAGTATTTTTGTGTTGGTGTTATTGGTGTGTCTTTTGCAAATGAAATGCCTTCCTATTTATAGGAGAGGAAATGCCTTCAAGAGGTGTGAAATTATTGATTAAAATAATTGGAAAGGTACCTTTTTGATAAAATAATATTTTGTGAAAAGTTATAATGTTTCAACATGATTTTTTGCTTTCTGATCACGTTGTAATCGATTACATAAAATAGGTAATCGATTACAGCCTTTTAAAATCAGTTTTAAAACATAACGTTCATATTGTAATTGATTACTTAAACATGGTAATCGATTACATTGCTGAGGTAATTGATTACACTAATGAGGTAATCAATTACATTCCATCAGAATGTATTCTTATTTTAAAACCTTTTTATATTAATGGCCGTACTTTTTTTTTATAGAGTCTTACTTTAATTATGCCTTGGTCTTGGATCTTCATTCTTGATCTCTGGCATTGGCCTTGTCATTATCAAAATCCTTCATGGTCTTCATTCTCCCCTTTTTTGATGATGACAATATTTCATTGATTTCATGACTCTTTTTGTGCTTGACATGGTATACTAAATCTTCAAGTCTTGCGTCCATGTTGTTAATCATGTCTTGCATATATGTTGTTGATATCAAAACCTTAGTTCTTCAAACTCCAGTAGCTAACCTCTGATTTCCAAGAAAATCTTGCTTGGGCGAATTAGGGTCATTGGCTACACCCCTGTTTCACTAGGATCTCGCTTGAGTGAGATTTCCACTCGCTTGAGCGAGATTTCCACTCGCTTGAGCGAGTTATGCAGAAAAATGATGAACAGGGTAATTTCATACAACTTAACATACCAAACTTTGATTCATGCCATTTTAGCCTACTCTAATGCATTATATCCATTCAACCATGCATTTACAATCTCATCCAATTGTTTATACATTTCAAAATCAATTACCATTCATTCAATGCATATCATTTGAAATCATTTTCTCATAAACTTCATAACATACTACAAGTTATAACACACTATCCATTCATGACAATTTAACATCAACAAACATCATAATTCATCATCTTACATCATTTGGGTCATTAATGAAAGTTGGCCATACACACCAAGGTCCAATTTTCCTACATGACCCTAAAAAATCATCAACTACAATCTAGATGGCAAAATAAGCATATATATACACTATATGCTATACAAAAGTCTAGATTTGCCAACCAAGGCTCTTCCTATACATCTATTTAACTCTTTCCATAAAATGTACTTCAAAAGAGTTTCACTCTTCCCATGAGTGACCTGCATCATAAATCTAAAAAGTGGACAACATGGGAGAGTGAGTCATACATTCCAAAAGAATGAATATGAATACCATATGATTATGTACATATGCATCGAAACATGTATACTTTGCATACATATATAAATCACCATCTTATTCATTATCATAATACTATCATAAGTATATCACAAACGACATTATAATTTAGGCAGGGTATATACGCATATACATAATCAAGTCGTTCAACATTTGGACTATTACACAACTCATCACTTTACTCAAATTCTTATTTGGTATTTATATCTTTTATATTGTCTTAATACATTATATCATCCTCAACACAACCATCATCATATCTCATCACCTTTGGCATACTTCCTTGCTATATGCAAATGCTCTTAAGCTAATGCATAGCACAACAGAATATTTCAACAATTGCAGATCTGACTGTGGGAATATAAACACCAAATATGGGATTTAAGTATGATCATCTAACCATACCCCTACTGCAGTAGTAAAAGGTGTCCACTTATACTCAAATTGTATGCATTTTCACCAATCTTTTAATGGTACCAAACCGCATCACCCATCTTGCAACACCTGGTCATTTTCACCATGACCGCGGTAACACATATCAATATATGGTGTTGCGGGCCGGCCATGACTCATTTCATGGTCACTTGCTCATCAAGAGCCACCCCCTACAAGGGTCGGCCACATATAGCTCCCCGTAGCATTACATGGGCGGCTTCGTGACTTACACATCGAGTCACAGGGGAAACAAAATTTGCTCGTGCACTGAGCCACCCTCCCACTGGGTCGGCCGAGGGAACTCCCCTAATGTTCCAAAATCGGCGGCTTTGCAATATGCCATGGATACAAATGCCAATCATATGCATTTCTCACTCTATGCATCCTATTCATGTCACTCATCATACATCATCATCATCATCGTTACCAACACCACCTCACCATTCTTAGTGGATTTTATTATTGTTGGCTTTAGTCTTTATTCTCAAGTTTCAATGTGGCATTTTAACAATTCACTCACCATTTACAATGGCACTCATCATCAATTTCAATCATTAACTTTACATTATCAATCATGGCATGCTATTCATTCACACCCAATTTCAACCAAACATTAATTTCATTCATTGCATATTTGAGGTGGATACAAACATAACATCTTAATTTAGGCACAATCTTGCCAGGTAATTCATACCACCATATAGCACACCACATTCCTTCTAAATGCATTAATGCATGTTGCCTACACTATCAACATTAATATATTCAACATTAAAAACCATCACCACAACACAAGCAAGGCAAACATGCATGCCAACACATATGGCAATCAAATACCATTCAAATTCATGCATTTAGAACATAAAGACTCCTCTCTTACCTCAGGAGAAGAATTCTGATTGATACGACGTACCTGCCTTATTGTTCGGAATGGATCCTACATTAACATACATGTAAAATCCCAATCAATCAACTATTCACGACACAATTTAACTCTATTTACTCATAATCATATCTATAATTTCATAACATGTTTAAGACATGTTATAGGCATCATTTTCCACCATTTGTTAGGCTTCGGGAATTCTTTCCCATCAAGCCTCATTCATTAGATTCAAAGGCTACAAAACAACCATAGCCTAACATACCTAAAACTAGTCCATTTACCAACATCCATATTCTCAATATTATACATTTCCTCTCAAATATATTGTCCCAATCATATTTTCCATTTCCCCCCAAATCTTAAGGTTAGGGTTTTCTCCAAACTCACCAATATCCATAAATACATCATAACTCTCATCTCTTTCCAACCATAAATACATCTACCATATTTATCCCTTATTAAAACCTCATATTTATGGCACCCACCTAGGGCTCATGCATTAATTGCTTCCATTAAACACCCCACTAATAAATATTGCTCTCCCAACATAATAACACATACCTATGGCCATAAACTCAATAAAATGATGAGAATAACTTACCTTACACCCAAAAACAAACATGGAGCCAAAGAGAGGGAGAGACCAAGCGAAAATAAGGAGAAGGAAGAGGAAACTTCAATCTCCAAGCTTTCTTCAAGGACGGAAATGAGGGAGGAAGAAGGTTCACCACTTGGCTAGGGTTTTAGATGAAAGAAAGAGGAGAAAATATAGTAGATAAATAGAGAAGAAGAAGAAGTGGAGTGTCTTTCCTATTCACTTAGCATGCTAACGAGAAGAGAAGGGAAAAATTGGGCTTTTGGTTTTAATTTTTATCCCTCTCATTAAAGTTCATCATTTTATGACAAACAAGATCTCTGTTTGGGCTCAATACTTTATCTAAAAATTATTCCGAATGCATATTCGGACTCTCAATAATATTCTCAACAACCCTGACCAATATCATCCCAATCGGAGATACTTGGTCCGACACCCATATTTTAATCGGGTCAGTTTTCAGCTTATTCGGTCCCCAAAAATCTTAATTTAATTAATTCCAATATTTTGGGACATTAAATAATCCACATTCAATTATTTAATATTAATTCCTTTAATTAATCCTTTACTTTAAAATTTTGGGATGTTACATTCTCCATTGACAATGGCAAAGGACACTTCTGATTGCAGAAAATAGGAAAGAGGGCTAAGGGAGAATAGGGCCAGAGTGATGATGATACACAGTGGTAGATCTTGATGATGATAATTTTTAAAAATAAATAATAATAAATTATAATCAGAGATGGAAGAAGGAAAAAAATAGTGTTCACACACCGAATAACCACAACAAAAAAATTAGGTTAGAGATGGATAAAATTCGTCTCTTAACTTGGAAAATTTGTTGCCAAAAGGAATAGTAATGGAGTAAGGTACGCCAAAGTTCTCATCCTTAAACCTCACGTTGCTAAACTTTTTAGCAATGTAAATCTCAATTCTGCGACCAATAATCATGGAAAACATGCATGGTAGACATAAAGTTGCCCATCGTTGACATCCTTACCCACACATCTCTTTTTTTTCAAAGGTAACATGCATAGCGACAACGGAAAGTCCCGTAACCGACTCCATCCCTAGCTTTTTGGTTTACGTCTGTTGCGATCTCTGTGGTCATTGCTAAAGTTTGCATATTGTAAGTAGTTACAAGCAGTAGTGACAGGCACTATCTCATCACGAAATATGGGTATGTGATCTATGTCGTCATGTCCATCGCTAATGTGAATGGCCTAGGACACATTAGCAACAACCCCGTTATAGCTTTTTCCTTTTATGTTGTCATTAATCTTATCGCGAACATTTTTTATATTAGTACATTAGTGACGAGATATGCTTGTCCCTAATATATTTTTAATTATTGTTTTTGGTTTTTCTTGATTATTTTGGACTTAAACTTATTAATAAAAGCCTAAACTCATAGACAATAATTAACCCTAAATTCAAATTTACGAATTAAATTAACTACTTTATAATGCTAGGTGATAAAATATTGACAATTAAATTAATAAAAACTTTATATATAGAACACAAATCTCCAAATAAAATATATATAATATACTTAAAAAGTAAATACAAAGTCCAAAACTAAAATACAATGTCAAGAAAAGGGAAGGGAAAAAGGTTGTTGCTAGTCCTGGTCCTGCTGTTAAGGATATGCATTTGGCTAATGATGAGGCTGGTATCCTATGGCACCATGAATTGGGCAAGGGTCTCCTAAGTACTATGACACTAAGCCTGAGTGATTTGTTGTGTCTCTTGGAATGTCTCAATCTTGGCTTTAAATTGGGCAAATGTCTCCTATATTGATGATTCTATGGTAAACATTTTCTATGACAGTCAAGAAAACCTGTCTTCCCACCCCTCTAAGCGAATATCCCCCAGTGCTTTCTATGCAAACATGGCAAGCAAGTTTTCCAGCAGTCGGACACCTAGATAACATCCCGTATGTAGGAAAGTCATTCACAATCCATATTAAGGCAACATTCAGCATGAAACTATTCTTTAATGATACATCATTAGTCAAAACCCCAGTATTCCATAGTTCTTTAACTCTTTTACCAACGGTTATAAAAAGACATCAACTTTTACCTTAGAATTATTTGGTCTTGGAACAAGTATCATTAGAAACATTACCTTCATCTCCATACACATCTCAGGTGGCAGATTGTAGAAAGTTAGTATTACTAGCCAACAAGAGTAGGTCTTATCATATTGGCCAAATAGGTTGAATCTGTGGCATCCCTTGGTTAACTAGGACAATTCCTTCCACTGAATCATCCTATTTAACTAAGGTGCCACGAGTTTGAAAGAAATAGTGAAATTTTTTTATACAATAAAACATGGTGGATCGAGAACATGAGAATCATATCATTCTTACATAACATGGTCTCAATAGTACTTTACATGTTCCAAATAAAACAGGGGAACGCAGGTTCCTACAATTATACAGACTCAAATTAACATAACAACTTACAATTATCCTACGTAATTAAAATCCTAACTCTATTCTTCACTAGAGGAAGATGCTTTGGAACTAGAAGACCAACCTTTTTCGAAGTTCTCATAACAGTTTTTTTGACGGCTCGAAAAGTGACACGTCCACTACTTGTGAGTTAGGGGAATCCAACTAGGCTTTCAATGAGCAACCCTGACAACAATCTTCTCTTCTAATTCATCTTGCCTAAGGGTTTTACATAGAACAATAATAAACCATAAAACAAGAGGGCTGAGTTTATCTCACTCCAGTCTTGTTGGAAACACATGCAAATGTTTACCATCATACTTGACAGATTTTACACACAACCAAATCATCAACCAAGTCATGCATTAAGCATAAATACACACCATAGCGATACTTAACAAGTATTCTTATACAATCTACTGGTTATTTCTAGTCTTATGATTATAGCCTACTCATTATCAACATTTTCACCATTATTAGTTTCATAACCTTTATTTCATCGTTCCTAGTATAATATCACTACCAAATTATGCATAGATATACATACTGGCTACAATTTATTGACACATGGCCTACGAATTCATTACTAAGCCAACATACAAATACCTTCACTAGTCAACCATGATCCTACCATGTCTATCCTAACATTCAATCATTATTATATATATATATATATCTTAGGGTTCTCTAATCAATCAAGGATAACATTTAACCATCTATACTTGTTACAATATATCAATCATAGATTAATTATTATTATACCAATCCAACAATCAATCATTATAAGAATAGTTACATCTTGTCATATCATTCTAGTTGAACATAGATATTTTCATCATTACATAATCCATAATCACAGTCAAAATATGGTTAGTCATTCAAGATGGTATGCATGAGCCAGATGTCTTATGATTATCTTATCATTATGTGTTTCATGAATGCGAATAAGGGCACATACAACATCTTTCTCATCAGAGTCATCCTGTCACAGTACGAATACTAGGCACAACACTTCTATGCTAGAGCGACCAGAGTACACCAAGTTCCCCATAAAAACATATATACAAGTAATAGACACATAGTCCAAAAATTCATAATTTGTGATCATATAAAGAAACTAGAACTAGCTCTCTGCGGCCTTAAAAACACCCGTCTTTAGTCAAAGTATATCAGGTTTGCTTCGGGTTTACCTAGTTCCAGGCGTAATTCTGAACCATTAGGGGTCCAACCTAATTATACTCCCAAGATCTCACACATGGATCAAACGAACATGTTCTCCAATGTACCCATCATTATAGCTCTAGTATTAAGTCACAAATCATAATCCTAATACATATGATGCGTGTATGATACACAATTATTCTTTCTCAATCTTTACAAGTCCATATTATCGTCATCGGGTAAGGTCCTTCCTCAATAAGTCTTTTGTCCTTAATTCTAAGGGAAACCTAACAAGGAAGTCCTTATTACTTAGCATATTCATACTTATATATTTCTTATTACTCTATCTATTATGTGTTTGTATATATATACATATATATATATATATATATATATATATATATATTAGGTTGGATATAGGAAATAGGTTAAAGAAATCAATACCTTTTTTATAGTGAGTTGTCATACGAAAAAAATAACTCTTAATAAATTAATGTTTTGGGTAAAACCAAATATCCAAACTAGATACATGTGTGTATACGTATATGTGTAGTCATTCTCAAGTCCCTTATCTTCATTAGAAACATGTGTTATTGAACATTATAGAAGTTATGGTTTAAGATTTATAGATATAAAGAAATTTGTCATTTTGGTTATTGGACCGTTATAGCGGACGTCATCCTGTTGAATCTATTGCTATAGAACTTTGCCTTCAGTCTAAAGGTTTTTAAAAGTTTATAAAATAGTCTAGACATCAACATACTTCTCTTTTAAATTTAAGGTGTAAAAGCCTTGGTTTTTGATAGTAGGATTCCAGACCCTCAGGACTCATGAGGATACTTTGTTAAGCTTTCGAAGGAAAGTTTGAGGCTTTTAGCCTGTTCCCCTGAGGTAAATATAGGGATATTAAGTGAATCTAAGCAAGAACTTTAACATAGACGAGTATAAAGAACTAGAGGAAAGATTAAGGGATACACCAGTAATCAGAGAAAAACTAAGATGAGAAGATGATAATAAATAAGTCATTTAATTTTGTCTGATCCAGTAATAATAGCTAGCAAAATTTTCTCTTATTGACGACAAAGACTAATTGTGATTAACAGTAATTTATAATAATTTGGACATAAATTAGTTTAATAATTTGTTTAATATTCAATAACTATGCGAATGTTCACCTAATATTTATATAATTAAATTCAAGATGTATACAGTTGATTACAATTAATCTAATTACTTTGTTCAAAAATATATTTGGATAATACTAATTTATTTAATTAGTTGAATATTTTTAAAAAAATTATTTGGTTATTTGGTAGTCATTTAATTAAGTGTTTAATAAACTATTAATTATTCAATGATTATTTGGTAAATATCTATTAATTAATTCCTTCTTATTTGATTATTAATTTCTTATTTATTTGATAAATTATTTATTAATAAATTATATTTAATAATAAAATGTTGTCGAGTTCACAGATTTGAACTATGGGGCCTAGTGAATGATTCAATACCAATGATTCAGCCTGAGACTAGTAATCCAATAGGGAAACTAGTCCTATTAGGACCCTTTTGCGATACATCGAGGATGACTGGCTCGGTCTAGCGGGCTCGACTTGTACCTCAAACGTTCTTCATGTTTGATCGTGTATATACTTTGGAATATCCAATAGTAACACGGTTAGTCCCTGACAACTCGTTTCGATGATTCAGGAACTTTTCTTGAAGGGACCGAATCCTAATTTGGGCCCTATTGACCCATTTCCCAAAGAAACGATTAATTCAATTCACGCAAACCTGGTCTTATAATTTCTATAACAAAATTCTCTACAATTTTTATGAAGGGACTAAGGCTCAATTCCATCCACTTGGTTCCCCGAGAATTTATTCCAATAAAATTGAGTTAATCGTTAGAGTCGTTTTGCACACTTGTTCGTATTTTTAGCATAACTTCCTCTCCCATTAATGAAATTGAGTCGTTCTTGTTTCAAAATTTTTGTATCAAAGTTTCCTACAACTTTTATGTTAACCATAAAATCCCATTCTTGCCCATTCAATCCTAAAATTAAATATACTGCACTACCTCACGTGTACTATTATAGCTTGATCTATATTCAGTAATTTCTATTTTTCTCACTCGTTCAACCATGAAATTGAATGATTCTTCCTCTAAAATTTTGTAGACTCATTTCTCTACAACTTTTATGAAGGGTATGAAAGCTAATTCCATACCTATTTGTCCCAAAAAAATTATTTTGTTCACTAGACTATAAAACGTCACAACCTAGAACAGTTTTCATATTTGGGGCATATCTCCCTCGTCCGATGTCGGATTTTTATGTACCATACCTCTTTATAAAGAGGAGACATTGATCTAAAACTTTTATGTTTTGTGTTTTTCCAAATTACCATCGAAACCCCTTCAAAATTTCCTCGCAAGTTGCTTCCTCTGATTACACCACATCAGCCCCATGCAACTAAGATCCAATTAGCTTCCACCACTAAGAAGACACTTGTTGCCTCCAAGATAACTCCTTCTTCTACACTCACCTTACTTCAGAATGATTTGTCAACAAGTGTCTTGGTTAATGATCTCATTTTATTCCCTTCCTAGTCGTAAGACACTTGTGCTCACCATGCTTACATGCAAATTCTTCCATCTCCCAAAGCACTTTAGCATTTTCCTAAGTTACCAAAAAATAGATTCAGCCCCCACTCTTCCTTCGTCACTTCATGACATTAACCATTCACTTCCTCCAAATGTTAACCATGAACACCATGTTTATTTCCTAAAGATCCCTTACAAATCATGACCATTTCCCAAACACTTCACCATTTCTTTTAACTTTCAAAAACAAAATTTATACCTTGCTTCCTCTTATTCATAATCACGATCATACACCACTAAAAAGGCTTCATTTTCCTTATTCCTTGCTGTTGTACTTATGGAGAATCAAGAAGCCAAAACCTTGCATTTTTCTCCTCCTTGGCCTTGAGCTTCATAGGCAAGGCAAGGTGAAATTTTGAACCTTTGATTCTTGGTTCTTGGTTCCTTTCCCTTCTCTTGTAGAAATCAGATTTGTGCTTGTAATTTTATGGTTATTATCCACTATTTTTGAACCCAAAACCATGACCCTCTTCCCTCTTGAATGTTAAAGTTGAGTTTTTTAGGTATTGCAGGATGATCAACGACGAACGACAAAGAATTTAGAGTAGAACAGCGAACTATCGGTAAATGGTTCTTTTAAAATTGATTAATGCATGGTTGTTTATGATTTTCTCTTGGCTGGCCGTGACCCTTGATGGCTTGAAAAATTTTGTATGTTAGTTTTTGAGTGACCCAGGAATGATCGAGAGTTACAACAGAGAGTTCAGTTACGATCGGTAATTTTTGTGGCGTTCGATTCCTTTTTCCTCACCAAACCAGTGAGATCACCTTAAGGTAAGGGGGTCTCGCTTCATTTTTAATTAATATAAACTGCTTAATATCGTGCCTTTAGTGCTCAGGGACAGCCCCTTCGAATTTCGCGACGATCCGACGGTTAGATTAGGAATTACTTGATTTATTACCACGGTGGTTAAGTTTATATTTTACAATTTTGTGTCTTGATGATTTTTTTCTAAAAAGGCATATGATCGTTAGAATATTTCATTAAAACTATCCAAGTTAAGCTATGATGTAAAATATTAAAAGCAAGGGTAGTAAAACGGGCCCGATTGAAGAATTCGATATGGTTGTATTGATTTATAACTTAATGATTATTTTATGTAATTTGTTATATTTGTCTGATAAGCCCCGCTAAATTAATTAAATTGACCGACTAGTATTTGTGTTTATATGTTGACACAGGTTTTGATTATGACAAACGAAGTGTTCAAGGAATCAAGAAATATATCAACGCAATTGAAGAATGATGTTAAGGACCAAAAGATTAAAGAATCATGAAAAACATAATTAGAAAAGGGTTAAAATGCAAGAGGATTCATGATTGGGGTCAAAAACATAAAAAATAATATCAGGAGGGCTAAAATGTAATTATTCTGCAAACAACATGGGAATTGATACATAATGCATGAGGAATCGATTTATGTGTAAAAAATAACGTGGGAATTGATACATAATGCATGAGGAATTGATTCTATGAAAAACTTGAGATATGCCTATCCATGTGTATTAGGAAGGATTGAAATATCAAAATACTGAAATATTAAATCTTGATGCTTTGATTCAAAGTCTTAATGATGCATGAACTCGTAATGATCTATGAATGAATTCTTGATGATATATGAATTCTTGAATGATGTATGAATTCTTGATGATATATGAAATCCTGATGATGTATGAATTTTTGATGATGCATGAATTCTTGATAAAATATGAATTCTTGATGATGTATCGATTATTGAATGAAAGATATTTATGTTTAACTAGTGGAATCTAAATGACAAGCATCTTCTTAACAAAATGGTATCAATTGAATTAGTAAGAGGGAGAAATCATAGGGACATAATCTTGATTATATACTTGACACTATGCTTTGATGATAAATACATATGTTGTGTACAAGTGGTATCCATGCTTTGATAATTTATGCATAATTTGTTTTAACAAGTGGTATGTCATTTTCCTAACAAGTAAGTATCCTTTCATAACAAGTGGCATTAAACTTCATATCAAGAAAATGTTATGACAAATTGATTATGATAAATTTTACAGTTGCTTTAAGTTAGGACTGTGTTATGCCTCTATAACTTATTTCTATGATCTACAAAGTTGTCTATCTTAAGCAAAATGTTTCTATGCAATTATATGTTCTTTTTGATAATGCCTAAAAGAAAGTAGGTATGCTCTATGTATGTTATAACAATTGATTGCCTAGACTTTAAATTCATTACTAGTAACATCGTAGGCATGAACAAAAGAGACTAATGTTAAATGCATGATGGTATGTTAAGTGACAATGCATGATTATGATGATATGTTAAGAGGCAATGCATGAAATGATAAGAAATAATGCATGATATGTGATAATGCATGACATGATCTTCTTTAATACACTATGCTTGAGCAATTGGTATCTATCTTGATTGACATTATAATTCTTATCTGTGTTGTATGTTTGATGATGCATGATCTTGACTGTGAAAAGAAATTTGAAAATATGCATTATTGAGTTTGAAAAGAATTTTTGAACAACATTATGAAGAATGGTGAATGCTTGAATGCTAAAATGCTTAAATGTTAATAAATGGATATCAAGAGCATAAATTGACAAATCCATCAAGTGGTATCATACATAGCATCAAGATAACAAGTGGTATGACATATATGTTATGGAAAATTGATTACAATGAGTACATGACTTGCATTACACATTTACCACTGCACTATGAAAATGATATGATTCTGTAACTTATCCTTAAGTACTGTAAATGCCAAATGTATTCTCTTGTACAATCACATGCTTTATGTGCCTTAGGTAAATGCTTGACTAGACCTATTTATGACATCATAGGCACAAGTTAAGAAGAGAATATTTGAGATAAAAGGGTCATGTGAAAAAGAATATAGATATATTGGCATATGTTTTAATACAAATACATGAGTAAGCCAACAAGCTCTATTAATCATTCCACCATTGCTCTGATACTTAGACAAAAGCGAAATTGTTGAAAAATCTTCTATGTTACTACTTTGATACCTAGAAATGCATTAAGCAATATTTGGACTGTTATATGCAAGTAGTATCTAATTTTTGAGTGGTATCTATTTATATTGTGATATCTGTTGTTTCAATAAGTGGTATCTATTAAAAGAAGGAGATTATATGCTTAAGAAGTAAGCAAATGGTGTCAAACTTGAACACTTGGTATCAATTAGCTTAACAATTGGTATCTAATTACATATGTTAATAACATTTGGTATCAGACTTGATTAAATTAACCTATAAGCAGTATCAGACTTGATCAAATTGGTATAATTGGCTTCACGTGTTAATAAGTGGTATATTTTTTCAAGTGATATCAATTATAGCAATAAGGGGGAGCATACTCATGAATAATTATCCTTGATTTCACCTCTATATGATTATGTTTATTATAACATCCCGAAATTTATAAAAATGATTAATTGAGGAGGATAAATAATAAATAATTATATTTGAGTAGATTTATGTCCCAAGTATTTGGGAATAATTAAATTGGGATTTATTATGGATATTTATAATTTATTGAGATTTAAGGAGTTGAAATTATACCTGGTTAAAATTGGGTGTCGGACCAAGTATCTCCGATTGAGATGCCATTGGTCAGGGCTGTTAAGAATATTATTAGGAATCCGAATCTATATTCGGAATAATTTTGGATAATATATCGAGCCCGAATAGAGATCCTGTATGTTGTAAAACGAAAAAATTTTAATGAGGGGATTAAAAATTAAAACAAAAACTCTTTCTTTTCCCTCTTCTTTTTTTGTTGGCCTCTCTCCCTCTCTTTTATTCACTTTCCTTTTCTTCCTCTCCCTCCATTCTTTTTCTCCAAACCGTTCACTCCCTCTCTCCCTCCATAAATCATTTTTCATCCAAAAAGCTTGGGATCTAATGGAATCATGAGGCAAGGAAGGCACTTGGAGCAAAGCTTGGCTCATCTCTTCTTCTCTTCATCTTATTTTCGTTTTGGAGCTTGAGCTAGGAGAAAGAGGTATGATCTTGAACACCCATGGCTTTAGTTTATGGTTTTAAGCCTATTTAAGTATTGTGATGGGAGATTGGGTGTTGTTTTAATGGAAAATGACTTAAGGAAACAATACCCTAACTACAGGAATTAGGGGAAATGGGTAATAATGCCATGAAAAAGGATTTTTAGTAAAAACCCATGATAATATGTGTGTGAGTGTTGTTAATGATGGAGATTGATGGTTATTGGAAATGATTAGTGAATTTTGGAGGAAACCCTAGGCATGATAAATTGGGGGTTTTACTAAATAGGTGATTTTGATGATTTTTGATGCCTTAGAATGATTTTATATGAGGAGATGAATGTTTGAAACATTGGTGTTGATTCTTGAGGATTAGGAGATGAGTGCATGTGAGTATGTATGTGGTTGGAGGAATTAATTTAGATTGTTGATGTTTATGATGATGTTAAAAATGGTTGCAAGCCATTGATAGTGGATTAAGAAAATAGATACTTGAGTTGATGAGTAAGTAGGCCTTGATATGTGCCATTTAGAAATTATGGATTGATGATGGTCTTGAATGGAGCCAAGAGACTTATAATGAATTTGAGTAGATTGTGATAATAGTTGAGTGATTCATGAGATGATTTGGAAGCCTTATGAATATGGGCCATGGTATTGTTGTGTTGGATTTGTTTAGCCTTTTAAGAATTAGAGAATCTTAGTCTTGGAAAAGGAATTTCCGAAGCCTAACATAAGCGTATAAATTGGGTTTAGACAAGTCTAGGACTTGATAATGAGTTTTAAGAGATGATGCCTTATAATGGTATATTAATAGCATGTATATGTGTGTTTGTGATAGGATTGTATTCCGAACGATGATGCGGAACGATCGAGGCAATCGGAGCTTTTGGATTGCGGTTCTTCTCTCAAGGTAGGAGAGGAGTTTACATTTCAATTGCATGAGTGAATAATTGATGATTGATGTGTATGATTGCACTCATGCTTGCCTTGCCATGATTATGTTGAATGATGAGATAATAGATAATGTGATGAATATTATGCTTGGCAATGGTGGATTCTTGCGAATGATATATATATATATATGTGTAAATATGAATTGATGATGAATGTTTAGTGTCCCTTTAATGGGGGTGATATTTATGTTGATAGAGAAATTATTTAAAGTGTGAAGCTATGCCTTAATATTAATGCATAATTGAGGAACTAATAGAGCCAAATAGAGTTTTATGAGAATTGAATGGCATGTGATAGTTAGAGCCCATATATGTAGTTTATGACTTGTAGGAATTGGAATGGGTCAATTCCAATGAGAATAGGTCCTTGAGTTGCGCAAAAGTGCCTCAAAATGGGTAAAACGCATTTATACGCATAAGTCCCTCAATTTTGAGAATTTTTGAGTGAGGCCGGTGGCCACGCATCAAAAATGATGTATATTTGTTGGGGTTAAAATTTCGTAGCATTTGGAGTTCATACGAGAAACTTAGGAGGGCAAGAAGTTGAAAAATCATATGTTTTCTGCATAAAAACAGCAGCAGGGCTGTCTTGAATCAATTCAAGAGGTGCTGTTTTCACTGTTTTGGGCTCCAGGGGCGTTTGAATCAATTCATACGAGTTTGAATTGATTCAAGGCCCTCTGTTTGTCAAATTTTGAGATTTTGGGACGCTTGAATTGATTCACACGAGCCTGAATCGATTCAGAGCCCTGTTATGGCCACTGTTGTGCTGTTTTTCCAACTGCTCTGTTTTCTTTGCTATTTTTGGCCCATTTGGGCACCTTAATGACGTTTTTAGCCTCCGACTTCTTCATGAAAGTCGTAGATAATTGTGTTGCGGAGGTGTGAGAATTAGTCTCACTTTAATTGGAGTTTTCTAACTCTCATTAGGTATAAAACACCAGACCTACTGCGTCATAAAATTCAAATTTAAGAGGGTTTTGAACCCAACTTTTTATGGTGGCCAAATTGGGACTAATAGGTGATATTCATGACATGTCCAACTATTATTAAGACTAAAAGTAAGCTTTTCTCATGTCTTAGTATTGAAAATTAACATGAGCTTATTATTACTCAAAACCCCTTTATTAGGTAAAAATGAGAGATTTTATTAGGGGTAGGTGATGAGGGTGTGTCTTAGTGGTGTTGATATTGATTGTGGCATGTTATGAAAACATGGATATTCACCACTAATGATATGATATGATGATACTGATGAGGGGATGATTGTATGACAATCTATTTGTTTTTAAATCGATGAATCGGAGATGATATCGATAATGAATAATGATGGATGATGTTGTTGATCATTTCCTAGAATAAAAGGATGGTTATTATTATTGATAATTATTGAATGCCATTGTGAATGATACAAGTATGATCTTGTATGTGTGGTTTGAATTGTATTAATAAATTGTTGTATTACCACACTAGTTGTGAAACCATGGCAATGACAAATAAAATGAAAATCCACTAAGTGAATGAGTGGTAATATTTATGAATGGTATGTAATGATGTGATGCCATTATGGTTGATTGCAAGTATTGTCTTGCATGTGTGATATGAAATATATATATATATATATGAAAGATGTTAAATGAAATGCCATATATAAAACTTGAAAGCAATGGCTAAAACCAACAATGATAAAGTCCACTAAGGTGTATATGGTGGTGTTGGTGATTATGATGATGATGATTGATGAGTGGCATTTAGGATGCATAGTGTGAGAAACGCATTTGATTTGTGTTGCATTGCATCCATGGCATATCGATCGCTGTCTATGTGGAATATTAGGGGGTTCCACTAGGCGGGCCTAGTGGGAGGACGGCTCAGTGCACGAGCATTCTTGTTGTTTCCCCTGTGACTCGGTGTGTGAGTCACGAAGCTGTCCATAGTTTGGTGACGAGGCACCCTATGTGGCGGGCCCAGTAGGCGGGCGGCTCTGTGATGAGCAAGTTACCTCGGTGTCCGACGGGGCACGGCTCTCTCAATGTGTGTTTGAGAGGGGCCCGTAGCACTTTTGGCAAGTGAGGCCATGTTGTTGATCCGCAAGTCATGGGGTGACTAGTGCTACATATGGGCGATGCGGTTTGGTACCATTAAAATATGATGTTGAGCATGCATGAAATGAGATATAAGTGTACACTTTTACTACTGCAGTAGGGGCATTGTAGCACATCTATGCTTGACCCACAATTTGGTGTTTATTCCCATAAACGGATCCGCATTATTGAGATTGTGGTGTGGTGTTGGTGAAATGGGTAATTAATATACCTAAAAGACCACATAAAAGTAATAAATAATATGAATATACGAAATGATATCGAATATGACGATATGTATGTTATGGCCCAATGTAATGAAGGGCGTATTTGCTTATGATTGATAATAATGATGTTAGCTCGTGGTGGCTTTGAGAAAAGACCGGAATGGTCTATGTTGACGATGTTGGCCAGTTGTGGCGTTGGAACATTTATGTATATGCTTGTTTTGCTATGAATTGATGTGTGAATACATGATATGTACATTGTTAAATGAATAGATTATGATATTTGGCAAAGCATACATGATGTTGATAGGCATATGCACATAATTTCAATTGTATTCATATCGTCATTTGAAATGTATAACTCACTCTCCCATGTGGTCTACTTTTTAGTATTGATGTAGGAAAACCATGGGATGAGAACGTTTAAGAAGTAAGGCTTTTGGGAAGGTAAATAGTGGTAATGGAATGCCTTGGCCGGCAGCGATTATGATTCATTGTATTGTGAAATAAAAGGTGTATCCTAGTGTTGATGATTTATTGATATTGGCGGATGTATTGTAAATAGCTAGGTATATGAATGATATATTGATATTTGAAATGACATAGGATATGTAGCCCATTTTGGGAATATATAAATGTTAATGATACATGATATTGAGGTTGAATTGATTATAGAGAAATATAGAATATGAATGTTGGAGATGTATAATGTATGACCATATAGCTAAGTATATGTATGTACCTTAGGCAATGCATAATTATGATTTATGTGTAAGTTTGGATGTGGCCTAAATGGGCTTGTGTTGTATGTTCGTATGCTTTGCTGAGCCTTTTCTCATATCTTCATATATGGGACTAGGCGTGTGCCCGGTATACACATTCTTCTTCCGCTATAAACTCTGTTATTTTGTATACCATTATGGGCAAAACTATTTAACGATCCAGTTATATTTTATTAAGTCTCACTCTTTGGTTCTTTATGATTTGGGTCTTGATGTAATCGTGGTTGTGTTCAGGAAATATTTCAAACGCAAAAAATTTATTCATATTTTTATTAATTATTTGTTTTGATTACATCGGGATTCAGGTCCAGAGAATCGGGATGTTTCATTTATGACACTTATGCTTACAATTTTATTTCTATTCTCCTATATGCTTACTTGGAAAAATATTTTTGTGCATTTGATAATACCAAAAAGGAGAAAATTATGTGCTTATTTGAAATAATTATGTGCTTATTTGAAACCATATGTGGGCTCAATTGAAAAGAATCATGTGACGTTTACCATACTTGTGATATTAATTACATGATTGAAATGAGTTAGCAATCAACTTTCTACTTACTTGATGAATGAATTATATGGTTGAGTATTGACTCTAGATATTAACATGTGGTATGCAATTGTATTAACATGTGGTTGATACTTGATCATGTTTTGAGCTTTGATTTGAATTCTACTATCTTTTATGAAATACTTGCTCTAAAGCTCTCTTATTCGAATAAATGCATTTATATGTTGATGGCATAGATTATAACTAAGATGATGATCTTTTATATGATGCCAAAGGGGGAGAGATTAGTGAAAGGATTAGTAAAAATAATAAAATGTCATTTATGCCAAAAAGGGAAAATTACTATGATTATTGTTTTATTTTTAATGATGCCAAAGGGGGAGAGATTAGTGGGGAGATATAAAGGGGGAGAGATTAGTGGAGAGATATAAAGAGGGAGAGATAAGATATAAAGGGGAAGAGATATCATGTTGCCATTAGAAAAGAGGAGAAGAATATGAAAGAATTTGATAAAATAGCATGTTGTTAAAAAGAGAAAATATTATTATGCTTACTATGCTTGCTTACACTACCATGATGCTCTGAAAATTGGATGAACTATTTTGTGGTATCTATTGCATGATTAAGGGGGAGATATTATCTTGCATGATATATTATGATTTTTTAACAATTGGTATCGGTTATATGTATGACATATGTATAACAAATGGTATCCAATTATATGTGTTAGGGGGAGTCGTTTATGCCATGAATTTGAACTGTTATGAGACTAACACCCCGAGAGATAAACATTTGTTGTCATCATCAAAAAGGGGGAGAATGTGTTTATATGTTGACACAGGTTTTGATTATGACAAACAAAGTGTTTAAGGAATCAAGAAATATATCAACACAATTGAAGAATGATGTTAAGGACCAAAAGATTAAAGAATCATGAAAAACATAATTAGAGAAGGGTCAAAATGCAAGAGGATTCATGATTGGGGTCAAAAACATAAAAAATAATATCAGGAGGGCCAAAATGCAATTATTCTGCAAGAAACAACATGGGAATCGATACATAATGCATGAGGAATCGATTTATGTGTAAAAATCGACGTAGGAATCGATTCATTAATAGAGGAATCGATTCATGCTTATAAAACAACTTGGGAATCGATTCATTTCTTAGAGGAATCGATTCATGCTGCCCAAAATGCTTGGGAATCGATTCATTAATTAAAGGAATCGATTCATGATGCTCAAAATGCTTGGGAATCGATTCAGTTCCTACAGGAATCGATTCAAATGCCCGTCTGATACAAAATTACACTAAATGAATCTATTCATTGGGAAATGAATCAATTCATTTAGTTCAAATGTTCTGGAATGTGAAATTCAAATTGTACCAGCCTTGCATCGCACTACAGGAATCATAAATCTCACCATGACTAATTAAATCAACCGCTCCATGCTCCACATTGAAAGTTACACATTATTATGCATTTGTTGGCAACGGCACCATACTGAAGGAATTATCAATTCACAAAGCCATGCTCCACTTACAAGCATCGAAGGAATTATCAAATGGAAAAACCATGTTGTTGAACGCCTATAAATAGAAGGAAGGCCAAGGTTTTAATTCATCCCAAAGCAGTGAAGAAATTCCATTTCTTTCTTCCTCCTCCTTGCTCTCTTTATTTGCTCTCTTTATTCATTAATTGGCATATTTCTCTTAAAGAGTTATTTAAGAGTTAGAGAGAAAAATATTTTGAGTGAGCTTAAATTTGTATATCCTCTCTTTGAGAGTTATTATTTTGTGAGAGCTTCAAGTTGTATATCTACTCTAGTGAGAGAGAAAAATCTTGTAAACCAAAACACCAAACACTAAGGTTTCACTCTAGGTTGAGTGGTCACAAAGGTTAGGGTTCAACCTTTGGGTATTGAGAGATTGTGAGATTGGGTGGGTTGCCCGTTGCTTGTGAGGATTGGGTTCTTGAGTGTGGGACACTAGGAGACAATTGCTCAAAGCTTGTAATCTCAAATTCTAAATAGTGGAAATCCTTCAAGTCGGTTGCTTGAAGGCGAGACGTACACCGGGGTGGTGGAACTCGTTATATCGGTTTGCAAATTCTTTCTTCCCTTAAACTCCTTTATTATTGAGAATTTAATTTGCATGCTAAAATATTTATATCTAATTGGTTTGGTAAAATTGCTTAAATTAAATCCTTGAATTAATTGTCTTAAATATTGTTGGATTTAATTATTGTATAAATGAATTGAATATTAGTGTTAATAACTTAGTAAATTATTTATGCATAATTAATTTGTTAGAAATTGTTTAAGTTAAATTTATATTGGAATTAATTATTGCATGCCAAGTGTTTCAAGAATTGCCTAAACTAATAACTTGCCTTATTTATCAAAATCAATTCTTGAATATAGTCTCTTCAACTCAAAATATTCTAGTATGACATGTGCTTCATAATTATTACATCTTTTATATTGCATCATTTGTGTACTAAGAACTGTTTTGAAAGGGATTCCATGCTAAAATTTGAAATACTCAATTCACCACCCCTCTTGAGTATCGAGGCCTTGGCTAACAGTATTTTACGAGTAAATTGGACCAATCACGCAAAAGGAGATGTTATCTGATTCAATTACTACTATGCTTTATCTCGAGACTATAAAGTATTATTAACGTTTTGATAAGAAAAATAGATAACTGGAAATAAAACTAGAAATAATGAGTTTTTGGAGTAATATATGAAAAAATGAAGAAACAAGGATTTTTTTAAAGTGTTTTTATAAGAAAAATATATTATTAAGTATTTTGAACAATTAAATAGAATTTGGAAATGACAATCATATAATAATGGATCGAGGAGGAATTTGACAAAGAAATAGTAAGTAGGATCTATGAGTTTGAGGAATTCCCGAATGGACTTTTACAAAATAAAAAGGGAGTTTTGGTAGAACGAAATATATGGCTAAGAAGGAATTACGGGTAATGATTTCTTTTAGTAAAATATATAGTAATTTATTCTAAAGACTGAAAAAGAAAAGACGATGCAAGAAGGAATAATGAGTTTTGATGAAATATTAGGGAAATGGTGAAATCTAAGTAACTCATAAAGAAAAGTTCATGATGTGCACATCTTAGATTAATTGATAAAATTTTAAGCTAAGGCAATAATAGATAAAAAAAGAAGTTGATAATAAATTAGTAACAAGAATTAACTCGACGAAAGAAATCCTTTTTGTAAACTACAAGTCAAGTACATGACATGAGTATTTAAGACATTAAATGAATCTTAAGGTAGTAATTGAGTACTAAAGGAGCAAGAAGAAAATTAGATTCATATTAAAAATAGTCGATAATTTAGAATTAGTAATAAAATTTATAGATGGATATTTAGTAATCAAAGGAACCTAGAAATAACTAGGACAAACACCTAGTAAATAAGGACAATAAATTAAGGAAATGCAACATGACTTTTAAGCTAATCCAATAAAGGAAGTCTAATAAGTTAAAAAGGAACAATACTAAGAATAAGAATTTTACAGAATATGAGGAATCATTATACCGGTGTTATTTAGTGAAGTTAGCCAAATTAAATATCAACCTAAATAGCATTTGAATAAATCTAATTAATCCAATGATAGTGAGTAAATGGCAATGAAAGGTATTCTTAGCACCCCAAATAAATTTAATGAGTAGGTGCCCTTTGAAATAAATGTACCCATGTGACCTAATAATTATTATTTAAAAGTAAAGTAGGTAAAGTATATTAACTTTATCTATGTGATGGTATATATGTAGTAGTTATTTAGAAGGTCATTTGGTGATCAAAGATAATTTGACCTGGTGGTAGTAAATTAGTAACAATGACAAGAGCCATTGGTATCTTGAATAAATTTAAGATATACTTTTAGAATAAGTATGATTATATAACAATATTTAAGAGATAAATGGCTAACTAATCCGCCTGGATGGTATATTTGATAATTAGATAAGAATATTTAGTAATCCAGAAAATAATTTATGAATATAAAAAGGTATATTAGGGGTACTAATTGATATCAATAGGGACGAATAGCTAGGGAGGCAATTAAGATAGCTAAGCCAGTGTGTGTACAAAATAAGTACTTACACTTAGTTAGTTACAAAGCCCCATTCATGAATGTACTTGTATTAAAATACATGATTCCTTTATTAGGGTAATACATATGATGATTCTTATATGGTGAATATTGTGTGTAGCGACTGTGATGCTCATATACTGAATGTTAGGTGTGATAATTGCTATGTGATTGTGTACATGGATGTATATGTGTTAGTTATGTGATGGACATTTGTGATGAAATACATGATGGGTGTTATATGATGAAATACGTGTGGAACATGATGAATTAATGAAATGAATAACGTGATAAACAAATGCGACTTGCATGATGCATTAAATGAGTTATATTCAGACGGATCATTTAAAATAAAAGCAAGAAAAGCAAAATGAGGATATGTCTTGGTAGGGATCTTGAGATGACTAATTTGTGAAAATAATGTGATAATAGAAATCATATTCGATGTGATGATGGGCGCTGCGATGCTAGTATTACCCTGAGGTTTTGTAAATATTCAAAACTCATTTCATTTTTAATCATCAGGTAAGTTGTGTTATGATTAGAGTAAATGTGAAGAGAATGATGAATAAAGAAAAATGTTTAATTAAGGACTTTACGAAGCAAACCCGATGTTTGAAATGACCCTATCGATGACTAGTGGAAATGAAATTCGTGTGTTGCATGCATCATATACAGAGTATAAGAGCAGGTGGTTGAGTAATCCCCTAGAGCACACAGTGATGGGGTACACTGGGGAGCAACAACGTTCCGACCCTACGAGAGGTCTCGGGAGTATACCAGAGCAGACGTCCAATGGTTCGGAGTCACGCCTGAGACTGGATAGCCCATGGCAACTCTAGTATACTTCGACTTAGACCGAGTGTTACCGTGACTATGGAGTACCCATTCTGATGAGATGTGTTTGGATCCATTGATGATGATAGGGCTACATATCCTTACCCTTTTATGAAAACCAGATGAGATGAGCTCCAGTCACTCTAGTGGGCAGGGGGATAAGGAAGTATTGATGTGCACAGTTGATATTGATTGAGTGAGATTGATGAGAAGAAGATGGGCCCACATGCATCATGATGACTATAGAATTAGAACTAATGAAATGGAACTCATACATTACATTATCTTATCTGTGTGAATTTGTGTTTGTATATGATTGAATTATTAATTGTGTGTGTGATGGTTAGTGGTGACGGGGGAAGCAGAGAGTTATGTATTCAGGGACGATTGGATTAGGCTCAGTTAGATAGACAACTTAGAATAAACTAACTAGACTAGGGACCCCAATAAGAAAAAAAGAATATGATATGCAAACCCAAATGGATTGTGTGGGGGGATGTCAGTAAGGACAACTCTCTGATTGTTGAGGAAGTAAAGACTCACCCTTACACTATTTTTACAGATCTCTAATTGGACCATACATGCGACACCATAGAGATCAGGGTAGAATTCATATTAAGGACCAGCCAGATTGTTCTTGGACTGAGGATGATTAGGATAGATATTTTCTTTTCATGTTTTAGGGGGGAGCCTGCATGCCCCTGATTCTCAATAAGTACATTTTATTGTTTATGACCATGTATCATATATAGTAATATTGTATATATGATGTATCTGTTCCACCAAGTTTTCTTGTACCAAAAAAAACTTCTACATTTTTCTAAAACTCATAGCCTTTCAGTTAACCTAGATAATCTAGTGGAAGGGATTGTCCTAGTTAACTGAGGGTGTTACATAAGGGGTAATATTTACCCAGAACTCCTTTTACGCATATTTATCATTTCTGTCGAAAACTTCTGGATCACAATACTTTGGCTAGAAAACTCCGAGTGAGTCAATTTTAAAATCTAGTTTGAATAGTTTTCAAAGTACCATTCTTTTAAACTAAAATAATTCAAGATTTTTTAAGTTAAGAAAATAGTTTCAAAAACCCCTTATTTTACTCATTTACACTATACTTATAACCTTGTTCCTTTTCACTAATAATTAAGGACAAAGTCTATCGAGCTATTCCATTCTTTATCATTCATTTCAAATATCACTTATACTCATGATTAAATACATACAATGCAATATATATCACATCAATACCCCCACAGGGTTCTAACATTCTTCATCCCTATAACTCCTGCCATATCTCAATTTCTGATAAGTTCCTTTGCCACGAACCCTACTGAGACTTCCATTCATTTTTTATATCTATTAAAATCAAGTCTAGTTTGAAAAAAGAAATCGATAATAACCATTGACCAGACCCCAAGTTGCATTAATATAACTAGATCCTAAGATTTGTTAATAACACGCATCCAGACATTTAGTTTAAATGAAGTCTGCCCATGTGTGATCTAACCTATTCAAATTAAGTGTTTAAGGAAACAAATACTAAAGTATACAGGTTCTAAAAGAAAGGGGGAGTCCTTCAAAACAAAAGTATGATTCAAAGAAAAGTCTAATACTAGACTTTATCCAAAAGAGTCTGATTCAAGAATTTTCAAACATATGGACCAACAATCAGACCTCGAACTTTTGATACAACAAGATCATGCAACATGAACGTTACTTCAAGCACTGATCATACAACGTTCTTAATCCTTTTTTCATGATACTCTAAAGTCAAGCTCTTATCAAGAAAGTTGTACTTATCATCAAAGAAGGAAAGGAATAAAATAATGGATCAACTAAAAAGCTCTTTTCATAGAAATCAATAAAGCTACTCTACATATTTTAAAAAAAGATAAATTAAGTTAGCTCATGTGTCAGGAAATTTCAAAAGTACAACAACAATATACTCTGCGTGATAGTTAGAAGAAAGCCAATAAATGTCTTTATACTCTGAAGATCTCAAGGAACTATTTTTTCATGAAAGTTTCAAAGTTCCTTGATAACAGACCTTTTGGTAACTCATTAGTTTATCAAGGTCTGATGCTTACAAATAAGCAAAACTCCTTCAAAGGATTTCCAACGGTTATATCTCCTCACCAGCTTTTTAAACGGTCATCTTGAGTGGCCTATATATATTTGAAGATATTCATTTTTGAATGATATACAAGCACAACAAGAAAAACTAATCTCTATGATAAAAGCTCTCTTAATATCTTTTTAGCTTCTCTTAGACAAAGGCCTTCTTTGATGTTTTGCCTCTAGCAGACCTTGGTCCTATTTGTCTTTTTTTACTTAGTGTATTTATTCATCTTTATATATCTTTTATACACTAAGTTCTCAGAACCATCTTACACACTTTATTCTTACAAACTTGTTGTTGTGTAAAAGTCTTATATGTTGTTAGCCTTTAGTTTCATTGGAAAACAATTGTGGCCTGAAGAGACTTTTGAAAGAATACTTAGGTTTGAGCCAGGAGTGGCTTGTTGAAAGAATACTTGGGTTTTAAGCTAGGAGTGGCTGGAGTCAAGAATACTTGTGGCACAAGTCTAGTGCTGTTATTATAAAAGAGATTTTACAATAGTGGAAATCCTTCAAGTTAGAAGAGACTGGATGTAGCTTCTGTGTTGAAAGTGAACTAGTATAAATATCTGGTATTCATTCTTCTCTTTCCTTGCTTTTATCAAGTTTGCTCTACGAGTCTGATTACTTACGCTTTAAAGGTTCAAAATTCTACAAAGAAAGTCTAAGACTTATTCAATCCCTCCTTCTAAGTCTCACTCTAAACCATCAATATCATTTCATCATACAAACTTAATCGTATTCATAAAATTCAAAATGGCATATAGCCCTGACACACACCACAAATCTTTCATTTAATCAATATTATTACTTAGCAATTAATTTAATCAATTCATGCATCAATTTAACTCATTTCTTTTTAATACCTCCTTTATCATTTTAAATCAGCATGCTTATTAAATTTGTCTATCCTCACGTGACACTTTCGAGGTTACACACCCATGATTGGATTTTCACACCAAGCCATCAAACTTGTCATATAATGCATCCATAATATTATTTTTCATGAAATTCCATAAGCATTATCCTAAGTATGTACCACATCATTTCCAACCATTCAACACATATATTTAATTTTATTTTTGTAACTTAAAATCCAAAACTTAACACACATCAATTCTTCATATGGAAATCCACTAAAACTCATCATTTAAATAGTTATACTACATTTTCCTAAAAATTTCACATGCAACCTCACCATCATATACCACAACATTTTTCACCATTAAAATCACCATATGATTAATTTAAATCTAGTAAGGTTCTACCAAAATTCTAACATCTACTTACACTTAGAAACTCATGTATATAAGTTCAGAAATAACATTTTTCACACTATGTATTAACATGTAAGTAGAGTTTAAGCACTTTAACCTATTTAGCACTATTTCACACAATTTTAAGCATTTATATCTCACCTAAGATTCATCATGCAATAACTCAAAAATACCACAAATTCAAGATCAACATGCATTATCAAAACCATATTTTTAATGCTTAACTCTTTGCATGAATGAAAATCAAATGTGATTCTTTCCATTTTACCAAGGTCACAAAAATTCCAGTATTAAAACCATGGCTATTTTCATATTAAAATCAATAAAATCTAGTGAGAATCTCATGAAATTCTAAACCAAAGTCAAGGGTGAAAATTACTAATTTTTCTTAAAAAAATCTTAACAATCTTTGATGTAAAATCTTTTCCTTCAAAATTGAATCAAAGATCAAGTTTTTCTTCTCATAAAAAATCCTTTCCACCCTTGATTTGGTGAAGAGAACCCAAGGGAGGTTCCCACACCTTTGCATGCCAAAAATTCCAACAAAAGCAAGGAGAACTCCCCTCTTACCTAGGGTTTCCATATGATCTTCTAAGGCAGTACCTTGGCTAAGGGTGATAAAGAGGTATGGTTTTGGCCTTTAAATCCTTCATGAAGAAGCACCTAGCTTGCATGCATGGCATTATGGAAACCAAACTATGCATGCACTGAATGGAAAAGGTAGCTGTGAGGTTGATGGTGGAGAATCACAGAGAAAATAGAGGAGGCAAAGATGGTGGTGGTGAGTCTCGTCCATAGAAAGAAAAAGGAGAAATGGCTTTAGATGCATGCAATAACTTGATAATATGAGGTGGTGTCTGGCCATGGTGGACGATGGAGGAGATAGAGAGGTGCTGGAGAAGTGAAGTGGTGGAGAGGAAAAGTGGGAATGGCCTCTCAACCTGAGAGAATGGAAAGGAAAAAAAGAAAAATACCCAAGTCTTTTTACCTAGTGAAATAAAATGAGAGTAAAAGCCTAAGATTTTATAACATGGCACACATAGATCAACTCCAGTTCAGCTTAGTGGATGGTTAGGTGTTAGGCTAAAAATTCACATGGAGAATGGACTCATGAGGCATGACACATGGCTTGGTGAGTGACACTTTTAGTGACACGTGGCTACGGGGATAATGTCATGTTTTAATGGGTTTTTGAGAAAATAATGGGCATAAAAATTGTTTCTTATTTTTTCCTCATATCAACAAGCTAAAGAATGCCTAATTCTGATAACTAGAGCGAAAGTTATGCCCAAAATTTGATGTTCAGGATGGATGTGAGGCTACAAATCAGTAGCTTGTGATTTAAACTAGGAATTTTGGTCATAGAATTGACTTTTGGTGTCTGGATAAAAATTGTATAAAATTTGTTACAAGGATTTCAAGACCAGGATCACTCAAATCAGACATCGATAGGTTAAATTATGCTAAAAATAATGGAACATACACATATCATTGTATTTAAGACAAACAGAACCAGAAAATAGAATTGAGTTTCTCACAAGTTTTAAAGGAATAATTAATTGGCTCAAACCTATATCCTTCTCTTCTCCTCAAGGTCTTCTAAAATCTTGGCATACAGTCTCGAGTCCAAAGTACATAATGTTGTTACGATATACAAACGACTGGAAGTTTATTTATGTTTTCAATGTAACTATATTATTTTAAGTCTATTTATTATTTATTACCACTACTACCTTCATTACTTCTATCATTCCTCAAAATTTCTATATTTCTCAAAATTATACATTTTTCCTAACAATTATAATTACTTCCTATGAAGCCACACATACATAGAATCAGGGTATAGAATCAGCCGAAGCCTAGATTTTTCATAGAGAATACACAGCACAACCAGACCTTACAGGTCCAAGGCCTTAGGGATTTGCCTAAAAATCAAGGGTGTTACAGAATTCATCCATACATAACCCAAGTCATACATTGTGTAGGTTTTTTGAAAACTCTAGGTATAAACCATCCAGGTGCTTTCATGATTTCCCATCTGATGGATGACATAATAGACCTTCTTCACTTTGATTCTGAGCATGTCAGCGGATGTGTCTGTCGTGGACAACAAAGCATAATAGGTGTGGTGTTATCGAAAAGTACCACATCTTTCTTAATGCAGTTTTCTTTACTTTCCCCTGTCTTGTAATGATTTTATGGTTTTTTTTCTTGAAATGAATACAATTAATCACACTTTTGTCAGCATTTATGTTACAGAACAAACAACCATTGAAACAACAATTAATTTTTATGCATCCCAACCCTAGGTGAGCAACAGATCTCTTCACATGATACAGGTTTATTGGCATTTAGTTATCTTTAAAATACCCTCCTAGTGTATCGCATTCTAACTTCAAGCTCAAAGCAAGTACAAAGGCGGATAACTCAGTGTGAATGTTGCATCCATCTCATAATGAAGTTTGAGTTTCTCTCAAGGCATCATAAAACTTTTGAACATCCAAATTTGGATCCTCGTCCATATGTTCTTTAAGTTCTAAAACCTTCCTGATTGAAGGTCTAAAATGATCCTTCATCATCTACAGCATGTTGTTGTAGTTTTCCTTGTTACCTCTCACATTGTAGTAAGATTATTACATAAGGACCACTGGAGGCAAAGGCAGAAATTTCTCACCATGATTGTACCAATAGTAATAATCTTTCATGAATACCTTTTCATTTAAGTGCACCATGACGTTCTTAGGGAAGTCAAACTCTATGCATTAACACTTTGTGCAAGGAAACTAGATCTTTTGAATCTTTTGAAATCTAGATTGTTGATGTTATGAATGGTAAAAAGTACAACAATCCCACCATAAACTCTTTTGTCACATGGTGCTTTGAATCAAGTTGATTATACATCCACCATGAATTCGCTAGAACCTCCATTTCAACTATAGTTTTTAAAAATCTAAGTTATAAGAAACACATTGCTCGTTCACAAATCACTCTTTTTGATGTTGAAATTAGATAGGGTCCTATCTTATTCATGATGAATTTCTAATTACCCATATCAACTTGTTTATATGAAACTTGTATTTTGTGGTTCATTGAAATCCGATAGCATTTTGCATTGGTTTCAAAGTACACAAACATGAGTACAATATCAAACACTACATCCAGACATGCATTCAAAGACAATACAAGATGCTAATAACTGAATTCTAACTTAACAACAAAATACAAGTATCATTCAAACAAGTGTAACAAGTTACACTTAATGATTACAAATTCATCCCAAATTGTACAACCATGACAATTCAAGATCCAATACAATACAATTATCCTTCATGTTGTATTGAATCTTTAACGGGAAGCTTCTAGTTGCATACACATACTTAAACTACATTACTAACTAATTCTTCCAATAGGGTAGGTATTACACCTTTCCTACTATTAGTGATAGTTCCAATGGTGCACTGTAAGAGCCAACGGTAGAATTATTCCCATACTACATGGAAAATGGTAGGTATCTCACCTTTCCTATCCCAATAATATAGGAACAACTCTACAAGTCACACATATAGTAAACACTACTAGATAGGGGAAACCTAAGTTGTCTCTAATGCTAAGTTCCTAAACTATTATTTTTTAACATTAAACTTTCTAAATCACCGTGGAGCTTACCTAAATTTTAGCAAAGTCTTTCCTATAAACTCAATATTTCCAAAATTTAAAAAATACTGTTACACTCAAAAAGTCATAGTACAATTTAATCATCAATCACTAATCAAATCTTATCAAAATCAAGTGTCAAAGCATTTAAAGTGTCAAATGCTACACAAAATAACTATGTCAAATTTCAAGTTCAAGCTTAATCCAATCAACATATGCATATTATTATGATGTTAAAAAATTTACAAAATTTCAGCAGAGTTTCCCTCTAAGTAGGGGAAACCAAAATTTTGGCACCATTGAAAAATAACCATAGTGATGGTTCAGAGTCGGACTTAAGGGAGGTTAAATAAGTCTTAGACTCTTTTGCAAAATTATGAACATTTAACGTGCAAGTAATCAGACTTGATAAAGCAGATTTGGATAGAGCAAAGTAAGAAGAAGAAAGAACACCAAGAATTTATATTGGCTCACTTCCAACACAGAAACTACGTCCAATCCCTTATAACTTGAAAGATTTCAACTATTATAAAATCTCCTTTACAAAAACAGCACCAGACCAGTGCCACAAGTATTATTGATTCCAACCACTTTTGGTTTAAACCCAAGTATTCTTTTAATAAGCCACTCTTGGCTCAACAACCCAAGTATTCTTTCAAAAGTCTTTTTAGGCCACAACTATTTCCCAATGACACTAAGGCCGGTAACTCACCAAACTTTTCACACTAATTGATTTAAAAGAGTGAAGTACAAAGGTGTTTAGTAGAACTTAGTGTATATAATGATTACACAAATACGAACAAATACACTAAGTTAAGGAAAGACATGAGAGCCAAGATTTACTAGAAGCATAACAAAGAAGGTCTTTATCTTTAAGAAGCAAGAAGAGATTAAGAGAATTTCTGATCATAGAGAATGAGAATTCTTGAAGAGCTTCTTCTGAAAGATGAATCTCTTCAAGCATATATAGGTCACTCAAGATGACCGTTGTTGTTCTTAGAAGAAGATATGAACGTTGGAAATCCTTTGAAGGTATTTTGCTTTGAGTACAGATATCAGACTTTTGATAACCTAAAGGGATGTCCAAAGGTCTGATAATAAGGAGCTTGCATACTTGCATGAATAAGGGGTTCCTTGATGTCTTCAAAGAATAAAGCTAACTGATGGGTTTATTTCTTCTAGTAATCAGACAAGGATCTATGCTAAAATCCTTCTGAATGCAACTAACACATAGGCTGACTTGGTTCAGCTTTTCTAACTTGCGCAAAGTTGTCCCTTATCCATTTTAATGATAAGCACATTCTTCTTGATAAGAGCTTGGAAGTCTGAGGTCTGATTCTGATAATTCATGTGGCTGAGCAATCTTAAATCAGATATTTTGGTCAAAGTCTACACTTGACTTTTGATGGATCAGACTTTTGATCTTATGGACTCCTTTTTTGTCTTGTAACCTATACACTTAGTTATATAGTTCCTAAAACACTTAGTTAGACAGGTTATATCACACATAAGTAGACTTCATTCAATTAAAATGCATTGATGTGTGTTATTAACAAATCTTAGGGTCTGGATATAATGATATATATCGAGGTCTGGTCGAAATATTAACTTCTTTTTCAACCAAACTTGTCCTTAACACATATAAATTTCCAATAAGCTTTTGCTTGTAATTACATTCAAAATAACATCAAATCATGCATTTTATAAATCTCCCAAGTTATTAACCAAAGTCAAATCAAATATAAATGTCTTAAGTTACTAACCACAAATTCATATCTGCATTAAGTTACCAACCAAAGTTAACTTAGATATAAATGTCCTAAGTTACTAGCCTCAAATTCATATTTTCATTACATTATCAGCCAGAGACAAAGAAGCATATTCATATTCAAATTACCTTACTATCCAAAGGCATTTGATCAACATATTCATAATCACATTACATTATCAACTAGAGACATCAAAGCATATTCAATTTAATTTGTGAATAAGGCCAAGACTTACCTGTCAGACAATGAAAGCAAAGAAAAAGTATATAAGAATGAGGGAGTCCAACCCACTGATAAGAGAAGATCCCCAAGTGCAATCACATCTTAAAACTCAAAAGAAAGCACAACTAATTAGTGTAAATGTCTAAGTGTAAGAGTATGTTTTTACCTAATTATTTTTTAGATAAGATCACATTATTATAAAATGAAATCAAATAATTTATTTATTGTTTGATGTGGCTAGAAAGAAGCCTTTACAGGAACTAGCTAGTGTTAAAGCTTTATTTGAAATTATTATACTGACTTAAAAATGATACCACAATATGAAAGCTTATACCCTAATACTTTTGTTTGGAATTTTAACTTTGCTAATGATATTGTTAGTTCCTAAATGCTATATATAATAAAAACTTATCGATACTGCTTTTTTTTACATTGTTAGTTGATAAATGCTCAAATGTATAGATATTTTGATGATATTTGAGTATAATTTTGTTAGATGTTACATTATCTGGAAAGTTTTGTGCATGGAAATAGATAGAAATTGAGAATCAGATATTTTGATATGTTTTAATGCAATTAAGTTCTTATCTTATATTTGTTTAAATAATAGGTGAAAAAGATGAAAAAGAAACGCAAAGAATCCTAAGCCATTCCACAATTCAAAATAAAGAAAAATACAAGTTTTAGGTGTCTCGCTCAAGCGAGACTATACTCCGCTTGAGTGAGCTAGGAATCTTCAAGAAGAAATAATCAAAGGTAGATTTCGCTTGAGCAAATAACTTATAGAAAGTATCAGTGAAGAACTCGCTTGAGTGAGTCCCAATCCGCTCAAGCGAGAATTTTCCAGAGAGCAAATATGAAGGCTTCATTTAAGCAAAAAGTGTCCAGAAATAGAGGTTAAAGAACACGCTTGAGCAAGAGTCAGTCTGCCCAAGCAAGAATGGTCCAGAATCAAATTCAAAGCTTATTCGCTTGAGCGAATTATGCTAAGCTTAAGCGAATATACCAAAGGAAACAGGGCATCTAACTCGCCTGAGTGACGCATATGCCTAAGCGAGTCTACGAGGGGAAAAATTGAATAAAGAAAGAGTCCTTCAAGCTGAAGAAAGCTATCTCGCTTAAGTGAGATAACTCTAGCTTAAGCGAGATACATAATATAAAGGCAAACACCGTCAAAAATCAAGGCGGTTGGCAGATTTCACTTCATGGAACGTGGAACTCTCATCGAAATCCATCTTTTTCCTCTTCTTCATCTTTTTCTTTTTGAGCTTTGATTGTAATAGCTACGATGTGTAGCTAAATCCTTTATTGGGATTGGATGTAGTTGATCGAACCCCGACATACGCTTGTTCTATATTTATATATTCGATATTTTTGTTCTATCATTTTCGATTTTTCATTTTATGCTTAATGCTTGACTCTATTGGGAAATAGTTTCTTGATCTTAGTTTTCATTTGATTATTGGAAAATAGCTTATGAAAATGAATCTAGATGGAATGCTCGTTACGGCGGATATTAGGAATAATATTCGACGTAACGAACGTTGAAACAATCGCTTATAATGTTGGAATATTCTTAATGTGATTTAGGAATCAATATATTGAAGAATGTTCTTATGGATTTCATAGTCGAGGAATCGATGCGAATGATTTAAGATTGTGACGTAAAAATTGGTAGTTCAAAATCCATTTGTATAATTGTATGCAACGTATTGAAGGGCGAGATTGATGAAATCCAATCCAGCTTTTATCATTTAATAGTTCATATTTCTTATCGTTTATTTTAGCTTATGTTATGTTCAGCTCCTTTAAATTTTGCATGTTTGTGAAATTATCCATTTATCTCTGCTAAGGTAATAACAAATCAATATTTTAACACTATATCCTAGTGGAACGACACTTTATTTTTAACATATACTACAACTTGATAGTGGAACTTGCCACGGAAAGGTTTGATCATATCAAAACTTGTAACAAAGTTTTTGGTTCCGTCTGTCGGGGATCGGTGCATTTCTGATCTTGATTCTAACTTACCAAGGCATAGTGAATATTACATTTGTGAATAGTTATAATATCTGTTACTTGTTCTTTTGTGGGCTAACGTTGCTTGTAGTGAGTTTTTATTTTATGCACTTGAGAATTTAGGGATCCAAAGATCATTTTGAGCTTGACCTTGAAATAGAAAGATCACTCGAAAAAAAAGGTAAAAACAAGCAAAGGCAACAACAGCACATTGATGAATCTTCTTCCACACATATTCCTGAATGTGCAACAAAACCAGAAGAAGAAGATATGGCAAACAACAATAATAATAATAACCCACCTCCTCCATCTAGAAGAATACTTGGGGATTGTGCCACACAGCAAGGCCCAAGTCATTTTTCTAGTATTGCAATTCCAACCACTATAAGGACCTTAGAAATGAAGCCAGCATTCTTAAGTATTATCAGCACATGCCAATTCACTAAAATGGCAAATGGGGATCCTTATACTCATCTAGCTATACTTTATAAGTTGGTAGGAACTATGGGATTTGGATAAGACGATATTGAATCGGCTTACTTGAGATTATTTCCCTTTTCTTTAGCAGGGAAAGCTAAAGAGTGGTTGCAATCTCATCCTATTCAAAGTTTGCATAATTGGAGTACGGTGGAGGAAAATTTTCTTTAAATATTTTTTTCGCCTTCTTGTTTTATTAAAGCAAAGTCAGATATTTCTACCTTCAAATAGGGCCCTGATGAACCAATCTATGAGGCCTGGGAAAGATTTAAATCATTACTGTGGAAATGCCTGAATCATGGATTTGAAGATATTGCATAGCTTAATATTTTCTATACGGGTTTGAGACCTGACACTAAAATGATTCTGGATGCTGCTGCCGGAGGTATAATGATGACTGTAGATATGGACCAAGCAACAAGAATCATTGATGCTCTATCTTCTACAGATCACTAAGCTCAACATGATAGGCAGCAAGTAACTAAAAGAGGTGTGTTGGACTTGAACACTATTGATGCAATATTAGCTCAGAATAAGATTTTAACTCAATAGATAGAAGCATTGACTCAACAAATGGCAAAGCTACCACAATAATTACATACGGTTTATTCGCCTGTGGTACCTACCATGAATCATCAGCAACAAATCAAATGTGATTTTTATAGAGGCAATCATGAAAATGGCCAATGCTCATATCAAAGAGATCAACAAGAAAAGTCTGTACATTATATGAACAACCCAGGGGGACAAGGTAATTTCAATTCTAGTAATTATCCTAACAATTTTTCACAGGGTTGGAGAAATAATCAAAATTCAAATCAAGGATGGAGAAAGGAGGTAGGACCTGTAAATAGACAACAACCATATCAGCAACATTATCCTTCTTTGCATGAAAAGACTTCTAAAATGGAGAAGACTCTGGAGAAATTCATGCAAGCTTCCTTAACCAATCAAAAAAACACTGAAGCATCAATCAGAAATCTGGAAACTCAAGTTGGACAATTGGCACAGCACCTATCAAATCAACAGGGAGGTTCCTTCTCTACCAACACTAATATGAATCCTAAGGAGCATTGTAAGTCAATTACCACAAGAAGCGGTAAAGTGATAGGTAAAGAGATTGGTGAGAATAAGAAAATCGAAGAAGAAGTGTTGAGAGAAAATAGAGGAAAATAAAAAGAATGTGTAAATGGGGAAGATCAAAATAAAAGAGAGAATGTAAATAGTGAAAGTGTAAAGAAAAGAGAAAGAAAAAGGAAAACAAAAAGAGAGTGAAAAACAGAGAGAAAAAAATAAGAGTCAGATTTCGTAGTTGAAGAATCTTCCATATCCAAAGAATCCTTCAAAGCAAGATAAGGAAAGGCAGTTCGCTAGATTTATGGATATCTTCAAAAGGCTTCAGATCAATATTTCTTTTGTAGAAGCTATGGAGCAAATGCCTACTTATGCCAAATTCATGAAGGAGTTACTGACAAAGAAGAAGAGATTTTTTAAAGAAATCATGGAGTTGGAAGCAGGATGTAGTGCACTATCATTGAAGACTAAAGACCCTGGCAGTTTTACAATTCTAGTTACCATTGGTACTTTACCTATTGGAAAAGCTTTATTAGATCTACGAGCTAGCATTAATTTGATGTCGTTGTCTATGTTGAAGAGAATAGGAGACTTGGAGGTTAGACCCACGAGGATGACCTTGCAGCTAGCAGATAGATCAATGAAATTTCCTTATGGGGTAGCTGAGGATGTGTTGATCAAAGTTGATAAATTTGTATTCCCCTTGGATTTTATGGTGATGGATATAGAAGAAGACTCTAAAGTACCATTGATCCTAGGGAGACCGTTTATGAAGACTGCCAAGATAATCATTGATGTTGATGACGGAAAGTTAAAAGTGGGAGTGCATGATGATGAGGTGAACTTTAATGTTTTTGAAGCAATGAAGCATCCGTCAGATAAGTAGCAATCTTTTCAGATTGATGTAGAAGAAGCCGCTAAAAATAAATTATGTAAGTTAAATCATTCTAGCACTCTTGAGAAAGTTCTTGTGAATGTTGTTGATGAGCTTGATGAGGATGAAGCAGAAGCTGTAAAGGAAATTCTAAAAGATTTTGATTCAGATAAATTCATTTCACCAAGCCAAGTATCCATGGAAGACTTTCCTATGAAGATAGAAGTTAAAGCCCAAAAGCTTGAATTGAAGGCTTTACCTTCCCATCTGAAATATGTCTTCTTAGATGATGACAGTCACAAACCAATGGTGATCAGCAGTAGATTGACTAAGTCAGAAGAAGTGAAATTGATTGAAGTATTGAGAAGGAACAAGGGAGTAATCGGATGGACTTTATAGGATCTAAAAGGAATCAGTCCTTCATATTGCATGCATTGGATATTCATGGAGCGGGAGTACAAGCCTATTGCACAGCCTCAGAGAAGATTAAATTCAATTATGAAAGAGGTAATGAAGAATGAGGTGATGAAGTTACTTGAAGCAAGTATGATTTATCCCATTTTTTATAGTGCTTGGATAAGCCCAGTTCAAGTAGTGCCTAAAAAAGGTGGCATGATTGTAATACAGAATGAAAAGAACAAATTGATTCCAACTAGAATAGTCACTGATGGAGGATGTGTATTGATTATAGAAAACTTAACCAGACCACCAGAAAAGATCATTTTCCTTTGCCTTTTATGGATCAAATGCTCGAAAGGTTGATAGTTTAAGCATACTATTATTTTTTGGATGGATATTCAGGCTATAATCAGATAGTTGTTGCTCCAGAAGATCAAGAGAAGACCGCCTTTACATGTCCCTTTGGTGTTTTTGCTTATAGAAAAATGCCTTTTGGACTATGTAACGCTCCAGCTACATTCCAAAGATGCATGTTTTCCATATTTGTAAATTTGATTGAAAAATGCATTGAAGTATTTATGGATGACTTTTCTGTTTTTGGATCGTCATTTGATCACTACTTGGCTAATCTAGATATTGTATTAAAGCGGTGTGTGGAAACACATCTGGTTCTTAATTGGGAGAAATGTCATTTTATGGTTACAGAAGGTATAGTACTAGGTCATAAAATCTCTTGCAAAGGCATTGAAGTGGACCCAACAAAAGTTAAAGTGATTGAAAAACTCCCACCACCCATTAATGTGAAAGGAATTAGAAGTTTCTTGGGTCATGTAGGCTTTTATCGAAGATTCATCCAAGATTTTTCAAAGATTGCAAAGCCGTTGAGTAACCTCTTGAATAAGGATACTCCCTTTCACTTTGATGATTCTTGTTTAATTGCTTCTGATTTATTGAAACAAAAACTAATTTCTGCCCCTATAATAGTTGCTCCTGATTGGAAACTTGAATTTAAACTAATGTGTGATGCCAGCGACTATGTTATAGGAGCAGTTCTTGGTCAAAAGAAGTCGAAGATTTTTCATGTCATAAACTATGCTAGTAAAGTTCTTAATGAAGCACAAATAAATTATGCTACAACAGAAAAAGAACTTTTAGCAATGGTGTATGGCTTAGAAAAATTTTGACCCAACTTGACTGGATCTACTGTTGTTGTTTATACTGACCATGCAGCTCTGAAATATTTATTGAATAAACCTGACTCAAAGCCCAGATTACTTCGATGGATTTTACTATTGCAAGAATTTGATTTAATTATCAAAGACAAGAAAGGAAGTAAGAATTTCATTGCAGATCATCTTTCCAGACTTTGCAACAAGGCAGTTACGAATACTCAGCCTGAAGTAGATGATACTTTTCCTGATGAAAAATTGCTGCTGGTTATAGAGAGACCATGGTTTATAGATATTGCAAATTTCAAAGCAGCCAAAATTATACCTGATGATCTCACCTGGCAACATAAAAAGAAATTCTTGAAGGAACCTTAACAATACATGTGGGATGATCCATATTTGTTTAAGATTGGATCAGACGGTATCTTGAGAAGATGTGTATCTTAGGGAGAAGCAAGAAGCATTCTATGGCATTGTCATAATTCAGCATATGGAGGCCACTTCAACAGTGAAAGAACTATAGCTAAAGTTCTCCAATCGGGTTTTTATTGGCCTTAATTGTTTAATGATGCCTATATTCATGCTCAATCATGTGATAGTTGTCAAAGGACAGGTGGAATTTCAAGAAGAAATGAAATGCCTCTGAGTATTATCCTTGAGGTTGAAGTGTTTGACTGCTAGGGGATTGATTTTGTTAGACTATTACCTGCTTCATTTGCAAATGAATACATTTTGGTTGTTGTGGATTATGTATCAAAATGGGTGGAAGCTACTGCCAGTCTTAAAGCTGATGCTAAAACAATGATCAAGTTCTTGAAAAAGAACATCTTTTGTAGGTTTAGCACACCTAGAGTGTTGATAAGTGATGGAGGTTCTCACTTTTGTAATGCTCAGTTGCAGAAATGTTTAGAACATTATGGAGTAAAACATAAAGTGACATCTCCTTTCCATCCACAAGCAAATAGGTAAGTAGAAGTTTCAATCCGGGAAATCAAGTGTATTCTGGAGAAGATAGTCTCAATCAGCAGGAAGGATTGGGCTCAGAAGCTTGATGAAGCTCTATGGGCTTATCGGACAACATACAAAGCACCTACAGGACTTTCTCCTTACCAACTATTTTTTGGTAAACTTGAACATAAAGCTTATTGGGCAATGAAGTTGTTGAGTTTTGATCAACAAGCAGCCGGTGAAAAAGGAAGTAATAGATGCAAGAGCTAGAAGAATAGAGGCTCTTAGTATATAAGTCCTCCCATATTTACAAGGAAAGGATGAAAAAGTATCATGATAAGAAGATTGTTCAAAAGAATTTTCATCCTGGCCAATATGTGCTTTTATTCAATTCAAGGTTGAGATTATTTCCTGGAAAGTTGAAATCCAAGTGGTTTGGACCTTTCTTGGTTAAAGAAGTCAAATCCTATAGAGCTATTGAGTTGTAAAACCCTATTTTATAGAGAACTTGGACTGTCAATAGGAAAAGACTGAAGCCCTATCTGGTGGTGAAGTGGAGAGGCTTACCATGCTCATCCACTTATAGGACCCTTGAAAGTCTAAAAGGCATCGAGCTAATGACATAAAACAAGCGTTTCATGGGAGCCAACCCAGTATTTTATTACTTTCTGTTTGAATTCTGTGTTTTAGTATGTAAATTATAAGTTTAGTTAGGTTTGAGAGTTGATTTAATGCATAGGCAGTTGATTGAGAAGTGATGAGAAGGAATGGACAATTTCTAGGAAGATGATGTTTCAATGTGATTTATATCATGATGTTTGCTAAAATTGTTGCATAGTAGGTGATATATGTGATGAATTATGAAATTTGATATGAAAATAATGAGAAACTCATGCTTGCTAGGTGTTAAACTTATGAATAGTTGAAGTTAGTGGCAAAGACTAACAAAAACATACTTGAGTAGTTGAGATTGAGTTTAGGTTCATTTTGATACTAATTTGTCAAAAAATAAGATTTGATCATGTAATCATGGATGTATTTGAAATTGATGTTGAATTCAAGGAATCATTAGTTTAATTCATGATGATTACAGGGATATGTTTAAATCCTTCAATTCCTCTTTGATGGTATTTCAATTAATGATTCAAAGTTCTCAAATATTGGTCAAATAGTTAAGTTTTATGCATCATGAAGGAAATCAACCAGGTACCTTGTTCAAATTCAAGAAAAAGCAAGAAAGTATCTGTTTCGCTTAAGCGAAACTATGTTCGCCCAAGTGAATTTTGTAGAAACTTCATTAAATGTTATTCTGCTAAACTCGCTCAAGCGGCATGGTGCTCGCTCAAGCGAATTTGATTAAGTTTAGTCACGCTTAAGCAAAGCTTATTTCATCCAAGCGAATGTATGTTAAAAGTGTACTGGGTAAAATTCGCTTAAGCGAAATTTTAGTGCTCAAGCGAGGCACAAGTAAAATTGGTTCTGTCAAATTTTAGCTTGAGCGAATCATGTTCGCTCAAGCGAGGCAACTAAGGAAAAATCAGGGGCTCGATCTTATTTTTCTCGCCCAAGCAAGCATTGTTTCGCTTGAGTGAGCTTAAGGCATAATCACTCTGTTTAAATTTCACCTAAGCGAGAGGGGGATAGCTCAAGCGAAAATAATTAAAAAGGTTACTGTCAAATTTTTGCTTAAGTGATTTCCTTCCGCTCAAGCGAAAATGAAATAAAGCATCAGGGGGTATTTTTTTTATTTCTCGCCTAAGCGATTTTTAGCTCGCCTGAGCAAAGTTCCATTGCAAATGATTCTGTGAAAAACTCGCTTAAGAAAATTATTACGCTTAAGCGAGATAACTTAACAATTGGTTCTGTTCAAATTTCGCAGCTAAGCTAAATCGCTCGAGCGAAAAGGCGACCCCTGACGTTCTATGCATACGCTCGCCCAAGCGAATAGTCGTCGCTTAAGCGACAGGTCGCGAGAAACGTCTTTTTAAGCTTTTAAAAACAAAGGAACGGTTACATTTTTACTCTCTTCAAAAAAGAACCATTCCTCTTTGTTTCTTCCCTCAAGAGCGTCAAAGCCCTAGCCCCCTCATCTTCTTACTTGAGCTTTTACTCTTTTCCATTGTTACACAAGTAAGTTTTCTTCTTCCTGTCTCTTCCTCTTCTCATCCACATTGTGCATTATTTTTCTTCTCTCATCTTTTCTCCTTCTTCGTTCCGTCATGCCCCATTTTTCTTATGAATTTTGTAAGTAACTTGCATGAGCTCATGATCTAGTTGAACTTCTTCAATGTTGCTTGTAAAGTGTTTGAAACTGTGATAAGAAGATACATTGAGCCTTAGGTGTTGTTGTGTTCATTGTGTTTTGTGTGCCCTGTTTTTGTTCAAAGTTTTCCAATACAATTATGATCATGAAATTTTTGAGTTTTGGGTTGTCATTAAGTACATTTTGGTGTGAATAGATTATTATTTAGTATGTTAATGCTTGTTTGAATTTATGCGTAGAAGTCTACTTAATAGGTGCAATTTGTTTTGAACAACAAGCATGGACCCTTTGTAAACTGAATGGCATTTGAGTATACAGTTTTTTTCTCATGATTGAAGTTTGATAATATAGTGTGTTTTCAATTTGAGGACTATTTCTGCAGAATGTACAAGATGTTCGAAACTGGAAATTATTGGCTTTTCATTTGTGCTTAAATTCTGAATTGCATAAATTATAGTGGGAAATTTTGCTGCGTTTCAGGATGGCTAGAACCAAGACTACTGAACCAACTCCCTCAACCACTAACCCAAGTTCTTCCAATCCGTCTCGCAAAGAGCGTGCCAAAAGACAACACACCTCCAAGCCTTCGCCACCTAGAAACCAGAGATTCAGAGACAAAGATAAAGCAAAGAGGTTCGAAGACATTCAACACTGGATTTCATACTGAATGAAGAGTTGATTTGAGACAAGGAGAATGTGATGAGTTTATGAGTGTTCTTAAGGATAGGAAATGGCTTAGGTTGGCCAATCTCGGTCCTTAGTTTGACCTTGATATCATCAGGGAGTTTTATGCAAATGCCTGGCCAAAGGATAAATTTGGTGATTATAGGACATTTGTCAGAGAAGTATGGATTTCCTACAGCAAGGAGACTATCAATGAGCACTTAGGGAGGCCATTTACACCAGAGCAGGCAGAGGCTTGTAGCTACTATTTTATGCGAGAACGTAATGAGTTTTATCAGACACAAGAGTTGGAGGATACCTTTTGCCTTCCAAGTCAACATTTCCAGATGGGCCAAGGTACTCATAATCCTCTTCGTATCCTCAAGAAGGATATGAACCTCCTTATCCAAGTATGGACTGCATTCCTGCTGGCTAATGTGACCCCTAGTGGTCATGTTCCTGATCTTACCTACCAAAGGTGCCATCTTCTGAAGACCATTCTTTCTCCTCGCGCTCTAGTGGACATAGCCCGCGTCATCCAGGATGAAATTCACAAGTTTACAAGGATGGACGTGAAGACTAGAGCATCAGGCCAGAAGGTGAAGGGAAGTCTAGGGTTCCCTTCCTTCATCATTGGATTCTACACAGCTCATGGCGTTGAAGTTCATCCCACTAGCCCTATTAGACCTATTATTGATAGACGTTTCATCTAGCAGTTCTGCACTCCACAAGGACCTACTCAGCTAGATGCACCTCCACCACCACCTACCCCTTTATCTCCACCAGTCTTAGCAGTACCACCAGTTTTACCAGTGGCACCACCAGCACCTCCTCCACCTACTACTGACCCTATTCTCTTGGCTCATCTCACTCATATTCAAGCGCAACAGGCCGCCCTCCACCGAGCTCTGGCTTATTTCTACCGAGCCAGTTATTACAGTCATCTAGCTAGCCCATTTATGTCTCTGCCAGAGTTTAAGGATTAAGTTGCTTGGCCTGGGGACAGGCCTGTTCTACCAGAGGAGGTAAGATCATTTGCACCTACACCTAAACCTGCACCTGTACCTACACTTACACCCACAGTTAGTGAGCGAGCACCAGAGACACCTGCATCTGCACAGGCAACTACTAAGGAAGCACCAGTTGAGGCAGCTCCTCTGGACACCACACAGCAGGAGGAGGGAGATCCAGAGTTTGAGGCACAGCTAGATAGAGTTATCAGCAGCATTGTAGCTGATGACTGATGGACTCCATATAGGTGTCTTTGTTTTGATTGTTATTTACATTCAACCTTTTATTTTCAGTCTTTACTTTCAGTATTTTACTTCAGTTGCATTTACATTTACTTATTGCAGTTTATAGCTTTTGGTATATATTTTGTTTTAGATTATATGATTACCCCACTAGTGTTATATATATATATATATATATATATATATATATAGGCGTGGTATTTCTTTTGATATTACGTGAATATATCTTTTTATATCTAGTTAGTAGTTTAAAAAGCACTAAGTGGATTAAAGATGGTAAGTAATCATAGAGTACATAAGTTAAAAAGAAATTTCATTTTGAAATAGCAGTATCATGGTTGATCTTAATTTGAATCTAGTGAATCTCAAGTTGTGAGGTAATTGAATGATGTTTGAACTTTTTTCTATTTAAATAAAGGAATCAGGCCTTTTTAATCGAGAAAGTAAGTGAACCTAAAACACCGAGAGATCGTTGATTATTGTGTGGTTGTATTGCATGATTTTCTGTCAGAAAACATCACTAAAATAAGTAAGGAAATGATAGAGGCAATTTTGTGTAGAAATAGGTTAAGCCAGAGCCAAAAAGCTAACCTATACATAAATTGAAATCCATTCTGTTGTAACCCCCTTGAGCTGAAAAATTTTGTTCTGAAAGCCTTATCTATAGCATGAATCTAAAATTTTAAATCCTTACCTGTATGGCATGCTAAAAGAATAAGGAACATGATATGTTTTATATAAAGAGGGTTATGTTATGCTTGATGGGTTCAAATGGCAAGAAATAAATGGTTGTTAAGAAAAGTGAAAATGAAAAGAAGAAAAATTTCTCAATTGAAATCAATGAAAAATAAGAATAGCATAAGAAAATGAATTTGAGAAAGAATTGAAAAACAATGTATGACCTGAAAGAAACAAAAATTGTCATGTCTAGGCAAGCTAAGTGTGTACAAATATCATGATTATTGCTCTTCTTAGCATGCCTTTTGAATTGTCAGAAAAACCATGGATTTATTGTTTAGCCTAGCCACATTACAACCTTTTTGAACACCTCTAGATCCTTATTGTTTGAGTGTCTGTTATTTTGAAATGAAATGAAATGCAATACCGACTAACATGTGATTAGTGATGGCAAGAGAGAAATACTCACCTGTGAGACAATGAGTGGATTCCTTGTTTTTACAGTCATTCGTTACTTTCAATTGTTTAGTGCTTTGCAAGCTTGAGTATTTACCTTGATGAATTTTACTTAAAGCCGAGATCTGTCAGTTGTAAAAATGTGTGTTTGAATGTTTTCTCTCTTATGCATAAGTTATGATTAAAACAAATCTTTGTTTTCACTTCAATGCTTTGTTACTTTTGCTTAAGGACAAGCAAAGTTCTAGGTCGTGGAGAGTTGATAAAGGCTCAAATGTATAGATATTTTGATGGTATTTGAGTATAAGTTTGTTAGATGTTGCATTATTTGGAAAGTTTTGTGCATGGGAATGGATAGAAATTGAGAACTAGATATTTTGATATGTTTTAATGCAATTAAGCTCTTATCTTACTTTTGTGTAAATAAAGGTGAAAAAAATGAAAAAGAAAAGCAAAGAATCCCAAGCCATTCCCTAAATCAAAATAAAGAAAACTACAAGTTTTGAGTGTCTCGCTCAAGCGAGACTATACTCCGCTTGAGCGAGCTAGGAATCTTCAAGAAGAAACAATCAGAGGCAGATTTCACTTGAGCCAATCTCAATTTGCTTGAGAGAATAACTTACAGAAAGTATCAGTGAAGAACTCGCTTGAGCGAATAACTTACAAAAAGTATCAGTGAAGAACTCGCTTGAGCGAGTCCCAGTTCGCTCAAGCGAGAATTGTCCAGAGAGCAAATATGAAGGCTTCGCTTGAGCGAAGGTGAAATGGCTTGAGCGAAAAGTGCCCAAAAGCAGAGGTTGAAGAACTCGCTTGAGCGAGAGTTAGTCTGCCCAAGCGAGAATGGTCCAGAATCAAATTCAAAGCTTATTCGCTTAAGCGAATTATGCTAAGCTCAAGCGAATATACCAAAGGAAACAAGGGATCTAACTCGCCCGAGCGACACATTCGCCCAAGCGAGTCTGCGAGGGAAAAATTAGAATAAAGAAAGAGTTCTTCAAGCTGAAGAAAGCTATCTCGCTTAAGTGAGATAACTTTAGCTTAAGCGAGATACATAATATAAAGGCAAACACCGTCAAAAATCAAGGTGGTTGGCATATTTCACTTCTTGGAACATGGAGCTCTCATCGGAATCCATATTTTTCCTCTTCTTCATCTTTTTATTTCCAAGCTTTGATTGTAATGGCTACGATGTGTAGCTAAATCCTTTATTGGGATTAGATGTAGTTGATCGAACCCCGACATACGCTTGTTCTACATTTATATATTCGGTATTTTTGTTTTATCATTTTTGGCTTTTCATTTTATGCTTAATGCTTAACTTTATTGGGAAATAGTTTCTTGATCTTAGTTTCCGTTTGATTTTTGGAAAATAGCTTACGAAAATGGATCTAAATGGAATGCTCGTTACGGCGGATATTAGGAATAATGTTCGACGTAACGAACGTTGAAACAATCGCTTATAATGCTATAATATTCTTAATGTGATTGAGGAATCAACATGTTTAAGAATGTTCTTATGAATTTCGTAGTCGAGGAATCGATGCAAATGATTTAAGATTGTGACGTAAAAATCAGTAGTTCAAAATCCGTTTGTATAAATGTATGCAATGTATTGAAGGGCGAGATTGATAAAATCCAATCACAGCTTTTATCATTTGATAGTTCATATTTCTTATCGTTTATTTTAGCTTATGTTGGTTTATGTTCAGCTCCTTTAAATTTTGCATGTTCATGAAATTATCCATTTATTTCTGCTAAGGTAATAATGAATCAATATTTTAACACCGTATCCCAGTGGAACGACACTCTGTTTTTAACATATACTATAACTTGACAATGGAACTTGCCACGGAAAGGTTTGATCATATCAAAACTTGTAACATTAATGTAATGTTTTGTGACTATGTTAAATAGAAAGAGTACTTGAAGGTGAAGCATACCAAGTTGTTTATAAGTCCTAATTGATGTAAAAGTAATTAAGTTGACACTTGATGGTAATATGAATTGTAATTTGGATTATTCTAGGTTTCAAGAAGATTTTTATTTAGAGTTTTTAGGGCTATAAACTTGATAATATAAGTCAAACATGTGCTCTTATTTGTTAAAACTTGTGAGGGGATTGAAACTAGAGTATAATATATGACAATTGTAAAACAAAAACAAATATATGGTAATTAGTTAAATGCACATTCTCACACTATACTCCCACACTCACAACACTCATACTCTCTCTCATATACTATAGCCATACATTATCACACTCACAACACTTACACATTCTTTTACACATTGTAATCACTCATTTTCACACTGCACTCTCACACGCATAGCACTCACAACACTTACATGTTGTACTCACACACTGTACTCATATTCTCACAACACTCATAACACTCACAAATTGTACTAACATATTCTCTCACACACTGCACTCTCTCACATGATAACGACTCTTAATTTTCACATAATATTACAAAAAAATTAACAGAGAGCAACAATTCAAACTCGATTGAGCAGAGACAAAGTGAAAAGAAAATATAGACAAAACATAATAGAGAAGGACTATGGAGACTAACCATAAATTCGATGGTCACCGAAGATGCTCAGTGGTCGCCAAAGATGCTTTGTGAATGGAAATACTATATAAAAAATCCCTGTCATTAAAACTTATAGAAACTAAAACAAAGGGAGAAGGAAAAGGGATAAATGAGAAGAAAGAGGGGAAATAAGGAAGGAGAAGAGAAAAAGGTAGAAAGGAGAGGGACTTACCATTTGAGAGATAGAATGAGGTAGTCGTTAGAGGTAATAGAAAGGAGAAGAGAGAGGAAAGTTTAGGGTTTTGTAGAGAAGAGGAAAAATGAGAGGGGTCTAGGCTTGATTAGGTTTTTCAGTTTAGAGATGAAAGTGTTTTTGTCACTATACAAATAACTAATTCACAAAAAATGACAGTGTCATAAACTAACTAATAACTTGTCCACATGTCTACACCTAGCGACAACACATATAACCCATCGCTATATTATAGTAATATAACGACAGGTCTAGTCACGCAACTCCTTGGTCTTCAACAACTACTATATGACGACGATATCAACAATATCGTTTGGAAAATTCCTAGGTGACAGGAACTATTCATGTTGCTAACTTTTGCATTTTCCTCTTCCTTTTTTAATGAGCCTACTAATTGTAGCGATGTCTTTGGCAATACACATCTTTCCAAATTCTTTGTTCACTTTAGTGACCGACATGACAACAAGCCATGGTCAAGACAACAATGATAGGAATAGACTCCGCCGCTAACATTTTCATTTCCATCTTTCTAATTTAATTATCTAGCTATAGCAAGTGACAGGTTTAGCCACACATGCTTAGTCCGCAATGGATACGAGTTTGACGACAAAATTTGGTAAATTATGCAGCAACGGTCCATATGTTGGTCATTATGTTATTAAATTTCCTGTTGATTCTTTAATTGGCCCGCCAAACCCAGTGATCGGGTTAGCCACAAAGGTTTTTTCACATACTTAATCCATGTTAGGGACAGCGTTGGAGACATGAATTGGTAAATTACGTAGCGACGGTACACGTGTCTATTGCCATGTTAGCCACAAAGGTCTTTCCGCATGCCTAGTTCACGTAAGTGACAAGAAAAGCGACAGTCGTCAAATATAATAGCGACAACCCTGGTTCCCGTCACTAGGTCATTAATTTTCCTTTTGATTTATTCCATGAACCGCCAAACTCAATGACGAATATAGCCATAGGTCGTGCCAAATTACTTAGTGACATGCGTGACATTGCCTCCATTATTTTTCTTTTTGTTGTAGTGACGATGTGTGTGATGAATTCAACAAAATCTTTGATAATGGGTGGAATCCTGTCGTAGGTTACAAAAGATGACGACGACTTTAGATATAGGTGTTGTCTAGTAAATATACACGCCTTACTAGTAAATATTAATGACAACGATGTGTTCCATCGCTACCCTACATAGCAAACCTTCACTATAGGTGATTCCTAGTCGTTGTTCTTTGGTCGTCTCTAAAAGGGTGATTATTAGAGACAAAACATTTTTAGTGGCTTAATTCCTATATCCAAAATAGTGTGTTTTTAGTAGTGAACAATGTTTCCTCTCCAAGTATATCCATTTATACTATGAACTTTAGGAGATCTTGAATCAACACTCTCATTCCAACTTTAATTGGTATATTACTCGCCATTTGAACTCACGACTACTACAACCACACTTATAAAGACAAAGATGAAACATCATCAATTTTGTGTTCTCAATTAGGGGTAAATTTGTTTTTACGATCTTAAAAATTATTAACCGTCAATACAAAGTTGTTTTTACCACATTAGATACCTATTTACTACTTAACGCAACACGTTGTGTAATTTTAATTATCACGAGACAAAATATTCCTAGGTACCTAACTAAAATATAAATAATATTTATCAATCAAATATGCAATTGCTAGCTTACTACGACTTTATTTGATATGAGATTTTTAAAGGAAATAAGAGTGGAAGGACAAAATTTAAATTTTAAAGAAAATTAAATATTGTTTATGATGATAAATATATGACTAATACATTAATTTATGTTAATATATCATTTCATATATTTTATTTTAAAAAATTATCAATTTAAAATAAAAAGTTAGTTCTTCTCTCCAACATGTGAATTCTCATTTCGAGAATCCCTACGAGAATATTGAGAAGGTCGTATATGTGTCTTTATTTTACCCCTCAGGGCCTCATGCTTCGAACAAAGGTGAGGCACTAGACACCTCGTAAAATAATAAATTTGTGTTGAGGTCATTACTTTTATGTTGCATGAATCTCATCCCTTAAATTAATATGCTTTGATATATTAAGAGTAAAGTAAAAATTAATTAACTCAAATATTAACCATTTGATCATTGATGTGAAATTATTTTAGAACTTTAGATAATTCATTTTTGTGTCTATAACCCATACCATAATTTTTTTTAGAACAATCACGGTTAAATTGCATAAAACATTATACACTTGGCTGTAGCATTCATTTTTTTTTTGGACAAGAGGGCTGCAGCATTCATAAACCACGGTTAGATTGACTCTTTTTCTTTGTTTTTTGGGTTTTTTTTATATCATATTAGAAAATAGATTTGATCCAAGCCATTTTAGTTTCGTTTTACTTCTTATTTAGTTGTTGTTTTAATATTATAAAGGGTTAATATAATTTATTTTATAAAAATAAATACTAAATTAAGACTTTTAAAATTTTAAATTCTACAATATTTAATTCATACAAAATTAAAAACTAATGTGTCATTCTAAATTTTCGTACACCAAAAGAAGGAATTTAAGGTCCAAGGCGTAAAGCCCAGTGAGTAGGAGCAGCAGAAAGCAGAAAAAGTGGGTGCAATATTGAATGGGCCTGGAAGAAATTTGTTCCAGTCAATTGACACGTCCTGAATATTGAACTTACATGTTGAGAAAATTAAAGGAATATTGGACATACATAATGCAAAAGTAGTATAAGGACACGGGTTTAGAAATTCATCTAATGTTGACCAAAAAAAAGTTCATCTAATCTAATGAATCAAGCACTCGTGGAAAAATAGGCTACATGTTAGAACAAGATTCCCTTTAAAGTAAAGTGTTGAGGAGTGTGTATTTCCCTTACACTTTGTTCTTTGGCCATCAAAGTTAGCAAAGCAGTAGTTCTTTTGTGTGGAAAAGCATGCTGGTTCTGGTTGTAACTTTTCAAAACAACACTGCACTTGGATGTTATGATCAAGGAACAAAACAAAGATATGAACCTTGGATTACCTCTTAATACAGAAAAATTGACCTATTGGCTACTTATTGAAAGAAGTCAAATGGTAGGATGTTAGCAAAATTAGAGTTCTATCATCACAAGTACCATTCCATTCCACTTAGTTGATCTCTAGCATGTGAATTGCACATTGATTCAGTATCACACCAAATCAGGTACCAACTTGGTTAAACATATGTTGCAAGAGTGCACCAAACTGACATGTACGTAAATCAACTGTGATAGTTTTCTCAGCATCTTCACAATTGATTTTGGATAACACAGCTTATCTCATGATACAATGATAAACTTGGTGAACCAAGATTAGATAACTTTGACAAAACAAAGACTGATTCAGTGAACACAGTAAAATGCAAATTTGACTCTGAATCACCTTAATTAATATGATTGGGAAGAAAAGCACATAAACTGACCAGTCTGAATAGTTTTCTGTGATTACTTAATATAGAATCCAATTTCAACATCCTTGAACAAAATCATCTGTTATCCCCAATTCTTCTCACAGTACATACACTCGTATCTACTGTTCACTGATCACATGCTCATATCTTTATTCTTTGTTGCTCTGTCACATAAATATATGTGGTACTCTCAGGTACCCTCATTTTCCTAATCACACACGGCCTCGACTACTAGCGTAACTATCTGAGGTGATCAGTCTTAGTAGTTCAACGCTTTGTAGTTAAAGCTATGTAAAGATTAGCTGATAGCCTAATCATACACCTCGAGATCTCATACACATGACTACTCGCAATGGAATCTTCCACCTCTGCCCACATGCCGAGTCTACACCGAATTGGCATTAGAAAGAATCCAGGGTGGCCAGCCACTACTACTCTATTCTAAGGTTAATATCGGGGTAGAGTTTAGAACAACTATGTACTAATTCTCACCACTCTCGTCCTTCATCCAACTTGGTACACTCTCTAACTTATCCCGGTCGTTACCTAACATCAACTCTTCTCTTTTATTGATCATAACACGACCCCATAGATAGATTATCTCACTTGACCATCACTTCACGTGCTAAATTTTCCAACCATTCCTGCCACTAACCCAAACGTATTGTCAACCATCAGATTAATCACTACTAATATATCATAATACGCCTGCTAACTCTAAGCTTACTCAAAGTAATTTGTTACCATCATATATTCATTCATTTGGGATTCCTCTCAACACCCATCAATCACCCATTTAGCACCTATAGTAGAATAACTAAATAATATTTGCATATCCCAACTCAATAGAAGGAATATAAAAGGATCACCCCTTATTAAAAAAGAGGACCTTATTAAAAACATCGCCAACTTGTATTATTGCTTACCCAACAGATTTCAACTTCTCACACATTGTTTAATTAAGCACACAAAGGTATGGGTATAGTCACGTACAGGAAAATTTTAACACTTAATCTCATAAATTTTAAGTTTAACTTCTTTCTTTGGATTAATCCCTAGATTCCTTTCATTAAATTAACACTAACACCATTATCACAGCTCTAACCGCCATGAAAACATCTAATATTAAACTTTGCCACTCTGGCAATTATCAATCCGTTAAAAGCCACTAAGGCACACACCATTTTCAATCCACTACACAATTTAATTTAATTGTGTATCACACATATTTTTAAATATACATATACAACCACCACTGGCCTTTTTATTCCTTATTAGACATCAATCTTCATTTTAATCCTTTATCACTCAATGACGGAATCATCAACTCGTTTAACAACATACATTCACACAATGTACTGCATATTATCTTACAACATATCTACATAATCATTTTATTCCAACCCCTTTCACGTCAAGAGGTTTGCATTCATTTATATTCATCGTCAATTAATTCTCAATTAAATTTTAAAGCAACAATTTTAAAGTTTACCTTGATTTAGGGATGGCACAACCGATGGAGTCAGTATATGAGTTCAATGCGAAGGTACCTGTGAAACATCACAGAACAACATAATACAACCACCAACATACACCACTTTATGTTTATAATTGGTTGACCATACCTTACAGAATTAGCCACAAAGGGCTTAATTAATGTACCATCAAATATGCACCAATCTACTCATATTTATATATTATCTCTAGTTAATTAAATTTACTTCTTCTATCTTGGCACTATGGCCCCCTAACATATGATGAAGATTCAGCCACTCTAACTTATCTTTTTATCAATTTAATCAAAAAAATGTCATTCACACCTATTTCAAATCAAATTACTAATTCATTCTCAATAACTTTAGTATAATTTATCGTATAACTCACATGAAGTTAAAGAAACTTTTCAATTCTCATTATATTTGAATCTTTACTCCCACATACTTTAAATAGTATAACATGAATTCACAACACTTGCATACCATGCACTACCCTGACATTCAATTAATACATCACTCAGTTCATTATAACACCCTACAACATGCAAATAATTTACTCAAACATTATAAATCCATCATTACTTTTCAATTTACCTTACCTAATTTTACAATAGATACGGTCTGGAACGGAACCGTTCTGATACCACCTTGTGATGTCCCCTTAGTGATTCCTAAAATTTTGGTAAAATCAACAGAAATTTTTTGCATTCTAAACTTCTCTGGCGATAAACAATAGGAACTTAAGGGCCACATTAGTAATCAATTACTCCGGATCTGATAATCAATTACTGTAACAACCCAGATTTTTAGGACAGGATCCCAAATCCTCAGAAACCCTGGGGATGCCTTGCTGAGCTTTTTATGGAAAGCATGAGGCTTCAGCCTACTGACACAGGCCTTACTTGAGCCTTCTTTAGGCCTCTTTATTGGGATTGGTTATCATTTGTATATATTTTATTTTCATGTTATTAGTTTTAGAAATATTTTAGGATTAGAAATTAGGATTTAGTTCTGGGCCTTGCATGACCATATTTTCTATTTTGGGCCTTGTATAGGTACTAGCTTGTGTTAGGCCACTTTTGGGCCATGTAGTTCTAGTTTTTGGGCCTTGGGTGAAGCTTTTTCAAGCCCACCCAAGCCAATTCCGAAATTTTAGTTTTCAAGGAGGTATAAATACTTCATTTCCTTTGTAATGCTTCATGAGTTGAATTTTAGAAAGTTTTAGTAAGACAAGCTCCCACTTCTCTCTAGAAAAAGTAAAGTATAGCTCCTTTTCTTTGTTCTTATCCTTTGGTTTCCTCCCAAAGGTGGTAAACCTCACTTCTCCTTATCTCTCTAGCCTTAGAGAGTGGTGACAATCACTTCTCCCACACTAGTCTTCTATTTTCCTCTATTTCTCTTATATTTTCAAGCCTGGATCTAGGTTTCTTTACATCTAAAACCTTCATTTCCTCACTTTATACATTTCGTCCAACACCATTACTCTTCCATTTCATATTTTGTTTCAAGTTTTGGAGTGTTCAAAATGTGGATTTGAGGAACAGCAAAAGGTAGATCCAAGGCATCTCTTAGGAATTGAAGAATTCCTACAACATTTAAATTCCATGAACACTAGGTTAGATAACCTAGAAAATGAAGAGGATAGAGAAAGACGCACTAGACATCATAGGCAACATAGACATAGACATAACAATGAAACTAGTGAAGTTGAGGATAGGCACCATAGGAGGCACCATAGGCCTCATGAGGAGGGTGGCGTGAGAGAGGTCAAGCTAGATATCCCATCCTTTAATGGCAAAAGTGATGTAGAAACCTACCTTGATTGGGAGTTGAAATATATATATATATATATATATATATATATATATATATATACATACACATTAAAATAAATAAATAAATATTGACAAATATTTAGTAAGTAGGAAGTTAATAATATTTATAAATAAACAAGAAGATTTAAAAGGGAAAGGAAGATATATTATAAGAGAAGTAATAAGTGGTTAGAGAGGTATTTTATGGATTAATGAACTTATATTAAGTAAAACTAATGCAAACATGCTACATCTGTTTTAAAAAAGTTTTACCGACTAGATAGACCTGTGTATGTGATTGATCGGTGTGATGTGCTTGGATGTATGTGTGTATTTCTAGATGAACTAGATGAAGTTGTATATTCGTGTATGAATATGGTAGAGGCGTATGTAATGATGATATAAGGACTGTGTATGTATGTTGTGATGAATCGTGATACAAAATATAAAATAAAAATGAGTCCTAGTAGGGTCTTGGTATGATGTGGCTATGGAAATGACGTGATGAGATGGTGGTGCACCAAGGTGCAAGTTAGTATTGTGAAATATGATGGATAATGGTGCATAACCCCCTTCACTCTTAATTGCTGGCTAACAGCTTAAGACACTTTGAATAAATACTAATGAGTTATCATAAGAATGCGAGTTAAAGAAAGGGAGAAAAATCACTCAATTAATTAAATCCCCTACCGAGTAAATAAAGTTATCATAATGTGAATTTTTAAGTGAAAGTAATGAGTCGTTGGCTTAATACCCACTGAGTATAAGAATTGATGTATAAATCTTGCCCAGGTTTGAGGAAGGAAACTGAAGATGGCCTGTTATGGTGATTGTCCTTATTGAACTAGCTTTGTGTGTTAAAGCGAAGAAAATAAAGACTTTAAGATTTTTGTAAAATAAGAACTTGATTTTATTTTGTTATTGTATTTATAAATTATTTGATTGAATTATTTAATACAAGTCCTTTAGGTCAAGATCGATGGGAATAAAATTACGTTTTTCCTAAAAACTTAAAGTAAAGAAAATTTATTATTATGAATCAAATTCTTTTAACCTTGTAAATTCTGTTTAGTTAAAAGTTATAATTATCTATTGGCAATAAGTTTCTAAGTAAATAAATTTCTTCAAGTTGTAGGCCTCTAAAGGTATTACTCTGTGAGAAGGGAAAATATAGTAGAAGACAACATCAATGGCCAAAGATATTTTCTGTTAATTTTATATATTTTAGTATAAAAAATTTCAATTTAAGTGTTTAAACTATTCTAGTTTTAGAATTAAGTATAACCTATTCTTAGTAACTAAAAAGGATTTATGTCGAATATTTAATTTATCGATAGCCTTGATTTCAATATTCCTAAGATAGAATTCAGGCAGTACTTGAGAATTGGCAAATGTAACACCCTCGGCTAACTAGAATAATCTCTTCCACAAGACTATTCTACTTAGCTGAGAGGTTACAAGCTTCAGAAAAATATGGAAGTTTTTTTTTGTACATATAAACATGGTGGAACAGATTCATTATATACAACATAGTTATATACATCACATGATCATAAACAACAAACTGTACATACATTGAAAATCAGGGACACACAAGCGCTCATACAAAACATCAAAAGAAAACATCTATCCTAATCCTCATCTATCCATCAAGACTCTGGCTAATCCATGCCAAAAGTGGGCTGAGCAGGTGCAAGCGGGGTGAAAATATCTAGAGGTGCTAAACTCATCGAGGGTTGGGAAGCAGAAGATAGGGTGGTCCGCTGCAGTCAGTTGTGATAGGCATCGAAGGCTTCCTCGAGAAAGTCTCTAGCCTCTGCTGACATGACTGTAAGACTCTCAGTCTCTCCAAACATAAAACTCTTGAAGATATGTTGAAGGTACCTCTGGGACCGGTCCCACTGACGTCTCTCCATAAATCTCTCCATGGGGGTCCGTACAGGTGCCACTAGATGAATTGGGTCCTCTATCACCATCTATAGAACATAAACAACCATAGGCTCTACATGTAGTATATGCTCTGATAAGGCTGGGAGGATAGCAAGATCTGTAGCCATGATGTCTACTAGGTTTGCCTCAAGATCCTCCTTGGTGTCCTCTTTAGGTTCTTCCTTTTGCTCATCACTGTCTTCCCCGGGAGATAATGGGATGTACTCTAGAGTAGGGGACCTTAGAGGATGATGTGGAGGCTCTGGCAAAAGGTTGGGTCCTAAGGGGTCCTCTGCTATGGTAGTCTCTCTACTAGAAAGCTCCCCCGGCTCCTCAACCCTAAGAGGCAATGAAGGATCTTCGTAGCGACGAACAACGTTCTCTATCACTTTGACGTCCTTCTCATAAGGTTGTTCGACCTCTCGTGGCTGCTCTACCGAGATATCCTCTAGAATCTCTGGAATCGTGGCTAAGGTGCTGGGACCTGGCCGATCTTCAATGCGAAGTCTACTCCGATCTCTATGAGAACGAGAACGTGGCCCGATGGGGGTCTGGAAGAAGTTGTAAGGATGAGTCAAATCTTCCACAACAAATCAGAGGGGTGTCATTTCTGAAATCCCTCTCACACTATACCAATTTGATATTTTCTATTTCCTACTATTCACACAAGGGTTTCTAATTAATCCATACTAAGTTGTTTACTATAACTCCACCTTCCTTGATCGTCCCTGGCTATTTAACTCTCTACTCTCCCCCTCTCCACTCACTATTATATGAAGGCATTAAGCATTTTCTTTAGCGTAGTCTCTACCAGTAGTATACCAATTAGTAATCAACAATCACAATCAATCACAAATTCATCGTATGTAATGCAATGCATGAGTTTTATTTCATTAAGTTAATCTTTTTCTTAACCATCGTAATGCATGTGGGCCCAAAATTGAAGATCTTACCTTGTTCTTGCCAAAGAGGCTCATGGCCACAAGTGGTGATGCAATGGAGGTCCAGCTACAAAATTTAGAGTTTTAGAAGAAGAGAAATGAAAAGGTGGGAGGCTGTTTTGGTGAGGTAATGTCGCGGTTGAAAGAAGGGAAAAGGAAAGGAAGAGTTGAAATTATGAGTTGGTGTTAGTGGCTTTCATGGTGTATCTGAGAGGGAGGGGGTGGTGGTGTGTCTTGGACGGTGAATTTGGGCTGAAGAAAAAGAATGGATTGCTAGAAAATGAAATTAAGAGAAGGGAGGAGAGTGTGGGTTTGGTGCTGAGAGAAGGAGGAAGTGGAATTGGTGAGGTGAGTTATTACGATGGGATGGGTTCATTAATTTTTTTGCATGCATTTGGTTAACATATGAAGCAAGGGGAAGAGGGTAAGTGGGTTGAAGTTTCCTCACAGTGACACCTCACCTCCGAGGTGTCCTCCGGTGATGGTGTGGTCGGAACCGATGGTCGGAAAATTAACTCATTGTTCCTTTGTCAGGAATAGCGGCCTCGTTTTTATCTGAATTGTTGTTTTACAAGAAATCAGATTTTTCCGCAAGAATTTAAGGTGTGCAGTGTAATTTTTAGGAACCGAAAACTAAGGAGATTAGAAATAAATAGGTATTAATTCGAGGAGTAGGAATCTCGAAAAATGGTTAACAAGAAGTTTGTAGAGCTTCTTTTCCTCTCTGATTTGATATATCATACGCGGAAATCCAAGGTCGGTAGGCCAAGATATGCCTGAACCGAGGTAAAGTGTTCCCTAAGCTCTCAAATCAGCAGGGCTGTAGAAATAAATTTGTAATTATTTTTCCTTTGAGAATTAGCTTTCGTTCCGTACATGAAACTTGTAGGATTTTTCGATACAAAACCATAGAAAAAAGAATGAAGCAATTCCAGTACCGTATGAGGGAGATATGCAAATGTTTCTAAAAGCTATCAGGGTTGTTATGAGAAATCAGGGGGTCAGGGAAGATTTGCAAAACTGTACTGATCTAGAAGGATTCAACCTTTAATGTCTTCACGGAAAACGTAGAGAATTTTGTTACGGAGATTTTGACACCGGATTTGCATGGATCAGAGGTCGTATGAAAAAGTTATGAACTTTTGAATGAACCATGCGTAGAATAAAAAGCTCAAACGATGGAGTTTTGTGGTGAAATTGCTTAACTTTTGATTTAAGGGGTGACAGAGTGCAAATTAAGGTTCGGGACAAGAAATAGAGATTGGAGATCTCTTCGTAACAAAGAATCCAAGACTAGAATTACTAGATTCTAGTGTCGTTTGAAAAAGTTAGGCCTAAAACGCTCGGGTTTGAAAGTTCAATTTGAATTAATCGTTTTATTGAAAAACGAGGTCGATAGGGCCCGAATTAAGATTTTGTCCATTCTTGAAAAGTTCCTAAAACGTTGAAACGAGTCACCAGGTTCTGGCCGGGCCGGTTGGACCGAGTCTGTCATCCTTGATTTTCTACAAGAGGATCCTAATAGGACTAGTTTTCTTATGGGATTACTAGTCTCGGGCTGAATTGTCAGAACTTAATCGTTGGCTAGGTCCCACAGTTCAAATCTAAAGAACCGACAATATTTTATTATTAAATATATAAATAAACAATTAAATAAATACTAATAAAATATTATTATAATTAATTATACATATATATATTTATTTTCAAAATTATCATTAATAATATTAATTAAATATCACAATATATAAATAAATAAAAATTAATAAATCAATTAATTCAAATATAGAATATTCTAAAGTTCATTTACCAATTATTACTAAATTGAAACCATATACTCGTCATTAATTGTTTACTAATACTAATGCGTTATTCCTAATTTATTGGTATTATTAATAGGGATGGCAATATGGGCTGGGCCCGTGGGCTAGTCTGTTTGGCCCATTAAAACGGGTCGGGGCGGGCCAACCTTTGGGGCCTGTTTACCCGAATAGGCCCGACCCATTTTGGCCCACCAAAAAACGGGTCTGTCACAGGCCGGCCCGGCGGGCCTTATTAAAATATATATTAATATGTTATATATATAATATTAATATTTGGTTGGTTGTAATTTTGATTATTTGATAAGGAATTAATTTTGATATGAAATAAATTGGATTAATAATAAAAACTTTGCTTTAGAAAGGTGAAATCTAATTTTTAATTTTAATTTTTCTTAAAAAATATTTAAAAATAGTTTAAATTTAAAATAAAAAATAGCTTGTATAATTTTATTAAAAAAACGGGTTGGCCCATTTTGGCCCGCGGGCCACATAGAAAACGGGTCAGGCCAATGCTTTTGGCCTGTTTTCCTATTCTGACCCGATCCGACCCGTATTTGGACGGGCCTATGCGGGCTTTGGCCCGGCCCGTAGGCCCGTTTTTCCACCCCTAATTATTAACCACTAATCCTACTATTATTCTTTTATTCTCACTCTTTTCATTTATTACTACTTATACCAATTTCTTTACTAGTCTCTGTCTCTCTACTAATCTTTATACTAGGTCTCCCTACATTTCCTTAGTAGTCTTGTATCTCTTATTTAATATTCTATTGACTTCCTTTCTCACTAATTACCTCACACTTGGAACAAGTTAAGGATCAGGCCGAAGCCTCAAACTCTCTTCAGAAGGCTTAACAAGACACTCCCAGGATTCCTGAGAGTCTGGGTTTTTGTCCTAAACCAGGGCTGTTACATTGATGGCGTAAAGGAAGAGGATATATTGGACACCTTGTGTCGCACATTGCATTGATCTCATGATGGAAGATTTTGAGAAGAATGTCGATATTCATATGGAGACAATTCCAAAGGGAAGGAAAATCACAACATATATCTATTCAAGGACTTCACTAATTTCTTTATTGCGGCTCCATACAAAAGGGAAAGACTTGATTAGACCAAACATTACTCGACTTACAACATCATATTTAACTTTGGGATGCCTTGTTGATAATAAGGATGCCTTGATAAGGATGTTTACATCGAAGGGGTGGAAATCAAGCGAGTTTTGCACAAAGGATGAGAGTTTTGTGGAGGAAGTGGTTATGGATAGGGAGTTTTAGAAGAATATTCTGAATTGTTTGAAAGTTGAATTTCCCTTGATTAAGGTTCTTCGAATAGTGGACTCTGAAGAGAAGCCAGCAATGGGTTATATTTACAAGGCAATTGACCAAGCTAAGGAAACGATTAGGGAGGCTTTCAAAGGTGTGAAGAAGATGTAAGTGAATAACTAAATCCTCACTTGTGGATATTTTATTTGATTTGGCTATTTAATATTAATCCTAAACTAATTCAATCTATTTAATTTCTATTATTTAGTTATCTACCATTATAGGCTATCATTGATGAAAGATGGGATAAGCAGCCTCATAGGCCTTTGCATGTTGCTGGCTATTATTTAAATCCTCAATTACAATACGGTCCCAACTTCAAAATTGATGTAGAAGTGAAGGTTGGATTATATGATTGTTTGCAAAGAATGGTACCTAGTATTGAAGAACAAGCTATAATTGATGTTCAGATGAATGATTTTAGACAAAAAAAAGAAAAGACATTTAGGATGTCTCTAACTAAAGCAACAGTCTCTAAAAAGACTCTAGCAGATTGGTGGGAGGCTTATGGATATGAACATTCAGAGCTTGAAAAACGGGTCATTCGTGTTTTAAGTTTGACATGTAATTCCTCTAGTTGTGAGCGTAACTGGAGTACATTTGAGATGGTAACCTTAATCTTCTTATATTAAGTTTTTAAGGAATTCCTACCATCCTATATTAACTTTAACTACATGTGTATATGTTTAGGTCCACACCAAAAGAAGAAACCGTTTAAAGCAAAAGACAATGAATGATGTTGTCTTTGTGATGGCTAATTCAAAATTGACTAAAAGGAAGAATGCAAGGAAAGGTTTTGAATTGAATATACAAGATATTCCATCCGATGATGGGTGGATCATGGACAATGTTGATAAAGGGGAAGGAGGTCAAAACATGGAGTTGGATTTGGACATGGATTTGGAACAATCAAATGAAGAAAAGATTCAAGACCAAGTGGGGGAGAATGTAGTTGTTGAGCATACTTATGTGGAGAATATAGAGGAAGTTCATGGAGAAGATGATATTTAAGAGCAAATGATGGATCCCTTTCTTCATGATTATAATGTGCTTAAGTTGTTAGATTAGATTAAACCTATAAATGCTAAGATTATGCTTTAGATATGTTTACATCGTTGTTTGTGTATGGTATGTTATGAATTATGAGTTATGGATTTTTATGCAAGTTTATGATGTCTTTTCAATAGATTTATGACTTTGAATTATGCTTTTATATGCATATATATATGAATTTATATGGATATCTATATATATATGAATTTTTATGCATATAAACATGTATATACTTAATAAGTAAAATCTTACAATTCGAATTACGATTTTACGATTTGTGATTTTTCCACCCCTTTACGATTTCACATGAAGTACCGATTTTGTTAACCTTGATTGTGATAGTTCTCTCAGCATCTTCACAATTGATTTTGGATAACACAGCTTATCTCATGCTTCAATGATAAACCTGGTGAACCAAGATTAGATAGCTTTGACAAAATAAAGACTGATTCAGTGAACACGGTAAATTACAAATTTGACTCTGAATCACCTTAATTAATGTGATTGAGAAGAACAGCACATAAACTGACCGGTCTGAATAGTTTTCTGTCATTACTTAATATAGAATCCAATTTCAACATCCTTGAACAAAAACATAGATTCTACACATAACTAGTAGTAAATCTAAAACCAAAAACAAGAATGCACAAACCAGTACCAAGCACATGAGCTAGACCAATGTGAATAATTAAATGTGATTATTCAACATCCTTGAACATAAACATTATAGATTGTACTCATAGCAAGTAAAAGCGTAAAACTGAAACAAAAACAAGAGAGCAACACAAAGCATTCTTCCAGATGTTCTTGTCATAAAGCAGTTATGCAAGTTGTTCTTGGCTCAGCTTTTACCTTGAAGTCGCAGAGTAAATGCCTGCAAGGCTAGAAGAACTTGCTTCAAGTTGTTCTTGACCTCTTCATCAATTAAGTCACCATCCTTGTTAAACTTTCCAGGGGGCTCATAAGCATTGAGGAAGAATTCAGGTTTATTGATGAAATGAAGGTCAAGATACACTCCTATTTGGCGGAGATGATACTGTGCTCTTCCCCCTCCAAAGTCACATGAAGCACTTACAATTGCAGCAGCTTTGTCAGCCCAAACATTTGGAGGTCTAGATGCCCAGTCAATTGCATTCTTTAGTAAAGCTACCACCAAAAATATCAAGACAAGTTAGCAAAATGCTTATATATCAAGATCTCACTGGGAAGGGTTGCCCACCAAAGAGGAATTTGAATAACATCAAGAGATTCGAACCCACTTAATGTAATTATGTAATGAACTAATCCATCTAAATTTACCAAGATAAAGAACAAATCTATTGAACTTAAGATCTCAATTATGAATTCATTAAACCATTTGTTATGGTTCCAAAAAAAAATGTTAATTTTATGCTATAACTATTAACGAAACAGACAAAATAAAATCAAGAGGGGGAGATTAATCCAAGAAAGAATGTATGCAATCTAAAATCCAAGCAAGGTACACCCATCAATGAAAAAGAAATAATATCAAGGGACTAAATAGAACCAAAATCAAAAGTAATCAAATCAGCAACACGTACCAAAATGAAACGACCCATTTGAAATACCCGTGACAGAAAAACACAAGACCTTTATGAAGTTAAAGAAAAATGTTACCTGTGACAGAGTAATTGTACTCAGGGGAAGCAAAGAGAACACTATCAACTTTAAGAATCTTCTGGCGGAAAGCCTCAACTACAGGTGGGTAAGTCCCGTTGTTCTCAAGATCAGTGTTCAACATGGGCAAGTCCGAAATATCAATGAACTCAATTTCAATGCCTTCAATTTCTCCTTTGCTCAGTTCAATTGCTTCAACCACCATCCACAGAAGTCAACAAAATCACAATAAATTATAAGCATATACAAGAATTGATTAAGTGCATGGTAAATAAAAATGACACGAAGAGAGTGTGAGAGAAATGGAATGGAACCAGCACGGATAAGGCCTGAGTTGTATGAAGCTCTTCGGAGGGAACCAGAAAGTGCTGCAACTTTGATCACTGTTGCCATTCTTCAATTTTATGTTATCTTTTTTGCCTTGTGTTCTGTGAGATTGTGATGATTTATGCACAAGTAAACTCAACAAAATGGGTCTTTTTGTGTTTTTGGTCAATAACATAAAAGGGTCTTTGGAATCCCGGGGTAGATGAGAGGCGCATGCTGCATGTTCGGCGGCTTTTAATTAAACTTGGGTCAGACCAACAAGAACCAAAAAAAAATATTTAGATTGATTCAATAAAAAATTGATTTTATTAAACTTCTCTTTTTGATCCATGAAATTTAAAGTTTTAAGTAAAGTATTGAAATATTTTTTATAATTATTTTTGTAGCATTTTGAAATGTAATTTTTAAAAATGTTATAATTAAGTGATTGTAACATTTCATTCTCAAGATAAAAATATAAATGTATAAAATAATAAAAGAAAGATGAACAAAACAAAATAAGAAAATTCGGTAGAAGTAGAGCCATATAAGATGATATCTGGATAGTTAGATGAATTGACAATCAATTACTTCTGGGTTGATTCTCAATAAAGAAACTATTTTTTATACATTACTATATATGAGAGTACTTAAATAATTATAAAAGAAAATATTGAGATATAATTACTGTTAATAATATATGACACAACCATTTCAACTAAATCAATTATAATGTCAAATAATTACTGATATTCAGATGCTGAACAATTATTGCTAACGTTGGAACAAGTCGGTTGATTTCATGTTTCAATATATGTTAATGGTATATAAAACTACCAGACAAATTAATTTGTTAGTTCTATTAGCAAGACGAGTTGAACCCATCTTTTCTTCATTCCTTTTCACCACTCACTTTTTTTAAAAAAAAACAAGATGAATAACGCACTTGTTGATATAAAACAATATTTTTAATTATATTTTTTTCACATTGGAAATAAGGTTATAATGATTCTTTGAAATGGATATGTTGAAAAAAAGGGGTTTAATTCACTACTAAAAAAACTCCTATCAGCAACTAAAAATCAACAGCCGACGAGAGCCGTCGTTATTCAGCGACCGAATGCCAAAACGGGACCTTCAAAAGGAAGTTTGCTACCAAGTTAATGACCAACAAGAAGCTCGTCGCTAATTTCGGCAACATTCCGTGGCAAACTCCTCGCTAAATACACACCGCCAGTAAGTCGGTCTATATGTTCACCTCCCTCCAAAATTTTTTGTTGGCACCCAACTTAGCAACGGAGGTCACAGTTGCTACGTGAAGCAAAACGTAGTGACGGCGAATGTTGTCTGTCACTAGTTGGGCTCCTCCATTTTTTGGTTTCCCTCCAACTTTTTTGGTTGGCACCCACGTTAGCAACGGAAGTACCGGTGTTGCTAAGTCATGTCTGCCCAGAAATATTTTGGAAGATTATTTTCACAAAGCATGGTCATTTCTTGTAGAGATCTGTTTTTCCTTTCCATAACTTCATTATGTTAAGGTGTTCTTAGAGAAGATAAACTGTAAGTTATGTCACACTCATTGCAAAATTTTTTAAAATTTTCATTTTCAAATTCTGTCATGATCACTTCTTATTGTACCAATATACAACAATTTCCCATTCTAGATTTTCTTGTGGAAAATCTTAAATACTTTCATAGACTTGTCTTTGTGGGTTAGGAAGTATACCCATGTCATTCTTGTGCAGTCATCAATAATGAAAAATCTATAATCTTTCCTGCGAGACTTTGTATCTAAGATGGACTAAACAAATCTAAATGTAATAGTTCTAATGGTTTGGCTGTGGAAACAACATTTTTGTTTTCGAAAGAGGTTTTATGTTATTTCCCTTTTTGGCATGCTTCACAAGGCAAGGAACTGTTAAAAGAGATTTTTAGCAACCCTAAACTAGACCTTTTCTGTGAAGTTTTGAAATATGCTTTAAACTCACATGCCCAAGCTTTTTATGTCAGATCCACCTCTCTTCAGAGTTTGAAAATAGACATGTTACATTTTGATCATTTAGCTTACTTAGATCAACCTTGTATAGGTTGTTATGTCTGTTTATAAAAAAGAGTATCGTTCCATCATGGTTGATGACAGTACATTTTTCTTTATTAAAAGAGACCTTGTACCCGTTATCCCAAAATTGATTTATCTTAAGTAGTTTACATCTCAGACCTTCCACAAGATAAACATTCTCAATAATAGGGGAAGGAATTTTACCCATTCTACCAGTATCGACGATGCTTCCAATCTGGTTACCTCCGAAGGTGATTATTCCACCTTTAAACCGCTTCAAGTCTAGGAATCCACTACATAGATACCAGTGCTGATGCTTTGTTTTTGTCTTTAAGCACATCTACAATAAGAATAATCAATGATTTTGGTACCTAGATCTTTTTAGGTCCTACATGGTTAGCAACCTTTGCATTTCTTTTCTTTGTTTATTGACAATCATTAATTACATGATCATGTATCTTACAATATTACATTTCACATGCTTCTGTTTCTTTGGAACAAATGGAGGAGAGGAAGATTGCTTAAGATCAACTTTCTCCACATAACCCAGATCAGGTCTGTCATGGCCTTTAGGACGTTTTCCAATAAGTTTGTTTAGATTTTTAGTGTCATTGACAAACCTGATTAAGTCTGTAGTGAGTGAACTTACTTGCTTCTAGAGCTGGTTGATCTATTGAGTCTAGGAGTTGCAACAGACTTTAGCATTGTTTAACTCAGTTTTCAAAGAATAATTTTCTTTCTTAAGTCTGTGTAGTTCCTCAAGATGAATTCTTTCTCTTTCTTCCATCTCATTCTAAATATTCTTATCAAAACTTTCTTCTTTTAATTTCAAAATCTCATTTTTCATATTCAATAGCCATATCAACATGTTTTATTTTCTAATTCTTAAAGTTTTTCAGTAATTTTGAGAAATTATTACGCAGAAGTTCATAGTTTTCCTTAAGTTAAGGATAACTTCCTCAGAGTCTAAGTCGCTAGAGCTAGCTGTAACATCCCATAATTTATATAAATGATTAATTGAGGGGAATAATTAGTAAATAATTACATGTGAGTTATCCAATGTCCCAAAATTTAGAAATGATTAAATTGTGAATTTTTATGATTATTTATAAATTATTGTGGCTTAAAGAGCTAAAAATAATACCTGATTAAAATATGAGTGTCGGACCAAGCATCTTTGATCGGGGTACTGTTAGTTAGGGCTGTTAAGAATATTAATGTGAATCCGAATATACCTTCGGAATAATTTTCAGATAAGTATTGAGCCCGAACAGTGATTCTGTTGGTTATAAAACGGTAAAATTTTAATAAAGATGTAAAAATTAAAACAAAAGCTTCCTCATCTTCTCTTCATTCATGTTAGGTTCTGATGATGCATGATTTAGCCTTAATTCCTTGCTTTAAATGTGTATAATTTGCCATTGCTAATTGTGTAATATTATGCATTTTAACACATTTTCATAATTCAAGCTTTATTTAATATTAACTGAATTAGGCGATAATCTTTAAATGAAATAATAAATCTTACTTGATTTCCTTTATATTGTAGTGAATAATTGAGGTTGCAATTGGGAAATCATAAAATTGAGCATCAGGTCTGACGCGTAGCGCTGGTACTACGCGTAGCGTGGAAGCAAATTCGCAACACTGACGCGCAGCGTCAAGCCCACGCGTAGCGTCAACAGTGACGAGGATCCCATTAACAGGCTGTATGCAACTTCAGAAGTGGAGGATTTATTTATATTAAAGCACTTATTGGCCAATCCATTACAGACATACGGCACTATCTCAGTGGGGAACATGCAGCACAAGTGTCCAAGCATTATTGAAGAGTTATTGGATGAAATAATGTATTCTGAGTCAGAAACCCTCACGCGTAGCCTCATAATTACGCGTAGCGTGGAAGCAGATTCGCAACGCTGACGCGTAGCGTCCTGCTGACGCACAGCGTCAGCAGGAGACCTTTACCCTTGCTTTCACTATAAATAGGACCATTGCCAAAGGCTTGAAACACACCTCAATTCACGTTTCTCTCTTTTCTCTCTTTGTTTCTATAAGCATCAGAGGAAGGCACAAAGCCTCCTCCTCTCTTCTTCCCCCTCTTTGCTCCATTCCGGGTTAGTTTCTTTTCTTTGTAGTTGTTATTATGGAGGGCTAAAACCCTAGATTGATTTTCTTGGAGAATATTGTAATGTAATTTTGAGGTCATTATTTTTAATATAGTATGTTTTCGTTATTGTTATTTCTTCATAATCTTACTCTGCTTATTTAATTCCATTCTGTTTAATTAAATTTGTATGCTTAATCGGTTTAATTATTCAAATGGAATAAAATAAGATTTTAAATTAGAATGGATTAAGGAAATATGCATGCTTAATGAATATTTTCATAATCACTTTTAATAATTATGGTTTGCTTAATTCCATAATTTGAGAATAGATTATGTATATAGGCGATGTTCTTATGTATGCTCAATAATTCCTAGATTTTACGATCTTGACTCCTTTTGCTTAATTAGGATGCTTGATTAAAATATTCATTTTTAAATGAAAGTAAAGGAATTGTGAATTGAAAAAGACGCTTAGTTGATTAATTCAAATTGAGCTAAGAAATTGACAGTAATGAAAGTATACAAATTATCTTTAGTGAACCAAGGATAAATTTATTTACAATACTCCAAGAAAATCAATCGCTTGTTAATTATTGTTTTAAATTCCATATTTACTTTGTTTTAATTTTAATTGTGATAACAAAACCAATCAAACCCCCCCCCCCCAATTTTATGTTTGTAAAAATTTTAGTTGTTGAGTTTTTATTTTTAATTGTTAAAAATTAGTTTAAGACTTGATTTTTCCTAAATTTTTGTGTTGATCCGTGAGAGAACGACCTAGGTTGACACCCTAGTACTACATTAATTAATTTTAATGTACTAATTTGACGGAATAACGACTGTAAAAATACTCACGTCAGGTTCCATTTTGCTAAAGACAAAATATTCATTCACTTTCCTTTCTCTACATTCTTATTTTTCCTTTATCTTTTTCCTCTCTAAAACCCTAAGTGTGTTGTATGCTTTCTCGCTCTTCTCCATTTTCGTTTTCCATAAGCTTGAAGGAGATGATGGTGATTTGAGTTATCTTCTTCTTCTCTCATTTTCGTGTTCTCCTTCTCCCTTTCTTGGAGCTCACTCTTTTCTCGACTTGAGGTAAGTTTCCCTCACTATTTTTCATGAGCTCTAGCCCTAAGTTATGGGTATTTATGGTTTGTGGGAGTGTTATGTGTATGAATTTGATGTTGGGAAACATTAATGATGCAAAACCTTAAGGTGGGATGCATTTAATGTAAGTTATGAGCGTGTAAATGGGTGCACGAAATGGCAATAAATATGGCAGAAGAAGATGGACATTAATGATAGTTGTTGGGTTTTTGATGAAACCCTAACCCTTAGAATTGAGGGAAATGTAAAATGTGAGTAGAATATGTATTTAATGATGTTATGTGTATAGGTTTGATGTTGGGAAACATTAATGATGCAAAACCTTAAGGTGGGTGCATTTAATGTAAGTTTTATGAAGGTGTAAATGGGTACATGAAAATGGCAATAAATATGGTAGAAGAAGATGGACATTAATGATAGTTGTTGGGTTTTTGATGAAACCCTATGTAACATCCCAATTTTATAATAATGTACCGGGTGAAATAAGCCATTAAAATAATAATTCAGAAGTGGAAATTGTTCACTAATTACCCTTAACTTAATTAATCAAAAGGTGATTAGCTTTAGTGGATGCTGATGGGACTGGGTGACGTGAGTAGACTGCTCCTCACGTTTTCCCACCCCACCATTCCTTTCCTTCATGCATGCGTTTATAATTGGCTGATGGCTTTCCTTGCCATTCATTCTTCAGAATTTCCCTGCGAGTTCTTCTTCTTCCTCCTTCTCTTTCTCTCTTATTTTCCTTCTTCTCTTCTCCTTCTCTGCTCTATATTTCCACTCCCTGTTTCGGAAGCCACGTTGACGGTGCAACAGAGGAGTCAGAGCTCCCTTATCCGAGTAAAGGATGAGCGTCGAAGCAGAAGCAGAAGCAGCCCTGCACCACTCGTGGAAGGCAGCAGTGTTCCAGTGAAGGTTAAACGAGTGAAAGTATTGAGTGAAGCAGCAAGGAAAAAAGACCAGCGCCCAAGCAGAGAGTCTCTCGGAGTCTCGTAGTTGGTAGGGGGAGTACCTTACATGTTAAATGCATGGGTTATGAATGGGTTTCGGGTGTTGATAATTGTGGCTCTGCATTCTGTTTGTATGATGTGCCTGCATGTGGAGTACCCGAGTGTAGGATAAGTGAGAGTGAGTGTTGCATGTTATCATTACCCTTGAAGATGTATGCGTTGATTAAGTCCTGACACTATTGTATACCGATTGCATGTTATGTCGTGTTGATTGGAATACTTATTTGAATCTGTTGATCTCTATATGGATGCATGCGTTGATTAAGTCCTGATACCGTTGTATACCGAGTGCATGTGATGCTTGAGTTGATGAGAATACTTATAGAATCTTGATATTGATTGACACCGATTGCATTGGACCTTTATGTTGCTGTATCCATCTAATGGAGTTATGATGATGATTGCATGGAAGTATGTGTATGTTGGATTAATATGTGGAGTTCTGAAAATGGTATTACCGACTACATGTGAAGTATGTATGGCTGAGTTAAAGATTGTGTGCATGAACTCTATGTTGTGTGATGAATCCGCGTGTGGCGCATGGGATGCGTTGTGCTGGGAGCACGTAGTGTGGGACACTACCATCGGTTATAAGGCGTGGGACGCTGTAAAATCCTTGAGTGGGACTCAAGGTAGCCTTCGAGTGGGACTCGGGCTACCTGTGAACACCTCCGTTGGCGCTGAGAGCGTTGGTGTCACCTGTGGGCAAACGGTTGGGTACCTGTAAAACGGTCAAGCAGCTGGGAGCTGAAATGATAGCTGAGAGCTATGTACAAAAGTCTGAGAGCCTACGTTGCAACGTCAGAACCGATTACACACGAATGCGGAACCGAGTGAATAATCTGTGTATATTAACTGTTGATATTGCTGGAATTGATTATGCATGAGATGATGAATGTATATATATATATATATATATATCCGTGTGCATATGCTGTTGATGCTGATTGAAACCTGTTCTATGAATGTATGTTATGTTGTTGAAGAGTTACGTAAATATATATATATAGCCGAGTGAGAATTGTGGGTTCTGACTGATAAATGTTCAAAAGATGCATTCTGATTCATGGACCTTAACATCATGTCACTGATTGTTGTATGTCAATGTTATTGAGTTGATGTGTGTAAGGGGCGAGTGACAACTGGTGGATTCCGATCGGTAAGGATCTTGTGTGTGTGTTCTGGATGATTAGTAATACTCTGACCTTAATCATTGCCACGTGTGATTGTGTGTGCATATACATATAGTTGTATAAATGTGAGACAACCTGAGTCAGCATCTATCATTTAAAATTTAAGATACTCACCCCTGCTGTGGCAATTTTTCAGTGAACATCTCTCGTAATGAGGATTGGAGGAGGAGCTGAAATGCCGGGTGAAGTGCTGATGCACTATGGAAATTTTATGACTGTGCATATGCTGTATATAATGTTTTGGGTTAAGCCTTGGCCGGCTCGTGTTTTGCTGTTAGTCTTTCATACAGAAGTTGATCCCCTTAAAATGGGAATATGACAATGTGGTTGTAAATCCGTGATATGCGCTCCTATATATATATATATGCCTATGTTTATGCCATGTTGGCTGTCTATCTTATGCTGTGAAATGCCTGGGTAATCTTTATGTATATATGTGCGTTCATATTCCCGAATGTGCAGGAGATGACATAACTTAACATGAAGAAGCCAACCTATGGTCTAGAGGGTGAGTTTGTGACTCTGTCACCGAGTGGGAAGGTTCAGACGCTGTGAGTGAGTGAAATCAGATAGCTCCGAGTAGGAATTGACATAGAAGACTGCCCCTAACGATGAGTTGTTAGGATCAAAGTTGAGAGCCTAACTACACGTTCCGAGTGGTTATTACTAAAATTTCTCCCGAGCGTAGGATAATCAACGAACCCCGAGTGAGAATCCGTCGAGTGAAGGTTTTTCTGACTGGAGAGTGACACCTTAGACTCTAGGGGACCCCACTGTAGTAAGCTGTTAGAGACAAAAGAATCCAAGTGAGTCTTAGCCTAGTAGAATGTTGAGAGTCGGAAGATTATGGTTACCAAATGAAAACTAAATGAAATACCCCGAGTGACAAAAAGGACGTGAAGATTACTCTGAGTGAGGAGTCCTCCTAGATCCCGAGTGAGTGATAATGGGGACCACTTCCGTATTATTCGCGTATATGTTCTGATTGATGAAACCGTAGAATAAGTTGCATTGTCCGAATGGGACTAGTAGGTGCAAGAGCTAAGTCCGAGTAGACTGAGGTTGGATCCTTCCGAGTGAATCAGGCGCTGGAACCCGAGTGCGGAAATGCCGAGTGAAATGAACGAATACTGAGTGAAGTTTTCACTTAAGCGTGTGCGCGTTGCTATGTGACCTGCCTACGCGATTTCTCCCTTCTTTCGCTGTTGGTTTCTTGAATTTCTTTTGTTCTCTTATTCTCCTTCTCCTCTCATTTCTTATATCGTGGTATTCTGGTTTTAATTGTGAAAAATTTTCCCTGTTTTTCTTGTCTATGATTTGTTTAAATTAGGGTGTTACACCCTAACCCTTGGAATTGAGGGAAATGTAAAATGTGAGTGGAATATGTGTTTAATGATGTTAGGGAGTGTTATTAATGAAGAGAAATAACCATTGATGATGGTTGGTGGTTATTAATGATGAGCGATGACCATTAATAATGTTAGATGATTAATAATGGTGGTTGGGAAACCATTAATGGGGTAACCCATTAATGGGTGTAGTTTTAAATGCATAATAAATGAATATGAGCACCAAACCGTGGTGATTGTGGTGGATGAAATGAAATAAAAGAGGTTTAAGGTTTAAAATGGTATAAACACCAAGTGGTTAATTAAGAACATTTAAATCTTGGTGGTTTAGATAGAAAATAATTGTATGATACATTGTGTGATGTAGGAAACGACCTCTCGATTAAGCAGGACCTTTGAACCGCGGTGATTTCTACTTTTCTTGAGGTAGGAGGGGGCAACATTCCTAAATGCATGATTTCATCCATTATTCATGTGTATGTATGGATGTGTTTCCATAATTTGGCTTGGATGAATATCTTGATGGTTATGTGAATTGGAATGCATTTAGAATGATTTGTGTTATGTGGTGAATGTTGTTGGGATGATGATTATGATGTTGAGTTTGATTCATGGTAATGTGACTTGTTTGTGAATGACATTAAAACCATGATTGAATTAAATGCAATTATATTGGACATCCCATGACATGTAATTTGATAAATAATGATTGCCACTAACTATTGATGTAAATGAAATCAAATGATAATTTGTAATGATTAAGAATGATGAGGATATTGAATTCCACTAAGTGATGGTAGTGAGTTGTTGAGTTTGGAGTGGCATTTTAGGATGCAAAGTGTGAAGAATGCATTGATTGGCATTTGCATCCATGGCATATCATACACTATCTATATGGAATGTTAGGGTTCCAATAGGCGGCCCTAGTGGGAGGGCAACCCAGTGCACGGGTAAAATCATTGTTGTTCCCTAGTGATTCTTGGAATCACGAAGCTGTCCATAGTTTGGTTGTGAGGCACCCTATGAGGCGAGTCCAGTGGGTGGGCGGCTCTGTGATGAGCAAGTTGTTGGTGTATGCACTACGAGCTATTAATGTATCAATTTTAACTTATTAATAAAATTAGTATTTTCAGTTTTAGACAAATGCTATTTATCCTGGAATAATAGGTCATATGAGAATTATTCCTAAAACGTCCCTAATCAAGTATTTACATGGGGACATGTAAATACATTAAGATTAGTGTGTGAATGTACTGATGATTTGATCTCATAAATCATGGATATATGATATCAAGTCTTTACACGGGTACACATTAAGAGTAATGTTGTACTGGACAGACCCACCATGAGAACGTTGCATGGATCGTTACATGAGTGTCATAAACGGTTCTCAATGTGATAATGGTATGTAGTCCTTCGACCTGAAGTCACTACGATTCCTACATAAGGAGTTTATTGTTTTAATACAATCAAACGTTATCTGTAATAAGATGACCATAAAGATTGTGATTAGGCAATAGATAAATTATACAGAGGGATGTGAGTGATGTAGATGGAATTTGTCTCTCCTATATGACAGGAGTGATATCTATGGGCCACTTGATGGAGTGAGACTAATGAAATGCATGGCCATGCTAGGACGAATAAATATTAGATATTTATTCTATAAAGTCTACTCTGGTATCAAGTAAAATGAATTGGGCCATACAAGGATGACGACGACCATGCCTTGGGCCCAATTAGATATCGTGACAAAAGGAATAGATATATAAAATAATTATCAATTATAGGTCATATCGATGATAAATAATATTCGGACATAATGATGTATTGCTAGATACCGCTCTTATTTTATATTAATAATAAAATAGTTTATTATTAATATAACCGAATATTTTACCTATAGGGTCACACACATAGAGTAAGCCCACCAGAGGATAGTTTTATTTTAGTTGGACTGAAAATAAAACTATTTGGGCCTAACTCATTTAGAATGAGTCAGGAGCCCAATGTTTAATGAGAGGTCAAGTCAAGACCTAAGCCTATATAGAGAGCATGAGATGCTCATAGGCTGCAGCTCAGAAATTAGATTACACTAAAATTTCGTACTAGCATTCGGATCGTTAGTATTCTGGTGGGAGTGCTCGTGTGGACTCCTAAGGGCGAAGCTACAATTGCTTCGATCGAGGATCTTGTTCTGCGTCTACAAGAGGTAAACCCTAATTAAAATTTTAATTTAGCATAATGCTTTGAGACATACATGTTTACAATTCTTTCTTGGGAATCCTTTGTGTTTCCGCTGCCTGACCCTAATAGGATTACCTAACAGTGGTATCAGAGCCTGATTGCAAAGCTATGTTTTGGGCATTTGTTTACGTTTCATGATGGCATGTTTTTCATTCTGCAAAAGCTTTTAAAAATTTCGATTTATGAAATCGTTTTCTTGTTATAAGCTTTATGTTCTGTTTTGCGAAATTGTTTGCGAAACTTGTTTTGAAAAACATTCAAGCATGTTATGTATGATATAATATCATGATTCGTATGCTCATATGTTTTCTGTAAATTGTATGAGATACTGTTTATAGGCTTTCTCATTTGAAGTATGCATTTATGTTATTTTAGAGGCTTGTATGATATTTGCGTTTTCAATTTTCGTATGTGATACATGTGTTGAATTCGTTAATATTCTTTGTTGTCATACAAACTGTGTTTTGATAATGCGTTCATCTCCGAGCACGAAAAGTTCGTGTTGTGGGGCGTCAAGTGATAAGGTTTAAGTGTTAAACCTTGGCCGTTCCTTAACCTAGGGTTCAAACGTTGAAACCTAGGCAGCCGTCATGAGAAAGGTGTAATTTGAATTCTAGGTTTTGAAACCCTAGATGGCGCTGCCTACATGTGCCTTGACGGCTGCATTGTGAAGTGTTCGCAACAAGGAATTAGGGTTTCAAAGTGGTTGAAACCCTAGCCGAAATTTTAGAGCTGTTAATGGTCAGTGGGACATTCTGGCTAGGAAAGATTTGGTACTTAAGCGGTCACACCGGACCCACCTCTCTTTCCTGGGAACCAACCTGACTACAGTACTAAATTTTCGGGTCGGGGCGCTGCCCCGCACCCCGCAAGGGGCGGCCCCCCCCTTGACCCCCGCCCGTTAACCGGGTAGCGGGACCCCCGTACATTCTCTGCGTAGCGCCTTATTACCGACCCACGTGTTTAATGGCCCGTTTAAAAATTTATTTTTTTTAAATTCTTTCAAATGGGTTATAATTAATTAATTAACACGTTGCATGGTGAATGGTTATGGTCTTAGTTATTTTATTTAAATACAGCCTGCGTGCTGTGCCTCTCTTCATTCTGTTGTATTTCTTTTCTCAACCCTTCACTCGTATGCAAAGCGAGTTTCTTTAAAAATCTTGTAATCTTGATCGAGGCAACAAAGTAGAGACCTAGAAGAAAACTAGAGTGGTGACTCTAAGCGCTTTTGTCTTTGAAAGGAACCAAGGAGTGGTGACTCCAAGAGGATGGTGGGTTCAAGAAGTAGGACTTCATGAAGCCTTGGCATATAGTTCCTTTAGGTTTATTTGTTTATTCTTCTAGGAAGACCATAACCATCTCACAATTTCGTTTGCATGCTTTGGGGATAATTTTATTGCGTTAAAGCGTTTAACAAAGACGGTAATTTAAAATAAATTAAAATCCCTCAAAATAATAAGTTACAAACGCCTTCCAATAAGTACACTCGTCAATACTAATGTCAATGAATAGTGGGTCTGCCAAAGCAGGGTACTATCATTTATATTAGTAAGACGCGATGGGATAATTGTAATATCCAAAATGTTTTATTGGGTTTTAACTTACTAAGTTATCAATTGGATTGAATAAACTTAGAGGCGTATACATTGGGCTAAACTTTCATAAGATGAATGATCGGTAATGGTTACCTAACCCAATGTCTAAGAGTTGTATAAGATACAATTGGAAGGAGTTTCCTACCTAAATAACCAAATGTTAAGTGATCAGCCAAAGCTGACTTAACATTAGGCCAAATATGGATCTTTGCCCACTAGAAAATCTTCCAACGGGATTTTCTGATTCATAGAGGGTAATTTTATTTTGAATCAAAATAGTGGGAGACGTGTTTAATTTTAAGACCAAAAATTAAATATGTTTTTAATTGATACTTACTACATATCTTTCTGATTTAGATAACCATGACATCAAACACGCCTTCAAACCTTTCATTGCGATCGATCATAGACAAAGAAAAATTGTCTGGACCCAACTTTCTAGACTGGTATAGGAATTTGAGGATTGTCCTCAAACAAGAGAAAAAGCAGTATGTCCTGGAAAATCCGATTCCGGAACCACCCGCGAACAATGCCTCTAAAGCTGACAAGGATGCTTACAAGAAGCATCAGGATGACGCTTTAGATGTCCAATGCCTTATGCTGGCAACCATGTCTCCTGAGCTTCAGAAGCAACATGAGCATATGGAGGCTTTCGATATGATCGAAAACCTAAGGAAACTATATCAAAGTCAAGCTGACCAAGAAAGATATGAAGTTTCTTCAGCCCTATTTAGCTGCAAACTTGAAGAGGGAGGTTCTGTAGGACCTCATGTGCTCAAAATGATTGGGTACCTGGAGAATCTAGCTAGGCTAGCTCAAAAGTTAGCTACTGATCTCATTTTGAAGTCATTACCTGACAGTTTTAAGCTAGTCATCATGAATTATAACATGAATGCATTGGATAAAACATTGCCAGAGCTACTCAATATGTTGAGGACTGCTGAGCCCAATATTTCTAAAGGAAAGGGCAAGGCCATACTGATGGTCAATTCTGGCAAAGGTAAAGGAAAGGGCATGTATAAAGGCAAAAGAAAGGCTGTTATGGGAAAAGGCAAGACAATTTGGAAAGGCAAGGATAAGCCAAGTACATCAGCCTTAAAACCTATGGGTGGGGTGGCTAAGGAAGGAAATTGTCACCATTGTGGACAGAAGGGACACTCGAAGAGAAACTGTCCAAAGTACCTGGAAGAGCTTAAGAAGAAGGGAAGTGAGACTTCCACTTCAGGTATTTTTGTTATAGAAATTAACTTGTCAACTTCAACATCATGGGTATTAGATACTGGATGTGGATCTCACATTTGTCTTAATGTGCAGGATCTAAAAAGGAGTAGGCAGTTGATGAAGGGCGAGGTGGACCTTGTAACACCCCTATTTTTATTTTTATATTAAAATTTTGAAGGAATTAAATTATGGTTCTTTAGAACTTTTTAACCTACGTATTATTTATGATTTTTTGGAATTTTGGAATTTTTTAATAAAATAATATTTTTTAAAATAATTTTAAATTCGTATAAGTGACTTAAATTAAAAATATTTATAAGAAAGTGAATTTAAATTATAAGAAAATTTTTTAAAATCCATTTCAAGTAGACTTATCTAAAAATTATCGGTTTGAGAAAAATATTAATTTTTTCCAATCGTTAAAAAATTGGAAACGTATCAATAAATTTTTATTAACAGAAAATTTTAGATTTTTAAAATTTTAGCTTTATATTACTTATTATAAAATTAGTGAGGACTGATATAATATCGCTAAATTTTAAAAAGGACTCATTTTGAATATTTAAAATATACCGAGTGAAGGGTTACTATTTGACTTAATAATTTTGCCGACAATTACTATGTAAATCACTATGCATGTATGAAATTTTCAAAAGATGCACAGTAACATGGAATAAAAAATTCAAAAATGCATAGTACTTTTATATTAAAATAATGGAATGCATAGTAAATTTTTTTCCTATAAATACCGAAGGATTTCTTCTTTAGAATTCACAATTTCAGATTAAGTTTTCTTAATATAGTAGTGCTAGTGAGATAGTGGTGGAAGTGAGAGAGAGAAGAAAAGTTTTTGGAGAGAAGGTTCTGCCAAAATCCTAAGGTAAGAATACTTTTCTTTTATATTTTTTGGGTTATTTTTATATCGTTTTTAGAAATCTGTTATTATACTAGAAATAATATTATTGTAAGTTACTATTCTGCATAGTAAACACTATTTCAATAGTAAATTACTATTCAAATAGTAAATTACTATTTACTGTTACTATTTACTGTTACTATTCACGATTTACTATTTACTGTTACTATTCACGTTTTACTATTTACTGTTACTATTTACGTTTTACTATTTACTGTTACTATTCACGATTTACTATTCACTATTCACTATTCACTTTTCAAAATTTATCATTTCTGTTTTAAGTAGTAATCTTAATCTTCGTCTTATACTTATACTGAAATAAGATTGGTATTAATATTTCTAGAAATCGAAGGCGCAAAGCAAATCCATTTTGGGTAACAATTCAAGGTAAGGGGGAGTGAGATAAGAGTATAATATGAAAAGACATAAGAATAATGGAAGGAGTCCCCTACTCCTTTTAAATTTAATAATATTATTATTTTAAAATATTAACTTTTTAACTTAACAATTTTAATAAATTTTAAATTAAATATCCGGTTTAACTAACTCTAACATACCTATGCAAGGACTTGGACCATTATGACCTATATGGACTGAACTATACCTACGCAAGGACTTGGACCATTATGACCCATACGGACTGAACTATACCTATGCAAGGACTGGATTATATGGACTTACATATACCTATGCGAGGAATTGACCAAAATGACTCAAATTGACTATATTAATAATCATTAAATTTTGTATTATGATATGTATTAATGATATTTAATTGATTTGATTATGATTTGATTATGATTGATTGATTGATGATATTTAGTTATGATTCATATTGCTTGATTTTGATTGATGATATTGTAATGTGGAGTTTGAGCATATAGCGAGCATGACGGAAAGCTAAAATTCAGTAAGAATTTCTTACCTTACTCTTTAAATTTTATTATCTTTTATTCCTTCTTAGAAATTATTTTTATTAACTTTATTTTCAATATTTAGAATAAAAAAATTAGTATTTATTTTAGAAAGAAAACATTTTATGAGAATTTATTTAATTAAATCTTGAGTTAAAGAAAAATTTTGTAATGTTAAGTATTTTTGGTTAATAATTATTCTGTTTTAATAAAACAAAATTTTTTAAAAGAAAATTATTTTATTTTTTCCAACTTAATAACTAAAGATATTTGGAAATAATTGAGATTCCTAAATTTGATTTTGTTAAGATTTAATTTGAGAAAGATTATGTAAAGTTTTATATGATAAAGTTTTTAGATATTTAAGGCTTAGAAACTCAATTTCAGTGAGATTTGAAAACTGTACCAAATTTATTTCTGTGGGACAGAAATTCAGAGAATTGAGAAAATGTACAGTTTATTGAAATGATATTGTAAACCTTTAAGGGATTTAATAATTGAGTTTCTAAAAGCCTTAACCAACTCAATACGCGAGTAGTTCATGCATCATGAATCATTAAAGTGAAATGAAATAATATTGTCTGGGGACGGATTATAGAAACCGAGGATACATTAGAAGAGGCTTAATTACGAGCCTTGGGATGAGAGGGTGTGAAAGGGTGCTTCAGGGGACCTGGGGTAGCTCCCTAGTGTCGGGTACTTTCATAATAAAAACTTTCTCAATCTGACTAGTCTCTAAGTGTTTCCATGCCAGTTGAGCTGTTCATATTATTATTTTCCGGACTTATGGAATAGTGTAAACTCCTGGTTGGCCCAGTACAAATTAAATTTTAAGGGCCCACATATATAGGTAAGTTATGATGAAGATATTGCATAACATTCATGCATTCATAATTGATTGTGTATGTGATTGTGATTGATATTATTATGTATTGGTTTATGAAAACCCTTGTTGCTTATGTCTTAATCGAGAATATTATATTCTGTTTCTCACTCCTTTCTCCGTGTTTTTGTTTCACATGTTTTAAATTGATGGTTCAGAGGGAAGGATCGAAGAATATCGGCAGTAAATATAGCACGTTCTAGAAAGGGAGCTCGGTATGAATACCGTGGTCCAATGAATAAATAATGTTAATAAGTAACTGTTTCTGGGCCATGGAGTTTCCTCTCTTTCTTATAATGTTTAATGTTTATTTTCTTCGGATGAATGTACATATACTTTATAAAGTTTTAATAATATTTGTGAGGTATTTCAGAAATAATGTATATAATTTATTCCGATAGTTTCTTTTTAACAATCATATCTTTAAAAAAAAAATTACGAGTTTTTCTAGAATTTATTAAGGTGTAACTGAGGGTGTTACAAAGTGGTATCAGAGCAGTTAATCCAATAGGCCTGGGGAAAAGGTCTATCTTGCTTTGTCTGTAAACTCTGTATAGGTGATAGAGAATAGAATATCTGACTTGGTAGTAACTATGATTGATGTGACAAATCTCAGTTACTGTGAAACAGGAAACTAATGGCTGGAAACGATCTTACTGGAGTTGTAGAACGCTTAATCAATGCAATGGGAGCACGTGAAGGTCAAGGTAACGATGCCTTGATAAGGCTAGACCTATTCGAAAAGCGCAATCCACCTCGTTTCAAGGGAGGATATAACCCTGATGGAGCACAAATCTGGATTCGAGAGATAGAGAAGATTTTTTGAGCATTACAATGTAATGAAGCTGATAAGGTAGTCTTCGCTACTTATGCCTTATCTGAGGATGCCGAACATTGGTGGGATAGCATGCGTAGACAATTCGAAGTCAACGACGTGGAGATCACTTGGGATTATTTCAAGGATATGTTTCTGGAGAAATACTTTCCAGCTGATGTTAAAGAGAAAAGACAATTCGAATTCCTGTCGCTGACCCAAGGAAATATGACCGTTGGAGAGTACGCATCCAGGTTTGAAGAGCTATCTCGTTTTCATTCTCATTATAATGATGCTACTAATGAAAGAGATCGGTGTGCAAAGTTTGTAAATGGATTGCGGCCAGAAATTAAGGAAGATATACGAATACACGAAATCCGTGAATTTTCTGTATTGGTAAATCGCTGCAGGATCTTTGAAGAGGATCATAAGGATAGAATGACCAAAAGTCGTGAGCCCATTCACAAGGCAGGAGAAATGAGAAGTGGAGGACCTCACCATCATCAAAGAAGAGACTTCAGAAGGAATAAGCCTTACCAAGCGCCATTTCGCCGGTTTGGAGCAGCATCTGTTCCTAATAGACCCCAAGCTTCAACTGGAAGCTATTACCCAACATCTGCACCAAATTTTAAATGTTTTATCTGTGGAGGACCCCATTTGAAAAGGGATTGTCCTAAAACACTTATGTTTGTTTTAAGTGTAACAAACCAAGTCATCACATCAAGGATTGCCCAGAGATGAAGAGAGAAAACCCTGAAGGTGCAAGTACAAGCATAAATACTCAAGGAGGCGCGCACAGTGTAGTCGGAAGGCCGAAGGCAAAAGGAAAGGTTTTTGCAATCACTGGAGAAGAAGCATCTCATGCTGATTCCATGGTGGAAGGTAAGTGTATCATTAATAAGATTTCTTTAACTGTTATGTATGACTCAGGTGCATCACATTCCTTTATTGCCAATGACTGTGTAGAAAAACTAAAATTACCTGTGATAGAACTGCCATTTGACTTATCTGTACATACTCCTGGAAATAATCCCATTGTCACTTCTAAAGCCTGTTGGAAATGCCCTATTGTCATAAATGGTAGGGACTTTAAAGCTAATCTTTTCTGTTTACCCCTTTCTGGCTTAGAAGTTATTATCGGGCTAGATTGGTTGTCTGACAATCATGTTCTAATAGATTGTCATAATAAAACCATAATGTTTAAAGAACCAGTGAATTTGAATCCTGAGGATTCGAGATTTCTAACCGCCAACCAAGTGAGTGCCTCTTTAAAAGGAGGGGCTCAAGGATTCATGCTATTGCTTTCAACGAAAGGAGAGCAAGAATCAAAAATCAAAAATCTGCTAGTTGTGTGTGAATTTCCTGACGTTTTTCCTGAAGATATCCCTGGTTTACCCCCAGAAAGAGATGTGGAATTTTCCATTGATCTAGTACCTAGAGTTGGACCCATTTCAATTACACCATACCGAATGTCACCTCTAGAATTAGCAGAGTTGAAGAAACAACTTGAAGAGATGATAGAGAAGCAGTTTATACGACCCAGTGTATCCCCCTAGGGTGCACCAGTGTTGTTGGTTAAGAAGAAGGATGGTAACATGAGGTTGTGTGTAGATTATCGACAACTGAACAAGGTGACAATCAAGAACAGATATCCTCTACCAAGGATTGACGACTTAATGGATCAGCTACGTGGTGCCACGGTGTTCTCCAAAATTGATTTGAGGTCTGGATACCATCAAATAAGGGTGAAGAAAGAAGATGTATCAAAAACTGCTTTTAGAACACGCTATGGCCATTACGAATATCTAGTAATGCCTTTTGGTGTAACTAATGCACCAGCCGTATTCATGGATTACATGAATACGATTTTTCATCCATATTGATCTGGTCTCAATACCGGTATCCGATCTGCTATATATATTTCAACGTCTTTGATAAGACATCTACATGTAACCGGTGTCATCGGTATACATCCGGACTGTAATTCCGTATCAGGCGTTCTCCCTATACCGGTTGTTCAGGATAACACCATGACATCGGACAATACACACGTTACTGTGCAAAAGACAAGGATTGTTGCTACAGGGATCGATCAATAATTCCCTGCACTACGAGCCAAATTCTGCTCACGGGAATGGTCAACTTGTTCCCTAATCCTAGTCTACATTCTCTACGCTCAATATAAAATAGCCACTTGACCCAATCATGCAGGTAAGTGCGCAATATAATAATGCTAATGGGAGTTGGTGGTTCCCCACCAACAAGTCCTCGTTAATCGAGCCAATCAGGTATATGAACTAACTTCATGATTGAAGTTAGGGATCCTTTTCCTCAGCTCTTTTACGACTGATTCCTCTCTAAATACATTCCTGACTTGGAATATAATCACTGACTTGAGCGTCGGAGAATCTTTGCAGGTGACACCACCATTCGCCCACTTCAACGCGTTAGGTCGGTGTGAAGGATCTCCAGAACGCCCAATCCGCTCTCCTCATTCAAGGACAACGGATACCTACATCGGATACATACACATCCGGTCTACTAGACGGTATTGACATACTATTCGTGACTGGCTTGAGATCGGATCTCTTGACCCCGGTCCAGGACAGATCATTGGCACGCCCAGTGGGACCCGATAAAGTTATTCCCATATCCTTTGACAGAGCAGGTAATCCTCCATGGAAGGCGAAGCCCAAGATTTCGTGGAGAATCAAGCTGAAGGCAGAGCCAATCCTAACGCCTTCAGAAAACTCAACTTTGATTCTCATGGGGGCAGCTCAAAGAAGATAGTAACAGTGTCTGATCCTGATCCTCGTGATGAGTTGATCAAACAACTTCAGAGGGAACTCGCTGAATTGCGAAGAGAAAAAAGGCAAAGCGAGGATAAAGAGTCATCTCGCACGCGAAACACTCCCCACACAACTGATGGTGAAAAGTCCACCACTCTTCAGTACTCAAAGATCCCAACGTTTGAGGAGGGAGAACAAACTCGCGATTCTGAGGATGCAGCTTCCCGAAGGAAGAGAGATTCAACAACAGCACCCCCATTGTCTTACAATCTGAAGGTTCCTTTTTCAAGGAGACTTATGGGCATCAGCATCCCCAAGCACCTTCAAACCACTCAACCACTTTCCATCGGAAAGTATAATGGTGAAACTGATCCAACTAAGCACCTTGATGCTTATGTGTTTGAAGCCATATACTTAGGGGCTGATGAAGACGTGATGTGCCGAATGTTCCCTCGAACATTGTCTGAGGAGGCCCTCGGGTGGTTTAAAGGCTTGCCTTCTGGATCCATAGATTCTTGGGCAGAAATGGCAGCTGCCTTTGAAACCCATTTTGTCATCTCCAGAGACGTACCCAAGACGTCTCATACCTTGGCTCAGATTAAGCAAGGTGAAACAGAGGGCCTAAAAGATTTTTTGAAGAGGTTTTATAAGGAAGCAGCTCTGGTTCCTAACCTCACAGAATCTATCAAGCTGCATATCGTAATTGAGGCATTGCAGCCAGGATCAGCTTTCGCTCTTTCATTAGCGAAGAGCCCCCCATCAACTTTTGAGGAGTTCAGGAAAAAAGCCTCAAAGTATGTGAGCATAGAGATGCACTTGGAGGCAATGGCTGCAAAGAAAAAGCCACCAACACCATCTCCCCAAACCCAGAAGGGTAAGGAAAAGACGAGGTCAGAACGCATGGAGAGGCCATTCACCAATCCTAAGGTGGGTAACCACCCCCCTCGACCTCGAGAAAGGCATGTCAATTCCTTCAGCCATTATGCACAGTTATCTGCCAGACCATCTCAGATTTTGAGAGAGGTCGGATGGCCAGTTTTCAGCACATATGGCATCAGGAGACCAGCTCCTATGAAAAGACCAGGAAATTCACGAAAGTACTGTGATTTTCATGAACAAAATGGTCATTCCACTGATGAATGCCAAGCTCTAAAGAACGCGGTTGAGACGCTAATTAGAGAAGGCAAATTAAAACAATACCTGTTCAAAGAAAAATCCTTTGACAGGGCAGAACGGAATGAGAAAAGAGAAAGAGATCCCGACGATGGGGATGACAACAACCCCAGTCCGGTTCGAAAGTTCTCTGCTGCAGAGAAGCAAAAAGGTGTAATGACCGATAATGCAGCACAGAAAGACAGCATGCCCCAGCAACAACGTCAGGGCCGACGTGAAGTCATTGACATGATTGCTGGAGGGTTCGCTGGAGGAGGAGCTTCAATTACAGCCCGTAAGAATCATCACAGAATGATTCTATCTGTGCAAGGGAAAGTCAAAGACAACCGCCCTTACAGAGGAGGGAATGAGGCTCCCATAATCTCTTTCTCTGACGAGGATTTTGGCCCAACCGTTCCTGGTGGTGACGATGCTGTAGTCATCACTGCTGTGATCGCCAACAAGGACGTCCGAAGAATCCTTGTTGACCAGGGAAGTTCCTGCGATGTTATTTTTTATAATTGCTTTGAAAGAATGGGTTTTAAAGACTCAGACTTACAGCCTTACACGCAGGAACTAACAGCTTTCAATGGCGCAAAGCAACTAACTAGAGGGTATCTTGATACCCTTATCTCGTTTGAAGGCGAGCCAGGAGCCAGGACGGTTAGGTCTCGGGTGCTAGTGATTGATGTCAAATCACCATTTAATGGCATCATAGGCCGTCCTACTCTGAATGCAATGGAGGCAGTTGTATCAACCCCACATCTCCTTATCAAGTTCATTGACAAGGATAATGCTGTGTCATCTATCCGGGGTGATCAAGAGATGGCTAGGTATTGCTACAACCTTAGCCTCAACATGACAAAGCTGGACGCCTCCAATAAAAAGAGGAAACTTAATGATACTGGAACATCGGCTGGATCTGTAAGTCTTGTCGACCTGGATCCTAGAGCGGATTTGAACATTGATCCGTTCAACCCATCAAAGCCCACACCGGATGGAAGTTCCAGGGACATTGTCTTGGGAGATTCCCCAGAAAAGATCACCCATATCAATGACAAGCTAGATGCTGAAATAGAGCAGCGACTGCTGGCTCTCTTACAAGAGTTTAAAGACCTCTTTGCATGGACCGCAGCCGATATGCCAGGCATAGACCCTGAATTCTGCTGTCATAAACTTTCTGTCTATCCAGAGACGAAACCTGTGGCCCAAAAGAAAAGACGATTAGGCCCAGAGAAACAGAAGGCAGCTTGTCAGCAAACTGAGGAATTGCTGAAGGCCGGATTTATCAGGGAAATCCGATATTCCTCTTGGCTTTCGAATGTGGTGATGGTCCCTAAATCCAATGGTAAATGGAGAATGTGCATTGACTACGTGGACCTCAACCGCTGCTGTCCAAAAGATCCTTATCCTCTTCCTAATATAGATCGGATGGTAGATGATTCCTCTGGTTACCAATACCTGAGCTTCATGGACGCATATTCTGGTTACAACCAAATTCCGATGTGCGAAGAGGATCAAGAGAAGACAGCCTTCATAAATGATCGTGGTGTCTTTTGCTATACAGTCATGCCCTTTGGCCTGAAAAACGCTGGGGCGACATATCAGCGCATGATCAACAAGGTTTTCGAGGGTATGCACACCAAACTTGTTGAAGTATACATTGACGACATAATAGCAAAGACACCGGCAGGTGGCGATCATATTGAAGACCTGCGCCAAGTATTCACCCGTTTGAGGCAATTTAACATGAGGCTGAACCCGATGAAGTGCACATTTGCTGTCCCTGCTGGGAAATTTTTGGGTTTCATGTTAACTCAACGTGGTATAGAAGCCAATCCAGGGAAGTGCCAAACGATTCTAGACATGCAAAGTCCTAAGAATCTTAAAGAAGTCCAATCCCTGAATGGCAAAGTAGCAGCTTTGGCACGATTCATGCCGAAGATGGCTCACAGGTCGCTCCCCCTGTACAAAATACTGAAAAAGTCCAAGAAATTCGAGTGGGGACAGGAACAAGAAAAATCTTTCCAAGAGCTTAAGGAGGTGTTGTCCAAACCTCCCATTCTCACAAAGCCTGACCCCGAAGACACACTCATTCTGTACTTGGCTATTTCAGATGAAGCTTTGGGCGTTGCCTTGATAAAAGAAACTCCTGATGGACAAAGACCGGTCTATTTCACTAGCAAGACCTTGCAAGGTGCTGAAATCCGGTATCAGAAAATTGAAAAGGCCGCCCTCGCTGTTGTTTGGGCCTCACGACGGTTGCGTCCGTACTTTCACGCCCATCCAATCATAGTGAGAACGGATTTGCCACTCCGTTCTGTCTTAATCAAGCCCGATCTTGCTGGGAGGATGATCAAATGGTCTATTGAACTCTCTGAGTTTGATATATCCTACGAACCCCGCAGCGCTATTAAAGCTCAAGTCCTGGCTGACTTTATTGTGGAAATGACAGGGACTGATCCGGATTACCCTCGAGTCCACTGGACCATTTACGTTGATGGTTCATCAAACCAAAGAGGCTCTGGAGCAGGTGTAGTTCTCGAAAGTGATGATGGAGTACACCTGGAGATCTCCCTTCGTTTCAATTTCAAAACATCCAACAACCAGGCTGAGTACGAAGCTTGCTTGGCCGGGCTAAGAGCTGCAATTGACATCGGAGCTTCCGAGGCGACACTCTGTAGCGATTCACAGCTGGTGATTTCGCAGATCTTAGGGGATTATCAAGCTCGCGAACCTCAACTCTAATTATACTTGAACTGTGTCAAGGAGTTGACTGAGAAATTCTCAAAGGTGGAGTTCAAGCATGTTCCACGTGAAGAGAATACGAGAGCGGATATACTCTCCAGGTTAGCAAGCACTAAACGACCGGGTAGCACCACTACTCTGGTTCAAAGCACGCTAACGTCGCCCAGCATCCCTCTTTTCCCTTCTCTAAACGCCATAATGACTGACTCCCTTTACGGAGATACATGGATGGCTCCTTACATCCGTTATTTGGCTGATGGACAGCTACCCACAGATGAGAAGGAAAAGACGAGGTTAAGGAGAGAATTACCGTATTTCACTATGATTGATGGTAATCTCTACAGAAGGGCACTCTCTGTGCCCTATTTAGTTTGTCTCAAAGAGGATGAGGTGCAAGGTGTAATGGAGGAAGTGCATGGAGGACAAAGTGGACACCACGCCGGAGGAAGAAGCTTAATGCGAAGAATCCTCAGAGCTGGATACTGGTGGCCCACAATGAAGCAAGACTCCATTGACTTCGTCAAAAAATGCGACGCTTGCCAAAAATTCTCTAACCTACACCACACACCGGCGGAAGAACTCTTCACATCCGCTGTTCCATGGCCTTTCTACCAATGGGGATTAAATATTCTGGGCCCCTTTCCAACTGCTCCTGGGGGCATCAAATATCTCATTGTAGGGGTCGATTATTTCACTAAGTGGATAGAAGCAGAGCCGGTGGTGCATATTACTTCAGCCCGAACTCGTCGTTTCATGTATGAAAACATCATAACACGGTTCGGGGTCCCAGCACGGATTGTCACAGACAATGGCACCCAGTTCACGGATAGAAAATTCACAGATTTGCTTGAAGGGTTAGGAATAACCCAAATATTCTCATCCGTCGAACATCCCCAAACTAATGGTCAAGCTGAAGTGGCCAACAGGGAGGTGCTGAAGGGACTAAAGAAGCGCCTTGGTGAAGCCAAGGGCGGATGGACAGACCAGCTGTGTCATGTCCTATGGGCATATCGGACAACGCCTCATTCGTCCACCAATGAATCCTCATATCGCCTAACATACGGGGTCGAGGCAATGATACCTGTGGAACTGCAAATTGCTTCCACAAGAGTTAAGTACTTCTCTGAAGAAACCAACAACGCTAACTTGGCATCTGAAATGGATGTCATACAAGAACTCAGAGAAGACGCTTTCATCAGGGATCAAGCCATCAAAGCCAAAGTTGCTCTCCGATATAACAAACGAGTCCAATCAAGGACTTTCAACGTTGGAGATTTGGTTTTGAGGAAAGCAAGTATAGGGAACAAATTCGCCCATCAAGGCAAATTAGCCCCAAACTGGGAAGGCCCATACAGGGTATCCGAGGTCACTGGCAAAGGCTCTTATCGCCTTGAAAACCTTGATGGCACTCCAATCCGAAACAAATGGAACACCCAAAACTTGCGCATCTACTATAGCTAGCTGTTTCTACACTCTCCTATCCTTGTCATGGATTGAATACTGGAGAATTTATTTCCACAGCTACGCTCTCCTTGTAATTCTTATTTTTGATTTAATAAGAATCTCTCATAACAATTTAACTCTTTCGAGTTTTTCTTATGCTGTGATTTTCAGTTTATCCGGTGTACAAAAGCATATTCAGGACGGATGATCTCAGCTACTTATTCTGTAGTTGACGATGTAACTCTTCGAATATGCGCAACGCACAAGAACATACTCAGGACGGATGATCTCAATTACCCATTCTGTAATTGACGATGTAACTCCTCGAGTGTGTATGCATTGAAGGCCCAGATTGTAGGATTAAACCGAACTCTGGGTACGGTTAGTAAGTTTGGCTGAACACCGGTGAAGGCTCAGATTGTAGGATTAAACCGAACTCTGAGTACGACTAGTAGGATTAACCGAACGTCGGTGAAGACCTGAGTTGTAGGATTAAACCGAACCTCAGGATATGGGTTGTAGGGCTGGCACTTTTTTAAGGCCACAAATCGAACCCCATTCAGAGATTACATGGGTTGTAGGGCTGGTCCTTCTTTAAGGCCACAAACCGAACCCCATTCGAAGACTACATGGGTTGTAGGGCTGGTCCTCTTTCGAGGCCACAAACCGAACCCCATGCGAAGGCTTGGGCGTAGTAAGCAGGTTCTTCTTCAAGACCACGCTGAACCCCAAGTGACGGGTGCAGTAGGTTCAGGATTAACCCTGATCTGAACCCCGTATCGAAGGCTCGGATTGTAGGATTAAACCGAACTCTGAGTACGACTAGTAGGATTAACCGAACGTTGGTGAAGAATCGTCATTGGGTAAAACCAAAGACCAATTGAAGAACGGCTAGTAGGATTCAACCGAACACCAAATATGACATGGACAGTAGGATCAAACCGAACTCCAAACACAACAAGTAAGTTATACTGAATTCCAAATTAATACTCTCGTGAAGTTCTTTATTTGGGAGTTTTATAGCTTATAATTCTGAGTCATCAATTTTTCAATTGAGATCTGACTCATAAACTCCGACACGAACAATTCACTCGGGTACGCCACAATCTAAGGCATTTTCACCCGAAATTCCTCAGTCGGAAATATTTGAAGAGGAATTTCTATTTTAAATCCTCATTCTCAAGATCTCTCACGTGAAAATCTCACTCAGAGTTTATTCAAAGTGATAATCACCAAATGATACTGGGGGACAACATCAACGGTTTAACGAATAATTTGAGGAATGAACTCTCGTCTAAACGATCTCACAATCATTCCCCTTAAGCCGTTCTTGAGGCACTGATGTGTTCCCTCACAAGCGGTGGTTTTATTATGAAATTCATTTCGCATGTATATGTCCGGTATGGAGATTTTGTTTTACAATCCGATCTTCATTACTTAAATCCGGAATAATACAATAACACATGCAGTCCCTCTGTTAAAGTTGTTTTTCACTAAACAAGAATGGAGGTAAAAAACTCTTTTATTGATTCAATAAGAATTACAATTCGTGTAATAATCCGGAGCTGATCCCGGAACACAGCGAATTCAAATCAATAAAACGAAAAAGAAAACAAGAAAGGCGCTACTCTTTCTGGCTTGAGTCTCCCTCCTTCCCTTTGCCTTTGTCTCCGGTCTTGCCTCCTTCAGTGCGAGAGCTCGGTCCTGTACTTATGGGTTTCAGGAGGGAAGGTCTCATTGATTGACCTTTAGGTAAAGGAGCAAACTTATAAGGAGTTCTAGGCGGACTCTCTTGACGATTGTCAACGATGGCCACCAGTTTCCCTTGGTGAAACTCATAGAACGGATCAATACCGTTCAAATTAAGTGACACCTTGGGATTCCGGTATAACACCTGACGAATTGCCAACCCGAAAGCCTCCTTGACTGCTTGATCACACATGTTTACAGCATCGTCCAAGTCTGCTTTCAGGGTCTTGACTTCGCCATTCGAATCCTCCAGCTTTAATAGCAGCTCCTTTTCCTTACGTGACCAATCATCCGCTCCTTGGGAATAGACGACCTTAGCCTCCTTCAACCGCTCATCTAGCTTCGAAGAGCGTTCCTTCTCCACACAAAAATTGGCATGGAGGTCAGCGTTGATTTTCTTCTGATCGAGAACCTGACCCTCCAGCTCCTTGGCAAGCTTCTTCAACTTGGCAATTTCTTCATCCTTCTTCTGAGTTTCCTCTTCGGAAGTTTTTAATTTCCCTTCTAATTGGAGGATGATTGCCTTGTCCTTGCCAACCATCGAGGTGAGCCTCTCGTTTTCTTCTGTGAGCTCGCGAACTGACTTGAGGAGCTTGGATAAATCAGCCAAGTGCTTCTGTCCGTCGTCGCAAGCTCTCATCATTTCTTCACTCTTTAACGAGGGCTTCACCTTGGGTGAGGATTCAGGAACGCCCTCAGGAACGGAGCCCTCGTACACCGGATGTTGAACAAGACCGGAATTACCTTCAAGAGAGCAGGGGGCTTTGGGCGCGAAATAAGTCGTTATTGGCTTCGCCCCATGTGTTATAACACCACTTGGAGTATCCGGAATAGACACTTCCGCTCTCTTTTCTTTAGCAGGCCCTGGCTCAGCAGCCCCTCTTGAAGTTTTTGGCTTTTTGGGCGAGGATTGACGGTCTGAGGTCTTTGAAGGATCACGCTTAGTCCTCTTCTTTTTCTCGACCACCTTCTCAGATCCGCCCTCAATCAGAGGAATGTCGTCACCAGCAGACGAAGTTAATATTATCGTCTCAGCAGTAGCCTTCTTCAAGTTCCGCTTTGCCTGAATGTCATTTTCAGCCGCAACGGAAGTCTCTCCGGCCTTGAGACCTTTTAGTCTATTCATCTCTGGTGATCCGCTCTGAATTTCACCTGCACAATTAAAAGACACAATCAGAGACGAAAAAGTTTCAAGACATGACATAATAACGCATGAAGAATGGCAGGGAAATTACGTAAATACTCCTCGCGAGTAGACTTTGGTCCTAACAAACGCCTGCAGGAGAAAAATTGGTGTGAGGCTGTGTAGGACTGCAGAGCCGAAAGAACTGAGATTGAAGTTGGGCTCAGTTCGTCCTCCTCGGTATAGTACGCTTGGGAGGTCAACAAAAAATGTTCGTGCGTCCAAGTCACTGGGAATTTTGGAATCCCTTCTTCAGTCAACCAAAAAATTGATTCATTCGGATGGACGCTAATCTTCGTGAAATAGGACTTGAATGAACGCCCATCAACTTTGGCGGAGTCAGTGTACGCCTCGAAGTTGATGATCTTGGAGATAGTCCGGAGGGATATCAAGCTCACTCCTCCTTTCTCCTTATTCGCACGGCGGACCACTTGAGTGAAGTAAAAAAGCATGGCCACCGTCGGTTTAAAGTTGAAGTGCTCCCCAAGCACTTCAAGAGAGCGGACCAATCCCCATCCATTAGGGTGAAGTTGCGAGGGGGCGCAGTCCAAGAATCTCAGGACTCCCATCTCAAACTTCGTCAAGGGGAAACGCACACCCAAGTTCAGAAATATAAAATCATACATAAACAAGGACCTCTCGTCCGGTGTGTGGCATATCCGAACCGATGGAAGGGGAGTATATACATGAAAGCACCATTTGTATTTGTCCTTCTTCCATACGGTAAACCGCGGCTCCAGCTCCCCTTCATCCTCCCGAGCGTGGACGGACGGTGTCTCACGAAATTCCTCAGCCACCCAGCTGAATGGGCGTTTCTGTTGGAATTTCACCCAGTCTATCCGGTGTGCAACCACATTGCAGAGGCCGGATTGGGTCTTCAAGATATACTTCTCGGAAGAAGATCCCCCTTCAGATGATTTCCTCCCAGTCGCTTTCTTCACCACCATTGTGAAAGCTTTTACACTGCGGTAAAAATCCACATCGTCAGATACATACAGGTCACCGCTCTCAGCACTCTCACTAGAGGAGGATTCTGAAGAGGGTATAATCGCCCTTCGCCTCTGATACGGCGACGCCTCCCTCTCTGAGCTTAGTGGCTTCGATTGAAAGACCACTGGAATCCTCCCACCACGAACTGTGGGGTTTTGATTGAAGGCCCTTCCTCCTCTTCCTCTAGGGCTGATACCACTAAAACTAACACCTTTCCTAGACATTTTCAGAAATTGAAACAAGACACAAAGTATGGAAAGAAAGTGGTTACCTAAGGATGGATGAGGATAGTGAATTAAGATTCACAGAGGCAGACACGATAATCTTCTCGAAACTTTTGCAGAAGTTCGTCAAGAGAATTAGGAGAAATGGTAACTGAGCTTGCCAAATATGCCTATATCAGGGCACCAAAATTTTTCAAATACCCACTAAACATAACCTGTCGTTTACCCCCAAACGACTCCCCGTTTAGTGGACCAAAATTGTCGTTTAGTACATCAAGGCGCGAAAATGCCATCGTTTCATCACAGAGCTTTCTAAATGGGCCTACGAAATCCAAATTTTAGGCCCAACAAGCCCCTACGTGACGGTTATTAAGACATGCGCATTTAACGCAATAATGGCGCGCCCACGTGAATTAAGGCATTAAATGTCCAATCATTAGAAACGTGGCCACCATTACTCGAATACCAAGGGTTGCGAAATTCGATAAACTTCTGATATTCCCATTGTCGAATCCGCCCTTAAAATTTCATCGCTTCGGAACATGGTTCCCAGAGCGGATATTTACACTTCGGTGCAAATCCGAAATCCAAACATACTATGATCAATATAGCTCATATGAGCAAGTCAACTACTTCCTCACATCAGCTAGGGGGCTAGTAGAGGTATTACTCGGATTTCGGAGGGAGCGAAAATTGCCAATTGAATCCGCACTCCCTTGATTGGAAAAATTCATCAGGACGGACGATCTCAATCACTTATTCAGTGATTCGATGATGTAACTCCTGGTACGAAGGACTCCACTAATCATTCCAGGACGGATGATCTCAATCACATATTTTGTGATTCGATGGTGTAACTCCTGGTGTGAATCATTCCAGGACGGATGATCTCAATCACTTATTCAGTGATTCGATGATGTAACTCCTGGTACGAAGAGCTCCACTAATCATTCCAGGACGGATGATCTCAATCACATATTTTGTGATTCGATGGTGTAACTCCTGGTGTGAATCATTCCAGGACGGATGATCTCAATCACTTATTCAGTGATTCGATGATGTAACTCCTGGTACGAAGAGCTCCACTAATCATTCTAGGACGGATGATCTCAATCACATATTTTGTGATTCGATGGTGTAACTCCTGGTGTGAATCATTCCAGGACGGATGATCCCAATCACCTATAAAGTGATTCGACGATGTAACTCCTGGTATGAACAATTCTCATCATCATTCTTACGATGAAAGTATTCACTCAATCCGTACTCCTACGATTGAAAAATGTCTCCAGGATGGATTATCTAAATCACTTAATCTGTGATCTGACGATGTAACTCTTGACGATGTGTACTTTTCCAGAACGGATAACCTCAGTCACCCATTATGTGATATGACGATGTAACTCCTAACGCGGTGTACCTGCCCAGGACGGATGATCTCAATTACCCATACTGTGATCTGACGATGTAACTCCTGGCGCCATACACACCCAAAGGACGGATGATCTCAATCACCTAATATGCGACCTGATGATGTAGTTCCTGGTATCGTACACATCCCCAAGACGGATGATCTCAATCACTTATGAAGTGATTTAATGATAAAACACCTGGCAGGATTTTTATGATGGAAAATTCCGAAAGTCAATCCGCACTTTCGCTTTCTAGTGGTATTCTCCCAGGACGGATACTCTTTATCACCTATTCTGTGATACAACGACGTAACTCCTGGTGCAGAAAAAACTCCCATCATCATCCTTATGATAAAGGGCTCAAACACCACTTCCTTGCAGTTCCCTAAACTTGGAACAATATTATCATCTCCTGTAAGAATATTACGGATTAGAAGCAGTCATCCGTCCTGTTACACTACTTTGCTAAACAGCGGATCGACCCATCTTTCCCCAAAAGAATTAAGGATCATGCCCCAGAGACAGGCACCTTCTTCTTAATACGCACTTGGGGACATGTATATATTTATCCGTTCTAAATTTTATTTGTTATTTAATCTTCCTAGGCTATTATTTCAATCCGGCCTTAAGATTAATTACACTGAACGGATTAATAACGATTTATATATACATGAAACAATGAAGACAAATTTCTTCAACCAAAATTCATTCATTGAAATGAAAGTACATACAATAGTTCAAAATCCGGAGTTGATCCCGGTACACAACTATACATGTAAATGAAAACAAAATTACGGAAGAGGAATCTGTTCTTCAGTTTTTTGCGCCTCCTCAGCACCAGGCTCTTGTCCCCCTTCCTTTGGAACCTCCGCAGGAGTCTCACCTCCAGGAGCCTCAGCCCTTTCTTCAGAAGAGGGAACCTCGGACACAGGAAAGACATAATCCGGTCCCATGGTTTGACCCTCAGGAAGAGGAGGCAAACCATACAGGGACGTCGGTGGATCTTCGTGACGACCATCCACCACTGCGACTAACTTTCCCCCATGGAATTCATAGAACGGATCCATTCCATAAAGGTTAAGTTTCACAGTGGGGTTGCGGTAGAAAACTTGGCGTATAGCTAGGCCGAAGGATTCTTCGACAGCCCGGCTGCATATGTCAACAGCTTCTTCTCTCTCAGCTTTCGCTGTAGCCAATTCTCCCCGCAACTTGGACAGCTCCTCACTAGACACCTCCAACTCCACATTCCTAGCCTTCAGTCCCTCTATCTCAAGAAGGAGCTTCTTCTCCCTTTGAGACCACTCTTCAGCATCAGCCTTATTTTTATCCTGGCTGCTGCGGAGTTCTTCCTCCTTCTCTGCCACCTTGCCTTCCAAGTTTTTAAGATCGACTTTGAGTTTGAGATTCTCTTTAGTGATGAGATCCCCAAACTCCTTAGACTTGTGAAGACGATCTTCCATTAACTTCACGGCGGCTTTGTCCTTTTCCGAGGAAAGCTTGAGTTCTTTCAATTCGTCACTCAATTCCTCAACTTTATCGGCGTTGCTAGCCAACTCGCTGACTGAAGAAAGCATTCCAGCAAGTTCGGCTAACTGCCACCTTCCGGCCTCACACGCTTCCGTAATTTCTTTAGGACTGAGCGTAGGCCGGAGTTTGTACATCGGAGGAGGAAGAGTGGCTGGAGTAGAACCTTCATAAGAGAGGAAGGGGGTGAGAAACGAGGTAGTTGGGAAGGAGGTCGGCTCTGATCCAGAAACCCCGGCAGCAGGATCCTCCGAAACTCTTTGCTTCTTGGACTGACACCTTGCAGGATCATTCTGGATCTTTCTTCTCCTCTCAGTAATGGGAGGCTGGCCCGAGGTTGCACCAACATCGGATGTACCGCCCTCAACCAGTGGGATGTCCCCTTCAACATCCGAGGTCAAGATGATTACCTCAGGACGATCCTTAGTTGAGGGCCTGGGCTTTACTTCATTTTCACGAGCAACGGATTTACCAGCCGCCTTGAATTTTTTCAGTTTATCCATTTCCGAAGTTTGCTGTTCTATTTCACCTACATGAACAAACACAAGATGTCAGCAACTGCAAATATTCTATATATATTTGATAAAGGAGGAAAGATGAAATAAAACGAGAAGTACGCAAATATTCCTCCCGGACTCCGCTTGAGCTACTTAGCAGACGCCTACACGAAAAGACGTGACGACCTGTAGTGTGCGATTCAAGCGCGAACAACACTCTCGATGTCTCACGAGACAGATCGGATTGATCAGTGTAGTACGCGTGAGAGCTCAAGAGGAAATGCTTGTGTGTCCAGCTCAGGGGAAATTTGTCAACGTCCTCTTCATCCTTCCAAAATTTTGGTTTGCCCTTCTTGATGGAGATGCGAGTGAAGTAAGTCTTGAAGGACTTCCCGTCAACCTTGGCAGAATCTGTGTAAGACTCAAAGTTCACAAAGGAACAAAGAGTCCGGAGTGTCACCAGACCAACTCCGCCCTGCTTATTCGCCCTTCTAACCACCTGAGTGTAGTAGAACAGCATCGCTACTGTTGGCGTGAAATTGAAGTGCTCCCCAAGCACTTCGAGAGCTCGGATGAGGCCCCAACCGTTGGGATGAAGTTGAGAGGGTGCACAGTTCAGAAACCTCAAAACACCCATCTGGAGTTCGGTTAAAGGAAAACGAACTCCCAGGTTATGGAAGATAAAGTCATACATGTACACTGAACGATCGTTGGAGACGACATGACATATCCGCTCTGTCGGAAGTGGTGCGTAAACCCTATACCACTTTTTTGTCTCTTCATCCGTACTCAGCGTGAACCTCGGTTGAATCCGAGATCCCTCCTCATCCGCATGACGAGAGGCCAAGTCCTTAAATTCGCTGGACACCCAACAGAAAGGCCATTTAGCCTGAACCTCCTCCCAATTCAGCCTCGAAGCAACTACGCTGAAGAGACCTTCAGCTGTCTTTGAAATGGCACTATCTCCAGAAGATCCTTCTCCAGTTGCCATTGGAAGTATCTAGACCGAACTCCTTAATCTATGATAAGAAATAAAATGTCGTCAGAAAGTTGCAATCATTACTCACTGCATTTTAAAAGCAATTACAATCAGAGGGCGACTCTGAGAAGGGAAAGGTCACTTCCCGCAGTGAGTAAGATCCCCTTTCTGAGCGACGCGGTTCAGTCTTAGGAAGAATCACAAGGATTCTTCCCCACAACTATTAGGGTTGAGGGAAACTGATTCCCCCCCTTTTTGATGAAGCCTACTTTCTATAACTACGAGTAACAAGTCAAAGCGAAACTAAAGCGACAAGGAAAAGATAGTTACCTCAGATGACAGTGATGAATTTGAGGAACGATGAGGCCCTCGCAATGTAGGCGATAAACTTCCTTGCAAAATTTCTGCAGAGTTTCGTTGAGAAAGCAAAAGCAAGTGGAACCCAGAATCCACTAAGTATTCCTTTTATAGGAAACAAAGAGGATCGGTTACCTCCTCTTGAAGTTGTGTCGTTCTCGATAAAACGCACCCGTTCACAAGCGAAACGACACACCCGTTCCAAATTCTTGGGCGCCAAAACGATAGCGACTCAGCAAAGGGCTATCCACTAGGCCCAAAAGTTTCGAAAATTTCAGGCCCATTAAGCCCAAAACGACGGTTAATGAGATTTTCATCTCAGGCGCAATAATTGCTTGCCCACGTGATTAAAAGCATTAATGTCTAATCATGCAACGCAATTTACGCTTTACAGCCGTTACACAAACTTCAAGAGCTTTCAATTCCAATAAACTCTTGAAATTCTCACACAACGAATCTTTGTCTGAATCCGTTGTGACAGTACCGAAAGGTCTTTTCTATTAAATTCAGAGCGGTTCTTTACGAATGACAACAGATGCTAAGGAACTGTTACACACGTAGGCTTACCGATATTAAGACCTCTCGCAGGTTGAGTAGCTTATGTGAACAACTATTCAGTCCCTCACACAAGCTAGGGGACATATGATCCGGTCTCAATACCGGTATCCGATCTGCTATATATATTTCAACGTCTTTGATAAGACATCTACATGTAACCGGTGTCATCGGTATACATCCGGACTGTAATTCCGTATCAGGCGTTCTCCCTATACCGGTTGTTCAGGATAACACCATGACATCGGACAATACACACGTTACTGTGCAAAAGACAAGGATTGTTGCTACAGGGATCGATCAATAATTCCCTGCACTACGAGCCAAATTCTGCTCACGGGAATGGTCAACTTGTTCCCTAATCCTAGTCTACATTCTCTACGCTCAATATAAAATAGCCACTTGACCCAATCATGCAGGTAAGTGCGCAATATAATAATGCTAATGGGAGTTGGTGGTTCCCCACCAACAAGTCCTCGTTAATCGAGCCAATCAGGTATATGAACTAACTTCATGATTGAAGTTAGGGATCCTTTTCCTCAGCTCTTTTACGACTGATTCCTCTCTAAATACATTCCTGACTTGGAATATAATCACTGACTTGAGCGTCGGAGAATCTTTGCAGGTGACACCACCATTCGCCCACTTCAACGCGTTAGGTCAGTGTGAAGGATCTCCAGAACGCCCAATCCGCTCTCCTCATTCAAGGACAACGGATACCTACATCGGATACATACACATCCGGTCTACTAGACGGTATTGACATACTATTCGTGACTGGCTTGAGATCGGATCTCTTGACCCCGGTCCAGGACAGATCACATATCTAGATAAATTTGTAGTGGTGTTCATTGATGATATATTAGTGTACTCTAAAAGCAGAGAAGAACATGTTGAACATTTGAAGGTCGTGTTAGAAATCCTGAAAAAGAAACAACTGTATGCAAAGCTGTCGAAGTGTGAATTCTGGTTGGAAGAAGTGAACTTTTTAGGACATGTAATTAGTCAAGGAGGAATAGCTGTAGACCCTTCCAAGGTGGAAGCAGTTTTAAAATGGGACAGACCAACCACAATCACTGAGATTAGAAGTTTCTTGGGTTTGGCTGGATACTATAGGAGATTCATTGAAGGATTTTCAAAGTTAGGATACCCACTGACCAAGCTAACACGGAAATGAGAACCTTTTGTGTGGACGACATAATGCGAGAATAGTTTTCAAGAGCTGAAAGATCGACTTACTTCTGCGCCGGTGTTAGTACTCCCTGATCCACATCAAAGTTTTGAAGTTTACTGTGATGCGTCTAAACAAGGACTAGGAAGTGTACTCATGCAAGACAAGAAGGTTGTAGCCTATGCGTCGCGCCAATTAAGGCAACATGAGATTAACTACCCTACCCATGACTTAGAGTTAGCCGCTATAGTTTTTGCCTTAAAGATTTGGAGGCATTATCTATACGGTGCAACATTCGATGTGTTTAGCGATCATAAGAGTCTCAAGTATTTATTCGACCAAAAGGAGTTAAACATGAGGCAACGGAGATGGATGGAGTTCTTAAAGGACTACGACTTTGAGTTGCAATACCATCCTGGAAAAGCGAACGTAGTAGCTGATGCTTTAAGTCGAAAGTCTCTACATGCATCCACAATGATGATTAAAGAGCTGGAATTAATAGAGAACTTCAGAGATCTTAACGTAGCAGTAAAGGTTAATGCTAACAGCTACAGATTAGGAGCGTTGCAAGTGACAAATGAATTCCTGAGGCAAGTTTTAGAGGCTCAACGAGATGATGAATTCCTACAAGAAAAGAAAGAACTTTTGAAACAAGGAAAAGAAATCGAGTTCAATGTAAGAAATGACCAATTACTGAGGTATAAAGATCGAGTGTGTATCCCTGATCAAGAGGAGTTGAGGAAAGCAATTCTGGAAGAAGGACACAAAAGTTATATGAGCATTCATCCCGGAGCTACTAAAATGTATCAAGATTTGAAGAAGTTATTTTGGTGGCCTGGAATGAAGAAAGCAGTGGCAGAGTACGTGGCTGCATGTCTAATTTGCCAGAAGGTTAAAGTAGAACACCAAAAACCCCCTGGAATGCTACAATCAATGGAAATACCGGAATGGAAATGGATGGCATTACCATGGATTTTATGACTTCTCTACCCAAAACTCCATTAGGACATGATTCAATATGGGTAATAGTTGATAGACTAACAAAGTCTGCCCACTTTATTCCCATCAACATTCGTTACTCTATGGAGAAGCTGGCAAAATTATACATCGAGGAGATTGTGAGATTGCATGGAATTCCTTCAAGTATCATTTCTGATCGGGACCCTCGTTTTACATCACAATTCTGGAAGAGCTTGCATAAGGCTTTGGGAACAAGACTGCGTCTAAGTTCAGCATATCATCCTCAGACGGATAGACAATCAGAAAGAACAATCCAATCTCTAGAGGACTTGTTACGAGCTTGTGTGTTAGAGCATAAAGGAAGTTGGAATCAATTCTTACCATATGTGGAGTTTACCTACAACAACAGTTTCCATGCTAGCATTGGCATGGCACCTTTTGAAGCATTATATGAAAGAAAATGTAGGACCCCGCTATGTTGGTTTGAGACTGGTGAAAACTTGATGCTAGGACCAGAGTTGGTACAACAAACCACGGATAAAATCAAAATAGTTCAGGAAAAGATGAAGGCAACACAGAGCAGACAGAAAAGTTACTATGATAAAAGAAGAAAGCCGCTTGAATTTCAAGAAGGCGATCATGTATTCTTGAAAGTCACACCTATGACTAGGGTCGGTCGGGCAATGAAATCTCAAAAACTAACTCCTGGATTTATCGGTCCATACCAAATAATTCATAAAGTTAGTCCCCTTGCCTACCAAATAGCATTACCACCTTTTCTTTCTAATATCCATAATGTTTTTCATGTGTCAAACTTGCGAAAGTATATATCTGATCCTACACATGTTATTGAACCTGATGTCATACAAGTTAAAGATAATCTTACATATGATGCACCACATGTTAGAATAGGTGACAGAAGAATAAAACAATTAAGAGACAAGACAATTCCGCTTGTAAAGGTTATTTGGAGTGAAACGAGAGGAGAAGATGCTACATGGGAACTAGAAACTGAGATGAAAGAGTCTCATCCTCATTTGTTTTACTGATTAATGTAAATTTCGAGGACGAAATTTTCTAAGGGGAGTAGAGTTGTAACACCCCTATTTTTATTTTTATATTAAAATTTTGAAGAAGTTAAATTATGGTTCTTTAGAACTTTTTAACCTACGTATTATTTATGAATTTTTGGAATTTTTTGGAATTTTGGAATTTTTTAATAAAATAATATTTTTTAAAATAATTTTAAATTCATATAAGTGACTTAAATTAAAAATATTTATAAGAAAGTGAATTTAAATTATAAGAAAATTTTTTAAAATCCGTTTCAAGTAGACTTATCTAAAAATTATCGGTTTGAGAAAAATCTTGATTTTTTCCAATCGTTAAAAAATTGGAAACGTATCAATAAATTTTTATTAACAAAAAATTTTAGATTTTTAAAATTTCAGCTTTATATTACTTATTATAACATTAGTGAGGACTGATATAATATCGCTAAATTTCAAAAAGGACTCATTTTGAATATTTAAAATATACCGAGTGAAGGGTTACTATTTGACTTAATAATTTTGCCGACAATTACTATGCAAATCACTGTGCATGTATGAAATTTTCAAAAGATGCACAGTAACTTGGAATAAAAAATTCAAAAATGCATAGTACTTTTATATTAAAATAATGAAATGCATAGTAAATTTTTTTCTATAAATACCGAAGGATTTCTTCTTTAGAATTCACAATTTCAGATTAAGTTTTCTTAATATAGTAGTGCTAGTGAGATAGTGGTGGAAGTGAGAGAGAGAAGAAAAGTTTTTGGAGAGAAGGTTCTGCCAAAATCCTAAGGTAAGAATACTTTTCTTTTATATTTTTTGGGTTATTTTTATATCGTTTTTAGAAATCTGTTATTATACTAGAAATAATATTATTTTAAGTTACTATTCTGCATAGTAAACACTATTTCAATAGTAAATTACTATTTCAATAGTAAATTACTATTCAAATAGTAAATTACTATTTACTGTTACTATTTACCGTTACTATTCACGATTTACTATTTACTATTACTATTCATGTTTTACTATTTACTGTTACTATTTACGTTTTACTATTTACTGTTACTATTAACGATTTACTATTTATTATTCACTATTCACTATTCACTTTTCAAAATTTATCATTTCTGTTTTAAGTAGTAATCTTAATCTTCGTCTTATGCTTATACTGAAATAAGATTGGTATTAATATTTCTAGAAATCGGAGGCGCAAAGTAAATCCATTTTTGGTAACAATTCAAGGTAAGGGGGAGTGAGATAAGACTATAATATGAAAAGACATAAGAATAATGGAAGGAGTCCCCTACTCCTTTTAAATTTAATAATATTATTATTTTAAAATATTAACTTTTTAACTTAACAATTTTAATAAATTTTAAATTAAATATCCGGTTTAACTAACTCTAACATACCTATGCAAGGACTTGGACCATTATGACCTATATGGACTGAACTATACCTATGCAAAGACTTGGACCATTATGACCCATACGGACTGAACTATACCTATGCAAGGACTGGATTATATGGACTTACATATACCTATGCGAGGAATTGACCAAAATGACTCAAATTGACTATATTAATAATCATTAAATTTTGTATTATGATATGTATTAATGATATTTAATTGATTTGATTATGATTTGATTATGATTGATTGATTGATGATATTTAGTTATGATTGATATTGCTTGATTTTGATTGATGATATTGTAATGTGGAGTTTGAGCATATAGCAAGCATGACAGAAAGCTAAAATTCAGTAAGAATTTCTTACCTTACTCTTTAAATTTTATTATCTTTTATTCCTTCTTAGAAATTATTTTTATTAACTTTATTTTCAATATTTAGAATAAAAAAATTAGTATTTATTTTAGAAAGAAAACATTTTATGAGAATTTATTTAATTAAATCTTGAGTTAAAGAAAAATTTTGTAATGTTAAGTATTTTTGGTTAATAATTATTCTTTTTTAATAAAACAAAATTTTTTAAAAGAAAATTATTTTATTTTTTCTAACTTAATAACTAAAGATATTTGGAAATAATTGAGATTCCTAAATTTGATTTTGTTAAGATTTAATTTGAGAAAGATTATGTAAAGTTTTATATGATAAAGTTTTTAGATATTTAAGGCTTAGAAACTCAATTTCAGTGAGATTTGAAAACTGTACCAAATTTATTTCTGTGGGACAGAAATTTAGAGAATTGAGAAAATGTACAGTTTATTGAAATGATATTGTAAACCTTTAAGGGATTTAATAATTGAGTTTCTAAAAGCCTTAACCAACTCAATACGCGAGTAGTTCATGCATCATGAATCATTAAAGTGAAATGAAATTATATTGTCTGGGGACAAATTATAGAAACCGAGGATACATTAGAGGAGGCTTAATTACGAGCTTTGGGATGAGAGGGTGTGAAAGGGTGCTTCAGGAGACCTGGGGTAGCTCCCTAGTGTCGGGTACTTTCACAATAAAAACTTTCTCAATCTGACTAGTCTCTAAGTGTTTCCATGCCAGTTGAGCTGTTCATATTATTATTTTCCGGACTTATGGAACAGTGTAAACTCCTGGTTGGCCTAGTGCAAATTAAAATTTAAGGGCCCACATATATAGGTAAGTTATGATGAAGATATTGCATAACATTCATGCATTCATAATTGATTGTGTATGTGATTGTGATTGATATTATTATGTAATGGTTTGTGAAAACCCTTGTTGCTTATGTCTTAATCGAGAATATTATATTCTGTTTCTCACTCCTTTCTCCGTGTTTTTGTTTCACATGTTTTAAATTGATGGTTCAGAGGGAAGGATCGAAGAATATCGGCAGTAAATATAGCACGTTCTAGAAAGGGAGCTCGGTATGAATACCGTGGTCCAATGAATAAATAATGTTAATAAGTAACTGTTTCTAGGCCATGGAGTTTCCTCTCTTTCTTATAATGTTTAATGTTTATTTTCTTCAGATGAATGTACATATACTTTATAAAGTTTTAATAATATTTGTGAGGTATTTCAGAAATAATGTATATAATTTATTCCGATAGTTTCTTTTTAACAATTATATTTTTTTAAAAAACAATTACGAGTTTTTCTAGAATTTATTAAGGTGTAACTGAGGGTGTTACAGACCTACGCGTTGGAAATGGAGCAAGAGTTGCTGCATTAGCTGTAGGGACTTATTTTTTATCCTTGCCCTCAGGGCTTGTTCTTGAACTAGAAAAATTGTTTTTATGTTCCGGCAATAAGAAGAAACATTATTTCTGTTTCTTGTCTAGATAGGAAAGGGTTTTCCTTCATAATAAAGAACAATAGTTGTTCTGTTTATTTGAATGACATGTTTTATTGCTGTGCAAATTTGAGTAATGGACTTTATGTTCTTGATCTCGAAACCCCTATCTATAACGTTAATACTAAAAGGGTTAAACCAAATGATTTAAACCCAACTTATCTTTGGCATTGTCGCCTAGGACATATAAATGAGAAACGTATTTCTAAACTCCATAAAGATGGATATTTAGACTCTTTTGATTTTGAATCAATAGATACATGCGAGTCTTGTTTATTAGGGAAGATGACTAAGACCCCATTTACTGGAATGGGTGAAAGGGCGAGTGATCTTTTAAGCTTAATACATAGTGATGTATGTGGGCCAATAGGGACAATGGCTAGGGGAGGTTTTAGCTACTTTATCACTTTTACTGATGATTTCAGTAGATATGGATTTGTGTTTCTAATGAAGCATAAATCAGAATCCTTTGAAAAGTTCAAAGAATTCAAACATGAAGTAGAGAACCAACTTGGCAAGAAAATTAAAGTACTTCGATCTGATCGAGGTGGCGAATACTTAAGCCTGGAGTTTGATGAATATCTTAAAGAATGTGGGATTGTCTCTCAACTCACTCCTCCTCGAACACCACAATGGAATGGTGTTTCTGAACGGAGAAATAGAACCTTGTTAGACATGGTTCGATCAATGATGAGTCAAACTGACCTCCCTAACTCCTTCTGGGGACATGCTTTGATGACAGCAGCTTTCACACTTAACCGTGTTCCATCTAAGGCTGTCATAAAGACACCATATGAGATATGGACTGGGAAACGACCCAGTATGTCTTTTATTAAGATTTGGGGCTGTGAAGCTTATGTAAAGCGTCAGATTTCTGACAAACTTGGACCCAAATCAGATAAATGTCTTTTTGTGGGATACCCAAAGGAAACTAAGGGTTATTACTTCTACAATCCTACCGAGGGCAAAGTGTTTGTCGCTCGAAATGCTATATTCTTAGAAAGGGAATTCATCTCTAAAAGAATCAGTGGGAGGAAAGTAGAACTTGAAGAAGTTCAAGACCTACAAGGCATTGAAGAGCCAATGGTGGAAATGGAGCCGAAACCATAAAATGTTGTGATAACTCCAACTCCAGTAGAACAAGACTTGCTGTGAACACCTATTTCGTTCCAGACAATTTTCACCAAGAAATGGGGAATTTACAAAAAAAAATAAAAATAAAAATAAATAAAAATAAAAAAATAAAATAAAATAAAAATAAAAAAAAAAAGAAAAAAAAAACTCTGACACGGAAATGATCATTCCCGAGTGAAAGGACTCGGAATGATCATTTCCGAGTGAAGAAGCCACCAAGTGGGCCTCAAGTGTCAAGGAAGGACACAAAGAGGGCTGGACCCGAGTGCAGAAGCTAAATTCCAACCTTTGAGTGGAAAGAAGACTAGAATCTGAGTGAAAAACAGTGAAATTCCAACCTCTGAGTGGAAAAGAGACAGTTTCCGAGTGACAAACGTCCAATTTCCATGTTCTGATCGAAAAAACAGGCAGATTCCGAGTGAAAATGCCAAGCTTCCAAATTCTGAGTAATAAGAAGGCAATTTCCGAGTGCAAATGGCTGAACTTCTAATTTCCGAGTGCAAAGAAAGACGATGCCGATTGATGAAGACTAAGTTTTTGATTCTGATTGAAGTATGAGGCCGACTCCGAGTGACTTGGAGAACAAGCATGTGTTTCCGAGCAAATCAAGATTCGGACTTGTAAAGAACTGCTAAGAAAATGCATCGAATACCTGATTGCCGAGTGAAAGCCATTCCTGAGTGACGAATGAAAGCCAATTACCGATTGGAAAATAAGTAAAAAAGGTAAGATTTTCAAGTGGATGAAATGAGGGACGACTGAAAGAAATTCCGAGTAAAAATCCACTCGAAACCGAGGGAAGAAGGAGTATTCCGAGTGATGTTCTTCAATCAGTACCAAGTAAAGGTTATCCACTCAGAACCGAGTGAGGTATTTCCAGTCTGCATCGAGTCCCTTCCCTTTTCAGTCGGCCCCGAGCCATCACCTTCCATTCCACTTATTTCCGAGCCATATTTAAATATCACTGAGCTTGTTTTCACCAAACCTGAGCCACCAATTTTCACCCAAAGCTGGCTCACCATTCTCACCCGGATTCCGAGTCAATTATTACCAAGTTCCGAGTCATCATTCTGAGTCATTTTTAATCAATTCTGAGGCAATATTCGATCGGTTTTTGAGTGACATTTTCCAGTCGGTTCTGGGTCAATCTCCAATCATATCCGACTCCCAAATGACCACTCTCACTCAAGTCCGAACCAATGCTCACTCGGAACCGACTGGCAATTCAGCTAGTTAGCCCTCCTCAACCCAATTACCGAGCCCATTGCAACCATTTCAGTCGGCTCCGATTGAGTGTCTCACAGCAACCTCATACCGAGCAATTCTCACTCGGAAAGGTGTGTTTTCGCTCGGTTTACCATTGGAAATGCTTCATTCCACTCGGAACTCACTCCCAATATGGATAAATACCAATTGAGAAGCTGACTCAAGTCATTTCACTCGGAATTATGCCTTCCTCACTCGGATTTTCATCACTTTCTCTTGGATTGTCATCTTGCTGAGTTGGATGTCCACTATCCAAGTGGATCCTTGAATTACGGAGGGTAGTTGGCAATAAGACAAGGTGGAAAATGATAAAGAATTGCCACCAGCCTTCATTTTCCTTAATTGTCAAAGATCCAGGCTGTTTCCAACACCACCATGCAAGTTGTTTGACAATCTCGTGGGGCGGCTGGCAACAAGACAATGTGGAAATATTAAAAAATCCTCACCAATTGGCAGCCAGGCTGGTCACGGGTCTGTTCAAGCAATCATCATGCTCCTTAAATGTTCTATAAATACAGCAAGCGAAGGAAGAAGAGGGGATCCCTGGAAGAGTCATTGAAGAGAACCCGAAAAACAAATTTTCTCTCCTCACTCAACACCGCCCCCTCTGCCTCACAACCGTCCTCTCCAAACCGTCCTCAACACCGCCCCCCTGCCTCACAACCGTCCTCTCCACACCGCCCCAAGACACCGTCCTCACAGCCCTTCCCAAACCTATCCACACCGCCCCACACACTACCCTAAAACACCGTCCTCTCAACACCGCCCCTCTACATACCGTCCTCAACACCGCCCCCCTAAAACACCATCCTCACAGCCCTTCCCAAACCTCTCCACACCGCCCCAAGACACTGTCCTCACTCCCCATAATATCTTTCTCTACACCGCCCCAAACACCGTACCTATCCCTCACCTCACTTCACTCCACTTTCCTCATCACCCCTCTACACCGTCCCACTCTACTTTCCCCCATATCATCCTCTTCCTTACCCCCCACCACTGTTACGTCCCTATTTCACAGCCCCTTTTATTATCTCATTTCTCCCCCCACTCCACGCTCATTCTTCCCTTCCTTTCCTCCTTTAAAACCAACCCACGCACACACTTTTGTCCTTCCCCTCAAACACCCATCCAAAAACAGCACCTTATCCCTCCTTTCCTCTGTCCAGGACCTCAAGCCCACAATACCATCCAACTCCTTTCTCACCATACCGGTCCCACTCTTCACCTTATTCTTAATACTTGTATTTATTTTATTTTTTGCTAAATTAATTGTTATTCAATGATTTTGTCTTCCTTTTCAATTATCAATTAATCTTTATTGATTGATAAATATTAATAAAATGAGTGCTTCACACATTCTATTTAAATTAGCATAAAAGGTATGACTATTGTTATTATCATTATTATTACAATTTTTATTTCTTTTATTCTTTATTCTTTTTATTTTAAAAAAGGAGGAACGAGTTTAATTTGGATGAGACGTCCTGTTAATCTCATTTTTTAAAAAAGGTGGAGCGAGTTTAATTTGGACGAGACGTCCTGTTAATCTCATATAAATATTCCGTGTTTATTTCTGTTTATTTTATATATTTTGTCGTCTCGTATATTTTCTTTTCATGGAAAAGTTAAAATAATTATTGGGTTAATTATAGTGCGCGCTATTAAATTGAGGTAACCGTTTTTATAACGGATAGCTGTGAGGTGCTAATACCTTCCTCACCTGTAATTAGACTCCCGGATCTGGAATCTCATTTTTTTGACCAATGCTTTAATTAAAGGTTTTCCCGGTATTTTATCCTAAAAATATTGGTGGCGACTCCCTGTTCATCATTTTAAAAAAATCGTTTTGAGGGTCGGCCGTGCCGTCGCGATCCCGGTCGTGACACTTGCGTAGATCAGGTAGAATACGTCAACAACCTGAAAGATATGGATTTCTTGTAACTCAGGAAGGAGATATGTTGCTAATGGATCAAAATGAGCCAACATCTTATGAAGAGGCCATTGCAAGTCCAGAATCTAAGAAATGGCTTGAAGCCATGGAATCTGAAATGAACTCCATGTACACTAATCAAGTTTGGTCTTTGGTTGATGCACCCGAAGGGGTAAAACCTATAGGATGCAAGTGGGTTTTCAAAAAGAAAACTGACATGGATGGAAATATAAGTACCTATAAGGCAAGATTGGTAGCGAAAGGTTTCAAGCAAATTCATGGTATAGACTATGATGAAACCTTTTCTCCAGTCGCTATGCTAAAGTCTGTTCGGATTCTGCTTGCTATTGCTGCATACCATGATTATGAGATATGGCAAATGGATGTCAAGACTGCTTTCCTTAATGGAAATCTTCTTGAGGAAGTGTACATGACACAACCCGAAGGCTTTGTTAAGCCTGAAGCATCCAGGAAGGTGTGCAAACTACAACGTTCCATATATAGACTTAAGGAAGCTTCCAGAAGCTGGAATCTTCATTTTGATGAAGCCGTTAAACAATTTGGCTTTACTAAAAATGAGGATGAACCTTATGTCTACAAGAAGGTTAGTGACTGCACAATTGTTTTTCTGGTCCTGTATATTGATGACATACTACTCATTGGAAATGACATTCCTACCCTTCAGTCTATGAAGACTTGGTTGGGAAGCTGTTTTTCTATGAAGGACTTAGGTGAAGCAACCTATGTGTTGGGAATTAAGATCTATAGAGATAGATCAAGAAAACTTCTTGGCCTAAGTCAGAATACATACATAGACAAAGTGTTAAAAAGGTTTAACATGCAAGATTCCAAAAAGGGAACTTTGCCTATGGCTCATGGCATAAGCCTATCAAAGGCTCAATCTCCTTCCACTAAAGAAGAGAAAGAACAGATGAATAAGATTCCATATGCATCTGCTATTGGATCAATCATGTATGCCATGATATGTACCCGACCAGATGTCTCGTATGCTTTAAGCATGACGAGCAGATACCAGTCTGATCCCGGTGAAAGTCACTGGACTGCTGTCAAGAATATCCTAAAGTACTTGAGAAAAGCTAAAGATTCATTCTTGATATATGGAGGGGAAGAAGAGCTCATTGTAAAGGGTTACACTGATGCTAGCTTCCAAACTAATAAGGATGATTCAAGATCGCAATCAGGGTATGTGTTTTGTTTAAATGGTGGCGCTGTAAGCTGGAAAAGTTCGAAGCAAGAGACAGTTGCTGATTCTACTACAGAATCTGAGTATATTGCTGCCTCAAATGCTGCAAAAGAGGCAGTATGGATCAAGAAGTTCATAACAGAACTTGAGGTAGTTCCTAGCATTGTGGACCCTATAAGTCTCTACTGTGACAATAGTGGAGCAATTGCACAAGCCAAGGAACCTAGGTCACATCAGCGATCCAAGCATATACTTAGGCGTTATCATCTCATCCGAGAAATACTTGAACGAGGAGATGTTAAGATATGTAAAGTGCACACTGATGAGAACATTGCCGACCCACTCACCAAACCTCTTGCACATCAAAAGCATGAGGGACACACTAGATCATTTGGCATTAGGCAAATGTCTGATTGGCTCTAGTGCAAGTAGGAGATTGTTGGTGTATGCACTACGAGCTATTAATGTATCAATTTTAACTTATTAATAAAATTAGTATTTTTAGTTTTAGACAAATGCTATTTATCCTCGAATAATAGGTCATATGAGAATTATTCCTAAAACGTCCCTAATCAAGTATTTACATGGGGACATGTAAATACATTAAGATTAGTGTGTGAATGTACTGATGATTTGATCTCACAAATCATGGATATATGATATCAAGTCTTTACACGGGTACACATTAAGAGTAATGTTGTACTGGACAGACCCACCATGAGAACGTTGCATGGATCGTTACATGAGTGTCATAAACGGTTCTCAATGTGATAATGGTATGTAGTCCTTCGACCTGAAGTCACTACGATTCCTACATAAGGAGTTTATTGTTTTAATACAATCAAACGTTATCTGTAATAAGATGACCATAAAGATTGTGATTAGGCAATAGATAAATTATGCAGAGGGATGTGAGTGATGTAGATGGAATTTGTCTCTCCTATGTGACAGGAGTGATATCTATGGGCCACTTGATGGAGTGAGACTAATGAAATGTATGGCCATGCTAGGACGAATAAATATTAGATATTTATTCTATAAAGTCTACTCTAGTATCAAGTAAAATGAATTGAGCCATACAAGGATGACGACGACCATGCCTTGGGCCCAATTAGATATCGTGACAAAAGGAATAGATATATAAAATAATTATCAATTATAGGTCATATCGATGATAAATAATATTCGGACATAATGATGTATTGCTAGATACCACTCTTATTTTATATTAATAATAAAATAGTTTATTATTAATATAAACGAATATTTTACCTATAGGGTCACACACATAGAGTAAGCCCACCAGAGGATAGTTTTATTTTAGTTGGACTGAAAATAAAACTATTTGGGCCTAACTCATTTAGAATGAGTCAGGAGCCCAATGTTTAATGAGAGCTCAGGTCAAGACCTAAGCCTATATATAGAGCATGAGATGCTCATAGGCTGCGGCTCAGAAATTAGATTACACTAAAATTCCGTACTAGCATTCGGATCGTTAGTATTCTGGTGGGAGTGCTCGTGTGGACTCCTAAGGGCGAAGCTACAATTGCTTCGATCGAGGATCTTGTTCTGCATCTACAAGAGGTAAACCCTAAATAAAATTTTCATTTAGCATAATACTTTGAGACATACGTGTTTGCAATTCTTTCTTGGGAATCCTTTGTGTTTTTGTTGCCTAACCCTAATAGGATTACCTAACACAAGTGACCTCAGTGTTCTTATGGGGCACGACTCTCTCGATGTGTGTTCGGGAGGAGCCCGTAGCACTTTTGGCAGGTGGGTCCATATTGTTGATCTGCAAGTCACGGGGTGACTAGTGCTACATATGGGCAATAGCGGTTTGGTACCAGTAAAATATGGTATTATGCATGCAAGATTTAAGATATAAGTGTACATATTTACTACTGTAGTAAGGCATAGTAGCACAGCTATGCTTGACCCATATATTATATGACGTTGTTCCCACAGTCAGATCCGTGATTTGATAATGATTACTTTGTGCATATACATTAGCCATAAGAGCATTTACATATAGTCAGAGATATGCCGAGTTTGGTAGCCTGTGGTGGCGACGGATGATTGATAAGTGAAGTGAAAGAAATTGTGGTACTAATCTTAATTGTGTGGTTATACTTGATAAGATTACCAATGATTTGATATATAATGTAAATGTGTTGATTGAGACATGTGCTATATTGAAGTGAAATAAGATGATATGTGATTGGTTCACATGGTTCTATTGAAGAACATATATTGTGCACATGTATATGTATATGTATATGTACTATCATAATGTATGATTTTAATTCATTTGGTATATGTTACTCACCTCCTAGTTGCTATTTTAAAGGTTGTTGTAGGCTTTCTTGGAAACCCATGCTTTTTTTATGTGAAGCTTTTTGGTGAAGAAGGTAAATATGGAAAAGGAAGCCCTTATGCCTTGGCCGGTAATTATGTTTGTGGAAATGCACAATGTTTATGTTTTGTATATGATATTTAGATAGTTATGGAGATTGATCTTAAGGGTCATGTGTGAAAATTAGACCTTGGTGCTTTGGAAGGTTAATTTTTGGTTATGACCTTAACAATAGTTGATGTCCATTGTGATACAATGATTTTTTGTTATATTGATGAATGAATGATGATATTATGAGAATGGTGACTCATTGGAATGAAAGTGTGACTTGTGTATCATTAATATTGTGAATTGAATGCAAAACAAGGAAGTAGATAAGTCATGTTTTCATTTAGTGGGTAAGACTTCATATAGAGGTTATCTACAAACCATAATATATGTACGAAACTTGTGTGCATGGTTGGTTGTGGCCAATTAGGCCTAGTCTGCAATTTGGCACACTTGGGTTAGCTAGAAAAGGGTATGAATTGCTACTTGACAGGGCCCGCAAGCGCATGGGTTATGTCGCGTAATATAAAAGATTATCGTTCTCCACAGGGACTGTTTTCAAAGTACCAGCATATTGAAATTTAATTATCCACACAATTCATTTTTAATGGTTTTGTAAAATAAAACACAAATTAAAAATAAATTTAGAAACAAAATTTAAAAATAAGAGTTGAGAGTATCTTGGGATTTCGAGGGATCAAGATTCTATTTTATGTTAATGAATTTTAACTTTTCATAAATAAGAATCAAATTAAGTTTTCCAAGGCGGATTTTCCTTAAGCTAATTAATATGTTCCTCTCAGAATCCTATTAATGTACCTAACCTATGGAAAGCGCTGCTTAATCCTTAGAAAAGGCCCATTATTGTTTTGTGAAAATCCCTTATTTATTCCCCAAAAGATTTTGATTACTTTCACGGTTTTACCGAGGTCACAAAAAGTATTTCAAAATCTTAGGCTTAGTTCAAAAACTTTCCAGTAACAATAAATCTCTCGATTCTATTAATTACTTAAACTTACTAATATACCCGCAAGTATACAGTTTTATCACTTAGGTTCTTGTTAGGAATCACTAAGAGCATCGAGCATTTTATGAACTAAATGGAAAACAGAAATTTATTTAATTCAAAGTCAAAATAACATTATCATATAAAATATTATCAAACCCCCTTCATCCCAAGATAATTAATTTAGTTACTCATGAAATAATTTAAATTCATACACATGATGGAAAAATAAAACATATAAGACATGGTAAAAATAAAGACTTACGGGTTTCTCCAAAAGCTCAAAATAATTTTACCACTGTATTTCCTTTTTGCAATATTCCTCCACCAATTACAAATTGGAATACTCAATTTCATAATCCTCACAACTCTTACACAAAATAAAATAAAGAAAAAGAAAATAAAAAGAAAAAGAAACGGAACAGAGAAGAAAACGAAGGAAAAGAAAAGAAAGGGACAAAGTGAATGAATGAGGACTGGATGCCTTCTCTGCTTGGATTGCTTCTCCTTTTATAGGCGAAAGAAGGGAGGAAGCCAGCTAAGAAAACGTGTTGCAAGTTGGAAACTTTCAGTGCATGTGATTTCCAGCTGTTCCAGTTGTCTCCAATTTGCTTATTTGTTGTTTCCAATGATTTTCGGCGCATGATTTCAGTGATGAATCGATTCCTCCAGGGTATTTTTCTATAAAAAACAACATGTGAATCAATTCATAAAGGTGGGAATCGATTCCCAGCATCATGAATCGACTCATGGCATGAGGAATCGATTCATGACATAAAAGACAGCCTAGGAATCGATTCATGAAAGGGGGAATCGATTCATGCATGTAGGAATCGATTCATGTAGTGAGGAATCGATTCCGCATTTTTTTGTAATTTTGGGCCATTTTTCACGTGTGAATCGATTCATGCAAGGGGGGAATCGATTCATGCTTCAAAAATTCATTCCCTGGCACTTTTATAATGTGTGAATCGATTCACACCCTATTAGTGCGGTTCCTGTTACAACCGCACTAATAGATAGCGCACTAATAGCCCATTTTCATGCTTTTGTTGCTCTTTTTTCACCAGGGCTTGTTCTTCTTGTTTCTTTATCATTTGATGGTCGTTTTTCTCTTGTTATTGACCCTTGGATTATCTTTGTACTTGTTCCTTAATTTTATTAATTTCTGTAAAATAAAATACCCAAGTAGAATATAGTGGAAAGAAAGCGAAAATCACAAAAATTAAGGAAACACAGTGCATAATGATTAAAATCCTAAGCAAACTAAATTTAATTTATTGTGTTATAAAACACTTATCACTACTAGGACATATCTTGATCTAGAAAAGGAGTTATTGGATGAGACTTGTTGGAGTAAGTCATATTTACATATGTAATTTTAGGTCTTTAGAGAGTTTAGACCAAGACTTAGCCAATTGTATTTTGGTATGCATGTAAAATGCCCAAAATATGTACAAAAACTACCATATAGCTTAGATGTTGATTGGGATGGAAATTGGGCTTGAAACTTTGCTACATAATTGATATTAGGGTAGGTAGGTTGCGTATAAAATTTCATACAAATTGGAGTTGAATAGCCTAGTGAAAAAGGGACCCAAGGTTGGCAAAAACATAAGGACCAAAAGCTGTAGAATGGAGCCTGTGGACCAGTAACTGGGCATAAGTACGCTAGCTGTTTGGTTCATGGAGTAGCGCTGGGTGTAGGCACATTATTTTAAGGCGTGGGCACGCTGAGCTTCTGGGCTTAGGGCCTGATGGTGCGTGTCCTTCAGCATGGGTAGGCTGGCTTTTAGCGTGGGCACGCTGGTTGACTGGAAGGCAGCAACATGGGTTCCCTTCCCTCAGCGTAGTTATGCGTGGCTAGCAGTGATTGGCAGATATTGGGAATACTTACGCTGGGTCTGGGCATGGGTATGCTAGTGGATCTATGTTGGCACACAGGTATGAACGTTGGCACACATGGTTTCTAGGTGGTGCAAGGTCACTGGGCGTGGGTACGCCAGAATCCAGCGTACTTACGCTGGTGGGTCCTGTGACAGCACCTGAGATCACATGTTTGAAAATGAATTTTTCCTTACATCCGGTATATGAACCTTTCTGCTGTAACTCTGTTATATCGTATACCAATTTGGGCTTTTCCTTATCGATCCACTTTATTAAAACTTTGAAACTCTCACTCTCTATTTTCTATGGTTCTGGTCATGATGTAATTGTTGAAGTGTTAAACCTCTCGTATAATGTGAAAAATCTATTCACACTTTTATTAAATTAATTATCTCAATTACGTCGGATTCAGGTTATGGAAATCGGGGTGTGACAGTAGCCTTTGAGTATGATTCTGAGTTGGCCATCAAACAGATCTATGCAGACTTATTTTCTTCCTTAGACTCACTTGAGCTTGATGAGTCCTCAGTATCCCACATGATGAGTCCCTTCTGCTTTTTGAAGAATTTCTTCTTCTCTTTCTTGTTTTTCTTGTCTTTATTTAGGAAAGGACATTCAACTTTTATATGACCTAGCTTCCTACAATTAAAACACTCAAGAGAAGATTTGTCAATTTTAAACTTGAATTGAGATTTACCTTTTTGGTCTTTCTTGTGGAATCTCTCAGGTCTGCCTTTCTTCTTTCTTAGCAGCTTGAGGAATCTTTTTGTCACAAGAGTCAGCTCCTCGTCTATGTATTTACCTGACTCATCAGAGTTTGGATCTGAACTAATGGACTTTTCAGCTTTTAGAGCCTTGGACTTCTTGATCGAGTCTTTAGACTTTATATCAATGCCTTTGGAAGAAGAAGGCTTGGTGACTTCTTTTTTCTTCAACTTCATTTCATCAATCCTATGCATTCCAAGGAGTTCATCAAGATTAAGGGTGGTAAGGTCTTTGACCTCCTTAAGGACTGAGCATTTGCATTAAACCTCTCAGAAAAACTCCTAAGGAGTTTGACATTTATATCTTCTATGGACGAAGTTGTCCCTAATGCTTGAAGCTTATTCAGCAAGGTTTGGAATCTTCCAAACATCTGGTCCACACTCATGTTCCTCCATTTTGAACGTATCATATTGTTTTGTCAACAATATTTTCTTGGATCTCTTAACAGTGAAGGTCCCTTCAAAGTTACGTTGAATAGTATCCTGAAATTCCTTAGTTGTCTTGTAGCTAAAGACCTTATTGTACTTAGATTTACTTAAAGCACAAATAAGAAGGAATCTGGCTTTAGCATTGGCCTTAATCTTCTTTATTTCAGGCACAATCCATTGATCCTTAGATTTGGGCTTCCCATTTCCATCAACAGGAACAGGGTTATCACCATTGGTAATAATTCCCCATAGACTATATTGTATGGACTTAATGAATATTTTCATTTTGTCCTTCCAATACCGGTAATCTTCACCAAAGAAGGCTAGTGGTCTGTTTATTGAGGATCCTTCTGCTATGAGTTAGTCATTCTAAGGAGTTGCCATGGATCTTTATCCTTTTCACCTGTGAGAGTGATCGACTCGAAAGGAAAAACTCTTATACCAATTAATGGTTCAGAGTCAGACTTAGAAGGGGGGTTGAATAAGTCTTAGACTCTTTTCGTGCAGAACTTAAGCTTTTTAAATGTGAACCTAGAAGACTTTTGAACTAGACTTTTGTAGATAAGGGAAAGAGAGATTAAACACATAGGATTTATACTGGTTCACTTCCAACGCAGAAGCTACATCCAGTACCTTTAGACTTGAAAGATTTTCACTATTGTAAAAACATCTTTTATAATCACAGCAGCACCTGTGCCACAAGTATTGTTAAATCTAGCCACTCCTAACTTAAGCCCAAGTATTCTTTCAAAAGCCTTTTCAGGCCAACAACTCTTTACCAATAGAAACTAAGACTGACAACTCACCAAACCTTACACAAATAAGGATTTAAAAAAGTGTTTATGTTTTTTAGAACTTAGTGTATAAACAGATATAAGATAAAGAACAGATACACTAAGTAAGAAAAACAAAGACTAAGGCTTGCTCGAAGCAGAACAATAAAGAAAGTCTTCGCTTTTGAGACAAAAGCTTAGAATGAAGAAGAATGCTTTAAGCTTTGAACAATTTGATCACAAGAACTCTCTCTTAAAATCTTTTTCAATTTCTAAAATTTCTTCATATTTATAGTCCAAAGGAAATGACCGTTGATAATCCATTCAAGAGACATAGCCATTGTGACATTGGTCCTTAAAGCTGAGAAGAGGACAAGAGGTATGAATAAGAGAACTTCAAAGCTTGCCCCTAAATAATGTTCCTCATGTGCTTCAGAGCAAAACACCTTTTGTTGGCTATCTTCTTTCAGTTAACTCGTGAAGAGCATATAGGGTTAACTTTCTGATTACTTTCAAACACACGTACCATTATCTTTTCTAAAATGCACATAACAGCTATGTTTTCTTCTTTTTATTAGAGTCTAGAAGACTTAGAAGAAATTTTAGATTTGTTGACAATTAAGATTGTGTTTTCTAATTTAAATCAAGTTATATTTTGTTAATATCTGAAAGTTTGTCTAAGTGTTTCAGGAATTAAAAGAAGCTTGGATTATAAAACAAAGGGGAAGTCCCTGCATTCAAAAGTCTGATAGGACAACCAAAAGTATGGTCAATAGAAACTCCACGACGAGACTTTTCAAATTAAGGAAAAAGAAGCATTAATTAGAGAAACAAAAACTTGGAACGTGCCCCAAAGTAAAGTACATCGCATCTGGATTTATACCAGACCCAGACTTGATAAGCCATGTTTCATATAATAATTTATGCAAGAGTTCCTCTCCTGAAAGCGAAACTCTTCTGTAACCTGACTCTATCTTTATACATCTTCAATCTATAACTGCTCCAATATCTCATGAAATATCTCAAGCAAAAGTCTGAACAGATTTGCTCTTAATTCATAAGTCTCATCATCAATACCTTATGGATCACCAGACCCAAAGTCATTTCAGAAATCTTCCATGTACGAGTCTAGTCCTTAGTATGCTGACTCTCTAAAGTGGTTTCCATCAAAGCATGAAGAAGGTATTTGCGACAAAGAGAGTATGCAAGCAAGGCAGATCAAGATCTATCCTAATGCATCTAATTTCACCCATACCTTATCATTTTAGAAAACCTCTGAATGGGAACTTTCCATCTTGGTGAAACTTATATTATCCTACTCTACCTCTATATACACAAGTCTCAAAACCTCTCTGCCCTATGGCTCATGTGCAGAATGACTCTCTTTGACCAAAAGCCCTTGACCATTTAAGCGAAACACTTCTCAAATGGCTACATTCTCTCGCAATGGTCATCCAACGGGTCTCTCCTTCCTCAGTGCATAACTTAAGGAAAATCCTATAAATAGCAATCCCTTTCTCATTCAGAAAATGGGTGAGAATTAATAAGTAAAAAGAGAAGAGAAGGAAAGGTGCAAGAAAAAAAGAGAAGAGAAATAGGAACATAGTCAGAAATGGCAAAAGCTCATAGAAATGAAGAGACATCTGAGAATGGTCATTGAAGAAAAAGAAAGCTCGCTATGTGTATCTCATTCCTATTTGAGAAGCCATAGCAACCTAAGTTAGAGAGTCATGCAATCAACTCGTCAAACCCCCAGTGAGCACATTGTCTCTGACTAGCTTTCAGACTTAGTATGTATCTTACTTTACTTATACATTTATGTGTACTAAGTCTTTTGTAAAATAAGCCTTTCTTATGTGTACAAGCCTATTGTATAGACTCCTTACTTAGCTCATCTAAGTCAAAGGCTTGTTAATCTTAGTGTTAATTCTTCCCAATCTTTGTAAGAACAGGTTTGTTAGATCTATTGGGAAACAATGTTGGCCTAAGAGGCTTTAGAAAGAACACTTAGGTTTAAGCTAGGAGTGGCTTGTGAAAGAATACTTGAATCTATCCCAGGAGTGGGTAATGCAAAAGAATACTCAATTTGAGCCAGGATTGGCTAGTGTCAAGAATACTTAAAAGCATGTGGTGTGCTTAAGCCAGAAGTAGTTGGACTTAATAATACTTAAGGGCACGATCTGTGCAGTTCATGTAAAAAGGACAACTCTACATAGTGAAAAAACCCTTTAAGTCTTAAGGTACTGGATGTAGCTTCTACATTGGAAGCGAACCAGTATAAATCTCTTGTGTGCTCTTTCTATCCTTATTCTTACAAAACTCTGATACATTCACGCTTACTTCCCTACATTCAAAAGTCTGTTGCCTAATCCGTTGTGCAAAAGGTTTATTCATCTAAATGAAGATTTTGGTTTGAAAAAGTGAACAGACTTATTCAACCTCCCCTTCTAAGTCTGTTTTCCAAACCATCAATTGGTACCTGAGCTAGGCCTTTGGGGTTAAACTCTCTAGCAAGTGTAGAGGAAAAGATCTATGGTACCTCTCCTCTGATTGATGCAAAGAAGAGTCAAGGAAAAGAAGCTGTTGGGCCAGACCTATCAAGAAAGTGTTGCTTCTGTTCATAGAGTCTAAAAATGAAAAGAAAGGATCTCAGAAGAACAAGTATCAAAAGCCCTCAACATCAGCAATGTGAAGAGGAAAAGAATAAGGTTTTAAGATACTAAAGTTATTCCTCAAAAATCTAAATTAAAGGATAAGTTTCTGGCTAAATCATTCAATTAAGAGGATCAACAAGTTTGAAGGAAGGTAAACAAAAAAGGTTAGTAAATTTTTCTTATGACTTCAAGTGTATCAGTTTTTTAAGTTAATCTATTATATTTCATTTAAATAAAAAATTGATATCTTTATAAGTCTTTATATATCTATTCTGACATTATATAAGACTAACAAGAGATTGTCATATGAAGAAAGTATTCTTGCAGGTATGAAAGAAAGTAAGAACTAGACTATTCAAAGATTTTGAAACAAAGTGTTGACTTTCAAATTTGGTAAACATGTTTGTCTCTTATGTTGATTTCACTTTCGTATATATTTACATTAGTCAAAACTGTATGAGTATTTATTTTCATGCTCTTAGAAAATTGTATCTAATTATTATAAATGGCATTTATTTATTTATTTTGTAAACAACATGCATTTTAAATTTTCTCTCTCTTACTCTCCATTATATGCATATAATCTTTCTATTAAAACGTGCCCTAAATATCTAAAGATTATTCACATTATTACTTCTCTCTCCTTTAAAAACCCTTCACTCTCTAGTCAAAACCTTACTATGATTACCCAAGCTTTCCCTCTCAGAAAACCCTCAAGTTTCATCTCTTTTCTTAAACCTCTATAATGGCCTCCATCTCCAAGAATGACATTGTTGAATCGATATATTTCTTACCTGATCAATACAAATAAGAAGGAAGAGATGTCATAATGAAGCAAATATGTGTCTATATGGAATGGAGTCTCCTCCCACACTTCCAGTTAAAGATTTGCTTCCAAAAGAAAAGTTTCTCCATGCGCTAATGAGACAAATATTCTCTCCCAGAAAAAGTGCAATAGATGTTATAACAAAACTTGACAAGTTTTGTATGGTACTGATGTTGAAGAAAGAAAAGGCTAACCTTCCGAATGTGATCATGAACTATCTGATCACTTGTCTCCAAAAGGTAAAAGAAAATTCCATATCCTAGTGTTCTAACCAAGATATTCGAACTTAATGGCATTTTTGTTCAAAATGCAAGAGACCTTAAGTTATGTGGTGGTCTGGTTACCAAAGCTCCTCATTCTCAGTTGTGATTGCTCCATCTGAAGTCTCTCAAGAAAAATCAACATAAGAGTCTTTGAATGCTAAGTTGAAGTTATCAAGTGATGAGTCTTCCTTTGATAAGTCTTTATTAGACTCAGATCATAAAGAGTCTGGGCCTCCTAGAAAGAAAGCCAAGGTGTTTGTTGGAATTTCACCTAGGGCCTTAAAGTCTGATCCAACCAGGAATACTAAGTCTAGTCAGTCAAAATCCACTTCGAAAGCAGTCAATCCAACTGCTCCTGTCAGAACTTCAGGAAGGATAATAAGAGGAATGTTGAAGGAAATTATTGTGAGAAAGATCAATCCACAAGGGTCATCTACAGTGAATCTAGTAGTATTTGATTCATCAGATTCTAAAGGTGATAAGTCTGATCTAGTTCTCGAGGCTCCCTTGAGTCTGAAGCTTTCTCACATTCTTTATTAGATATCTTACCTCGGGTATCCTCAAAACAACCGTGTATGGATATTATATCGTACAAGACCATTGGTCTACTAGCCTCCTCTCTAGAATTAAACCAGCAGACCAGCACATCATCCTCCATCAGAGTATTCATCCTAAGGATGCCTCTTGTAAATCTAGGTCTTGAAGAGGTATTAGAATATTGGATTTAGGAAGTCAACTATTTCATCATCACCCAGGTTTGCTCCACTCATGCTTACAAAAGGAATACTTCACAAAGACTGTCTCTGCTTTGCATAAGATGTTGCCATGTATTACAGATTGCGTTAGGAACAAAGAGTTATTCTAATGGTCATATAGCATGGAAGATCCCTAACTGAAATCACCAGTGGCAAGAAGAAGTTTTCTTACATCTTGCCATCAACACAGATCCTTATTGCACCAGATAGGCTTTGTCCCCTAGCTAAGGTTCACCCCTCTAAGAAAGGAAAAGAACCAGTATCTGCAATGATCCAACTGTTTGTGCCTTCATGGGATGAGCCACATCCAATGATACTCCCTGATGAAGAAGTAACAAGGCTTCTAGAGTCTGAACAGAATGATGAAGATGATGCAAGAAGACTTTGGAATCACATTTTATAGATGATAGGAAAAGCTGGATCCTGTTCTTACCGCTCCAATCAGAAATGACATTCCCTACTAGTTTTGAAACCTCATTTCCTATAAACCAGAACACTACTTAACCCATCTACTCTCCTAATCTCTATAGATTTTGTTGATATCAAAAGGGGAAGAAGAACTTATAAGTCTTTTAGCTATCTAAGGCACTAAGATAGTTAGTCTTTAGTTATGAACATTTGTTGAAAAATCCTATCCCTATTTTCATTAATATACAACAAGTTTCTGATATTAATATTATTTGCTTTATTGATTGTCTTATGCCTGCTATATTTATTATCACTTTCGATAAATTCATTTATTGCTCAAACTCCTTATTCTTGAAAGAATTCTATCTAACTTATAAGTCATGAACAATATAAATAGATTTTTATCACAATCACTGTAAGTATTTCTCATACTAAAATTCGTATTTGGTTTAGGGGAAGCTATATTAGAATTCACAAGACTTTATTTAAATTAAAAGACTAAATGTTTGTTATCAACAAATAAGGGGAGATTGTTAGAGTCAAGAAGACTTTAAAGAAATCTTAGATTTGTTAATAACTAACATTACATTTTCTAATTTAAATCAAGTCATATTTTTTTAATATCTGAAAGTTTGTCTAAGTATTTCAAGAATTAAAAGAAGCTTGGCTTATAAAACAAAGGGGGAATTCCTACATTCAAAAGTCTGATAGGACAACCAAAAGTCTAGTCAATGGCAACTCCACAACGAGACTTTTCAAATCAAGGAAAAAGAAGCATTAATTAAAGAAACGAAAACTGGGAGCGTGCCCCAAAGTGAAGTACATCACATATGGATTTATACCAGACCCAGACTTGATAAGCCATGTTTCATATAACAATCTGCGCAAGAGTCTCTCTCCTTAAAGTGAAGCTCTTCTGTAACTTGACTCTATCTTTATACATCTTCATGTTATAACTGCTCCAAGATCTCATGAAATATCTTAAGCAAAAGTCTGAATAGATTTGCTCTTAATTCATGAGTCTCATCATCAACACCTTATGGATCACCAAACCCTGAGTCATTTCAGATGTCTTCCATGTACGAGTCTGGTCCTCAGTATGCTGACTCTCTAAAGCAGTTTCCATCAAAACATAAAGAAGGTATTTATGACAAAGAGAGTATCCAAGCAAGGTAGATCAAGATCCATCCTAATGCATCTAATTTCACCCATACCTTATCATTTCAGAAAACCTCTGAATGGGAACTATCCATCTTGGTAAAACTTGTATTATCCTACTCCGCCTCTGTATGCACAAGTCTTGAAAGCTCTCTACCCTATGCCTCATGTGTAGAACGACTCTCTCTAACCAAAAGCCCTTGACCATTTAAGCAAAACACTTCTTAAACGGCTATATTCTCTCTCAACGGTCATCTAACGGGTCTCCCCTTCCTTAGTGCATAACTCAAGAAAAATCCTATAAATATCAATCCCTCTCTCATTCAGAAAATGGGTGAGAATTAATGAGAAAAAGAGAAGAGAGAGAGGGAGGGGTGTAAGAGAAAAGAGAAGAGAGATAGGAACACAGTCAGAAATGGCAAAAGCTCGTAGAAAATAAGAGAGATTTGAGAATTTCCATTGAAGAAAAAGAAAGCTCGCTATACTATCTCATTCCTATTTCAGAAGCCATAGCAACCTAAGTCAGAGTCATGCAATCAACTTGTCAAACCCTCAATGAGCACATTATCTCTGACTAGCTTTCAGACTTAATATGTATCTTACTTCACTTATACATTTACGTGCACTAAGTCCTTTGTAAAATAAGCCTTTCTTATTTGTACAAGTCTGTATACAGACTCTTCACTTAGCTCAGCTAAGTCAAAGGCTTGTTAATCTTATTGTGTTAATTCTTCCCAATCTTTGTAAGAATAGGTCTATTAGATCTGTTGGAAAACAATGTTGGCCTAAGAGGCTTTAGAAAGAACACTTGGGTGTAAGCCAGGAATGGCTTATGAAAGAATACTTTGGTCTGCCCCAGGAATGAGTGCTTTTAAAGAATCCTCAATTTGAGCCAGAAGTAGTTGGTGTCAAGAATACTCAGAAGCACATGGTGTGCTTAAGCCAAAAGTGGTTGGACTCAATAATACTTAAGGACACGGTCTGTGCAGCTCATGTAAAAAGGACAACTCTATATAGTGAAAAAAACCCTTCAAGTCTGAAGGTACTGGATGTAGCTTCTACATTGAAAGTGAACCAGTATAAATCTCTTGTGTGCTCTTTCTATCCTTATTCTTACAAGAGTCTGATGCATTCACGCTTACTTCCCTACATTCAAAAGTCTGTTGTCTGATCCGCTATGCAAAAGGTTCATTCGTCTAAATGAAGATTTTGGTTTGTAAAAATGAACAAACATATTCAACCCCTTCCCTTTTAAGTCTGTTTTCCAAACCATCACTTCCCATGCGAGTTTTGGTTCTTGCACTGATTTATCTTTTTTCATCTTTTGATTATAAGAGTTATTTCTCTTTATAAGAACTTGGTTCAGAGCATCTTCAAAATCGTTCTTGATTTTTTTATATGATGAACTTAGAGTTACGTTCTTTAAGCTTCAAGAGTCCGGGCTCTGACCTTGAAGCAGTTACGCATACTGAGTTTTGAGAATGCGACGAACTTAGTAGACCAAGGGTTTGGATGGGCATAACTGAATTAGACTTCTTCTAACGCATTTTCTTGAACCATACTTTTCTTGGGGCAAACTTGTACTCAAGTTGTATTTGTCCAAGGCAAAATTGTTTTGAGATAAGCCGCAAAGCTTAAGTCATAGTTTTTAATGATGGACCCTCTTTTTTAATTATAACCTGAAACACTTAATTAAACAGGTTAGATAACACATAGGTAGACTTTATTTAATTAAAAGCCTTGAAGTGTGTTATTAACAAATCATGGGGTCTTTGAAATAATAATCAATAATTTCAAAATCCTTTATAAATTAGACTTGGTTCTAGCACAATCAGTATCAATAGTTGTCCCACAGCTTCTTAATGTCATAATGGCCGCCACAACTTTCAATGCCCATCAATAGCTATCCCACAGCTTATCAATGTCTTAGTAGCTGCCTCACGGCTATAATGTAATACATATGGATTTGACTCTAATGATGGGATAATGCATCAGTATATAAAATATTCTCAGCTCACAGCTAATTCAGCCATTTTACAGGTACTAAACTGCTTACCCATTCTTGCAACACAATCATTCCCAGTAACAGCAGTAGTGTTGCAGGCTAGTCTTGAGTCCCACTCAAAGGCATCTGTGGAATGTAAAAAAACCATCACAGGATTTGTGCCTACCCAAAGGCAATCCTCCCATCTGGGTCAACATCACAGGCCCCTTGTAGTCCAGTATGCTTTCATATGTAAATATTATGCATAAACATCAATTATGATCCATTCTCATCATGTATTAAGTTATCCTAAGCTTGTCAACATCATCAATACATATTATATACTACAATTTCTCAATTCAATCAATGCACAACAAGCATTCCCAATCATTTATTGTCATCAACATGTCATACTCATTAATAACCATATATAATCGAAAATCACCATCGAATCATCATCATACATCCATATCATATAATCAATCATCACATTCTTAAATTGAATACAATAAGGGATAGTTACATAATCTACCCATACCATTAGTAAGCACAATCATAAACACCAATTCAATTAAATATCAAACTATTCTTTAATCCGTTCCTAACCCATACATTTAAGATATATAATACTCCCCTTACCTGGAATCCTTGATTCCAATGCTCAAAACATGTTTTCGGTCACGGTTCGGAATCAAAACCTACATTACATGTAAGTAACAACCCTTGATTAACTACCCAATCACCGAATTCATAGGATTTAGCAAATTCTTCACTTATTGAAAATCCAAAATATCGTAATCATTAACAATTTAACAAAAAGGTAAGGGTTTGGAAGATTACGACTTACCAAATATCGTCGACAGGTTCCAACACTTGTTTCCATAAAGTTTCAGCGCTACCCAACTTTGAATAATTTTAAAACAAGCAAAAGCCCTGAAAACAGCGAAATGAAGGCTTGAACTCAAGAATGGGAACTAACATCACAATTTAATCATTTCAATGCTTACCGACAATGCAAAATCCAACAACCCTAATTCCACAAAGCTGTCTACATGTGTTAATGGCCCCCAAAGTTCACTAAGATCATCAATTTGAAGGATTTAAAGATGGGGTTTCAAAGAACGTGTCGGTTTATTAATCGATGGAATTGGAAGGAGAGCCTTTGAATCAATTTAAAACCTTGTCGACAAGAGTTTTGGGAAACATCCGATGAATCACGTCGAACTTAATGCCTAGAAACATGGCCTCGTATGTGTTCATATCCAAGTGCTTGCTTGGGTTTATTTCATCGGAGTACTTGCCAATAAACAACAACTCGGTTGTCTACAAATGTTTGGGAATAAAAATCCTCATCAGTCTTATGGAGAATGATACATTCAATTTGTACCCTATCATGGTGCCTAAAGCCTGTGGATTCCTTCACCGAGGGGGTGATGATCATCTCGGTAATGATATTGGTGCTCATCATCATATGTTGGAATCTTAGAGTAAGACGAGACGACTAACACCTCATGATGAGATGCCTTTAGACGGGGTTGGTATTGAGTCATAGCTGTAACATCCCAGATTATTAAATAAAATAAATTTATTGGATAATGATAATTAATCATTTAAGGTCAAATAATTATGGGAGATGTTGTTAGACATTAGAGGTGAATTATCGGTAAATTAAGATTTATCGGAAACGGATGAATTAACAGATGATGTGGGACCCACTTAATCGAATTAAATATTTGATGGGTCTAAAATCTTTAGAATATTATTGTGGTTAAGATGGTGTAGTTAGAATAATTTTTAGTGTTAAGGAAATAATTAAGTGGACTCGATATATGGTATGAATCGGGGAAATTACGAACCAAATTAGAATAAAAGAAAATGTGAAATCCTTCCTTCTCTTCTTTCTTAACCGTGTGAAGTCTTACACACTTTATACCCTCCTTTACACAATGGACAAAGCATGTATGGACCAATGGGAATTGCCATAAGGGTACACTTTAATAACCAATGGTTAATGAACCAATAAAACACATCTTTTCTCTCTTTTTCCTTCACTCTCGGCAGCTTCTCCCTCTCACCTTCTTCTTCACTTTTCCACCTCCTTCTCCCCCTATAATGGGCAAACCGAAACCCATTTTTCTCTACCCCTATCCTTGCCAAAAATATGAACTTGAGTTTGGAAATGTGAGGCATCTATGGAGCTTAGGAGCTTGTGGGATCATCTTCTTCCTCCTCCTCACTTCATTTTCGTTTTTGGTGGAGCTTGGGCTTGAGGTAAAGATTTCTTACCTCCACCTTATTTTATTTATGGTTTTGAGTTGTTAAGTGGAAACTGGTGATGTTAGAAGCCTTGCATGTGAGTGGAAAAGGAAATCCTAGGCTTGAATGTTTGGAAGGAGAAACCCTAAGTATTAATGGTTTGGGGATTTTGACCCACTTGATGATTTTGATGATTTTGGCACCTTGGAATGATGTTATACATAGGAATGAATATTTGAAGGATAGGAGTTGAATATTGATGTTGATAAAATGGTGAACTAAGTCATGAGTTGCAAATGAAGATGTATGCATGTAGATAGGTATGTTGATTTGAGAGATTAATCTTAAGTGTTGATGTTATTGGTGATAACAATAGTGGTGGATGACCATTGATAATGGATACTTGACTTGATGAAGTCTTAGGCTATGATAAATGCCATAAGGGTATTGATTAGTGATGGCTTAAGAAAATCCATGGTGACTTAAGTTGAAATTGGATGCCTTGTGATGGTTTATTAATTTCATGTACATATGTGTGTTGTTGATAGGATTATATTCCAGACGATGATGCATAATAATCAAAGCAATCGGAGCATTGGAATTGCGGTTCTTCTCTCAAGGTAGGAGGGGAGTTTTCATTTCAAATCGCATGAGTGAATTAATTGCTAATTATGTATATGTTGAACTCATGCAATGCCTTGCCATGAATTTCTTGTATGATTAATTGGATGAAGTGATGAATGACGGCTTGGCTTATGTTGATTGTCATGAAAAATTGATGTACTTGTATGATGATAAAGATATATGTATGATGGCCCCTTGGTTGGACACAACTTAGATGAGTATGAAAATCTGTAGATAAGTGAACTACATGAATTGTAAAGAATTGTTTTGAAGTGAATATAGCTGATGAATTGGAACTTAGAGGAGTAATTGATGAGTTGGAATGAGAATTCCTAAGTATGAATGGTCAGATTGAGTCATATATACCTCATGTGAAGTGTATGAAGTATTGAAGGTGATTCAGTTGGCTGAGAGGGGGTTTCCGAGTGTTAGATTGTGAGACTCCTCATTATAGCGTATGACCTGATAGTCTCGCTCAGGCGAGATGGGATCTCGCCCAAGCGAGAGTCCCCCTACTTTAGTGAATTGGTTCCTGGAACTGTCTCGCCCAAGCGAGCTAGTTTTCCGCTCAAGCGAGACTGCCCCAGTATCAGTGTTTAGACACTGAAGGAATTTCGCCCAGGCGAATAGAGATTCGCCCGAGCGAGGGCGAGGAGAACTAGTCACTGGTTGGAATTCACCCGAGCGAAGGGTCTGGGGAATGACATTCGCCCAGGCGAGACCATTAGATGGTGAGTGGGTGAGTTCATGAATGAATCCTGCCCAAGTGGGAGGTTTGGAAATAAACTAAGTAGTGGTAAAACTTCTGAGTGAATCCCGAGTGACTCATGTCCGAGTCATGACCTTCCGAGTGAGGAAGTGGGCATAATCCGAGTAGAAGGCTCGTGAACGTGATGACCTGGGCAGTGGAGTTCCGAATGGGGAATTTCCGAGTCCAGTGTAACCTGTGCCGAGTAGAGTGCCTTCTAATGTGCAATTCCGAGTGAGACTATAACCATTGGGCATTTTTCCAAGTGGACAGGACTTAAGTAGATCTGAGTGAGACAGCTTAGTGGATTCCTCCGAGTGATGAGGTCATTGTAATCCCGAATGGAATTTGATGGTGGAAATCCGAGTGAACCTCTTCCGAGGGAAGAGTTGTTGTGATGGTTCAGATAGGAAATATTCTAAGTATATGATTGTACATTCCGAGTGAACTACCTCAATAATAAAGAGTATTGTGGTGATTCTAATCGAGGTATGCTCGAGGTTTATGAGATGATATATCCCGTGTGGAAGATCAAACTATGCCGAGTAAAAGATGGGTAATGTACCCGAGTGATCTAAGGTTGAAATACACCGATTGGTGTTTGATTAAGTGGTACCGAGTGGTGCTTGATTGGGAAATATCCTGAGTGAGGGAAGGTTTATGGATACCGAGTGATAACCCATATTGTCCGAGTGGACCCCTTTCTTAGTGTTGAGAAGAATCACCGAGTGAATGGTCAATTAGGAGTTGAGTCGGTGTTGGAATGAAATTGCCGAGTGAAAGATTGATTGAGGGATGACTCGGATTTGGAATTAATTGGCCGAGTGAATGATGGGTCGGTCAGGATTAATTTGTTGAGCGGAGAACCTGATTGCTTTGAGCCGGTTTCAGGAAGACTCAGCCGAGTGAAAACCCAAGTACTGGGAGTCGGTTTTGATTAATTTTACCGAGTGAACAACCAAGTGAGATGAGTCGGTTTTGAACTAATTTACCGAGTGAAAACCGAGTGTGGGAATGACTACTGGTGTATCTTCGCTTGAGCGAGTGACCGAATATGATGGAGCTTCGCTCAAGCGAGTGAGTGTGAAAACGCTACTGGATGTTATTCGCTTACGCGAACGAGGGTCGCCCAAGCGAACCGACCTGTCTCACTCAAGCGGATGTGTATCTCGCTTGAGCGAGTTTCCACCAGAATGAGTTTCACTCGATTTTACTGGTGGCAGGCTCATATTTGGCCCTTCTTCTTGGCATTAGGAGGTAAACATGAGACCATTATGGGGATGAATGAAGGATAATGTGATGATGGTATCACGTGGTAGTGTTTGGGATTAACGGGTACATTGGGATTAATTAATTATGACCCAATCCCACTTAAAAATAAAATAAAGAAAGGATAATTAGATGATATGGTATACGACATAAAGTGATGAAGTGGTGAAAATGTGATCCTGAATAATGTTAGATGATGATGTGAAACTGAATAATATTAGATGATGATGTTGAGCACTCTCTTGCACAAAGAGGTGCATATTTATGTTGATGAATTATTGTGTACCATTGTGTGTGGTACAAGCATGGTCTTGTATGTGTGGTATGAAATATGAAACTGAAAATGTTGTGAATGCCACACAATTTTATATATATACATATGAGTATACTTGAACAACGGTAATGAATAATGAGATAAAAATCCACTAAATGAAGTGTGATAATATTGATGAATAATATGTGATGTTGAAATGCCATAGTAGTTGTTTGCAAGTATTGACTTGCGTGTATGATGTGAAAATATGTTGTGATGGAAATGCCACATTATAACTTGAAAATAATAATTATGAAACCAACACTGTTGAAATCCACTAAGGCGTATGGTGGTGTTGGTGATTATGATGATGATGATGATGTTTGATGAGTGGCATTTAGGATGCACATAGTGAGCTTGCATTTAATTTGCATTGCATTGCATCCATGGCATATCATAGCCGCCGATGTTGGAACATTAGGGGAGTTCCCTCGGCCGACCCAGTGGGAGGGTGGCCCAGTGCACGAGCAATTTGTTGTATCCCCTGTGACTCGATGTGTAAGTCACGAAGCCGCCCATGTATTGCTACGGGGAGCTATATGTGGCCGACCCTTGTGGGGGGTGGCTCTTTATGAGCAGGTAACCCCGGTGGTCCTTGGGATCACAGCCGCTATGATTTGATATCTGACCGGCCTGCAACACCATATGTTGAATATGTTGTATACCGCGGTCATGGTGAAAATGACCAGGTGTTGCATGATGGGCGATGCGGTTTGGTACTAGTAAAAATATGGTGAATATGCATGCATTATGATATATGTGCACACATTTTACTACTACAGTAGGGGCATGGTTTGTGATCATGCTTGAACCCATAATTGGTGTTATTTCCCACAGTCGGATCCGCATTTGTTGTTGATTATTCCATTGTGCATATGCATTAGCCATAAGAGCATTTGCATATAGCATGGAGATATGCCAGATTATGATGTTGATTGATGATGATGGTGATGATGAGATGGTGTCGATGAGATGAGTAATTAATATATCGAAAGACCACATAAAAGTAATAAATGATATGAATATTGAAATGATGTTGAATATGACGATATGTATGATATGGCCCAATGTAATTAAGGGCGTATTTGTTATGATTGACAATGATGATGTTAGCCCATGGTGGCTTTGATGAAAGACCAGAATGGTCTATGTTGATGATGTTGGCCCATAGTGGCAGTGTTATAAATGTGTATATGCTTGCTTTGCTATGACTTGATGAATAAGCATGAAATGAATATATATTGTTGAATTAATAATCTATGATGATTGTTGATGTGTTTAGCAAAGCATACATGATGCTGATATGCATATGCACATAATTTCAATTGTATTTATATCGTCATTTGAAATGTATAACTCACTCTCCCATGTGGTCTACTTTTTAGTATTGGTGCAGGAAAACCATGGGAAGAGGACGATTTAAAAGCAAAGCTTTTGGGAAGGTAAATAGTTGTAATGGAATGCCTTGGCCGGCAGCGGTTGTAATTTATTGGGTTGTGAATGAATGTATGTAATAGTGGTAATCTTGGATGTATTATGAATAAAGATTTGAGTGGCTATTGTATTGGTCTTGAGGTTGAATTGAATATGAATGTTGGAGATGTATGTCGTATGGCCATATGAATAAGTATATACTTATATCTTAGGCTTTACATGCTTATGTGATTATGTAAAATGATGATGGTTGTATATTAGGCTTACCATATGTCATTGCATGCTTGCCGAGCCTTTTCTCATATCTTCATATATGGGACTAGGCGTGTGCCCGGTATACACATTTTGCCGCTGTAAACTCTGATATTTTGTATACCGTTATGGGCAATATATTTATCGATCCAGCTTTAGGTGCTATAATCTCACTCTTTGGTTTTCTGTGATTTGGGTCTTGATGTGATCATGGTGATGTTTTGGAAATATTTTTCTAACGCGAAAAATTTATTCGTAAATTTAATTAATTATGACGATTACATCGGGATTCGAGTACAGAAAATCAGGGGTGCTATAATAGCTCACTACTCCGGTTGAGCGCTCTCTCATCAACTCAGCTAACTCCACCCTGAGTTGGCAAATGACCTCATCATGAGGGTCCGATGGTGGTACTAAAGCTACATGCCTTGTGCTCTGGTTGGAAAATGTCAGAGTGTCAGTGAAGCCGAGCTGTAAGCTAAGTGTTTGGACTCCATATTTGAGATATCTTCGATGTAGCCATTGGGATTTCTAAGAACTTGACCACCTGTATCAATGGTAAGAACTTGCTTACAAATCGTGGGAATACCTTTAACAGGTTCCACTAGACTTGCCAATGAACTATTCCCAGTATGGGGATAGCACAACTGGTGTCAGTACTCGTGTCAACTGTCTTTTATATATTACACCGGTCTAGTGGGGATGTGGTATTATATCTCTTGATCCATTAGGGGATCAAAAGTCTTGGTGTCCGATCTTTGGTTATCACATTGGTTTTATCGCGTTAATGAGCGAAAATGATGTCACCTACAAGGCACTTCAACACTTAAGTCAATCCGGTTACTTAATATTAGAGTTCAGACGTAGATCAGACATAATAACATACCTTAACAAGTCATAAATGATGGGTATTTATAGAGGTGGGTGGCAGTTGTGTCCTACATGACGTATCCGTGTAGATTTATAAATCACGGGAAAAAGCTAACATCTCCGTAGTCATTCTTGACACCCTCTACAGTTTAGTTATGGGTATGTCCCCAACAGATATGCCAAGCTCGCCATGAATCTAGTTTTAAGGACTCCGGTCATGGGAGTTGGGATCCAATGGGTTAGACTAGTATCATAATATGCTTTACGTGGAATGTCTCCATGATCACAACCATCGTTTGATATGGTAGACTCTAGACCGGTGTGCGGCTCAGATCAATAAGGATTAATGAGAAAACAAAAAACTTTTCATAACCAAAAACATAATTAAGTCGATTTATTTTATCTCTCCTAGAATTATTATTATTGTTGTTATATATAAAAATACATTTTTCATTCGCACCAAATGAAAAGGTAATCACCAAAAAAATAATAATAAATAAAAAATAAAATACCAGATTGGATGCTGAAAGTCAACTTAGTTTGTAGTATGTATTACCACATTTAAAATGAAATGTAATCAAATCGGAAAAAAAGAGAAGAACGAACATAAGCAGTAAATAATTAATCAAAGGGATCTCGCCGCCGTGTTGCCTCCGTCGGAGCATAACAACAACTACCAAACTCTCTCTTTCTCTCTCTCTCTCCCCCCGATCTATAAATCATTCTTCTTCTGAATCTCTCTTACTCTCTCTACCACGCGCACAGACTAAAGGTGCCCTCTATCTCTCTCTTTCTCGTTCATTTTTACCATTCCGGGTCGTCTTCTAATTCCATTTCCTTAAATTTGTTTTTTTCTTTTCCAATTTTTCTGCATTCCCATTTGAGTTTTCTGGTAGTATTGCCCCTCACTTGTTCAAATTTAGCGTTGACCCATTCTTCATTGCCTCGTTTTCTGATTCACAACTTGCCATAGACTTCTTCTCACTGTAATTTGATCCAATTCTCTCATAACACTTTTCTATTCATCATGCACTCTTGTTTTCTTCTGGTTCTTCTGAAACCAAAACAAGAAAGAGAAAAAAACAAAACTTTTCTTCCCCCCACCAGCTTTTTGTTCTGCGAAATGAAAACCAAGATAGTCTTGACCTGGTTCCTCGTGTTTCTGCTTGTTGCTTTATGTGTATAATGTTAATTAAGAGTGATTCCTTACCCCTTTTGTGCAGTGTTTCCCAAGTTTTGAATTTTATCTTGATGTCTGTGTTTTCTTCACTTTCAAGATTTCTACCCTTTTTAAATGTAGTTATAATATTCTATTCTTAAATTAAGGTTTGTTTCCTTTCTGCTACGCTATTTTGTATGTGTGAGTTTTTTCCCTTTTTATTCATTAAAAATGATTTTTTTTTCCTGTTATATATTGACATCTAAGAACAATAGATATTCTATAGGTAGTTATTGAAATGGCTGATTAGGATTTTCGGTGAAAAATGGATGATTTGGATCACATAATGTAATTGCTACCATGTTATGTTGCAACTGCATGTTGGCATAGTTTAATTGGTGGGTTCGTTTCAAAATTTCTGATTGAATTGCAGTCTGATGTGACCAGCTGAAATTTGATTCTATTTTTACAAAATTGTACTCTGATTATTTTTTGAATAAAATTAGTCTTAGTTTCGTCATTAGATGTTCTGGGTGAATCTTTATTAGTTCTACGGCTGAAGAAGTGAGAAATATGTATTCTGACTAAGAGCTCTTTGTTTATTCAGTGTTGAGAGTTTGTTCTGTCAAGAACCGAGGAAGGTTCAGGCCCATGATATTTTGAAATCTCTTTGAATTAGGAAGACCATGGGACGAGCTTCGCCTTTACTTATAATTTTCTTGGTTCTTGGTTCTTCCTTTGCTACTTATAATCTGGTAACAATGATTATTCATTATGGATCTTCTGAAAGTGAGGCTGTTGATGATGGTGCTTTGTTTTTTGATCCAATTACTGAGATGCCTGCACATGTTAAGAATCGGAAGACGTCCAAAGCACCCTTTCATGTTGCATTAACTGCAACCGATGCTCCATACAACAAATGGCAATGCCGTGTGATGTATTACTGGTATAAGAAACAAAAGAGCTTACCAGGTTCAGAGATGGGTGGATTCACTAGAATTCTGCATTCTGGAAAACCTGATAATTTGATGGACGAAATTCCTACTGTTGTGGTTAATCCCCTTCCGGCTGGTTTGGATCGAGTGAGTTACCGTGATTTTCCATCATAACTTTTACATGTTATTTATTTCCATTTTTATTCATCTTATTAGCTTGATAAGATTTTAGTGGCTGTTACAATTGATGTAGTGTGATACCATGATCATGAAATTGCTTTACATGTTTGTGTATGTAGGCATGCATGTGTCCTCTCTCGCTGTGGTTATTTTATTTGTTTTTTAGTTTTTCATTCTTTTTATTTATATGAGTTGAAATAAAACGGAGGGGGCCTTTGAATCATTGATAACAGTCATACGTAAATTCAGTTTGGAAACAGTGGGCACACATAAATTTCTGAAGGTAATACCCAATGCCACAGAAACATAAATTTAATGGTATGTTTGGTTTCAAGAAAAAGAGAGGAAGGAAAACACAGATAATAATGACACATTTTCTTTTATTTGGTTGAAAAGAAAATATGGAGAAAGGGGGAATAGAAATTGACTTCTAGAAACAAGAATTTAATTTTCTGTCCTTTCAATCTGTCTTCATTCAAATTTAAAGTTTTTTTCCTCTTCCAAACATAGGGTTAGGAATCCCTTGCTTTCAAGTTTATTCTTTAAATGAATTCTCTGCCATAATGTTTTTGGCATTTCCAACTTTTTATAGAATATTTGATACATCTGGTATAGAATACACTGCATTTTTTGCTTCTCTCTCCACATTCTGAATTTGTCTCCTTTAATTTTTTGTTGCTGACAATAGTCAACAATTGAATGTTTTGCTCTGCTTTCATTTATTCATTCAATTTTTAGTTTCCTCCAGTCAATAAAGTTAATTTTTTGCTGCTTAATTGGTTTGCAGGGATATATTGTTCTGAATAGACCATGGGCCTTTGTTCAGTGGCTGGAAAAGGCTAAAATGGAGGAAGAGTTAGATTTCTTAAACTATGTAAATTTTGATGGATCTTTCGTTTTGCAATAATAAAATTTGACCTAGTCGCTCTGCTTCTGATGCAGATATGTGTTAATGGCAGAACCTGATCACATATTTTTACGTCCTCTGCCAAATCTGGCTTATGGAGGACATCCAGCTGCATTTCCTTTCTTTTACATTAAGCCTGATCAGAATGAAAAAATTGTAAGAAAGTTTTATCCCGAAGAGAAAGGACCAGTTACAAATGTTGATCCAATTGGAAATTCTCCTGTAATTATCAGAAAGGTATCTGCTACTCAAGTGAAGTAGATATATACTTGCTCTTGATGGATGAATAACTTTTCCATGTCTTTGTCCTTGTAGCCAATTTTATTGATTACTGGTGCTCTAGGTTGTATATTTGATTATAACTGTGTTGGAAGATCGTAATGGCAACTCTTTTCTTATAGACTTCTCAATTTCTTCTCAGGATTTGATCGCAAAGATTGCCCCCACATGGATGAATATTTCTCTGAAGATGAAAGAGGACCCAGAGACTGATAAAGCCTTTGGATGGGTGCTAGAAATGTATGTCTTACCAAATAATTGATAAATGTTGCATATATTTGAGTTCTAGATAGTTTGACTCTTTCTGTTAATGGTTTTTTCTTGTTGAATCAAGGTATGCTTATGCTATAGCATCTGCCCTGCATGGTGTGAGGCATATTCTACGGAAAGATTTCATGCTACAGGTTTGGCATAACATCGGGTTGCACTTGATGTTCTACTTTGTTTCATGTTGTTATTAGATCAAGTGGTTACCAAACATGACAAACATACCTGACTCTAAATTTACTTTTGTCATCCATGACTTTTCAGCCCCCATGGGATCTTGAAACTAACAACAAGTACATACTTCATTATACTTACGGGTGTGACTACAATCTTAAGGTGAAGTATTTCCTTATCTTTATCCATTTCTTGAATTGTGTAGTTATGATCTTTTTAAAATATTCCTTATAAATTTGCATTCCCTGTGAACATATCTCTGATCTAAATTTCTTAATTTTGCATTATTTTCTTATTATGCATTATTTTCTTATTATGCTAGCAGAAGATACTTTTATGAAATACTCTAGCTTTTTGTAATCTACTATGTAGTTGTCTTAATAGTGTTTCATGTGATGCTCAGGGTGAATTGACTTATGGCAAAATTGGTGAGTGGAGATTTGATAAAAGGTCACATCTAAGAGGACCTCCTCCGAAAAACTTGCCCTTGCCCCCACCAGGGGTTCCTGAAAGTGTGGTATGTCTAGAGCTTGCCAACTGATTTGAGTAGTTTATCTTATTTGAATATTGTTGAGAGAGTGAGGAACGAGAGAACATATGAATTCCGTGTATTGTGATCACATTGGAGCTTTTGCATTTATAGAGAATTGTACATAATTATAGAATATACAATTTCCTAATTTATGACTAATTACATAAAGATGAAATCAATCTATTAATCCTAATATGTATGGTTACTATATTTATATGCACCAAGCTTTTTACATATGTAGTCAATCCGGGGACCCCTTAGAGATTTGGTGAAAAGATCCGCTAACTGATCATTAAAGCTACCAAACTAATGGATATTTTATCATAAATGACTTTCTCTTTTCTTATAGACCTCTCCAAACTTAAGTTCTTAAAGCAACTGTTTTAGCCATATAAGCTTTGTACTAGCTATAGCGCAGTACTCTGTCTCCACACTGTATCTGGCTATAACACTTTGCTTCTTGTTTTTCCAAGAAACAAGATTACCTCTCTAACAAGGATACAATACCCAGAAGTAGACCTTCTATCAACGGGAGAACCTGCCTAATCAGCATAACTAGAGTATGTCCTTTGTCTTCATACAATAGACCTTTTCTTGGAGCTCTTTTGACATATCGAATAATATGGGTCGCTGTGTCCCAATGTTCCTTACAAGGAGAGAGTTCAGGAACTGACTTACCATACTTATTGCAAAGGAGATATCTGGGCGAGTGACAGTGAGATAGTTTAACTTGCTAATTAAGCGCCTGTATCTTTTAGGATCCGGAAGAGGCTCCCCCTGATTCAGTAGGAGCTTGATGTTGTCCACAACAGTGTCGACTGACTTAGAATTTAGCATTTTGTTTTTTCCAAAATATCTATTGCATACTTCCTTTGGGATATATGATGATCCCATTTTTGGAGTGCGTAACTTCTATCCCCAAGAAGTATTTGAGTCTGCCAAGATCCTTCCTTTAAAAATATTTGAAGAGATATTACCTGTATAATGCCAAGATGATCACTTCCTGTGATAACAATGTCATCCACGCAAACAACAAAGTAATGCTACTAGCAACTGAATAGTGATAGATGACAAAGTGATCAGCCTCATTTTGAATCATGTCAAACTCGTGAATCACAATGAACCATGCCTTGTGAGGGACTACTTGAGGCCATATATGGATTTTAACAGCCGACAAACAAATCTGAAAGACTCCCCCTGAGCAACAAAGTAGGGAGGTTGCCCCATATAAGCCTCCTCAAGCAGAGCACCATGAAGGAAAACATTTTTTATGTCCAATTGATAAGAGGCCAGTGACAAATGGAAACAACGGAGAGGAAGAGTCGCACAGAAGGCATTTTGGCAACAAGAGAGAATGTGTCTCCATAATCCAATCTGAAAAATATGAGTATAACCTTTGGCGACAAGACAAACTTTGAGATGGTCAATTGTTCTATCGGGACCAACCTTCACCGTATACATTCATCGACAACCAACAACAGACTTTTCAGGTGGTAGAGGAACGTGGTCCCAAGTCCCACTACTCTGTATTGCACACATCTCATTCAGAATAGCTTGTTTCCATCTTGGATGGATAAAGGCATCTCTTGTATTCTTAGGAATAGAAATAGAGGACAAAGAAGAAAGACAAGATTAATATGAAGGAGATATGTGATGATAACTCAAAGCAGTATAATGAGGAGATGGATTACGAGTAGAATGGATACCCGTACAAAGAGCATGGAAACATCAGACTCATGAAGCGGGACCGAAGGAGTCGGATGAGTGACCACCGGAAATGAGTGTGCAATCATGTTAGTGGCATGTGGCTGCAGTATAGGATGAGGACGACGCTAGTAAACCTGCTAAGAAGGAGGAGTAGGGTCTGGAGGGGGAGAAAAACTCTTCGATATGATAAAGGATGACTGAGCAGTCATAGGAGAGGAAGTCTTTAATGGAGGTGCTCCAGATCCAAAAAGGGGAACATCTTCAAAGAAAGTGACATCAACGAAGGTAAAATACTTGTGAAGACTAGGAGAGTAACACTTGTATCCTTTGAGAGCGTGGGTACCTAACAAAAACACACTTATGAGATCGAAGATATAGTCTATCAATCCTAGGACCAAAAACATGGGAGAAACAAGTAGGTTCAAAAACCCAAGGGAGTAAAGGATAGAGGGAACGATGGGGATATAAGACTTGATGGGGTATTTTACCTTTCAGGATAGAGGAAGGTATACAGTTGATGAGATAGCAGGTGGTAAGAACAGCATCACCTCAGAACTGAAAAGGGACATGGGAATGAATAAGAAGAGTTCGAGTTGTTTCTAGAAGATGTTTGTTTTTACTCTCAGCAACCCCATTCTATTGGGGGGTATGTGGATAAGACGTTTGAGGCAACAAACCATGAGATGTCATAAAACTCTGAAGCTGATTAGACAAATACTCACGTGCATTATCACTTTGTAAAGTACGAATAGAAATTCCAAATTGATTTTTCATTTCATTAAAGGAAGACTGAGAAACAGAAAACGACTCCGAACAATCTTTCATTAAATATAACCAAGTACAACGGGAAAAATCTTCGACAAAAGTAACAAAATACCTAGACCCTAAATAAAGTAGACAAAATATGACTTAGACCCCAAACATTTGAGTGAACCAAAGAAAAGGGGATGAAGCTTGATTATTAATGCGGTTAGGAAAAGAAATACAAGTATGCTTACCTAATTGACAAGACTCACAAGATAAAGACTTTCATAGAAAAATTAGGAACTAATTTCCTTAATACATCAAGACCTATATGTCCTAACTGGGCATGAACAAGAAGTGGAGACGCGAATGCTGAACCGACGAGAGAGGGCCTTTTGAGTTGGTAAAGGCCGTGAGACTCACATCAAAAGCCAATCATCTTCCCCGTAGTCTGGTCCTGCAGAGAGACAGAATCTTTATTGAAAGAGATGACACAATCAAGATTGCGTGTAAGCTGTCTAATGGATAATAAATTAAAAGGGGCACCAGGGACAAATAACACATTATTAACAGAAAGGGAAGGAAAAGAATGGACAATACCAATACCTAGGGACTGTGTTTGGGAACCATTGGTCATAGTAATAGAAGGTAAATAACCAGTGGTAGAAAGAGAAAAAAAAGAGACTTATTACTGGTGATATGATCGGCGGTCCCAGAATCAAGGACCTAGGGGCCTAAAGAATGGGAGATGCCAACAAAGGAATTACCAGTGTGCGCAATAGCAGCAGTGAAATCGGATGCCTGGTGTTCTTCTAACCACTTTAGGAAGTCATCATAGGAAAGCAATGGAGTTGGCGCCAGCAGCAACAACGAAGCGGAAGACGGAGCAAGGGGCACAAAAATGTGAGCAACTTGAGCAGTGTGAGGAGGGGGGCCATGAAGAATCCAACATTTATCAATGGTGTGCCCTAGTTGGTGACAAGGGTCGCAATAAGGACCTCCTCTACCCTTTTTCATGGGGTTTTAGTGCTGTTGCGGGAAAGCAAAGTAGAAGAACCAATGGGAGAAACAGATGAAGAACCAGATAGAGTCACGGAGGGAGAGGCATTGTTATTAATGGAAACCCGAAGGATAGTGGCCAAGGCACTAACCAGAGTAACCTCTATGGGACATCCCTAGATTTGATCACGAGTAGAGGAATACTTATTGGGCAGACCATACAAGGCCAAGGACAAGATGAACTTTTGGCGGTTAACAAGCTCAGCCTCAAAAGTAGCAACAGGAGGAAGTAACTCATTGAGTTTACACAGGATATTCACCCTACCCATATAGCTTGACACAGAGCCCTTAAAATGATGAGAACCAAAGGTGGTCATGAGGTCTTCAACAATCTAGTATAGCCGGCAAATATTGTTGAGGAACATTTGCTTAGCGTGGTCCCAAATAGATTTGCAAGATTTATGACCACGAAAGCAATCACAAAGGGGTGGAGAAATGGTGGCCCGCATGATGGAATACAATTGAGCTCCGTTGAGGATGTTTAGCCACCGGGACATTGGTTTTCGACTAGGTGGTGGGTCTTAGAATTGAGCAATAAGCCAAATTTCAATCATTGATGCCTAAGAGGAATAGTTCTTTTCATCCAGGGACTCAGAATTGAATAGGGCAATGACAGAGTGTCCCAAGGATAGTGTATCGGACTTCGAGGTATCATGGGTGGCCATGGGTGCGCTGGAGGAGAGAGAAAAATAGGGGGCAGCAGTGAAGAAGGGCAAAACACCTAAGAAAACGGTGGCCAAATGGGAAAGTGAGACCAACTCAAGATAGAGGAAGGAAAGGCGAGCAAAGCCCACGGTGGATAGCAGCCGGAGAAGGCCGCCGGACGTGTCGCCACACATGGCTGTAAGGGCAGCAGGTGGGGAAACTCGCTAGAGAAGGGGGTGATGCGTGTGGGCACGTGACAACTCCGATGGAGGTGAGGCGGGTGGGGTTTTGCTGTTCTTGGAAAGGCAGTTCAGATTTTGGGGGGGGGGGGGTCGAAAAAGATGGGTGGAGGTGACGGCGGCGGAGGGCGGTAGCCGGAGGAAGACTAGCAGAAGGTTTTGAAACCCCGGAGAGTAAGGTTTCGAAAAAAAAATTTACACAGCGAGTAGTGGCTTATCGGAGGATCACGGAATATTAGAGATAATATAGATACATCAATAAAATGCTTTTTAACCTGCAACTGGAACAACCAGTAATTTTGTTTTACCATTTACTATTCTGTTACAATTCTGTTTTAAACCAAAACAGAATTCTGTTTTGGTTTGCATTTATAAATACATCTCCTGTACAATCAGAATACATCACAATAAATATAATGCTTTCTCTCTCTTCCAATCTCTTTTCTCTGTTTCACTCAGCTTTACTCTCGAAACTTTCTTTCTCTCTCTTTTCTTTGTTTACATTCTTCTTTGCGGAAAGAGAAGAACTCTCGTTTGACTTTGGATACTATGTTGAGAGAGTGAGGAACAAGAGAACATATGAATTTCGTGTGTTGTGATCACACTAGAGCTTTTGCATTTATAGAGAATTATACATAATTACAGAATATACAATTTCCTAATTTAAGACTAATTACATAAAGATAAAATCAATCTAATTAATCCAAATATGTAAGGTTACTATATTTACGTAACTCTAACATATATTATCTAACAATCACTGCTTTACTTGATACATGGAACCTAATTAAGATGTTATATCAAATTCTGTCTGAAATTTCATACGTGTATTAATACACACTTGTGAACATACACAGACATATGTGTGTCCTATCTAAATGTGATTTAGTAATGATAGGATCCATATCTTAAAAAAATTGACCCCTGATCTATCATTGGATTGCTGTCTTATTTTTCATTCCCAGTGGTTAATTCTTTGATTGCATATTTGCATTAGAATTGAGAAACACCTAATTTTATCTACTAGGGGGTCCATGCTCCATAGGATGAGATTGTGCATGAAATGTAGTCTGATACTCTGTAGGGATTGATTTGACAAGTGATGGAACTATTTGCAAATAGTGGCATGATAATTATGAGACTTGGTTACAGTTAATAGGCCACTAGCATTGGTTCTCTCCAATCCTTCATCTTCCAGCGCTGTGTCTAAAATCAGGATACAGTGTATCTGATTTCTTATCAAATGTATGAGCTTGTTAGGTGTTTCCAAATGATTTTTTGATTCTCTTGAAGCTAGAACTTTCAAGATGCGTGTACATTTTTTTGTTTTCTTCATGTATCATCATATGTAATTTTGTGACCTTTTTTCTTCGTCACTCACCCTCCTAGATGGAAAACGAAGAAAGAAATTGAAATCTACCACAGGTATACTTTGCTCCAAGATAGTGAGAAGTGGCACTAGCTAGAGAATGTTACTATTGAAAGTCTTACATTGACTAGAAATATGGCTAAATTAAAGTATATAAGGTGTAGGCAATTCTCACTCTATGAGCTAGCTTTTAAGTCAAGTTAGGCCTTACTTTTCTAGTATGGTATTAGAGTCTGATCAATCATAAATGTTAGACAACTCGCAGATGTATATTCATGTAAACTTCAAGTACTAGATGTTTAGTCCTAGGCTGTGAAGGGAGTATGTTAAGATGTCTCACATCGGTTAGGAATATGATTAATATTTTCTTTAAAAGACCCGTGACAGCACTCAATTCATGAGCTAGTTTTTATGATTAAATTAGGCTCAATTGTCAAATTCAAGAAGTTTTTTTTACTAAGATAATTGATAGTAGTATTATAAAAGGGAGGCATCAATAAGATACAAGAAGAATCATCAAGCTTAATAAACAGCTTCTAATTCCTAAACTGTTAAAATTCTATAAACGCAAATGTAAAAGCTTTATTAAATGAAAATAGCTTTTTCCCTAACTTCTTCCAAGTTCAAGCCTTTTAGTTTTGAGTAAGGGAGAAACTCATCTTTTTTGAAGACTTGAGCATTTTTGACAATGAACTTAAAAAACATGGTTCATTTCATAACCATCAAATCTTCTAAATTTCATCACCTGGCCAGATACCAAACAATCAGGTACACTCAGCAGAAATCAACAGAACCTTGTCAAACTTATTCTCCTGATAAAATAGGAGTCTTGAGAAATGGGCTCCCTAGTAGAAAGCCTAAGATAAAATTAGACTCAATAGATCTCAGCTCTAGACTACTCAACATTCCAAATGCAGGAAGACTTTAGATGATCCACTTTCTTACTGAATTTTGACAAAACCACCCAAACAGTATCCTAGCCAAACCAACCAACAAACAGGGAAACTTGTACGTAATAATAGTAGCAGAAGAAACAACATGTGCAAAAGATAAATCTGAACAGCAGAATTCTAATATGTAACCAACAAAACTGAGTTCTGTGAGATGTGAAGCACAAAATTTGACTTTAGTAGTTGACAGTAACAGCTCAACTCAACTATATCGGATATAAACAACTTCAAGTAGAGGCGCTTCTAAAGTGACATCACTTACAATTGACGAATTGTAACTTTCTACTTCAAACATTCTAAGAACTGGAATGGCAACAACCAGCTTTTTCAAATTAATGGAAGACTTGGGGACAAACATGATTGCAGACAACTTGAGGACTCTGATGGATGAAAGACAAAAAAAGGCAGAAACTCTAGTAATAGAACAGTTCTTCAGCACCAACTCCCCTAAGAACTGAATTGTAAGAGTGAATGAGAGAAAAGCATTACTACATCCTAAGGACATGACACGACGTTGACTGATCTAGAACAACTTAACCACTATTCCAAGAAATAGCCAAAGAGAAAATAAAATTAAAAAAAATAGTTTTTATGGAGGTATCTGCTAAATCTAAAATCCCCTTGGTTAAATGGATTGAGGTGTCTAACTGAAGGAAGTAGAAGGTCTTGGAGTTAAGCACGTGAAGGTGTTTGATTAAAATTTGTTGGGTAAATGGGTTTGGCGTGAGTTGCGTGCTCCTTTGGCTTTATGGTGTTAGGACCTGCAAGCAAGGTGTGGATTGGTGTCTAAATGGTTATTTTAGGAATCTAGAGTCAATAAAGCTTGTTTGGTGGAATGATTTAATATGTGTGTATTGGGGAGAATAATCAGTTGGGCAGATGTATTATTAAGAGAATGGGAAATGAAGCCCTTCTTTCCGGAAGAAAAGGTAGGTTGCAGGTATGTCCATTGAATTTTTATTCCCTAATCGTAGTTGTTTACTATGGCCTGTGATAAAGGTAGCTTGGTGTCTCGAAAGGCTTTGAGAGAGATGGTGTATGTATGGGGTTTGGAGAAGAGATCCCTTTGAGTGGGAAAAAAAGATGAAGGTAGAACTTAATGGCTTTAGTGATTGCCGTATGCGGAGAGGATGGATTGTGATGGTTGGGAGGACATCCTTCAGGTATGTTTTTTACATGATAACTGCTTATATTTTGTCGGAGTCATGTGATGTTTCTAGTAGGGTGTTGAATTTATCTAGCATGTTGTGCATGATTGTTTTCCACACAAAATATAAACTTGTCCAAGCGTGGTTTTAGTTCCTTGAGTATGATTTTACTTCCTTTGTGTAGTATGATATTTTCAATTAGTTGGGAGTTCCACTTTCTATACCAGGAGATGGTGTTAGGCCAAATTTTTTATGATTTGATTCCGGGTATAAGGAGAGGAAGGGTGATGATTATTATGTTGTGAATTGCAATGATTTGGTTTATATGGCTACAAAGGAAATCTATTGTCTTTACTCTTTAACCAGTGGTCCAAAGATGTTTGTGATGTTGTTGAGAGGATCAGATTTAGGTTGTGGAAGTGGATTTCAGCTAATCCTAAATCTGGCTCTTGGGTTTATTTTGAATGGTGGAAAAATCTTATCTTTGTATATCTCAAGTGGATTGTTAGGTGAAAATGTTCTATGCATAGTTTGTTTTGATGGGATTTTGAGCATAAGGAATCTTGCCTGTTGGGTTTGGAGTGAAAATTCAGATCCATGGTTGGAATGAAAGGATTATTTGGGTTGGTGGTGGGATTTTGTGGGATGGAAAGGTGCATATCCCTTGGACACTGATAGTCCTTAGACTTTTTTGTTTTTTGCTTTTAATTTTTATAGGAATTAAAGAAAGGGACTTAAAAAAATAGAAAAATTAAGGACTCAAATCAATAGATAGACTCAAAAACAAACAAGGATAAAAACACAGAGAATGTGAAAATAAGTAAGAAAGGTAAGAGTGAGAAATGATATAAGCCTAATAAGAGAGCTGGATAAAATATGAGCAAGATAAGTGTTTCTAAGCTTATCTTATATCTTTTCCCCATTTTTATTCAAACATTTATAGCTTATGTAATTGGGGTATTCCAGGGCATGATGATTGAGATCCCAACCTTGTTTAAACTAATATTTCTATATATTAAGATTCAGTCCACACTCCTTAATTACTTGGCATGAGTTGTTGATTAGTTCATTAAGTTTTTATTTGATATATATATATATATATTTGAAAATAATGGATATTCTCAACACTAGCTCAGTTTGGTGAATGGATGTCTATCATTCCCAGATTGTCTGCAATATTTGTTGGTAGTCTCTGTTAGAATATCTGCTAATTGTTCACCAAAAGGAACATATACTGTGTCTACAAAGTCACTATCAAGTTTCTCTTTGATGAAGTTTCGGTCTATCTATATGTGCTTTGTCATGCTGAATCGAATTAAGAGCAATGTTGATGGCTGAGTTTTTATCACAAAAAGTCTTATAGGCGAAGGGGTGTGTTAATAAGTCCCACTGGCCATCCGTATTCATCACCATTCCATTCCTGAGTGTGAAGAGGTGTGTTAATAAGTCCCGTGGGCCACCCGTATTCATCCACACTCCATTCTTGAGTTTGAGGGGGTACGTTAAAAAGTCCCACATTGACTAGAGATATGACCAATCAAAAGTATATAAGATGGAGGGTAATCCTCATCCTATGAGCTAGCTTTTAGAATTGAGTTAGGCTCAATACCCAAATTGAGTTAGACAAGTACGATGACGAGAGGAATGGTAACATTTGTATCCTTTTTTATTTGGATGATGTTAAAGGTTCCATCCCAAAACCAATTGGCAATGGTTGGAATGGTCCAACAGGTATTTAAACCATACGAAATATTATGAGACAGGTGATGTGGGACTTCCAACAAATTTGGGCATTGGACCTAACTTAATCCTAAAAGCTAGCTCATACGATGAGGATTACCCTCCACCTTATATACTTTTGATTGGCCACATCTTTAGTTAATGTGGGACTTTTAACACATCCCTCACGCTCAGGAATGGAGCGTGGACAACATGAGTGACCCAACAACGGATCTAGGATAGACTCTGATACCATCTTGAACTTGGGTATTGGGTCTAACTCAATCTTAAAAGCTAGCTCATAGGATGAAGATTACCCTTCACCTTATATACTTTTGATTGGTCATATCTCTAGTCAATGCGAAACTTTTAACAGTAACCAATGAAGATACATTTAGAGCTTGAGGGTCAAGCTTACCACGATGTTGGCTTTAGATATGAACAAAAGTAGTACAACCAAACACACGACAGTCAGGACTACTTAGAATAGGGATAGAGAGAAAGAAGACAACACCTCGATAGGACTGACTCCATCAAGGACACGGGTGGGTAACCTGTTGATAAGATAAGTTGTTGTTAGGACGACTTCTCAATATGATTTGGGAAGCGACATCTGAAAGAGAAGAGCCTTAACCATTTCCAAAAGATAACGGTTCTTTCTTTCAGCAACTCGTATTTGTTGTGGAGTATTAACACAAGTTAGCTCATGGATTACTCTATTTCTGTGAAGAAACTTAGACAGATCTTGGTTCACATATTCAGTACCATTGTTAGACCATAACCTTTTTATTTTTTTATTGAACTGGGCCTGAACCATATTACAGAATTTTTTAAACAATTGGACTACCTCAATTTTATCCTTCATTAGAAAAATCCATATGATACATGAGCAATCACCAATGAAAGAAACAAACCATGTTGCACTAGAAATATTTGTAATAGAAATAGGTCCCCAAACATCAGAATGAATTCAATCAAACAACTCGACACTTTTAGTAACATGACTAGAAAATGAATTATGATGATGGTTAAAGAACTGACAAATATCATATTTAAAAGGCTCAACCAATTCTGTTTTAAACAAACCAAGAAACATAAACCAAAGGACACTAAAAGGAGGATAACCAAGACGTTAGTGTTGAAGCCAGAGTTAGGATTCTGCAGACTAGGCACTTGTTTAAAGACAGGATTGTGACATTTTCTTCTCAGTACTATATTGTGCTTTGCAAGTAGGATAACCAGCCCTGTTCCTTAGCAACTCCAATCGTCTTCCTTGTTGTAAGATCCTGAAAGACAATGAGACGGAAGAAAGGTTACGGAACAATTTAGGTCATGAATAAGTTTCTGAACAGATATGAGGTTATTGGAAAGGTGAGGAACATGCAACACATTTTTAAGTATTAAGGATGAGGTACCGTTTCCAGCAATAGGGGTATGGGTACCATTAGCAAAGGTGGTAAACTGTTTCCTAGATGTACTATATGTAAGGAAATTAGAGGGGTGGAGTGCCATATGGTCAATGGCTTCAAAGCCAATTATTCAGATATCTGTAGGTATAGTATCAGAAACATTAAAAGAGAAGAACTAAGATTTCTTACTAGTTATGGCCAAAAAACAAGTGCTAGAAGGCTTACTAAAGGTCACCGGAAGATCATGCGCATTCAAAGGGACGAGAGGAGTAGGCTTGGATCCTTTGGCAGCATAACGTCAAACAGAACCTGAAAAAGGTCACAAGAGAAAAAAAGATGAAAGTAGGGCAAGGGTTGTAAACCAAATGGCCAAGAAAGTGTTAAAATCAGTGCCCAGAAAGAGCACCCACAAGGTGGAACAGGGTCAGGGAAAGTCGAGCAACACTGTTTGTGGAAGCAGCTAAGAAAAAAGCTTGGAGGGTGGTGCATGAACTGCACACACTGATGAGGTCATCGGCACATGGCGGCGGTTTTCGATGGCGAGGTAGTTCTGGCCAATCTTGGTGCTATAATTCCAATGGTGGTGTCGCGATCCAAATCAGGGCACCCTAACTTAGTCCAATCTCAAGCCTAGCGGAGTGGTGGAGCACCTTCTTTGAGGGGAGGTTTTGTGAAACAACATCGGACATGTTATGAAGACAGGTTCAATATATAAATATAAATGAGGGACAATGAAGACACCAGATGGCGGAAAAATGTCGCCACTTAGACCGCAATGAAGATAGTCAGAACTTGTGGCAGAAGCGAAGCAGAATCTCCAAGATTGGGAGCTTTGATACCAACTTGAAAATATAGCTAAATATAATTTGTATTATATTAAAAAAAAAGCATACAATATATGGAACCTGATTCGATTTAAAGAAGACATTTAAATAATTACATAATTTCCTAATAATAGACAAAATAAATACATAATTATAGATAAATCAAAACGGATATTATTAGCATATTTCTATGTATCAGAATAGCATGATACAATGCATTATTAATGTGTTTTTTCTTTTAATAATGTCTGCAGGTGACCCTTGTAAAGATGGTGAATGAGGCTAGTGCTAACATCCCAAATTGGGACTCGGCGTAAATATTTTTTTCTCCTTTCATCATGATATTCAAACTGCATATTTTGAAAAGAAAAAGAAAAAAAAGGAAAAGTATAGACATTGAGACTTTTTGTCTTGAGTTGAAGTCATAGAATCATAGAATCAATGTATCCTTATATGTCAATTTAAATGGAGAGTAATTTTTTTAAAATTTTTTGATTGTTGATATTCTTGAATCATATATTTGGGTTCTTATCACACAATGCTAGATTTTATGTTGAATGAAGTATTGGTTTTGTAGGTGTTAACACTCCTTGTATGCCTTGCATATAGTCAGTGATAAACAACATTGCAATTGTTTCTCTTCATTTCTACAGCTTACGTGATTTCTGCAGTTATTTGTTAGAGACAATGAAGTCTGAACTATAGGACTACAGTTTTGAACTATAAATTGAAGCTTAATATACAACTCATTCCCTTAGTTTGCATGTCAACATTATGCAAGTGAATAAATAATGCATGCAACTTCCATTTCATTGGCACAAAACTTCAATTTCATCATGTGTAATGTCATCAATTTATCTTAGGTATCACAAATTCTTAAAGCACTCTGTCATTTCTTTTGATGTCACAGAAACTTGCATGAGTGAGAGACTATTAAACCTATAAGTGATAATTAAGTATATGATAAACGTTAAAGTATATGTTTCGCTCGCTATTTTTATTTTTATTTTTATTTATACATTTCAATTTGGTTTGTCTTTTTTGTTTTAATTTGTCTTTTATATTTTAAAATAGTTTTAAAGTAATCTTTTCTATTAACTTAGCTAATAGAACTTTGACTTTTTAAATTGATTATTATAAAATTGGTGAAAAATATACATTTTATATTAGTTTTTATTGAAAACTAATGTAAAAGGATTTTTTACATCTATTCATAATAAAATTTATTGAAAAGTCTTTTTCTGTTGTATAATAATTGATTTAGAAAATTAAGTTTTTATTAGTTAGGTTAGTGGAAAGAACTATGTTGAAAATGTTTAAAAATATAAGAAGCTAAATTGAATTAAAAAACTAGAGATTACATTAAAATCTAGAAAAAAAATCTAAGGGGTTAATTATATATTTTAACCCATGATAAATCAGTAACTTTTGAATGAAGATGTCGGAAATTTTAGGCCCATTAGTTACCCTTGTTCCACTTATGTTAGACATGTTAGAATCCCAAAAGCACTAACAAAGGCTCAATCATCTTTATGAAGAAATCGTTTGAATGGCTAAATTACACTTTTGGTCCCCTACGTTGCATTTTTTTTTCAATTTGGTCCCTCATTACAATTTTAAATCAATTTGGTCCCCTAACTTGTTAAATAATATCAAGTTGGTCCTTCCGTCAATCCTATGTTAACGCCGTGTGTGAGTCCTGCTTACGTGGCATTAGTTACTGACATGTATGCTGATGTGTCACTCATTTACTTGGGAGGTGGTTGGCATATGCAAAACGACGACGTTTGAAAAGATGAACCAACACATGTTTTCGAATTGGTCCCATCGTCTTCTTCGTGTGTTCCGTAGTGTAACGTGCGTGAAGGGTGACCTAAGCTACAAGCAAAGGAGTTGGAAGGGTGACCTAGGCAAAGGGAGTTCTTGCGTTGTCGTGGTATTGCTCAACACTGGGTTTCTAAAGGTATGCAATCTTACTTCATTTTCAGTATGAATGTCAATGTTGTTGGTTGAACATGGTCGTAGCAAGTTCGTAGTGTGAGTTGTTGGAAAATATTTTGTAGGGTTGAGTATGGGGTTTACATTAACATGTGGGTTTCCATAATTTTGTAGGGTTTTTGAGATTCTAAAATTAGTATGCTTTTACGTAGTTTTTGTAGGATGAATTCGCGTTTCAAGGTGGAGATTTTTCATGGTGGGAGCTTTGTTGAAGATAATGGAAAGAAGGTGGGGTATATTGGTGGTGCAGATTCTGAATGGGATATTGATGAAGACCGATGGAGTTATTTTGAGGTTATAGGAATATTAAAAGAAATGGGGTACGTGAATATTGAACAGTTATGGTACAAAATTGGAGGCAAGGATTTTGATGTTGGCTTGAAACGTTTGGTGGATGATCAAGGCTGTTTAGAAATGGCAAGAGTTGCACACTGTCAAGGGAAAGTTCAGCTGTTTGTTGTGCACCCTCTTGATGTGCCAGAGGTTGTTCTGGACTTAACTGGACCACAACAACCAAATGATGATGATGTTGATGATGATCTAGTAGATGTGGAGGGTGTTCATATGGAGGATGATCAAGTAGATGTTGAAGGTGTTCAAGTAGATGAAGATTATGTTAAAGGTGTTGATGTTGAGGAGGGTGTTCAAGTAGACATTGAAGATGTTGATGTTGATGTTGATGTTGATCAAAGGCATGGTGAAACAGTTGAAGGTGAATATGTTGAGGGTGATCAAAGGCATGGTGAAACAGTTGAAGGTGATCATGTTGAGGGTGATCAAAGGCATGGTGAAACAGAGGATAGTGCTATGGAAATACATTTTCAAGACTCAGATGATGAAGGGGTTGATGAAGAAGATGTGATGAGTGGTTGTCAACAAAGCCATGTGATGCCTACAGGTACTGACCATGCAGATGTTGAAGGTGCTGATGAGCCTGTTGTTGGTGATGAATATGTTGGAGGTGGTTTTGTTACTGAGGAGAAAAATGCAAACCCTGTTGAGAAGAAAAAATGGAAGAGGAAGAAAATCCCAAGGACGGTTAACCCAAGGACATACATGAAGGGTGAGGGGTCCAGTTCTAACAGAAACAAAGGCAAGGGCAAATGCAAAGAGGTTGAGTCTGACTTTGAATTAGAAAGTGAAGCTGATGAACTGCATAGTGGTAACTCCGAAGACAGTGAAGATGGATTATTTCCAACTTTCAAGATGCCCACAAATATGGAGGGTTTTCATTGGGAGAAAGGAACCAAGTTTCTGTCAAAGGAGCAGTTTAAGGAAGCCATTGTGGCATATGCCATTGCCAATGGGAAAGATTTAAGGTTTGAAAAGAATGATAAGAAGAGGGTGAGGGTGAGGTGCATTGAAGGATGCGAGTTCTATGCATATTGTGGGAAGTTATCATGTCAGGAAACATGGCAACTAAGGACCATAATTGACACTCATACTTATGGGAGGCAGCATAACATTAAGATGTTGAGTTCAAAATGGTTATCTAAAACTTTAGTGAGTGGTGTTATTGAGAACCCAAAAATGAAACTGCAGGATATATGTAACAGGGCCAAAGAAACATGGCATGCAAAAGTGAGCAAGTCCAAGGCATATAGGGCCAAAAAAGCAGCCATGGATATTGTGGATGGGGACTACAGTCAACAATACACTGAGTTATGGAACTACTGCAATGCCTTACTAAAGTCCAATCCTGGTTCAACAGTCAAGTTGAATGTGCAACCAACTGCAGAGGGTAACAGAGAAGGTGATCATGTTCCAGGAGAAGGTCCCTCAACTTTTCACAGGTTGTATGTCTGTCTGAAGGCTTGCAAGGAGAGTTTTAAGCATTGTAGGAAAATTGTGGGTTTAGATGGTTGTTTTCTGAAGGGACCATTTGGTGGGCAACTCCTCAGTGCAGTGGGTAGAGATCCAAATGACCAAATGTTACCAATTGCAGTTGGTGTGGTAGAAGTTGAAAACACTGACTCATGGAGATGGTTTTTGGAGTTACTGGTTGCTGACTTGGGAGGCTCAGAGGTCTGCAGTGGCATTACATGGATATCTGACCAACAGAAGGTATGTGTTTCAAAATGTAATTTATGATTTACATACTGCATACTGGCCTGACCTATACCTGACCTGCATACTGCATAATATTACACACTGCATAATATTACATACTGCATAATGTTGAAACACATATACACACTGCATAATGTTGCATACTGCATACTGCATTACCCTGTATCAGAGTATATACATGATGAATAATGTTGCATACTGCATACTGCATTACCCTGTATCAGAGTCTATACATACTGCATACTGCATTACCCTGTATCAGAGTGGCCTGACCTGAAACATGCAATTTCATCTTGGTCCCTCATCTTTTTGAAAACATCACTTTGGTCCTCTAATGTACTAAGATGTTACACTTTCAGGGACTGCAACATGCATTGGAAGAGATCATCCCCGGTGTTGATCAAAGGTTCTGTGTAAGACATTTGTACAACAACTTCAGAAAGAGGCACCCAGGGAAACAGTTGAAGGACTTATTGTGGAGGGCAGCTAAGTCCACATACACACAGGCATGGGAGAGGACAATGTTGGAAATGAAGGAGATAAATGATGCTGCCTACAAGGAGTTGATTAGGCTACCTCCCAGACACTGGAGCAAGTCAAGGTTTTCATATACCCCTAAGTGTGATGTTTTAGTCAATAATATGTCTGAAACATTCAATTCAATCATTGTTGGAGCAAGGGAGAAACCAATCATTACCATGCTAGAGGATATTAAGACTTATTTGATGGAAAGATGGGCCAATAACAGGACAAAAATGTTGCAGTTCACTGATGATATCCTTCCAAGGATCAAACGTAGGATTGATCAGTCAAAATCACATGCAAATGTGTACCAAGTCAGGTTAATCATGTTTTCATTTTTGTACTTTCATAATCTTGATGATCAGGTGGCTGTTTGCAATTAAAGAATGATATTTTCATGTGCAGGTGGTCAGGGAATAGTGTATATGAAGTGAACCACATTAGGCATGATGATAAATTCATTGTGGATTTAAGAGCTAGGGAATGCAACTGCAGGAGATGGGCACTAACAGGAATACCTTGCAACCACGCAGTTGCATGTATGATACAGGTCAATGAAAGTCCAGACACCTACATCCCTGCAATATACAGAAAACAAGCATATGGAAACTGCTATAATCCAATAATCTTTCCTACTTGTGGGAAAAATATGTGGGAGATCGTCCAGACAAACCCTCTACAACCTCCACCATTCAAGAGACAACCTGGAAGGCCTAAAAAGTGTAGAAGGAAGGACCCAAGTGAGAAAGATGACATAAGGATGTCTAGGAAGGGATTGAAATGCAAATGCAGCGTATGTGGAGCAACGGGCCATAAGAAGACTACCTGTCCATCCAAACCACCACAAGAGGAAACCCAAACCCAACAAACCCCCAACAGTCAAAGCACAACTGCCTCTAAAGCCAGGCCAAAGTTAAGATCAAGGAGGCAGCACACCTGAAACATTTCACAGCTTATTTCTTTCGAGACTGTTGGCCATGTTTTGAATTAGACAATTGTAATGTTGTTGACTTAGGCCGTCGCACTGTTTTGATATCGGCCAAGTGCATGTTTGAACAATGTTTGATATAGTACTCTTTTGTACATGTTGATGTTTGGCAATTATATTTAATAGCTCAATTAACAACTTACTTGAATTACAAACTCCAATTTAACATTAATTTAACAGCTTTTGTTAACATCTCAATTAACAACATTAAATTACAAACTCCAACTTAATAGCTCAATTAAGAACTTACTTGTAGCTCAATTAAGAACTTACTTGAATTACAAACTCCAATTTAACATCTCAATTGAGAACTTATATTACAAACTTCAATTTAACATCTCAATTGAGAACTTATATTACAAACTTCAATTTAACATCTCAATTGAGAACTTATATTACAAACTTCAATTTAACAACTCGATTAACATACTTAAGATACAAACTTGAGTCTCACTCGAACTAACAAGTGAAAATTAACAAGGACCAAAGGTCACACTAAACCCACTATCTTGTCCAACATACAAGGATCACACACACATTACATATGGCTGATAAAACACAAACACAGTACATCCACTTGTTGCGTCTTCTGGACTCCATGAGAGATTTTTGCAACGTAATTATTTTTTTCCTTTGTCTAACAATCAAAAAATCCTTCTCAGCTTCAGCAACATCAGTAACCCATTGGAAAAAATTACAACTCCCATCACCTGCCACACCCTACAACAACACCATTCAGAGCATTAAGGACTGTGAATCCTGTTTTAACTTGTCAAAGGTAGCAAAACGCATGACCAACAAATAATTACTTTACCCGGTACTTTCTACACCCCCAGAACTGTCTTCCATAGTTGATCGTCGTTTTTGAGGTTCGAAGCACAGCTTTATGATGCCCCATACATTCACAGTAAGGAGAATCTGCCCGGGTCATGTTGCTTCCATTGCTGAACATAGAACCACTAGAGTAGGCCATCATGGATGAGGGGAAGCAGGAACGCAGGTTCTTCAAATTCTCTCCCAATTTCAACTTCAAATTATGAAACCCTAGACCTTCACTCGGGCTTTAATGGAGGAAACCTGGATACCTCCAACGTCTCTTTGCCACGTAAGCAGGACTCACACACGGCGTTAACATCAGGATTGACGGAAGGACCAACTTGACATTATTTAACAAGTTAGGGGACCAAATTGATTTAAAATTGTAATGAGGGACCAAATTGAAAAAAAATTGCAAGTTAGGGGACCAAAAGTGTAATTTAGCCTCGTTTGAATACGGGAGGCCATTTGGTCTCCATTTTCATTTTATGTTTTTAATTTTAATTTAAAATTATCATCTTATTTAAAAAGAGTTTATATAGAAAAAAAAAGGAAACATAAATAAAATTAGATAGTAGTGCATGACTATTATTTTTGAAATTAAATATTAGTTTTTTGAGATATAGAAATCATTAAAATAAGTATTGTCTATTTCAATAAAGTATTCTTTTTATAGATACAAGATTTAAACCTTGACTTTGATAACATATTTAAAAGATTTAAATATTTATCAATTATGTTAAACTTTGTTTGTATTGTACCCATTCTTGCCTTCCTAATAACTTATATAAATCTAACCAAAAGTTGACAGCGTAAATAAAATCAAACAATTTTAAAATTATGCGACTAAAATTATACAATTTAAAATAAAAGAATAAAATCATAAAAACTTAATAGGAGATAAAAAAAAGTCATTAAACAAATGTTTAATAATTAAATGGAAACCAAAAACGAAAAAATATGTTTTTTTTGGTAAAAAAAAGTTGTTCAGCCAGTCTCATTTGGAGGGCTGTGGAAAGGCATATGCCACTAAGGTTGGGCCTCACATTTTATTATAGGTTTTAAAAAATATTAGTTGATTACTTTAGTTTTCACCAAAAAAAAAATAGTTTTCACAAAAAAAAAAAATTTAGTTGATTACTTTTTCTTAAAAAACATAAGGCCGTCGTTTTGTTACTAAGGAATTAAGATATTGTCTATATTATTTATATAGTATTATTAGAAATTTGTTATTGTTGAAAGAAATTATTTAAAATTAAAATTACTTAAATTCCACTGAAAATTAACTATATAATTAAATGGATTAATTATGTTGAAAATGAAATATTGAAATTATTTTATTAAATAACTTTAAGAAAAAAAATTTGTAACTTAAAAAGATAAAGAAATAATGTAAAACTTATTACTATTTATGTTATATTTGGCTTCTTTAAAAATTTTATTTAAAATGTCAAATTTCATAGACTTAGTTCGGTTCATCCAAACAACCAATGTCACCCAAATAAGAAATTTCCTATTTCAATCAACTTGATATTCTTATCTTTACCAAACAAAAACTTGATTTTCTTATTAGATTATTAAACTAAATATTGGGCTCATTTGTTTAAGTTTATTTTAAGAGATAAGTATTTTTTAAATTAAAAAAGTATTTATTTTAAATTTTAATGAGTAGAAGTTAAAAATAAGTTGATTTCTACTTGTTTTAAGAAGCAACTCTAATCTATTTATTAAAAAATATTTATAAAAGATATTTTTTTAAAAACACTTAAAAATAAATTTAAACAAACGGCTTATTTATCTCCGTGGCACATTTATTTCCCTGCACTCCAGAAAGGTGTATAATGTAACATGTTTTCCCAACGAAAAGGAATATGGTTATGCGTGACAGACACTTATGGAATTGAGAGAATTAAAAGTGAGAAAAAAAAAAGGTTGTGTTAAATCAACAGCCAGCACTGAGTATAAAAAACGTTATGAAATTGAGAAAGTGGGGAGCATATAAATTCCAAATTGTGAATGTTGGATTCGACAATGAAAATGTAAGATGCAGTGGTATAGTGTTAAACAAAATAACTAATTCTTACATTAATTATTAACCAGATGACATAATATTATTTAATCATGAGTTGATGCTAATATTTTACGGTTATTTTTTACCTTGATTATAAAAATATTTTTTATATCAGCTATAAAAATAATACCTATCAATATAAAATATATTTTTATATCAATTATAAATAACTACTAGGTATATAAATAAACAATATAAAAAAAATAAGTCGATTTTAGAGATAACGATGAATTTAGCAAGCTTACTAAATTCGTTGTAATTTTGATGAGTATTGAGTATCGTATCTAGTTTAGATTCGAAACCAACCTAGATTCCAATGGTTTGATACTAGCTATCCAAGACCTCTAATGAACTAGGCTATGATGGTAACCGATATAGCAACCCTAAGCACATCTGATAAAATGAGATGCCTCGCAAAAAGGTCACTTAAGACTAATGTCAAGCAGAGAACAGTAGACAAGTTAAGGGGTATACCAGATCATAGACCTGCAATGTTGTCGGCTAAGGCTGTGCCTGTAATAGCCTTTTTTGTACTAAAAAGACAAGCATCGGCACATGCCACATCAGAACCAACCCCCAACCAATACCTATAAATACCTGCATTCATAACATACAAGGTAAGCATTTAAAACTCGCATTAGCTCTGATATTGATCAATTTACTAACTTACGCTTCAGAGTGTCTAACACCTAATTTCGCCCAACAATGCGTATTCTAGTGTGTATACCGAATGAGGACTTGAAGACTCTTTGTTCCCACTGAACTTAGAGATACAATATTGGACTCCACTGGACTGGTGTAAAATTACAAGAGAGAGAATACTAGTTCCAAACTGAAGAACCTGTCCCCCATACTAGATAGTTCAATATCCACGAGGCTTTGTTGGAAACAAGTTAGATGACAAACTGATCCGGTCTGGATACCGGCCCCGATCTTGTGACGTCAGAGTGACCTCATATAAGGAAAACCGGTGTCCTGGTTCAACATTACCACACCGGATATCCGATGTCTGGCCTTCCGTTCTCATCTCACAACCGCCCCACTTATTTTCTCTATAACGGATCATTGTTCATTTTCACAGAACATTTATATAACTGTTAGTTTCTCAGTCACAGCGAGATAAGAGCCCCTAATAACTTATCAGCGAAGATAATGTATGTAGCAAAATATGTCACGTCAATGGCCTCAGAAAGCAAGTACATGTGTCAGCAGATTATGCGGAAAGGTGATTATCCTCTCTTCTTCCTATAGGATCGTACTCTGATAATTGACCTACCCCCTGACACACTCTGAGTACTAAGCCACTTTGATTGACACACTTCACACGCTATCAGAACCAAGGGGCCCACTTGCACCCAACGATTCATTTCCTACGTTCAACTATAAATAGCTCATTTCAATACACATGAAGGTTACGTTGTTCTAACTTACACTTTACTATTACATCGCTTGAGCATTCACTGAGTTCTGACACTCTTCTAACTTGAGCGTCGGAGAATCTTCGCAGGTGGCACCACCTTTCGCCCCCCCTTTTTGCAACGTGAAACGTTGGTGTGAAGGATCTCCAGGACAACAAGACCGGCTTCTCCCACTTAGAGACCGGATTAATACACCGGATACTCACTGTTCCGGTGTGCAAACCCTAAAAACACCTATATTCTTGTGGCTGGTCCCACACCGGATCCTAGACCCCGGTTCAGACCAGTTCATTGGCACGCCCAGTGGGACTCGTTAGAGTTATTCCCATTTTCGCAGAAGTTTGGTTGTCACGATGGAAGGTGATGGGAGAGATTTCGTTGATGGTCACGTGGAGGATGTGACCCATCAACAGACTGGAAGGAGACTTGTCTTCGAGTCCCCTGTAACTCAAACCCGGAGGATGGTGCAAGTGCAAACGCCTGACCCTCGCGATGAGGTTATCAGGAAACTCAGGGAGGAGCTGATGGAGTTGAAGCGGGAGAGAGGAGGAGCTGGGGACAGGGTAACGTCCCATGCAGAAGAGACTCACCACGCATCAGCGAGGGGCAGGTCTACAGCCCTCCAGTATTCGAAGATCCCCACGTATGAAGAGAGAGAGCAGACTCAAGACTCTGATGATAGAGTCAGTACCAGGAGAAGGGAGCAGGCGGTGGTGACTTCAGGGACGTACAAGCTCAGTGTCCCTTTCTCAAGAAGGCTGATGAGCATTGCCATCCCGAAACATTTGTAAACAACTCAGCCACTGTCGATAGGGAAGTATAATGGAGAAACCGATCCCACTAAGCATTTGGATGCTTATGTGTATGAAGCTATGTATTTGGGAGCAGATGAAGATGTTATGTGTAGGATGTTCCCAAGAACACTAACGGAGGAGGCTCTCAGCTGGTTTAAAAGCTTATCCTCAGGATCTATAGACTCTTGGGAGGAAATGACCGCTGCATTTGAAAGCCATTTTGTCATCTCTAGGGATATCCCAAGAACTTCTCACACCCTGGCCCAGATAAGGCAGGGAGAAACTGAAACTCTTAAGGAGTTCTTGAAAAGGTTTTATAAGGAGGCAGCTTTGGTCCCTAACCTCACGGAGGCCATACAACTTCATATTGTAGTGGAAGCTCTTCAGCCTGGTTCAGCCTTTGCCCTATCTTTGGCAAAGAGCCCCCCAACAACCTTCAAGGAGTTTCGAAGGAAAGCTTCCAAATACGTGGGCATAGAGATGCACCTGGAGGCAACCGCAACAAGAATGAAGCCTTCAGCACCTACTCAGCAGCCACGGAGAGAAAAGGAGAGAGTGAGACCTGAGAAGCATGCCTTTAGAGAAGACTTTGTAAACGCTTGCCCGCATCCACGAGATAGGCGTGTATCATCGTTCAATAACTATGCTCCGTTGAACACCAGGCACTCCCAAATCATGAGGGAGGTTGGTTGGCCAACGTTGAACGTCTTTGGTATAAGGAAACCATCCCCAGTCAAGAGGGGTGGTAACCCACGCAAGTATTGCACTTTCCATGAAGAGACAGGACACAATACTGATGAGTGCAAGGCATTAAAGAATACGGTGGAAACTCTCATTCGAGAAGGAAAGCTGAAGCAGTATTTGTTCAAGGAGAAATCTGTAGACGAGCCTCAGAGGATGGAAAAAAGGAGTAGAGATCCTGATGACGAAGATGATAATACACGTAATCCAGCAAGGAAGTTCACTGTAGCTGAAAAGCAGAAGGGAGTAGTGATTGCTGGAGGTGCCCAACAAAATAACATGCCCCAGCAGCAGAGGCAGGGCAGACGGGAAGTGATTGAGATGATAGCTGGAGGATTTGCGGGAGGAGGAGCGTTAATCACAGCACGAAAGAATCACCACAGGATGATTCTGTCTGTCCAGGGCAAACCAAGGGATAACCGCCCTTTCAGGGACGGTATGGCAGCTCCGACGGTGTCATTTACTGATGATGACTTTGGCCCAACAATTCCAGGAGGTGATGATGCAGTAGTTATCGTGGCAATCATAGCCAACAAGGATGTCAAGAGGATCCTTGTCGATCAGGGAAGTTCTTGTGATGTTATCTTTTATAATTGTTTCAAACGAATGGGTTTCAATGATGCAGATTTACAACCTTACACGCAAGAACTCACAGCATTTAATGGAGCCAAGCAACCCACCAAGGGGTATCTTGACACTCTGATTTCTTTTGAAGGAGAGCCTGGAGCGAGAACAGTCAAGTCAAGAATTCTGGTGATTGATATGGAATCCCCATACAACGGTATCATAGGCCGTCCTACACTGAATGCGATGGAAGCAATTGTATCCACTCCTCACCTCTTGATCAAATTCATTGACAAGGACAACGGTGTGTCCTCTGTCCGTGGTGATCAGGAGATGGCTCAATATTGTTATAACCTGAGCCTCAACATGGTCAAGTTGGAAGCATTCAACAAGAAGAGGAAGCTGAACGACGGAGGAACAGTGGCAGGGTCTGTCAGTCTAATTGATCTGGACCCCAGAGCAGAATTGAAGATTGATCCACTCAATCCCTCTAAGCCCACACCGGATGGTGGTTCCAGGGATGTTGTCTTAGGGGATTCCCCAGAGAAGGTCACGCACATCAATGATAAGCTGGAGTTTGCTATGGAACAACGCTTATTAGCCCTTCTGCAGGAGTTCAAGGATCTTTTCGCATGGACAGCAGCAGACATGCCTGGGATGGACCCTGATTTCTGTTGCCACAAGCTTGCTGTGTACCCTGAAACAAGACCGGTGGACCAGAAGAAGAGGAGGTTGGGACCGGAGAAGCAGAGGGCAGCTTGTGAGCAGATGGAGGAGTTGTTGAAAGCGGGCTTTATAAGGGAGATACGCTACTCTTCTTGGCTTTCTAATGTAGTTATGGTGCAGAAAACTAATGGCAAATGGAGAATGTGCACAGATTATGTGGATCTTAACCGTTGCTGCCCCAAGGATCCATATCCCCTGCCCAACATTGATCGCATGGTGGATGATTCATCTGGTTACCAGTACCTCAGTTTCATGGATGCTTATTCGGGGTATAACCAGATTCCGATGTGGGAGGGAGACCAAGAGAAAACTGCCTTTATCAATGACCGCGGTGTTTTCTGCTACACCGTCATGCCTTTTGGATTGAAGAACGCCGGCGCTACCTATCAGCGCATGATTAACAAAGTCTTTGAAGGGATGCACACCAGGCTGGTCGAAGTTTATATAGATGATATTATAGCCAAAACGCCCGCTGGAGGAGACCACATTGAAGATCTGCGCCAAGTTTTCACTAGGCTTCGACAGTACAACATGAGGTTAAACCCCTTAAAATGCACCTTTGCCGTTCCAGCTGGGAAATTCTTGGGATTCATGTTGACCCAGCGAGGCATTGAGGCTAACCCTGGGAAGTGTCAAGCAATCTTGGATATGCAGAGCCCCAAGAGCCTGAGGGAAGTCCAATCATTGAATGGGAAGGTAGCCGCTCTGGCTCTTTTCATGCCCAAAATGGCACACAGACCCCTTCCCCTGTATAAGGCGTTGAAGAAACACAAGAATTTTGAATGGGGAGAGGATCAAGAACAAGCCTTCCAGCAACTCAAGGCCGTTCTCTCGAGTCCACCAATTTTAGTTAAGCCTGACCCTGGTGAGACTTTGATCTTGTATTTAGCAATCTCTGATGAAGCCCTAGGCGTGGCCTTGGTTAAAGAAACCCCTGAAGGGCAGAGGCCGGTGTACTTTACTAGTAAGACGCTTCAGGGGGTGGAAGGAAGGTATCAGAAGATTGAGAAAGCTGCTCTAGCAGTCGTGTGGGCATCACGACGGTTGAGGCCCTATTTCCACGCGCACCCAGTACTGGTGAGGACGGATTTGCCTCTCCGATCAGTGCTTAGCAAGCCAGTCCTCGCCGGAAGGATGATAAAATGGTTTATCGAGTTGTCTGAATTTGAAATTTCGTATGAGCCTCGAGGAGCCATCAAGGCGCAAGTGTTGGCTGATTTTGTTGTGGAGATGACTGGGGCGGACCCTGCCACCCCTCGAGCGCATTGGACCATTTACGTTGATGGATCGTTGAATAGCAAAGGTTGTGGAGCAGGTGTTGTGGTAGAAAGTGATGATGGTGTACACCTAGAAATTTCCCTCCGATTCAATTTCAAGACCTCCAACAACCAGGCTGAATACGAAGCATGCTTGGCCGGTCTCCGTGCGGCGATTGACATCGGAGCATCAGCAGTCACACTGTGCAGTGATTCTCAATTGGTGATTTCACAGATCCAGGGGGAGTACCAAGCGAAGGAGCCGCAACTTCAATTGTACTTGAATTGTGTTAATGAGTTGAAGGGAAGATTTGAAGTTTTAGAGTTCAAGCATGTGCCCAGAGAGGAAAACACCAGAGCGGACATCTTGTCAAGACTTGCAAGTACAAAGCAGCCCGACAGCACAACAACGGTGGTTCAAAGCACTTTGACATCACCTAGCATACCTCTGTACCCTTCTCTGAATGCTGTCATGGTGAGCTATCCATATGAGGATTCTTGGGTCATCCCCTATATTCGCTATCTGGCTGATGGTCAACTTCCCACTGATGAGAAGGAGAGGAGACGAGTGAGGAGGGAGTTACCATATTTTACTATGGTTGATGGTGTTCTCTACAAAAGGGGATTCTCTGTCCCATATCTTTTGTGTTTGAGAGAGGATGAGGTTCAAGCGGTTTTGGAGGAAGTGCACGAGGGGCAATGTGGGCACCATGCTGGGGGTCGGAGCTTAATGAGAAAAGTCCTCAGGGCTGGATATTGGTGGCCCACTGTGAAGCAGGATTCTGCAGATTTTGTTAGGAAGTGCGACGCTTGTCAAAAATTCTCCAATCTCCACCATACACCAGCCCAAGAGTTGTCCTCATCTGCTGTACCTTGGCCGTTCTACCAGTGGGGCCTTGATATTTTTGGTCCATTCCCCACTGCGCCAGGAGGTATCAAATATTTGATCGTGGGGGTAGACTACTTCACCAAGTGGATCGAGGCAGAATTAGTAGTGCATATCACTTCTGCGCGAACAAGATGTTTCGTGTATGAAAATATCATAGCTCGATTCGGGGTGCCAGGACGGATTGTGACTGACAACGGCACCCAGTTTACAGACAAAAAGTTCACAGATTTGCTTGAAGGACTGGGGATAATCCAGATATTTTCGTCTGTTGAACACCCCCAAACCAATGGACAAGCGGAGGTAGCCAATCGAGAAGTGCTAAAGGGGTTGAAGAAGCGTCTGGGAGAAGCGAAGGGAGGATGGACTGACCAGCTATGTCATGTTTTATGGGCATACCGCACCACGCCTCATTCTTCAACTAACGAATCCCCATACCGGTTAACGTACGGGGTTGAGGCGATGATTCCAGTGGAGCTACAAACAAGATCGGCTCGTGTGGAGTATTTTTCAGCTGAAGATAACAACGCCAATTTGGCATCAGAACTGGACGTCCTCCAGGAGTTAAGGGAAAAGGCTTTTGTCAGAGATCAGGCAGTAAAAGTAAAGGCAGCACTCCGGTATAATAAACGTGTCCAGTACAGAGCTTTCAACACCGGAGATCTTGTTTTGAGAAAGGCGAGTGTGGGGAATAAATTCGCTCACCAAGGAAAGCTAGCACCGATGTGGGAAGGTCCTTATAGAGTTTCTGAAGTGACTGGAAAAGGGTCATACCGGTTGGAAGAACTTGATGGAACTCCAATCCGCAACAAATGGAACACTCAGAACTTACGTGTTTATTACAGCTAGTTAGTAAGACGGCGTGTACTCTTTTTCCTTACTTGAGTTTTTTCCCATCGGGTTTTCTCAAGAAGGTTTTAATGAGGCATGACCCCAACTACGCTCTCTTTGTAATGTACTTTCAATCTTAATGAGAATACAGTTTAACTGCCCTATCGCTCTCACTTTTCTTATGTGTTGCAATTTATAGCCGTAGCTTAACACGCATACACCTCAGGGCGGAGGAATTCAACTACCAATTCTGTAGTTGATGATGTAACTCCTCGAGGGACTGATGAAGACCCCTCAGGACGGATGATCTCAATCACACATCGTGTGTTTTGACGATGTAACTCCTTGAGGTGGAATGGGTTGTAGGGCTGGTCCTTTTTCAAGGCCACAAACCGAACCCCATTCGAAGACCAAATGGGTTGTAGGGCTGGTCCTTTTTCAAGGCCACAAACCGAACCCTATTCGAAGACCAAATGGGTTGTAGGGCTGGTCCTTTTTCAAGGCCACAAACCGAACCCCATTCGAAGACCAAATGGGTTGTAGGGCTGGTCCTTTTTCAAGGCCACAAACCGAACCCCATTCGAAGACAACATGGGTTGTAGGGCTGGTCCTTTCTCAAGGCCACAAACCGAACCCCATTCGAAGACCAAATGGGTTGTAGGGCTGGTCCTTTTTCAAGGCCACAAACCGAACCCTATTCGAAGACAACATGGGTTGTAGGGCTGGTCCTTCCTCAAGGCCACAAACCGAACCCCATGCGAAGGCTTGGGCGCAGTAGGCTGGTTCATACAGAAAACCACGCTGAACCCCGAGTAACGGGCGCAGTAGGTTCAGGATTAGCTCTGATCCGAACCCCGTGTTGAAGGCTTGGATTGTAGGATTGCACCGAACTCCAAGTACGGTTAGTAGGATCGAACCGAACACCGTGTGAAGACTTGAGATGTAGGACCAAACCGAACCTCAAGAGAAAGGCGTAAAGCTTACCCTTGTCAAAGCTGTACCAAAATTCAAAGGCAAAGTCCATCCTCAATTATGGAATATCCACCACAGAGCGGTTGAACGCTAACGTACCCGCTCTACATCTTTGAGGACAGATGAGAATTTCTATCTTTTTAAGAAGTTAAAAGGTAATTCTTGAGATAAAATTTCCCTTCCCAATGTACTTATACTTGGGGACAAGGCATACTTTAACTTAATTGTCGCTTCTTTGTTACAATTTGTTATCTTAATCCGGTGTGATAAGTACGCTTTAAGCAGCTAGGTAACCACACAGAACGGATTCATAAAGCATTGAAAATAATAAAGTGTTTTGTATAGCACTAAGTTATCCAGCAATCATACATTCGACGCAAGCAGTTGAAGAGAAGCAACAGTAAATTTTATTTCCAAAAATAAGAAATTATGCAGGTCACAAAGTAGTTAAAGACTGGAGCTGATCCCAGTACACAGCTATGAATAAAGCATAAATTAAGAGGCCGGTGCCTGATCCTCCGCAGTGGGCACTCCTGTCCTCTCCTTTTTGTCCTCTGCTCCAGCTTGGGCACCTTCTTGCGTTTCAGCTCCAGAGGCAGCGGTGGACGTTGTTGGCTCCATACTTTGACCTTCTGGAAGGGGAGGCAGTTCATACAGAGATGCACGGGGTTCATGGTGCGAGCCGTCCTTATGTACTTCGACAAGTTTTCCCCCATGGAATTCGAAGAACGGATCCAATCCGTACAGATTCAGCTTCACTCCAGGGTTACGATAATAAACTTGACGGAGGGCCAGGCCGAAGGATTCATACGCCACATTTTTGTATATCTCCAAGGCTTTGGCAGCCTTGGCCTTCGCAGCAGTTAATCTTCTTTGAACCTTGGCAAAATCCTCTTCTGAAGGCCCAACACTCGCACCACCCTTCTTGAGTTCTTCAATTTGGGCTTGCATCTCCTTCCGAAGGCTCTCCCACTCCCCAAGGTCTTTGTTGCGACCGTCCTCCATAATTTTGAGATCGTCAGCAAGCTTAACCGATCTCTTCTTCTCCAGTTGTAATTCTTCTTCGAGGAGGGGTATGGATTTGTTCTGTTTCTGAAGGTCGGCAACTTCCCGCTCTAGAGCCTTGTTGGCAAAATGAACTTGGCTTGCCTCCTCAATTTTCCTCTGGAGCGTTTCCTTGGTTTTCTTCAATTCCGACTCCACGCCTCTATGAACTTCAGCTTGTTTGGCTGCCCATACCTCTTTCACAGCAATTTCGGTTTCAAGCTTTTCAACCTGCTCCATATAAGTGGCCTTCTCGCTGAGGGACTCAAGGAGACCGGACAGTTCATCCAACTGCCAACGGCCCGCCCTGCAAGCACCTCGAACCCCAGCAGCGTCGAGGGAAGGGCGGAGGCAATATCATGCCTTTGGAAGAGTGGGAGGCATGGACCCCTGAAACCACAAGTAAGGAGTGAGGAAGGAGTCACGCGGAGGATCAAACGCCGGAGGAGGACCATTCCCAGAGTCCGGCTCTGAAGCATTCTGTGAAGAAGGGGTAGAGGATTCAGGAACGGGCTTCTTTCCCTTATCCTTCTTCAATCCAGTTTCTTCGAGCGTTTTCTGACGCTTCTTCACAGGGTCATCAGAGGAGGGCTTTTCTTGATCTGCCTCTTTAGCAAGGTGCCTCTTTTTCTTCTTCTTCTCTGGGACGGCCTCCTCGTCGCCCACTCCAGTGGCCTCAGCTTGTTTTTCTGTTTCCTCCTCATCAAAGAGAGGAACTTCTTCACCTACTGCCGAGGTCAGGGGAATGAGTGGAGCTTTGGTGGCGTTCCTTTTCGCCTGAATCTCATTCTCCTTGGAGGAGGAGTCATCATCAGCCATCATGGTCCTTAAGGACAACATTTCGGGGCAGGCTTTTTCAATTTGTTCTGTAAAACAAGAAAAGTGGAGTTAGCACGTGAGAAGAGGATAATCAAAACAGAATAACTATACAACACAAATAGAGTAAGAGCGGATATTACGGAGGTAGGTGTTTCGGATGTCATCCTCTGCCAAAAGGAGCCTGCTGGAAAACCCTTTGAGGGTCTTCGAGGCCGTCTGCATGGCGCTCAAGACCTCAACAGAATGAGAGGAGAGTTCACTCTCATCTGTGTAATAAGCACGACTCATGAGGAGAAAATGCTCGTGCGTCCAGCTAAGAGGAAACTTGGTAAATCCCTCCTTGTTTCGCCAGAAGACCGGCTTATTCGGTTGAATACGGACCCGCGTGTAGTAATGCTTGAAGGAGCGTCCATCCACCTTCACGGATTCCGTATAAGATTTGAAATTTATCACCCTTGAGTCACTACGGAGGGTAATGAACCCAAGGCCGCCCTTCTTATTAGCACGGCGGACCACTTGGCAATAGTAGAACAGTTTGGCCACAGTGGCGGAGAAGTTGAAATGCTCCCCCAGAATCTCTAGAGCCCGGACCAGACCCCAACTGTTGGGATGCAGTTGTGTAAGGGCGCAGTCTAAGAAGCATAGAACGGCCATCTGGAATTCCGTCATGGGGAAGCGTACCCCCAATTTCAAGAAGACGAAGTTGTACATGTAGACCGACCTCTCATCAGGGACTCTGTGGCATACTCTCTCAGAGGGACGTGGTGCCAGCACAGCGTATCGCGCTTTGTATTTCTTGTCTGAGTATATTTTGCAGCGGAAAGAGACCGTGCATTCTTCCTCACTCGCATGGTGCGAAGGGATCTCTAGGAATTCCTCTTCCACCCAGCAGTAGGGTTTCTCCCTGTTGAGCTTTTCCCAGTCAAGCCGGTGTGCCACAACGTTGACACATCCTTCAGCAGAGCGGAGAACTGGTGTTTTTCCACGTCCCGGAAGATCCATAGTTGTGCAGGCACGGTGGAACGCGTACGTGCTGTGGTAAAAAGCAACATCGTCAGAGAGATAACCTTCAGCACTTGACCCTTCATCAGAGCGGCTGGTAGCCCTCGAGTCAAGGGGAACCTCAGAGCGGCGTTAGGAAGAGGACGCTCGTGAGGAAGAAGCTTCAGCTCTCTCTGAGCGACGAGGCCCAGCCACAGGAAGATTCACTGGAATCCTCCCACCACGGTGGCTAAGGGGGGCACGAGAGCCAAAACTCCCCCTGTTTGAAGGACCAGCGTTGCCTGCTCCAGGGCGCATGGTGGAAACAGAATGAACAAAAATTGCAAGGAGTTGAAGGAAAGGGAGGTTACCTAAAGGAAGAAGATCTTTGAGAAGTTTGAAGACGGCAGAGAAATTTCCAAGAAATTTGAGCAGAAGTTCACTAAGCTTGAAAACAAGAGTGGATTCCAAAATCTGCTAAGAGCCCCTTTTATAGGTAACGAGGAGGCATAGTGTTCCGTCGAAGGTCACAATGCTTGCCTCAAAACGCAACCTTTCAAATTGAAACGACTCCGTCGTTTCGTCACGTACGAGCGCGAAAATGGTAACGTTTCAGTAAACGTTTTGGCAAAATGGGCCCCCCTTTTAGTTTGAATCCAGGCCCAATAAGCCCAATCGACGGTTACACTCTTGGATAATGATGGCTCGTGCGTAAAAAATGCATTTAATGTCCAATCATGCCATGCGCATTTAATGCCTTTCAACCACTTTTCGAATACCAAGGGTTTTGATTCTCAAAGACTCTTGGGATTTCCATCATTTATTTTACGCTGTCTGAATCCGTTGTACGCAGCGCGAGAAGAGCGGTCACTCGTTTATTAGAGCGGATGCCACAGAGCTTCCAGAGACCTTCTTGAATGTACCACCGGCATCCAGACTTCTCCAGAGTTGTGTAGCTCATATGAGCAACTTAACAGTCCCTCATACAAGCTAGGGGACAGATGATCCGGTCTGGATACCGGCCTCGATCTTGTGACGTCAGAGTGACCTCATATAAGGAAAACTGGTGTCTTGGTTCAACATTACCACACCGGATATCCGATGTCTAGCCTTCTGTTCTCATCTCACAACCGCCCCACTTATTTTCTCTATAACGGATCATTGTTCATTTTCACAGAACATTTATATAACTGTTAGTTTCTCAGTCACAGCGAGATAAGAGCCCCTAATAACTTATCAGCGAAGATACTGTATGTAGCAAAATATGTCACGTCAATGGCCTCAGAAAGCAAGTACATGTGTCAGCAGATTATGCGGAAAGGTGATTATCCTCTCTTCTTCCTATAGGATCGTACTCTGATAATTGACCTACCCCCCTGACACACTCTGAGTACTGAGCCACTTTGATTGACACACTTCACATGCTATCAGAACCAAGGGGCCCACTTGCACCCAACGATTCATTTCCTACGTTCAACTATAAATAGCTCATTTCAATACACATGCAAGGTTACGTTGTTCTAACTTACACTTTACTATTACATCGCTTGAGCATTCACTGAGTTCTTACACTCTTCTAACTTGAGCGTCGGAGAATCTTCGCAGGTGGCACCACCTTTCGCCCCCCCCCCCCCTTTGCAACGTGAAACGTTGGTGTGAAGGATCTCCAAGACAACAAGACCGGCTTCTCCCACTTAGAGACCGGATTAATACACCGGATACTCACTGTTCTGGTGTGCAAACCCTAAAAACACCTATATTCTTGTGGCTGGTCCCACACCGGATCCTAGACCCCGGTTCAGACCAGTTCACAAACTATACTCTTAAATTCAGTATAAAACCATATACAAAATATTCATGAATATGCACAAGTGGTTTATTATTTATGGATGATGTTAATATTATGATGATAAAAATATAAAAATGGAAACAAACACAAACAAAAGTGTTGGGGTTAGGTTTCACCTTTCTCCATCTCTAACATATAATATCCTACTTAGTATGATTACAAAGATAATCAAGTTCTTGTAACATAAAATTCACTAAACTTGATCCCTCAGCAAATAGATTCTAAATAATAGTAGTAAATATCGATCCTTTAAATATTTTTCTGTATTGTTTACTTTAAGAAAAGACACATTAACAACCATTAAATTCAACTATATCCATATATAAATAATAATTAAGGAGTATTTCATTCACAAAACCCGTTTGGACTGTTGCAGAAACTAAAAAGATGAAAACAATGATAATTATAGATTTCTCATCACATGTACTCTTAGCAAATCAGAATACAACAAAGTTTTCAACTATAAGACAACTAAATAGGTCTAGGATTCCCTTTAAAGAAACTATGAAGAAACCTCCAAAGTTAAAAGATCCAAAAGAAAATTGTTGATTAAACAATATGATAACTTTATAATGAAGGACAATGAAACCATAGACCAAACTTTAGAAGATTCCAAACCTTGCTGGATGAGCTCCAAGTTGTTGGAACCACTTTTACAACTAAAGACATCAATGTCAAACTATTAGGAAGCCTACCTGATAAATTTGATATGAAGTGTTTAGCTCTTAAAGAAGCAAAAGACCTCAGCACTTTCAAAATTGAGGAACTACTTAGAGTTCTCAGAATGGATGAAAGAAGGTTGGAGAAAAAAGAGATAGCAAGACAAGAAAGTTCAAAGTTCACTGCTTTCAAGTCCTCCAGCCAATAACCAAAAAGAAAATCCAAAGCTCTCCAAGCTAAAGAAGCTTTTAGTTCAGCCTCAACCTAAGAAGGATGCATAAAATACAAATAATGAAATTACTTTTATCACCAAGAGACTCCAAAGGCTTTCAAAGCTTAATACTGAATTAGTAAAAGTCAATGATGACTCCTAAGAATATGTACTCATTTCTGTTAAAGAACCCCTATTTTTCTCTCTATGTGCACGGTTCATCTGAAACTCAGTTCATAAATGCACCCTATGAACTCAGTCCACTCAACCGATTTCATACCTTTATTACCTACGAACACGACAAAAATGAACTCATTCTCGTAATCGAGTTCATAGCCCTATTTCAACCGAGTTCATAGACCCTTTCTACACTATTATCAATTCAAAATTTTAATCTACCTATTTAATTAAATCGTATTTTTAATTTACTAACTGATCCGATGTGCATACCGGTCCCCAAAAGGCTAGCGACACTAGTTACAGTAGAATAGAAAATAAATGCTAAGTCATTAAATACGTGGTGGAGTACCTATAAAAACTAGACTGGTGAGCAACCTCAATACGGATCTATGAGCCTGACCCCAGTCAAAAAAGCTGACACCTAAATCAGAGTTAAACACAAATGGGCAACTTACTTCTGCATAAAGATTGTAGCAAACTATTCATTATCAGGGGTCAAATCACAACTCACTCAGGGAAGTTTTATAAATATAAGCCATTCATTAATTTCACAGTAACAACATTCACTATCCCTAACTACCTTCGTAATCTCTTTATTTCTCATAATACCCGTATCAGAGTCCCTTTTGTAGGTACACCTTCAGTGTGTCCCATCAACCACGGTTGGAATTGACTCAAGAGCATACCCTAGTGTGAAGGGCACAACGTTCCACTGAATCTGTGTTTATAATACCGGACTCTCATTGAGACAGTGTAAAAAGAAAAGAGTGAGAAGTTCATTTGACATCGATTAGACAAGGTGTACTTTATACCTCGGACACCGGTCAGATCACTAACAACTCACAATTTAATTTAAATTGTTGTTCAATTAATTTAATTAATTTATTTAATGTAATAATATTTAATTTTAAAAAAATAGGATGTTATAGGTATGTCCTCCTTTTGTTTGGTGGCCAGTGTGTTCTGATAATTGGAGGCCTCCCTTTCCTCTAATCGGTGGTTTCACAAGTCCAGTTTTCTTTTTTCGGTTCTTCCACAGTGCATTGCAATGTTTTATTGAGAGCCAAAACCTTTTCTAGTTGATTGTCCCTATGACACAGGCATCACTTGGGCCTTTTTATTGGGTTTGCTTTCCATTTGTATATATTTTATTTTCATGTTATTAGTTTTAGAAATATTTTAGGATTAGAAATTAAGACTTAGTTTTGGGCCTTGCATGGTCATATTTTCCATTTTGTGCCATTTTTAGGCCTTGTATAGGTGTTAGCTTGCTTTGGGCTCCTTTTGGGCCATGTAGTTTTAGTTTTTAGGCCTTGGGTGAAGCTTTTTCAAGCCCACCTAAGCCAAATCTGAATTTTAGCTTTCAAGGAGGTATAAAGACCTCTCTCCTTTGTAAAACTCTCATAATTTGAATTTTAGTGAGATTTAAGAGTGAGATGTTCCTCCTTCTCTCTAGAAAGTAGAAGCAACTAGGCTCATTTCTATAGTCTTATCCTTTGGCCTTCTCCCTAAGGTGGTGACCTCCTTACCTTATCTCTCTAAGCCAAAAGAGTGGCGGATCCACACCTCCTCCCTTGCCTCTCCATCTTTCCTTCCGTTTCTCCTAGTTTCCTTAGGTTAGATCTAGTTTGTTTTCACTACATTTCCTTTATTTCCTTCTCAAGTTACCTCACGGCCTGTACATGGAACCTTTATAACCGTGAGCTTCTCCTTCCATTGAAGAGCTTCAAGGATCTAAGCATTGCTAGAGAAGAGGATCCACCTTCCATGCTTCATAAGGCACGTAAGTCCTACAACAATTGGTATTATAAGTCTCTCATTCTTTAGCATTTCTTAGATCTGATTGTAGGAATTAGGTGCCTTATGAAGCATGGAAGGTGGATCCTTTTCTCTAGCAAATGGAAGGAGAAGCTCACGGTTATGAATGTTCCATGTGTAGGTTGAGAGGTAACTTGAGAAGGAAATGAAGGAAATATAGTGAAAAGAAACTAGATCTAACCTAAGGAAACTAGGAGAAATGGAATGAGAGTGGAGAGGCAAGGGAGGAGGTGTGGATTCGCCACTCTCTAGGCTTAGAAAGATAAGGTAAGGAGGTCACCACCTTTGAGAGAAGGCCAAAGGATAAGACTATAGAAAGGATCCTAGTTGCTTCTACTTTCTAGAGAGAATGAGGAGCATCTCACTCTAAAATCTCACTAAAATTCAAATTATGAGAGTTTTACAAAGGAGAGAGGTCTTTATACCTCCTTGAAAGCTAAAATTCAAATGTGGCTTGGGTGGGCTTGAAAAAGCTCCACCCAAGGCCCAAAAACTAAAACTATATGGCCCAAAAGGAGCCCAAAGCAAGCTAACACCTATAAAATGGAAAATATGACCAAGTAAGGCCCAAAACTAAGTCCTAATTTCTAATCCTAAAATATTTCTAAAACTAATAACATGAAAATAAAATATATACAAATGGAAAGCAAGTCCAATAAAGAGGCCCAAGTGATGCCTGTGTCACCCTGTCTTGATGTCCTCCTTGGTTCTCCTGGTGATTTCCATCGTCTCTCCGGCTAAGGTTGTTGCTCGTGGTCACCATTTTCTTCTTCTTTGGAGTCAGTTCTTCTCTATGTGATGCAGGAACCGTTCTACCGGGTCTCATGGTGGGCGTCAAAATATTCACTCTTGAGCATGTAAAGACTAAATCTTAAAGAATTACTCTAGGAGAATTAGGGTTCTATTTTTATCTTTTAAATGAACATAAACACCTTATATACACCTTATATATATATATATATATATATATATATATATAAATATCAATATACTTGAAGTTGAAACTTCTTTCTCTTTTTTACTCGTCCCCCTCTCGTATTTACCCTGTCGTCTAATACCCTTTTGATTTATCAATCCCCTTTCTAATTTGTGGTGTATTTTACATTTTTTTTAAATAGTTAATCACGAGTCATTATAATGATTGAACCCACAGTCATGAGGAACCAATTGAAGCGGTCGATCCATGCAAAAATGGAACAGTTGGAAGGGATGAAGTTAGGGTTCTTGTAATAAAAGAGTGAAAGAGATAATGACTTTCGTAATTTTTTTTTTAAAATTACACACAAAAGTCAGAAGTTCTATGTAACGACTAGTGCAATATTATAACTATCCTTTTAAGTATCCTTCCTAGAGAACACATTCCCAAGATAACTTAATCGACTAGTTACTAAATCTGGATAAAAACAATTAGGGTCTAAATCTAATACTCAAGATTACTTAATCAAGCCAAAAATTATTATAATTTTAAAATATATGTTTAATTAATAATTTTTAATTAGTAAGGCTGAGATATACTCTCATTATTTTTTTTGGTTTTTGGATTTTAAGTATGTTAATTTTTTAATTGTTTTTGAATTTAAGATGCATTTATTATGTTTTTACCAACTGATATGGACATGATACCAATATTGATATCGAAATGACCATATCGGTATGTATCACATGAAGTTCGATGTCACAAAACACCCCAAGGTGGTAGGCAAAGTGCAATCCATGATATTTGGTATGAAGCTTATACCTGTATATCTGAGAGGTGTCAAGCCGATACCAGGGGTAATGGATGATAATAGGTTAGACCACCTATCAAGAGCCTATGACCCAATCTATTTAAGGTCTAGTTTGACTCAACCTATAAAAATTAGGCTAAGGTTTTTCAAAACACCTATTTAATTAAATAGTTCAAGTATGAGTTTTTGAAAAAGTCTTTCTAATTTGTTAGACTGGCCTTTTTAAACGTATATATAAGTTTATAAAGAAATATAAGTTTCTACAAAAAAAACAAATATAAGTTGTAATATATTATAGTTTATAAATATATGACATTTTCTATGAATTATAGTTTATAAAATTAAAATTTCCTAAAATCACCTTTAATATGCAAAATTGATAATTAAATGTATATTGTATGTAGGTTGTTAAACTTTGAGAGACATGTTGATTTGTTTAAGACTGATTGATCTATTTAACATATGTTTGTTTGTCTTTTTTAACAATAATTTTGATCCAGAATGCATACCAGACCTCAAGGTTGCTGGACGAGGTGCCTATAAACCTATGCAATGTCATCAAAAGTACAAAGAGTATTGGACAGAGTCACTAAAAACCAATGTCCCAAGTAAGCGTAAGTATGGGTATAAAATGGTAAACTCGGTCAAAATCCTGACATCTGAGTATGAGTTAGATAAGGCATGGGCAACATGTCCCTACAGACACTGTTGCTACAGTAAGTTAGGAGATGGGTCAAATCATTTCTTCTACTCAGGTAATCCCTATAAATACAACTCATTTATTAACTTGAAAAGGATCTCAACGCACATTCTTAAGAACCTCTGTAATCCTTACTTTTCCGTAATATCCTACTGACTTAAGCATCAGAGAATCTTTTACAGGAGAACCTTCGATATGTCCCCTTGACTTCGGTGTGGATTGAACTTCAAATTCACATCCTAACGTAAAGAGCTTAGATCCCCACATGATCTGGGTGTATAATACCGTTCTCCACCGAGACATGTACAAAGTGAGAGATTGAGAGGTTAATTCACACTCCAGTTGCACAAGACAACTCCCGTACCTTAGACAGATCAAATTTAAATCGGGCCTTTATACAGGCTATCAAGCTAAATTAGGCTTTTAAATAGGCTAAGTTATGCCTAAAAATAGGGCCAATGTCAGGAAAGCCAGACTCAAGCCTCAAACTTAAGTATCAAGCCAGACCCAAGCCATATAAAACCTAACTTGGCCCAGCCTATCCCCACTATCGAAACTTGCACATAGGAGTGTCAAAGATTACTACACCAATAATAACTTTACTCGTATTTTAAAAAAAAGTATTTGCACAACCATCATTACAAGTGAACTACCTTTGACTTCTATAGATACTTAACATTAATTACATAAGATACGTTCATCTGATCCTTACGCTTTAGTATTAAATATATCCTTACAAATGAAACTTCAAATTCATCCTACAACACAAAAAATATTAAATATATCACAAACTCCAAGACTTCTTAATACTGAATCTCCGCTATATCAGTATACACATAAATTTGTCACTAATATCATTACTCATTTTAATGCACAACTCAATATACTCAAATATTCTTAAATCTAGTTTACCTTTACTAAATTAATTGAAGAGAAATTCAAGGGAAGGTATAGTAAAAAGATAAATAATAAATATTTATTGAGATTAAAATATCTAATCATTATTTTGATTTTTTAATATAATCTTAAACACCTAAAAAAAAAAGAGAAAGAGTATTGATTTTCTAAAATGTAATTAAGGCTCCGAAGTTTAAAAAGGTTATTTTTGGATAACGATAAGAATATGACGTTGGAAATGGTTATCGTACGGTTCAGCGGTAGCAAGGGCCTTGTGAGTGTCGGCAAAAACATGAAACCTAAGAAAATAACGTAAGTCCTCATTTCATTTTTATTCCTAAGATTGATATGGGTATTAACTCAACCTTGCACTAAATAAAATAAATTAAAAAATAAATATTAATAATTTTACAGAAAATAAAGTAATTTTGTTCATGATGATTTTAAATTATTTCAAGAATTAAAGTAATAATTTTTAAAAATCAAAATTAAAGTGGATGATACAACCAATTTTTACAAATGGAAGTAAAGATTTATTAAAAAAATAACATGCTGATCACTTAATAGAAAATTAAAAATTAAAAAATAAAAAATAAAAAAAATTAATAACAAACGGTGGGGGAGTGGAATGTAACCATAAGAATTCCACAAGAAAAAACAGTGAACGTTAAAAGAGAGTAATTGTGCTGACAGCACAAAGTGACAACTGTTACTGTTGTCTTCTTGCTCTTTCCTTCCATTAGTCACGAGCACTTCCTTTTCGGTTTACACATTCCACGTGTTGTGCCTCTTTTGCTTTTTTATTTTTTTTCTCTTAGACTTTGTATTTCTATTTATTATTTTATGGCAGTATTTAAAAATATTAAAATAAAATTTTGAAACCCTTAAATGAAAATTTAGTGGTTGCCTTACATTTTCTTCCAAAGACTATAATAGTATCTACAGATTGCAGAATCCAGTAGCAACATTTGTCGAAACAGTAGTATAATTTATAAAGCTAATAAATGACGGAGTGAATATTTGTTGTATATGTATCTTATAAGAAAGGTTGTGTGAGAAAAGTGAATATGAATCGTATAATTATGGATAGTTGATATTAAAAATTGTTTAAAGTTACATGATCACTTAAAAAATTATATGATTTTTTTAAAAATTCATATACTTAATTTCAATCATCCATGATATGTTTGTACAACTATTTCACCTCTCATTCCTACATAATAAAGTGTTTCTCATATGATATATATATATATATATATATATATATATATATATATATATATATATATATATATATATATATATTCATTTAACTATTCCGTGCTGAAGATTGTCATCTAGCCTAGTTTCAAAAGTAAAAATTATTCGAGCTTTTTTCTTCAACGATATTGTGATTACTTTTTGTCTAACCAAAAGGTTTTATTGAGTTAAATCACCAGTTGTATCAAAAACACAGTCAAATTCATCAAGTGCAATTAATGTGTCGTAAAAAAAATGTTTTTTTAAGTTATTTGACTTTTATTATAATAAATCGAGTCAAACATTATCTAAATAATTGATAGTAAATTTTAGGGGCTGTCTTGTGAAATAGAAGGAGTACCTTAGCTGTAACTAGAATTCAATTAAAAATGTGTCTCTTTTTTTTTTTCTTTTACTGAACTAAGACTTTCTGAATCAGATAAGCAAGGATGCATGTGAGAGTGGCACTTGCAACAGCCATTCAAATGGTTGAAATCACAATGTTATTCACACGATTTCATATTATACATATCTAAAATAAAAAATAATACTTCATTTTATAAGTCTTTATAAAATTATTAGTTACTTATGTGTAATTAATATATTATAATAAGGTTTAATTTTAATCAAGGATAAATTTAAAAAGATGAAATTGTCAATTACAATCCCGATATAATCATGTGTCTTTTAAAACATGAGTTTATAATAAAAATGGAGTGAGTAATATATAGATAGTGAATAAAATAATATCTGATAATTGATAAATATAACAGAAGACTAGTAATTAAAATTTATAGAAAATGCTAATAAACATTCTAAGGGTATTGATTAAAAACATAAAAATAAAAAAAATATTTTAAAAAATTATTAAAACTCACTCATTATAATTTCTAAATAAACTTTAGATAACTTTTAATAAAAAACTATATTTTTACTTTCTTAAATAATACTATTATAGAACTCATTAACCGTACCCAAAAATTATTAGAAAAATGCAAAATCGAATGTGAGATTTATTAATGAAAATATAAGACTCGCGCAATTTTACATTTTTCAACAAATTTTGTTTTAATTTGCAGTCTTTAATTTGAGTTCAATTAATATAAATGAATTGTGATACGTATTAAAATTATGAAAAGACTCGTAAATTAAATATATATTTTTTTAAGTAATGAAAAACCTAAACTATGATTTTTAGTAAAACCTCAAACATAATTTTCGTTTCAATTCTAGATAGTAATTACATTGATTAAAAATAACACTTATATATATATATATATGATAAGACTGAAATTAATCTTAACTTATAAACTAATGAGTTGAAGGAACTCCGTAATTTTCTAATGCCTATCTTTAACACACACATTAAATGAGTTCAATAATGTATTTAGTTAAATTTGGATGGAGAATTTTTACCTTTCTATAACAATCAAGTGTATTTCGAAACCAAAATAGGATTTATATATATAAAAAATGCATTAATCAGATTTGTCATCTCATCTCATGAATATAATAAACCATGACCCTGCAAGTTGTTCGACTCCTGCAGAGCTGAGCTTGACTGTAGTAGCGCCTTCATAAAGAGGTTCGAATGTGACATTATGAAAACGACCCTTAAGACTTTGTACTTATTTTCTCTTCATTTTCCATGTTATTAAAATTTCAATGTTCAGATCAAGATCTCACTTCCAATATTAAAATCATACAGATTGTAAAACAAACACATAAAATTAAGAAACAGATCACCCAATGTTTCAAGCTTGTCCACTAATGGTGTCTCTATGTGGGCATATATGTATGCTCTTAGATCTTGGATTTCATTATACTGACAACAAATTCAGATTTGGGGCGAATGATTAAGTTCTATTTTTGTTAGGGTCCTACATTGCAAATAATAGTGCTCTTTCGAATCTCATTGCCACTTTTCAATTAACCTAAAGCTATGATATAACAAAGAATGTATGCACTTTCTTAAACCAACCTCGTTCTAAGGTAAAGGCATAATAATTTTCGCAGTAGGATTTGAGATTTGGTTTCATTTTGCTACAGGGTGCATGACTCTAGGCATCACTTTAGCCCTCTTTCGGTATTCAAATAATTTATATAAAATATTCCATTGTTTATGGTCTCACTAATATAGAGAATGGAATATATTCTCACACCTTCCAGAGCAAATGTGGCTCTGGACCAAATTTACTGTAAATATTTCAGAGTATAACATGGAGTGATGGATATGAAGCCGTATACAATTTTGGCAAAAAAAAAAAAAAGTATTTTGATGTTTTAATTTTTGTCTTAATATTTTTTTTTTATCCTTTAATCTTATTTGGTTTAGATTAATCTTATGAAGTCTAAGAAAACTCTCATATTAGTTGGTTTTTTAGTCCAAGTAACGACAGGATTCGCTATGACTTTTTATTATCGTCCGACCGTTACTGAAGCTTTTGTTTCTGTTCAATATATAATGACCGAGGCTAACTTTGGTTGGTTAATTCGATCAGTTCATCGATGGTCAGTTAGTATGATGGTCTTAATGATGATCCTACACGTATTTCGCGTGTATCTCACAGGTGGTTTTAAAAAACCTCGCGAATTAACTTAGGTTACAGGTGTAGTTTTGGCTGTATTGACCGCATCTTTTGGTGTAACTGGCTCATGAACGCACACCCTTAGCTAATTTGGTTCGATGGAAAGATAAACAAGTGGCTCTTTCCATTGTGCAAACAAGATTGGTTGGATTGATCAACACTATTAATAAAGTTAACGATTCTAACTATTAAAATAAGTAATTTGATGATTTGAGATAGCTAGAACTTTAATTTCTTTTATTTTTTTGAGAATGAACTCGTTTTTTATCGTACAAAAATTCTCATAAGTGGATTGATTGTTTTTAAAATTGTGTGGGATTTCTCTTATAAGGTCTTCTTCTAGTCTTTTTTTTATATACACATAAAAATCTTATTTTTGAATTTTTCTTAGTAATTTTTATGAGATCCCATTTGTAATTATTATTTTTAAGGATAAATAATTATTTCAGTCCTTTATTTTTTTAAGACAGAACACCCCAGTTAGTCCCTGTCGCCAACAGAGTCGGACATTTAGGTCCTCTACTTAGTAAGTTGGACCCATAAATCCCTCACGTCCAGTATCGTCGGACACATAGGTCCCTACCGTTAGGCGTCCGTTGGTTTAGGGTGACGTGGGTCGTTATGTGCCAACTAGGACTGCCAGGTACGCACCAAACGACGTCGTTTCCATAAGAAAGTATACGATGTCGTTTAGGCTAAAACAATGGAGCACGACACAGTGGCCTCTTCAATCTCTCACTCCCTCTTTTGTAACCCTAAACGTTAGCCTTTCGATTCCCCTCAATTCTCTCAATTTCATCTCAGTTAACCCTAAACGTAATCCTTCAATTCCCCTCAATTCTTTCAATTTCATCTCTGGTAACCCTAAACCTAATCCTAACCCCCTTAATTTCACCAACGCTCGGAAGTCTCTCTTGTAAACCGAGGCCCTAAATTGGTCAGCGTCGTCAGTGATCGTGTTGGACGGGGGTCGTATTGGGCAGTTTCGTCAGTGATGGGAGATCGCGTTGAGGTTAGTAAACCCGTAGACACCTACATTGGTTCTGTGTTTGCGTATTGTTTGTTTTTGCGTATTGTTTCTGTGTTTGCATATTGGTTCTATATTTGTGTATTGGCTGTGTTGCACTGTATGGTTTATTTTGTTCAAATTTTTTTTTGTTAATGTTTTGGAAAATGTTATGAGCAAATGTTGTGAGAAAATATTTGTTGTTGTTCTGTGAATGAAGATGCTAGTGTTGGTAAGGGTAGAATATGTCATGTCAATCCCCCCTGTAGCCAGTGACTTGTTGAGTAACCCTATTTCTGTTTATTTTGTTTATTTTGTTTATGAGTGTGTTATGTTTAATGTTATCATTCTGTTTATTGTTTATGACATAGTATTGATTGTGTTGTTATGTATTTTGGGTTTAATACTCAGATTAGGCTTCACATAGGCGGTAGGTTTGTGGTTGATGGGCATGGAAAAAAGGGATATAAAAGGGGTAAGGTGGAAGGGTGGAAGGAGTTGGACCCTGATTATTTAGACTTTTTTGCTTTCATTAGGTTTGCAGAAAATCGTGGGTTCTTTAAGATAGAGAATGTGTATTGGTATAACCCGAAGTTGGAGATGAATGAAGGATTGAATGTGGTGAAGGGGGACACTGATATATTGGATATGGTCAAGTGTGCTAAGGATAACCTGGGGGTAATAGATGTATATTTTGAGCATCCAGATGTTGACACAGTATTGATGGATGTGGATGAGAGCGACCCTGTTGCAGCTGATAAGGTGAGGGTGAAGGTGCTTGTGAGTGTGGATGATGAAGTTGGGTGTGTTAGTCCTGAGACTAGGGAGGAGGATGTAGGGGGCAATTCTTTGATCAGGGAAGAGGTTGTGGGAACTTCTAGGATCAGTGATGGAGATGTAGGTACATGTGATGAAGTTAATGAGACCAGTGATGAAGGGCTAGAGGATAGTGATGAGAAAAATAAGAAACATAAGAGGAAGGTGCAAGAGAATAGGAAGTTGGCTATTCCTACTATAATTGACAGTGATTCTGACATTGAAGATGTAGCTAGATATGGGTTGGGTGGTGGAGGCATTGATGGAGGTTCTGAAAACTCTTGGGTTTCAGAAGAGTTGAAAACTCCTGAAGGATCAGATGAAGAGGAAGTGGGTAGAGAAGTGTACCCTCAGTTCAATGAGACAGCTACTTTTGGGCATGTGGTGCTGGAGTGTGAGATGGAGTTTCCTACACTGAACATATTTAAACATGCTGTTAAAGATTACAATGTACATCTAGGCAGAGAGTTTCAATGGGTGAAGAATGATAAGCTTAGAGCCAGGGCAAGGTGCAAGGATAAGCACTGTGGTTGGGAGATTTTTTGTAGTTTGAATCCAACAAGGCAATCCTACCAGATCAAAACCTTCAATGATCATCACACATGTGTGAGGGTTCTAAAAAATTCAGCCTGTGACCAGCAGTGGGTTACAGGAAAATTGGTGAAGCATATGAGGAGGCATCACAATATTACACACTCAGTAGTGTATGAATTGTTTAGGGAGAGGTATAAAGTGAAGTTAGAGCATAAGATGATATATAGATCAATGAAGAGGGCCAGGGAAGTGATTGAGGGTAATGAAAAGCAACAATTTGGGATGCTGTGGGATTATTGTGGGGAGCTATTAAAGAGGAACCCTGGGTCTACAGTTAAGATGGAGTGTGACCCACAGCCTGAAGGACCACCAGTGTTCAGTAGGCTGTATATTTGTTTAAAGAGGTGTAAGGATGGATTTTTTAACTGTAAAAGACCATTGGTGGGGCTGGATGGATGTTTTTTGAAAGGCTATTACAGGGACCAGTTGTTGACTGCTGTGGGACAGGATGCCAACAACCATATATGGACCATTGCTTATGGGGTCTGTCAGATTGAGAACAAGGAGAATTGGAAATGGTTTTTGGAGCTGTTACATGGAGACATAGGTGACTATAAGGAGAAGATGTTGACCTTTATGAGTGACATGCAGAAGGTGTGAACACTAACCCTTATAATTTTGCATTTATTTTTCAAAACCTAATACCTATTAATCTGGGGACTAATGCTTGTATTCTTTTGTGTGGTTTTTGTAGGGACTGATACCTGCACTACAGGAGGTGATGCCTGGTGTGCCACACAGATACTGTGTGTGGCACTTATGGCAGAACTTTTCAAAACAATGGAGGGGGAAAGAGCTAAGGGGACTCCTGTGGCAAGCAGCCAGGTCCACTACACCAAATGATTTTGAAAAAAGTATGTTGAAGATTAGGATGGTGGATGAGAAGGCTTGGACATACTTGTGTAAATTCCCAAAGGAGGCATGGAGTAAGGCTTTCTTTGATGAAAATTGCAAGGTGGACAACATCACCAATAACAACTGTGAGGTGCTCAACTCCAAGTTGCTACATGCCAGGTGCAAACCTATTTTAACAATGCTTGAGGAGGTCAGGACCTATATCATGGTATCTATAGGCAATCACAAGTTGAAGTTAACAGGCCATTCTGGGATGTTGCCCCCAATTCAACAGAGTAGATTGGAGAAGGCCAAGACTGCAAGTAACAACTACACAGTGGTGTGGACAGGTATGTCCTGTTTGATTATTGTTCTTTTGCTTAACATTTCAATTGTTGGAGATTGAGTTGTCATACATTTTATGTAGGTGATGGTGGAGTTGAGAGATATGAGGTAACCTGTTTTCCAGACAAGGTATCTGTTAATCTAGGGACACAAAAGTGCAGTTGTAGAGTATGGCAGCTGACAGGTTTGTATTGTTAGTGTGTAATGTCTTATTTAATTGGAAATGGTTGACTGATAATTGGTAATAGTTGACTGCAGGACTGCCATGCAAGCATGCCTGTGCAGCCATAGCCCATAGAGGAGAAAGACCAGAAGATCATTGCCATGTAGGGGTCACCATGGCAGCTTGGACTGCAACCTATGAGCACCATATTGAATCTGTCCCAGGCTCAGAGTTTTGGGAGAAGACAGGATTTGTATCACCAATTCCACCAATAGTTCAAAAGATAATTGGGAGGCCCAAGAAGCAGAGAAAGAAAGAGAACCAAACTCAGAATAACACTGATTCAAGGGAGAACCCAAAAAATAACAATGCAGAGGACAACCATACAAAGAGGATGAAGAGGAGGTTACAGCCAGGGAGATGTAGTGTGTGTGGTTAGACTGGACATAGGAAGGGCTCATGCTCAGTGGCTAAAGACAATAGAAGAAGGGCTGAGGAAACACAAACCCAGGAAACCAACCAAAGCATTCAACCACAGGAGACTCAACCATCCAACCCAATACCTCAACAAACCCTGCACAATAACCCAATACCTCAACAAACCTAAGATGTAATTTCAGTGTCTAACTCACAGCCACTGTCTCAAACAACCCCTGTAAGGAGGAGTCCAAGGTTGGCAGCTCCACCACTTGACACAACTTCACCACCCAGGAGGAGTCTAAGGAGGAAGTTGCCTACCAAAAAGGCTGGA